>CM014272.1:4883632-4907668 GCA_004135705.1 Alloteropsis semialata
TTTTTATGCATTGGGTCGCGTGTCACAGAGAGAAAAAAGTGCATTGGAAAGCACGTATTATGCAAAATGGAGGAGAGAGGGGGTGAACTAAACACCCCCTTACTGGCCCCGTTTGGTTTTCCAGCGCTAGATACTGTTCACAATTTTGACCACTAATTAAAAGTATTAAATATAGGTATTTTAAAAAACTAACTCCAGAACCCCCGCACTAGAAACCCTGAAGAATCTAATGAGGCCTTTGACTGCATGATTAGACGATGATTAGAGGATGGTTACTGTAGCATCACTGTAGCCAATCATCGATTAATTAGGCTCATTAGATTCGTCTCGAAAAGTTACGCTCATCCGTGAAGAGGTTTTGCAAATATACTTCATTTAGTACTCTATGCAAGAAAGATTCCCTCCTAGCAATGCTAGATGCTAGAAAACCAAACAACGCCGCTGCTCCTTTTATCAGAACGAGGCGAGGGCCGGACATTTGATTAAACAATACAAGCACACTCGATCCCATTCTTGTCCTACGCACATCGGCTAACGGTAACGGCACATCTTCAACGGTAAAGAGATGATGACTTTTTTTTTGAAGTTAATAAAGAGATGATGACTACATATATTCATATATGATGAACCATGAAGCCATGATGACACAATTCTCGCTTCTAACCTCTCTACATGATGATGCTTGTGATTCAGAGTTATTTTCTTGTTTTTTTTTGTCTCACGCATTTCAGAGTTCATGGTTATGTGAAATTTCTTCCTAAATATACCTTTACCAAACAAGTTACTGGTGGAACAACTGAGAAGGCACAGCTATCATTATCCGCGCGTTGCAGTGAAATTTTTTTAAACAAATTTTAAGGTCAAATTTGAAAGTAGATACACTAAGATGATTGCATGGCAACATTCTTTTGCAAACAACATTATACATGAAAACATGTTCATTTTATTGAGAGAGAACGACTTTTAAATTATTTATTCATTTTGCAAACTATATGTATTTCTATTATACAAATTTTGTACCGTGGTATTGCTGAGTCCAACAGAGCATGCACGTATACAGAAATGTTTTCAAGAGCAGTGCTCTTAAAAAATGTTCTTTTTAATTTAACAGGCTGAACGGTGCATGAGGCACGCATGCATGCATACCCCGGCAGGCATGCGTAGCAATAGGATCAGATGCAGGCCTATACTATGATAACTAGTTTATGCTTCCAATGCTCTCATCTTTGACCTAGCTTCCTCCTGAACCTTTCCGTGACCTAGCTTGAACACTATCTCTAGCTCCCTTAAAAATATATTGAGCATGCATGGCTAGCTACCTAGCATGGCAGTTTGATTAAATTTTAGATAATCAAATGCCCAGCATGCCCTGTGCTTGCAAAGTGATCTAGAAGATACTGTAGCTGCTGGCTTCCATGAAAATTTAATTAATAGTGCTAATATATGTCTCTGATGATTTTCCTCTCTCTCTTTTTCTTCTCATTCATTGCCCCTCTCTTTTCATCATTCATGAGTATTTTTTTTGCCAGGGTTCATCATTCAAATTAGATCTCTTCTCTCTTATTCTCAAGATATTTACAGTATGGTTATCAAAGACATTTTGTTCACCGTTCTCTTGGTTGCATACACTTTTTTCTTAATCTCCTATATATGCCTGACAAAAATGTGTCTTAATTAGAATCTCTTATGAATATTAATTTTTTTCTAGCGTCTTATGGCATTTTATCCATATATATAGCCATATAGGACATGGACACATTTTGCAAAGATGCTAATTTCTATGAGCATATGACGCTTCAAATATAGATGATTAAACATCATGAAACTATTTTCTTATCGTGCATCTAGCAAAATGGATTGTACATATGCAGTATATATAATTTTATGTATTCATGGCAAAGATTTAAAAGGTTTGTTCTCAGCAGAAAATTAAAATACCATATATTTGTGGCCATCAGGAATTGAGATGAGGCAAAATTTGTATAACCAAAATATGTGGAGTACATATAACATGTGTGACTCTTCACGTGGCTGAAAAGATTTTCGAGGTCCTCTGATTCAAAATACATGATGTTTTAGATCTGTGCATAAGGATTAATAAACACAAGTTAAAAAGTATTATACTTCATTATACTAGTACATTTAATGAATTGTGTCATTTATTTAATTCGGGAAAATGGTGGTCTTATTTACTTAGCAGTGACAAACGAAAGAAAAGAGGGGGCAGGTGTGTATTTTGAGAGAAATAAAAGAAGGAAAAGAGGGAGAATGATAGCATTTATTCTTTATTTAGCAGACGATATAGGATGACACTAGTACTCCCTTCGGTTTTTAATAGATGTCATATTAGCTTTGTCCTAAGTCAAAGTTATAAAACTTTAACCAAATTTATAGAAAAATATAGTGATATTTATAATATCAATCATATGTACCATTAACATATACTCTACGGTGAACTCAACGAAATAAATTTGATATTGTAGATGTTTTAATATTTCTGTATAAACTTGGTCAAAGTTGGATAACTTTGACTTAGGACAAAGCTAATACGACATGTAAAAAAAACCGGAGGGAGTATTTTGAGAGATTGAAAGGGCTAAGGCCTCGTTTGAAAAGCTCTAGCTAATCTAAACAACTCAACTTAATTACTTAAAGTCCAATTCCAGCTATCAAACCACCCAGTTTATAATCTACCTCCATTGCATTGATAGGAGGATCCAAACGACATCAATTTTTAGTGAGTACTTATGTTAACTACTCTAGCAGACTAGCACCAACAAATCAATCAGCAGTAAATTTAAATGTTTTGGTACAACTAGAGTAGATTACCAGCTTAATGCAAGTGGATCCATGTTAGTTCCTACCTTCCTATAGGAGCAGTGAGTGGATGAGCAATAAGTTGACCAACGCAAGTTGATATGACGTGCATGTAGCTAGACGAAAGGTCACATCGTGCTCAAGGTTTGAGCAAGCTGTTCATAACTGGCAAGGATGCTCTTCCTGGAAATGGAGCAGTACACACTCCCCAAAGGGCACAAGAAAACCCTAGCCAAGGTAGACTTCTTTATGCAATGTAAACATATAAAATAAAATTAAACCTTGCAGCAGGAGGCACTGCTTGCTTTCCAATGAGGCACCACAAGGCCACACATTTTTGTAGCAATATAACCACCTTCACCAAGCTCCAGGACCCCTCTATAGACGCAGTGTGGTCCTTTTCCTAGCTCATCGATCAGAGGCCAGGCCAGGCCATGGTCAGCTACACTGATGTGTGATGTCCTCTCGGATCTGTAGGTTTCTTTTATTTTTGCTTGGGTGCACGCCATTACTACTCACCACCATGCAGGTGCAGCACATTGGTAAAGCTTGTCACCTGCAAGTCCATGGCAGTTAGAACTGCATGCCCTTTCAGCTGAAAAGAAGCACCTACCTATAGATAATATATCCCCACATATGTGCTCGATCTCTCTCTAGCAATTGAGAGAGAGAGAGAGAGAGAGAGAGAGAGAGAGAGAGAGAGAGAGAGAGAGAGAGAGAGAGAGAGAGAGAGTATTGCATGAGTGGTCCAGCAGGCCAAGGGGGGCGTGCATGCCATCGACCAATGCATGGTACGCATGCATGCCTGCATATATAGAAATGCAGCGGCCGGCGCGCTTCTTTACCCGCATGCATGCATGCATGCGTGAGAAGCAAAAGCCATGGCTGCGACCTCCAGCTACTTGTCCCTTGGCCCTTGGTACCTAGCTCCTCTCTCTTCCAAGTATTCCTTTGTTGCCTTGCACCCACGCACTCATTAAATTATAACATCTTTTTTAGCGTATGACAATATATACATACATATATATATATAAATGTATCTGCAAAACTTGAAACGAGCACGCGTTCAATACAATGATACTACCACTAGTAAAAAAAATACTTAGTATATATTCCTATACCCTTTGCAGGAGCCAGAGAAGCATGCGTGCGTGTCCTTGTCCGTTCCATCCTTGCCTGCAGATCAATGAAGCCATAGCAATAGGAAAGCCCATAACCCAGCGAGCAGGAGAGTTGAGGCGCGCGGTTGGGGCATCGCTGTTGAATTGCCGTTACGCCTTGCCGCGCGTCCTGCGTCCTGCAGGATTATTTCAGACGACGGCGACGGCGACGGCGATGGCGATGTGCACGGTGCACCGGCCAATAACCCAGCGAGCGTCCATGACCATCCAGTACCAGTAGCCACTATCCAAGCCTTGCCTGCTCCCTCTCTCAGCTCAGCAATGGTGGTGGTCCTCCTCCTCGTCTAGCTGCTACTTGGTAGAGCTAGTACTATACTGCATGCGGTCCGGTCCCTGTAACTGTCTGAAAGCGAGCTCACACCATGCAGCTAGCTCTAGCTCTCGCCTACTAGCCTGTGCACCCAGCACGCAGCAGTAACCTGTATGTATGTGTATTGCATTGCCTATAGCCATTGAATTGCAGTATTGGCAGTGCGTGTAGCTCGGCGCGGCGGACGTATTTGATGCAGCAACGACGCTACCCCTACGACATTGTGAGCTACATGATCGCCGACGGGCATCCGATCCGGCCGGCCGGCGGCGGGGCCGAGATGCGCCGGTAAACTGCTGATGATCGACTGACAATCAGGTCGTATAGCATCAGTAGTCGTACACAGCTACTGCTGGTAATAAGTTATATACATGCCAATGCAACACGTAACAGTTAGTGCAGCTAGTGTGATCATGATACTTTGGTCCAGGTTGGTACCATATATACAGAGATTTGACCGGTGATCAGTGATGATGGGGATCAGATAAAATTAACTCGGAAGGAAAGTCTCTAGCCTATAGTAACGGCTGAAGTACTAACAAAGTGTGTGTGACAGCATGACAGCATGCATCTGGACCGCATGATCTTGCAGACTAATGCAAAGTCCATTTGCTTGCGTTAACTTCTTTTTGATTTCGAATTAGTTCGTTGTTTCACGAACAATGCATGAATAGGTCTTCATGGAAAGTCTGCAGGCCACACTGATCGTCCAGTGACCACCATACTGATGATCAAGTGACCACACATAGAATCAAAAAAAAAAGTGACTACCAGCACACACGGTCAGTCATACTATACGTGTAGTCCGGAAGGAGGACCAGAAATGGAGAGAGGGACACTATTGTTAGTGCCTTGTTTGTTTCCGTTTATAAGCGACTTGTCAACGAAAATAAATGAGAATTGTATCAAACACCTTGCTTATTCTTGCTTCTATTATAATCCGCTTCAGACATTTAAACTGCAATAAACGAAAAGCAAGAATTGAAAAAATATTTGCATATCTTCGAATATAAGCATGGCTGAGAGAAGCAAAAATAGACATGCCCCATTTGGACGCTAAAGGCTTGCTAGCTATATACTCCTTCGATTTGGTCGAAAGCAGTGCCATGGTGTCTTTTTTGTTGTCCGTTGTACCCTGATTTAACTAATAGAGGGCTCTCATGCCTGTTTGTAAAAAATGAAAAATCAATTTGGTCACCTGAAAAAAGGAGTGGCCAAAATTATAAAAAAAAAAAAATCAATTTGGTCACCTGAAAAAAAGGAGTGGCCAAAATTATAAGATGCAGCCAGATGGTGTGTTACAGTTTAATAGATTTTTGATAACATAAGCTTGCTGGTATCAATAGATTTATTATTGTAACATACGCTTATAGATATTGTAGTAAAAAAACTACTTTTCGCCGTTGCTTTATATTATGATTCGAGAAAAAGTATTTTTCAGGAGAGACATCTTTTCAAATACAGTAGTTAGGTCAACACTAGTTCCTCACTTCTTCTGCCGACCGAAGTAAGAAAATACTCCTTCTTTTCGCAAAGGAGATCTCGCTGACTTTGAAAGTCTGAGAGTTTCTGCAAGTGACCACTGCTGCCGCTGAAATTTGTGTCTCTAAGCTGAGCTGTGGCTGACACGTACGTGTACGTGCCAGGGCACGGTACAGACTACACAAAGACTAGAGCATGCGGTGCCGTGTGCGGACTGCATGCCGGAGGCGTCGGGCGCATGGGTGACGGCCCGGCTAGGGGAGACACGGTCCGGTCCAAGTCGTAGGCTTTGCCCATTGCCACGGTGGTGGGCCTTGCGCGTTGAACAGGGAGGGTCAAGTCATGGAAGCCAGCTCGTGGGTTTGATTTGACGCCATCCACCGACCCAAAATATATTGGCCGCCACCACCGCCACGACTTAAAAAAACACATTAATCACTTTTTTTGAGATTAAAACATTAGCTGATGGATAGATGACCCATTAATATATAATTTCGATAGCATAAAATCAATGTCATTATATTTTCATAAGAAATATTTACTTCTCATTTTGTACCGGGTGAGTACATATTAATAGTAGTCCATGGTCAAAACATTTTCCTAACAAAAAGAAATAACAATTGTACTCTCAAGCGGAGGGGGCACTTTTTATATTATAAGTATAAATGTTTTATAATATTAACAAGATGTATAGGTGAAAATTTTATAAATAGAGTATTATATTAAAACAGCATAAGATGGCATTTTTAATCTACATATTCTTTATACACTTATGGCAGAAAATATAAAAAAATACAAATTTGTTGTTCCAACTAACTCTCTTCATAATGCTACTTATCCAAATTTGTAAATTTCCATGCATATATAAACAATCCTCTCGCAAATTGTATAGCCGAAAGAAGTCAAATCAACTCATCCTTAAGTAGAAAATTAGATAAAAGATACTTATTAGCAATTGTACTCATCTTCACTGCTTAAAAAACCTAACTTGTTAGTGGAGATAGTGGTATGTTGCACACTCTCCGCCTTTTCTGATCTTTTGTGGATTGATTTTTACATGCATTTTATGTGATTAAAGAGAATCATTTATAGATTCATTAATAACCATTAGAGAATCACTTTCCTTATGATATTATAATTAGAGTTCTAAGTCTTCAAATACAAGTAGTTAGTAAATAGTTACTATCTTAGCTTAGTAATTATTGTTTATTATAACAAGGCATGAATATCTAGTTAATTATTGAGTAACAAGAACCTATTGAATGCTTAGCAATTCTACTCATTTAAGCAACTATTAATATCAAGCAATCTGATCAGTAAAAAAGCAACTCAATTGGTGTGCTTGCAGTTTTGGTGGGACCAGCGGCATGTTAACATGGGTGACCAAAGCCATTGACAAATTGATATTGTAGAACTGATATTTTAATATGATAGTTCCAGATTAAAGATATACTTGTGTGAAGATTGTCTAGTACCTTGTTATATACAATGCAACTACTTAACCTAGCTCAAAACTTTTAGAGACTAGGGGATTTAGGTCTAAACCAAAGACAACTTTTGGCAAAAGTGAGGCCAATATTATCCAATTTATTACAACATCCTTTCATAAGGATAGTCTATTCTTCCTCTTAAATATATATTCTTGGTCAAATACAAAATTCGAAAGCTCTTTCTTTCAAGTGAAAGTTGTTATCTTTCTTAGTTTCCTTACTATTGAGTATAATATGCTTAGTTGAAAACAATTATTTCCCGATGGAAAACTTAGACAAAACTCAAGTCACATACCAGCAATCTTGTGAGGGTCCTACTTATTTTTGAATTATTGGTGTAGCGGAAATAAATTGTCATTTTCTTCACTTATGATATCATCTAATATGCATTTGAAAATATAAAACTAGTTACAATGAATTATATATAAGAGTAAACTTTAAAAGATAAAATATCCTATAAAGTCGTCTTTATAAGTATTAGTTTGAGTCAAGGAAATGGGCTTCAATAGAAAATTTAAGACCAGCCACATGTGCTGAAAACCCATTTGCAGCTGTGGGGACTTGATAGTTTGCTCCATTCCTTTGTCCCTTAAAAGTAATATATTGTTGTTACCGTTAAAACATAGCCTCACGCCATCTATCGATATGGATCAGTGGATGCATATGCGGTGGGAGTGAAGTTGTCACATGCTGCCATAACTTTTTGATAAGGATAGAATTTGTGTAAGACTGCATATTTTCTCCACAGGAGAGAAAAAGTTCTGCCAGTGCTGTTGACTGGTCACGCTCGGCACATGGGAAAATTACCAAAATAGGGTAGTGGGATAAATCTCCTTCATTTGAGTAAGAGCAATTTGTATTTTGTTGATTACCAAGATTTTTTTTTTGGTAACGGGGATGGACTGGTAATCTGGTAGAGCGCCTCTTATCAGCAAAAGTATAGTTTTTTTTATTAGGAAGTGAATCCTATCTCTCATACACCCTATGCATGCTCCATATTATGTGTACTATTCAAGGAATGCCCAGTCTCATCCTTTTCGTAAGAGCAGTAATGCGATTGAGCATCCTATTTTTTTTTCTTTCATTATTTTCCTCGCATGTCTACAATTAAGGATCCTCCTGTGATTTCAACATGCATATACAAAAATTGTGAACTTTTTTGTTGAAAAAGAAGCTTGTACCTCAAGCAGCGAGCGATAACACACAACATCGAATGGTCAACACTATAATATACACCTCAAACCAAATGTACCCGCAGTGTTATGCAACTAAGCAAGGTGGCATACGTAGAAAGCGCGGGTGGCTAAATTTTTTTTTACCAAATATGATGTTTTTTTACTTTAAAAATGGTTGCAATATTTTTTCTAATGATGCCATTTGTAATTGTTTTTTGGATGACCGCTAATTGGGATTTGAAGACTAAATCAAAAAAGAAGAAGACAATAACAATCCAATGGGACCCTGCTCAAGCCGTCGAATATGTAGTCCCCTATATCTACCTCCAACCCCCTTTCCCTAGAGATCTCCCACTAAGCCCCTACTTGTACTTGGTAGTTTATTTTTGTTTCTTTTTCCCCTCCACCGCAAGCTGTCGCCGTCTTGCTGGTTCTCCATACACCCTCTTTCCATTCTCGCTTCTCGCTGCCACCCTCTCCCTTCTCCCATAGCGCCGCCCCTCGCCTAGCATGTCCTTTGGTCCCTTGCACACCCCCTCCCCCCCTCCCGGTCCCATGGCCGAGGAGGAAATTGCATATTTTGAATTTGAGACCACACTTTAATATGTTTGACTTCTATACATTGTTATGACCTGTTTGGTACAGCTCTAGCTCATGCAAAAATGGCTTTAGCTCTGGCTTATTTGGTAAAGTAGCCTTTTCTGGCTTTGGCTTGTCTTGTAGGAAAAACGTTTGGTAAAACAGCTTACAGAGGTGCTTACAAATGGATAAAAAAGATGAAATATCTACTTTGCCCCTGGATAATATCTTTTCTCTCTCTTATTACTATTTTCCTTTCATCTCTTTCCACCGTTCTTTCTTCCTTTATTTTTCTCTTGTTTCCTTCCGAACGGCCTTATCGGCTTATCCTCTTGCGCTCTACCAGCGCCGCCTACCGAGCTCCGCCTTCGCCCTGGCCGCAGCACCGCCGCCCCCTCCGCGCGCGTGATCTGTCTCCACCAGGCTTGGAGCGCGACGGCCCTCTCTGCCCCACCCGCGGCACACGCCGCCCGCATCCACCCTGGCCGCGCACCCGAAGGCCTCCGCGTCATCAGCCACCGCGCGCCCATCGGCCTCCGCCAGTCCGCCGTCGCGCGCTCATCGGCCTCCAGCCTGGCCGTGCGCCCGAAGGACTCCACCCTGTCCGCAACCGCGCACCCAACGACCTCCGCCTCGTCCGCCGCTGCGTGCTCGCCGGCCTCCGCCACAGCCGTCCCCGCTCATCCGACGGCCACCATGTAGCGCATGGGAGCTCGCCTCTGTGAATGGCAAGGGCATATGCGTTTTCTAGCGATTTGGGATGAGGATGAGCAGGGACAAGCTGCTTTTTTTTGGCTTCTCGCCCGTCGCAACGAGCAGAGAACGGGTTTCACGGGGCTTCTTCTCAGCTTTCTTCGTCGAGCTGTTTTCATTTTCAACGTTTGGTAGAAGAAGCTGATAAGCGCCAGCTGAAGCGGTTGTAGAAGCCGTGCCAAAGGGGTCCTTGGTAGTTTTGTTTTCGTTGTGGTGAGAAGTAAAAAAATATACATAGAGAATATGTGGGAATAATATGAGAGGAAAAGAAAATAAGGTATGAGATTTATTGGTTGACTCTGAGTTGACAAAATATAGGGGCTCAGGATTTATTAGAGACCTTGATTTAGAAACAGTGTGCAGTTTTTTTCTTGAATAAATGGTAGGAGCTCTACCTTGTCTCATTTTAGGCCCCCCTTTGGGAGAGCTCCGGCGGCTCCAGCTCCATCTCCTGTAGCAATACTGTAGCGTCCTGTAGTGGTACGGCAGCCGGAGCTGCAGGAGCTACTTTTTACAGCTCCACCGGCTTCATCATCTATTTAGTTGACTGTAGCTCCTCGGGGTGTGTTTCGGCTCTGTGATACAGTAACGCACAGTATCCTACGGTGTCGCTACAGTATTTGTGTCAGTGAATCTGGAGCTGCCGGAGCTCTCCCAAAGGGGGCCTAAGAAGTGAAGCAGGGTTCAAATACATAGGTTTATTACATGAAATGGAAACACTCAAACTCATTCTGGAAATAGATAACATTAACAACTAAAAGAGCTCCGGCTGGCCACAGGCCTGCCTTCTCAACGCCATTTCCTCCTTGATTTCACGTAACACCTGCATTTTGGTCATCGTCTTGTCTTCAAAAAGAAACCTGTGGAGTTTGGAGAACAAATAACCATGACGATCTATAGCCACGTAATTCGATCCATGGATAAGGCAAGAAAACAGAGTATCTCTGTAATTTGCAGGTAGTCTCTGCTAACTGCATTTGACCATGTAACTATTATCCATGAAACCATCGCGCAGAAAGATAAATAAATCACAAGTTAGGGATAAATCAGTCAAATGTCTTCTGTGTCTACAACACACCAAAAAAAAATACTGTAAAGGGTGGTAAAATGAGGTCAGGGGACAAGTCCTCTTCCAGCTGGCATCGCGTGTCGGTCGGTGGGTCAAATGATATCCCAAATAAGTTACTGCTCCTAAACCTGCATGGATTATTGGTAAACCTTAACCTACTCTGTTTCTTGTCACCAACTGAAACGAAAATTCGATCAGCAGATCGAAATGTTCAACAGGTTGAACGTCCAACCCGAAGCACATACTACTATGCTGGCCAGTCAAGATCATGGTACGCGTACGTTCTCAAATTTAATCACCAATCGTCATCCTTTGACGAGTTGATCAGTAAATTTGTTGATTAATCATCAGTTACAAAATAATGAATAATCGTTGAAGAAACAGAAGGACTGCTACAGAGAGAGATCCTACATCGGAGAAGATGGAGGAGGCTGATGCAAAAGATCAGCAAGGATAGCCTGCTAGCTACATGGCCTGATGGCCGCCGCCGTAGGTATGGAGGGACGGATTCATTAGTGGTGGGTGGTGGCGGCTCCGGCGTGGCCGTCGGAGAGCATCATCATCCGGACGAACTCGTCGTAGTTGACCTGGCCGTCGCCGTCGAGGTCCGCCTCCCGGATCATCTGCTCCACCTCCTCGTCCGTCAGCTTCTCGCCGAGGTTGATCATCACGTGCCGCAGCTGCACATTCATGGGACCCGCATGTCAGTCAAAGAGAGAAAGGGCTCGCCAGTAACCGCTGGACCCACACGTCGGTGAGAAGGAAAAGGAAAAGAGAGCACGGTACTAGCTGCTGACCTCGGTGGCGGAGATGTAGCCGTTCTGGTCCTTGTCGAAGACCTTGAAGGCCTCGCGGAGCTCCTCGTCGGGGTCGGCGCCGTCCCCTCCCGCGCAGGCGGTCTTGCGCGCCATGAGGCCCAGGAACTCGCGAAGTCGATGGTGCCGTTGCCGTCGGCGTCGGCGTCGCGGATCATCTCGCGGAGCTCCTCCGCGCTGGGCCGCTGCCCCTGCAGCGACCCCATCACCGTCGCCAGCTCCTCCACCGTGATGCACCCGTCGCCGTCCTTGTCGAAGAACGCGAACGCCTCCCGGAACTCGGAGATCTGCTCCTTATTCAGCAGATCCATCGAAGAAGAGCAAGATCGAGCAGCGGCTGCTGGAGTGGATCGAGAGAGCTCGATCGGCGCAGCGGCAGTGAGCAGAGCAGGCTGGATGAGCAGAGGGAGGGAGTGTCGGAGAAGTGACGGAGGGAGGCAAAGCTTCAAGCTTGGGTTTAGTGCGGCGGTGGGAGGTGGGTGGCGGGCCGATTTATAGGGAGGGGGAGGCGGTCTGAAATCTGAACGGGGTGGAAGAAGAGGAGCTGGCATGGCATTGACTTTTGGGCCCTTTCCCCTGGCCACATACTTGGTCAAAATGCAGATCAGCCTATATATTCTTTGCCTGCATATGTGTGTGCGTTCAACGGGAAATCTCAGAAGGAAAATCACGACCGAAAAGAAAAAGGGTAACAAGTTTGAATGTAAAAACACGATCCGGTAATCCTGCGGTGGAAAGGCATTTTGTGTTTTTTACCTGTCAAATGCTGTGGATAATAAAAAAATTACCTGGTTTTGGAAGAAGACATGTGTACTTACAAATGATCTTATACTCCCTTTTCCTTTTTAGCTGCAGGGACAAGTCTGACTATAACTTCGATCGAGGGGCCCACCTGTCAGCCAGTGATGGGATGATCTTGATTAGACACGGTGAGTGAGTCAGCCTCAAATTCTAGATAAAATTGTTGCTACCGTCCTCGGATTCAACACTGCCACTTCTCGCAACCCAAATTCGATATTTATTTGGTTTAGAAAATTGAGAACGATTGGAAGAGATTAAATCTTCAACAAATCAAAAATATTTTCCAACCCTTTTCAAATACATGAAAATTATAATTAAACGAACATGCTCTAAACTTGTTATCTAGGATTTGAACCTCCCACGACGAGTAACCAAAAAATAACCTAAGCTCTGCCCTTTTCTCTAAACCCGACTAGCGCCGCTCCGACAGCGTCCCAACAAATCATATACACACGCAAAAATATGTTTGTCAAATCTAGAAACGCTTGCAACGAAGGAAAAGGCTAGGACGAATGGTGCAAACTTTGTCCACCCACGGTTTGAATTGTGGGCATAGAAAATGGAGGGATGTAGTGCTTATAGGGACCGGCCATGGAGTAGTATAATGGAATTTGCCGGGGTGTACTGCTACTGCATGCTTAGCTGGTGACATGACACGAGAGATTTGTTTAGCTGTTTGTTAATTATTATTATTAATCCCTGGACGGAGGCGGGAGCGCGTCCCCATGCATGGATTGCAGGTGAGGAGAGGAGAGATCTCCATGCCATGCAGCGGCGAGCTGTGCACAGCTGGAGGGGCGGCGGATGTAGGGCGACAGGGGAGATGAGGTGTCTGCCTCGACGCGTACAGCCGTGGATTCCCCTCCGCCGTCGTCTTCCTCGGCTCCTCTCCCTCTAGCGTACATGTCTATGCTACTCTGCTTCGCTGCCGCTGCTAACCACTGAGGCCCTGTTTAATTTAAGGAACTGTCCATTCTCTTTCCACCTCGAGAATCGTGTCAGTTTATTTCTTCTCTCTGTGCACGCGACCCAATGCATAAACTTTTCACCCCTTTTCACCCTTTCACGTCAATTAAATAGGCCCTGATAGCTCTTTCGTGTGTTACTCTCTCCCTTCCTTCATTTGAAATGTAAGGACGCGCCTTAAACGGCTCTGGTACAGTTTCCATCGCTGCATTTCTTTGTAATTCCGTGGTTCATAGAATAAGAAACCGGATCGGACCGGTGATTCACCAGGAAAAACAGTGAACCGGCGACCTCACACGTTTTTTTTTAAGAACGTGCTCGGCACATATTTTATTAAGAGAAAAAGGAGTTTAACAAGTACAACTTACAAGAAAGAGAAGACAATAAAGGCCAAGAAAGAAGAAAAAAAAACAAATAAGACAAGGCTATTGCTAAGCTCCAACGCTCCGATGAGGATCAGAGAGAATATATTCTAGACCGTGGTCTACAACTTAAATCCCACCTTTGGTGACATATTCACCCACATTTCACATGCGATAGTGTTAAATATATATTATATATCATTAATCGAACCGGTTCAATTAGTTGGCTCATTGGTTTTTCCACTTGACCAACAAACCAGTAGCCTCATCGGTTCCATGGCCAGTCTGGCTTTTCGTTCTATGATCAGGAAATAGACACTTCGTTCACCGCGGCAATTTCAACTAGCTATTTGACTGCTGACTAGGCTCGGAGACTAAATGTACAAGATAGAGAGATTGAGCAAAAGAACAAGTCATGAGTGCTTCATTCCTCTCTAGCGTGAACCCCCGTGGTAGAGGACGCAAGCACACTCTATGGGTGGTTGTGGAAAGGGGAGGGGAGAATACAATGCGTAGTCTAATCTTTGTTGTTCTCTAAGCTAAATGCAGCACACAAGTATCTTAGAAATAGTATACACATCCTCATGAAATTCATTTCATCTCTCTTTTTGTTAATGCACTGCCACAATCATAAAAAACGCTTGCATGACAATCTATTTAATGTCTGTGAAACTCGCTTTGAGGATAGGCTTATGAGGGAAGAGGATAAGGAGTTCCCACAAAATCCAGCAGACACAGACCAAGTTTTCAAATTCGGTAACAATGAAATGAAATTGTGCACCGATCGACATAAATTATTTTTTGATTCAGTTTACGACCGCAACTATGTCAACTTCCAATTTACCTTTCAGTAAGATTTGCTATTTGTATTTCCTAACTCATACTACAGATGGCAAACATCATAAATTCTTAGGAGAAATACACATTATAATTTTTTCGTCAGGGCATCTAAATAAATTAGACTTTATGTTAGAAACTGCATAAGAAAAGAAGCATATAAAATTGATAATATATTTTCTAACATAATATAATATATTATGAGAATAAATTGGAAAGGCAAAAAATTAGTAGAGGATAAATTGGACCATTTGATATGGTTATGAGAATAGATTGTAAAAAAAAGAATCAGAGAACGGTGGTCTCCGGTGCTCATCGGGCGGAGGGATCCACATTCTCGGCCGTGGGCTTACGCTTGGGGATAGGAACAGGACTAGTACACTGCCACGGTGAGAGAGAGACCGACGACGACGAAGACGACCTGCTGGCGCTGGCTGCTGCTACTCTGAGCGCGATTGGAGTCAGTCGTCGGTGGAATTTAAAGCGTGGCTGCTATGCTATTGCTAGGCCACCTCGGACGACCACGTCCCTCAAGGCTCAAGCGCTGACTGGATCAACGAGCAGTTGGTGTAGTAAAACAGGCGTACGTGTGACGTGTCGCGCGCGTCCAGTTACCGCCCCGATCGCCTGTGCGTGGCGGCCGCCGGAGACGAAAGGGACGGGACACCGGGAACATGCATGACATGATCTCGGTCAAGCGGGCGTTGAAGCAGTGCCGTCAGCCGGTGGCCCGGCGCTGGCTGGTGCTCTGCTGCCGTACGTGCAGGCGTGCACCGGCCCGGCCCCGACGGCTACACAGCTTCGAGAGGGAACGAGAACGTGACGCTGTGATAGATGAACGAACCCCGGGGGGCGTGGAACGGAACGGGTCCAGTCCGAACATCCCGCGGGGGCGGGGCAAGCAGGCCACCCGTCAGGATGAACGACCCGTTCCGACGGTTAGCTTGCTCTTGGACCTGGTCGTGGTCCCCGCTCTGTGGACCCGCTCTCTGCTAGCTCTTTTGCTTTGCAGCTAGCCCGGCTGGGTTTGACGACCGACCGACCGACACGTACACATACCAAGTCCATCCAGACGTGCTGCGTGTAACAGCAACACGTCGAGTTACAAGAAGAACGAATATCACAGTGACCGCTAGGCGCTGTGTGTACGTCGCGTCGGTCGTCCTTGTTGGCCTGGCTGCCTCCTGTTCCTGTCAGTCAGGTCGGGATCACCACCCGTTGACATCTCGCTCTCTCTTCATCCGCACACGGATCATCGCGATCGTGTGGAGGAAACCCCAGCTGGCGGAAGATGGAGGCGGAGCTCTTATTTCTGTTCCGTGGCCGGAACTTGGACGCAGGCACGCAGCACGGCCTTCATACACAGACCCCCGTACTCTACACGACGACGTGCCACACCGACACTCCAACAGCGACCACCATTGGAATTTTTTTATTATTTAATCCTTTTTAAGCTGAAATTTTAAAAATAACCCCAGCCGAACTATATTTCCAACGAATAACCCTTTTGGCCGCGCCAAACATTTTGGCGCGACAAATACAGCAGTCACACCACACGAAATGGCGTGACTAAAGTCCACGTTGGCACATGCAGTGACGTGGAATAACCTCAGTCACGCCGCATGCTGTGGCGCGACTGAGTCACGCCACAGTGCATGGCGCGACCCCGCAGTCCAGCGTGCAACCCGAGGACACAGCTCTAGACCTCTAGTGCTCCACTCCAGCGTGCATTGATTGCTTGCAACTTGCGTCTGCGGCTCCCGAGAGTGAAATCTGGTATGGTGTCAGAACAGCTCGCTGCAACTTTCAACTTGCATATGGTGTCGCACGGCTTCCCTGTTCATTCGCACACAGCTGCCCTAATTACTCTACGTTTCTCAAGCTTTGAATTATTCCATAAATAAGTATATAAAAATATGATTGATGATATTTTTTATTTATGCCATAAAAATAGTATTGGTCTGCATTCTTTCAAAACTATACAGATATATTTTTTCATGCAACAAAGAATCTTGAAATTATCTGGAAAAAGTTCATATATCAACAAAGAATTTTGAGATACTTTTTTCAGCTCCCAGCCCCTTAGTTCATTTCAGAGAATCATTTCACAGAATCAGCTGATAATCACTTCTCTCTGAAAAACCGTTTGACAGAGCTCTTGCTGGATTCAGCCGAAAATCAGCTCTGGGAGCTCTACCAAACGGGGCCTAAGTGTATTCTATCTCCTCTATAGCTATATTATAGTTATAGTTTATTAATAGGTAACACACAAAGTTTATGTAATAATGTGCCTTTCTAATTTTCAATACCTATATTTGTTTCACTGAATTTACCGTAAAATATTATAGGTTACATAATGTTATTTGGATTGTTGCCCGGGTAATGAGTAATAAAAGACTCTTGTCTTCTCACAAGAAAAAGGTAAACGAGAATGCACAAACATAACACGGTTTCATGATGGTGTTTTTTTGGCACGTGAGAAAAATCAAAATAATATTTTTTTCATACATAAAATAAGCTTTGAAGTGGTTCAGTAACTATATTATTCACGTCCATTGGGAGGGATGAAGCACATACCACTCACATGCTTCTGGCCACATTTGTGCTCACCGGAGCAACCGAAAAGCAAAATCTAACACCCTAATTTTCATCACAAGAAATTGTAGCAACATTTCCATAATTTTCTAGGATTTGTTCGAGGCATAAATAAATTTCTAGGATTTAATGGGAATTATTTAGGATTTTTATTGAATTAAACAATTAATTAATAGACTCAATAAGTGTTTGATGTATTCCATGATGTTGCAATTATTTTTGTATTGTTTTATTCAAATTAATTTGAGTTCAAATCGTTTGAATTTAAATTAATTTGGATATCGTTTGATCTTTAGATTAAGTTCTTTTCAGGAAAGTTCAATTCTCCTCCTTGAATTCCACCAGGGTCCACAACTCCTCCTTCATCTTGTGGCCCAGCTCGGTTTTCCTCCCCTCTACTTTTCTCCCTCTGGCCCAGCTGCCCCGGCCCCCTCTGCTCTCCTTCCCCGGCCCAGGTCCGCGCTCAGGCCCAGTGCAGCCCGGCTCGCCTCTCCCCTCGTCCACTCGCTGCCAGTGGGACCCGCCTGTCATCCCTACCGCGTCGCCGTATCCAACCAGGACTCGGTCCCGAGTCGGACTCGAGTTCGAGCTCGCGCCGCCGCCCTGTTCCCTTGGCGCGCACGGCTAGGCGCCCGACCCCTGTCTATAAAACGCGCCGCCACCTCTCATGCCCCTCTACTAAACCCTAGCCACGCGCGTCTCCACTCCAAAGTTCCCCGAGCGCCGCCAACTTAGAAGCTTCGGTCGCCGCTGCCGCTCTGAGCACCAGCTGCCTATTCATCGTTGAGGACACCTCCAGGAGGTGCGCAAGGAGGTAACGAAGCTACCAGTGCTGCTTGAAATCGTGGGATTGCTTTCGCTCTTCCGGATTTCCTCATCGGAGCTTCTCTCTGTAGGCCGAGCCGCTCCTCATCACCGAGCGCCGTCTCCATCCCTTAATCATCGACGAGAGCATCCTAGTTGAGTTCGCGAGGTCCCAAGCTTCGTCCAGAGACCTTCCTCTTCGCGAACCGTGCACCGGAGCCCCGGAATCGCTCGGCTCCGGCGAGCTTCCGCCGCGGCGCCGCCGTCCGCCGCCACCTCCTCCAACTCCGGCGTCCCGGAGCGTTCCTAGCCGTCCGTCCACCGATCTACGCTCGAGATCAAGTCAACCGGAGAAAACACCGGTCAGCCGAGGCAATTTTGCTAAAGAGACCTTGATCTTTTCGGTAATAAACCCGCAGTCCAGTATCTGTGTAAAGTATTTACAATGATGTCCTTAGTTCTTCTGTTTAGCCCCCTGAGCTTTCAAGATATCTAACCCGCTGTCCAAGCTCACTCTTTTGCACGTTAGCCCTCAAAGTTTTGTGCATAATTATGTATTAGCCCTCAGTTTCCTATCAATCTAACCCCTGGAAGTTTGGTTCTTCACAGTTAAGTCCCTAGAGCACCGTTTTATCCATATCCTGACCGTTTCAACTCCGATTCGAGTGATTCTTTCGCTCACGTGACCGTAAGGACTTGATCTATACCTTTGTACCGTTCTTTTGTACTGTTGCCCATGTTTGATGTACTGTTTCTTATTTGTTGTATTGTTCTTGTATGTGCCCCTGTGCTACGAATAAAAGGTGCAAAGTTCGTGGTTTTCATGGATCGTTCTTGGTGATCGAGTATTCAGTCGAGAAGACCCTGAGCCATAGCATTTATTAGCTGGATTTAAGGTAAGTGTATTCTTGATCATGATTTCAGTCCTAATAACCATGTGACATGCTTATACACTGTAGACTGCTATGCTTGCATGCTTAATCATGATGGGTCCTTGTTGACGCGGAAAATCGGCGGTCGTATCTCCTGCGTGCAGCACACGATGACCGGGGAGAGTCTGCTTCGCTCCAGTGCCAGTCTACACTCCAGTTCAGGTTCGCGGCGTGCCAGTCAATTTGACCATGAAATTGACAAGGGAATAAAACAGTTAAATTGCTCTATGATTGTGCCGGCTCTATTTCAGACGATGGAGTAACGTCGAATTTTAGCCAAGACCCAATCAGACACGCATCGGCCGATACTGATCGGACCTCAGAATCGGACCTCAATGATGACGTCAATCGGACCGAGTGATCGGACCTCAATCAGACACCAAATCGGACCTCAGAATCGGACCAATCAGGATCGGACCTTGATTGATATAACAGACCAGCCTTTGAATAACGAAATAAAGCATAAAACAAGGCCAATATGTAAAATAATGGATCAGCTGTGTCTTGAAACAAGATATTAAATAATCACAGTGTAAGCCGATACATTGTCCATCTTGTCTAATTGCTAGTTTGACTCATCTTGTCGGACCATCTAACCAGCCGATCGGACTATAGCCTTTTCAGAGAAATCTAGCTCCGACGTAGGGAATCTAGATTTCTCCAACTATGATCAGATCAGATAGCTAGATAATCAGACTCGATTCATCAACCTGTCAATTAAACAAGATGCTCGCACAGGTGTTGATCAATTAAGCAACATAAGCAGATAAAACATTAACAGATACGTTCTGATTCTAAGATATGCTACTGAATAATTAAGCAAGATCCAGCTCCGACGTAGGGAATCTACACCACACTTAACATTCAAATAGCAATAAGACATAACCAAAGCTTCCTTTAACTAATCAAGATGAACCTAGCTCCGACGTAGGGAATCTAGACCAAGCATGACAGTCAAAGATTAATCTAAGCGTATTACAAAGATCCAGCTCCGACGTAGGGAATCTACACCAATGCAATACTCAAAGAACAACCAGATTAAACCACAAAGCAAGATCGGACATAGAACGATGCTGTAAGATAAATATTGCTTAAATCGGACCAAGACCAATGCTCAAAGCCGTTGAAGAAGTAGAATTGATTCACATGGCGTAGATCTAAACCAATCTAGCAACTCCAACAAACCGCAAAGACTATCTTTAGTAACCAAGATTGTTCTAGCTCCGACGTAGGGAATCTAGACTAATCTTGATACCTAGCTCCGACGTAGGGAATCTAGGCTTAAAGTATAGTCCGATAAACGATAATCTTTTGAATAATCAATATTGATCTAGCTCCGACGTAGGGAATCTATATCAATCTTGATTATCCAGAGATAAATCGGTTGAACAATATAAACGAGAAAGGGCGATGCGCCTCAATTCAAAGCCTATATTAGTTCGATAAATTGACTAACTTACTGGTAAGCCGGAGATCAGAACTGATGCAGCCCGTCCACCAATGAGCTTCGTCGGTAACTACTACTAGGGTTTTGGCGTGAAGCCGGGTTGTATTGAATTGTCAGAATTGTTCTTTACAATGGACGAAGGTTCATATTTATACCCTGGTCATAGAGAGTCCTGATCGGACCAGACTAACTAAATAAGGTAAACTAAGCTTAAGATACAACGGGACTCTCAAACACCTTCTGAAAAGGAAATAGTCCCCGAATCTGATACGCTTCTTCCTTAGCCGACGTGTCTTCCCTTTCGAACTCGTCATTGGATCGGACTCCTGCTTCATCGAACTCCTTTTCGGTATCAGCTTCCTTCTCTGTCACCTTTGGCATTGACCAGTCAACGGGTCCACTTCGCAGTCTCAACTTCATTATGTCATCATCCGACCCAGTATGTCAGGTGCGAAAATCCGGTGTCAACACATGCCCCCCCAATTTTGGAATAAAATATCATTTTGTTCCAAAATTCGTATCTGTCACCATAACTTCTCCACCGATTTTCGCGCCGAAACTTTCCATCCCTGCACTGCGCGGCTCCCCGATCTTTCTCCTGGGCAATAACCTCTGACAACGAACAGATATGGATCCCTACATTTACCTCATGGGTATCCATACGTCTTCTGACCCAGTCGATACGACTTTTCAATGCAGCCCCTCAAAAGACGCCCCTCCTTTAATTACGGCAGCCCTGAATCAATGCCGCATTTCCACGAGAATACTGTCCTTCATTTGGACGGTTTCCACGAGCGTCCTCTGGATTCCATTCCTCCTCTAATGCATCCACCGACTGCCGGCTATAAATAACCGCCTCAAGCCTTCTCCTTTCACCATCCCTTAGCCATGGCACAACCAATATTCATGGTAGAGCACAAACTCCTCCTACTTGATATAGGATTCGACTCCTTCCTCCTCCTCTGCTAGAAGAATTCTCGTGAAGAAGTATAGGGTACTCCCCCCTTTTCTGATCCCGCAGTGAATCCAGGTGGAACTTCCGCTAGAAGAATCCTCGTGAGGTTCCTCTCATGGTTCACCAAAGGGAAGGTTTTTCAGAGGGGTGTAATAGAGTGCCCTTTACAGGCTAGGGCGGAGCGTGTCCACCGGCGCGCTCTTCAAGGGACTGCATTCAGAGCGGATTTCTTCGACTCAAGGAAGAAGATATCTCCTCAAACTTGCGCTTTCTTTTGCCCTTCCTTCTTTCAATCTAGTTCTGGCAATGATGAACAAAGTACATCGGCGCCCACTAGATCCTTTTATCTTCTGAAATCCTTCTGTATGAGAAATATATGAATATATATGCAATCCCTTTTCAAACAGCCTGATCCGTCATCGAACGGCTTGATAATGTAATGTATTTTTCTGTTTGTATATAGCCCTTAAGGCGATGCATATCGCATCGGCTCTTATTTTTGTTCTTGAGGCGATTTTCCATCGGCTTTCAAGCCTGACGCATAGCATCGGCTCTTATGAGTTTACCCAAATGCTAGGGTAGTACTTCTTCAAATATTTCCCGTTTAATGCTTTAGGAAACATTTCTCCTTCAAGCGTTCGTAGAATATAAGCATTTCCAGGAACACATCGGACGACTTGATAAGGTCCTTCCCAGTTCGGTGACCACTTGCCGTACTTGGGATCTTTAGAACCAATTGGCAGAATAACCTTCCAGACAAGATCGCCCTCCTTAAACTCTTTCCCTTTCACTTTCTTATCATAATGCCTCGCCACCCTGAGCTTATTAGCCTCAATATTTTCAAGAGCGCGCAGCCGACGAACAGCCAAGTCATCGGACTCACTATTCATGAGCTCCATGTATTCGCCGGCCTTCAATTTATCCTGAAGCTCGATACGTCTTGATCCAGTACGAATTTCCCATGGAAGAACGGCTTCATGTCCATAAACTAGTTCATACGGAGAAACCTTGATCGACCCATGACAAGCCATTCGATAGGCCCATAGAGCTTCAGGAAGCACAATATGCCATTTTCTTGGATACTCCTCAATCTTTCTATCAATCAACTTGATCAAACTTTTATTGGAGGCTTCAGCTTGACCATTGGCTTGTGCATAATACGGCGATGAATTAAGAAGCTTGATACCCATATCAGCAGCAAAATTTTTGAACTCGTCCGATGTAAACATCGTACCTTGATCTGTTGTGATCGTCTGTGGAATCCCAAATCGGTAAATAATGTGTTCTCTAACGAATTCAATAACATTCTGCGTTTTCACCTCCCTCAAAGGAATAGCTCCAACCCACTTGGTGAAATAATCTGTTGCTGCTAATATGAATTTGTGCCCCTTACTTGAATGTGGAAAAATTTGGCCGATCAAATCAATTCCCCATCCTCTAAACGGCCATGGCTTGATAACAGGGTTCATGGCCGATGCTGGAGCCCTTTGAATGTTTCCATATCTTTGACACTCTTGGCATCCTTTATAATATTCAAAACAGTCTTCTAGAATCGTCGGCCAATAATACCCATTCTTTCTTATCATCCATTTCATCTTGAACGCCGATTGATGAGCCCCGCAGACACCCTCATGAATTTCTCCCATCAAAACTTTGGCTTCTTCAGGTCCGATACATCTCAACAGGACTCCATCAATCGAGCGAAAATAAAGCACTCCCTCAATCAAGACATGTCTGATCGATTTATAGCGTACTTTTCTAGAAGTCTTGACAGAAGGATCCTTCAAATATTCAACGATTTCTTTCCTCCAATCCCCTTCTGGTATCTCCTGTACCATTACATCGGACGCAGGCCGATAGCCAGACGCTTTTTGCGCCAGCCGATTTGCTTCTTCATTATGATGTCTTGGAACATGCTTAAGGGTCACCAATGCGAACTGGCTAATCAAATCTCGGCATCTTTCAAAATAAGATAACAAAGCATCCATCTTGCAATCATATTTGCCGAGTAACTGATTGATAATCAATAAAGAATCTCCAAATACCTCAATAAACTGAGCTCCGATATCTTTAAGAATCTGGAGACCTTTCATCAGTGCCTCATATTCCGCCTGATTATTTGTGCACTTCTCAATCGGAAAAGCAAATTCAAACCTTGCCCCCCGAGGCGAAATAATAACCAGACCGATTCCGCAACCATCATTACAAGAAGAACCATCGAAGAATATAGTCCAAGGAACCGCGTCAACCACATTGGCCTTTTCCATCGGACCAGATTCACCAAGCTTTATAATGTTTTGCTCAACATCATTAATGTTAGGTCCACAATGATCAGCAACCAAATCAGCCATTACTTGCCCTTTTACTGCTTTGGCCGATTCATATCTGAGATCAAATTCTGTCAAAGCAAAAACCCATTTGCCAATTCTTCCTTTCATGATTGGCATTGATAACATATACTTGATCACATCTTCTCTACAGATCACAGTACACTCGGCTGATAGCAAATAATGCCTTAATTTTGTGCAAGAAAAATATAAACAAAGGCAAAGCTTCTCCACATATGAATATCGAGTCTCAGGATCTAGTAATCTTCGGCTTAAATAGAATATAACTCTTTCTTTCCCATCAACCTCTTGAATTAAAACAGAGCCGATTGCATGATC
>CM014272.1:4908668-4951238 GCA_004135705.1 Alloteropsis semialata
AGGGCATCGCCTATGCGCCACGGACGGCCATCAAGTCCCAGGCCCTTGCCGACTTCGTTGCGGAATGGACCGAGGTCCAGCTACCCACAGCTCCTGTCGATCAGGAGTACTGGGTGATGTACTTCGACGGCTCGTTGACTCGGACGGGAGCGGGGGTCGGTTTAGTTTTCGTTTCACCCCTGGGGGTGCGGATGAAATACGTGATCCGACTGCACTTCCCTGCTTCCAACAACGCAGCCGAGTACGAGGCCCTGATCAACGGCCTGAGGATCGCGATCGAATTGGGGATTCGACGCCTCGAGATTCGAGGCGATTCCCAGCTCGTGGTCAATCAGGTCATGAAAGAGTCGAGCTGCGAAAGCGAGACCATGGCCGCGTATTGCCAGGAAGTGCGCAAGCTCGAGGACAAATTCGATGGCCTCGAGCTCCGGCACATCAAAAGGCGGTTCAACGAGGCCGCCGACGCCCTGGCCAAGAAAGCCTCCGGCCGGGAACCTGTCCCGACTGGAATCTTCGCCAGTGACCAACGAGACCCTTCGATAAAGCTTCCCTGCACAGCGCAAACCGAGCCGAGCGGCTCTGGCTCCGCGGAGCGACGCGCTCCGGCCTCGGGGGCTGGCAAGAATGGGCCCAAGGTCGCGGAAGGACCGGGAGTCGGCGCCGAGCCGACCGACCAGGCTCTATCCGACCTGCTCGCTCTTGCCGTCGCGACGCTGACCGAGGACCAGGGACCGGACCCCGGCACCTCAGATTGGCGGCAACCGTTCCTCGACTATTTGCTGCGGGAACAACTCCCGACCGGCAAGACGGAGGCCCGCCGTGTTGCTCGGCGCGCCAAGTCTTACGCGATCATAGAGGGTGAACTGTACCGACGCAGCCCCACAGGAATCCTACAACGATGCATCCCCTCTGACCAGGGTGAGGAGCTGTTGAGGGACATCCACGAGGGCGCGTGCGGCCACCACGCCGCCCCTCGCAGCCTTGTCGGAAACGCATTCCGACAGGGGTTCTACTGGCCAACGGCGGTAAGGGACGCCACTAAGATCGTGCGCACCTGCGAAGGGTGCCAGTTCTTTGCAAGGCAAACGCACCTCCCTGCACAGGCCCTACAAACGATCCCCATCACCTGGCCGTTCGCGGTCTGGGGATTGGACATGGTTGGGCCCCTCAAGAAGGCGCCCGGGGGCTTCGACCACTTACTTGTTGCCGTTGACAAGTTCACCAAGTGGGTAGAAGTCCGACCGATCGCAACGATCCGATCAGAGGAAGCCGTCAAATTCTTCCTCGACATCGTTCATCGCTTCGGCGTCCCCAATTCGATCATCACAGACAACGGAACCCAGTTCACCGGGAAGAAATTCCTGCGGTTCTGTGATGAGTATCACATACGGGTTGATTGGGCTGCCGTCGCACACCCTCGCACAAACGGGCAAGTAGAGCGCGCGAATGGTTTGATCCTGCGAGGACTCAAACCTCGGATATTCGAGCGCTTGAAAAAGTTCGGAGGACGCTGGGTCGAAGAGCTCCCGGCAGTGGTCTGGAGCCTGCGCACGACGGCGAGTCGCGCGACGGGCTTTACCCCATTTTTCATGGTGTACGGGTCAGAAGCCGTGCTCCCGACCGACCTCGACTACGGTTCCCCGCGCGTCCGCGCCTACGACGACGAGGGCAACCAGACCTCCCTCGAGGATGCGGCCGACCAGCTAGAAGAGGCCAGGGAAGTCGCGTTGGCCCACTCGGCGAAGTACCAGCAGTCCCTACGGCGCTACCACGCTCGGCGCGTTAGGGGCCGAGCTTTCCAGGTCAGCGATTTGGTGCTACGCCTCGTTCAAAGCAACAAGGGCAGGCACAAACTCTCGTCGCCCTGGGAAGGCCCATTCATCGTCTCTCAAGTCCTCCGACCCGGCTCGTACAAACTGAAGAATGCAGAAGGAGAGGAATACACCAACGCCTGGAACATCGAACAGCTACGTCGTTTTTATCCCTGATTATTCTAGGCTACCTCCTTTTTGTCATTTAAACGTATTTCTGTCGAAAAGCGACGCCCGACCCTTGCCCACTGGCCAAGAGTCGGACGTCACTCGGGGGCTAACCTACGTCCCCCGGATCCTTGACCCTCGGCGCTGGATAACAAAGTGACACGCGCTTGCCGGTCGGAACGCCGAAAGAACAAAGGCCCCAGTGGCAACGGTTCAGAAGGCTCACTGGTGAACCGCGTGGCTCGCTTTAATCCGAACATGCCCTGACGGCTTAATCAAAGAAACGCGAAAGGCCGAGTGTCAACGACACAGACGCTTAAGTTCATTACAGAAAATGAGTTTAACTGTCTAAAAGCCAAAAGAAAGGAAGAACTAATCAGGGCGCCCACGGCCCTTCTTCCTCTGCAGTCTTGGCGGCGAGGACGGACGCCAGCGACGACACCTCCTCCTCGAGCGCGGTCACCTCCGTCTCCGTCGTGCCAGGAGCGAACCCTTTGGCGAGGTATTTCAGGCCAATCTCGGAGTAGTGGGAGCGAGCGACCGCAAAGGCCCGGCGCACCCCGAGGAAGAGCCCGTCGCTCGCCATGGCCCGAGCCCGAGCCGGGATGCGCTCGACGTCGGCGAGCAGCGAGCTTGGACCCCGTTCCGACCGCACCTGAAGCTCGCTGAGTACAACGCCGACCGCCGCCCGAAGGGCGTCGTGCTCCTCTCCCTCGTGCAGCAGCAACCCTTCGAGATTGCGCGCCTCGGACTCGAGACGCTCGATCGTAGCGCGATCCATCGCCGCCGCTTCACCCAAGGAGGCACACTGCGCCTCGGCCTCCTCGCGGGCGCCCCGCTCAACCTCGAGGGCTCGGCCCGCAGCCTCAAGGTCGCGGGTCTGCACCTCGACAAGCCCCCTGGCCTCGTCTCGCTCCTCCACCGCCTGGGCCAGCTGAGTGCGGGTTCCCTCAAGAACGGCGGCGACGCGGTCCCGATCGGCTCGCAGGCGCTCCGTCTCGCGGACCAGGCCCAGCCTGACTTGCTCTCGAGCAGCCGAGTCCCTCTCCCAGGAGATCAGGACATTGCTCTTGAGCTCGTCGGCCTTGTCGGCATGCTCGCACGTCTCCTTGACTCGCCCCCGCAGGGACTCGATCTCCTGGTTGGCCGCGGCCAGCTGCCCTTCGAGCTCACCCCGCGCATCCGCACGGGCGGTGGCGACTTCTCGGCGGGCAGCCGCCAGCTGCTCCTTCAGGGCGTCGCGCTCGGCGGTGATCGAGGACAGACGGCCCCACGAGTCCCTCTCCCGGCGCAAAAAGAGAGACTTGTCCCGGCTGCGGGCCATCAGAGACTGCCAAAAAGCGAATCGGAGTCAAAATCGACTCGGGAAAAGAAGAAAGAGAAAACAAATGAAGGGAAGATTACCTCCCCACAAGGGATGGCGACGTCGCGGATGGCTTCCAAGGCGGAATTGAGCGACCGAACCGCCAGCCCGACCCCCGCGCGAATCCGGGAGGCCTCATCCTTCTCCTCGGCGTCGTCCAGGGAAAAGACGACATCACCCGAGACGCGGTCGGTCCAGGTGACGCGAGGGCCCCCGAACTCCAAAGGGTCCTCCCCTGGCCGGACGATCTCGCGGCCCCCCAGGGCGCCCGCTGCGAGACGGGTTCCCCGGGCTGAGCTCGAGCCCGCGACGTCCGCCGTTCCCGCTTCAGGAACCAAAGGCGCGGGAGGAGAAGGCGCCATCACCTCGCCCGAACCAGGCAACGAGTCGGCAGCATCCGGCTCGGGGAGGACCTCCTCCAGCTGGTCGGCGACGTCCGGCTCGGGAGGAGCCTCCCCCTCGCAGTCGGTGGCGCCCGGCTCAGGGAGAGCCTCCTCCTCGCGGTCGGTGGCGTCCGGCTCGGGGAGAGCCTCCTCCACGCGGTCGGTGACGTCCGGCTCGGGGAGAGCCTCCTCCTCGCGGTCGCCGGCGCCTGGGGACGCGACCGGCGCCGGCTTCCTCGGGACTTCGTCTTCTTCGCCCGCCCCCTCCTAGGACAAAAGCTCGACCGCTTGGGCCGAGGGGCCGGGGTCCTCTTGATCGCCACCGGGACCGGGGGGCACCAGCTCCTCGTCCCCGGACGCGCCTACAATCGGCGCAGCCGTCTCAGGCGGCACCACGTCTTCCGCTCCGGCCGGACCAGCCGCGGGCGGACAATACAACCCGACGAGGCCCTCCGGAACCGCCCCGGCTGAAAGCGCCGACCCGGCGTCAGACAACGCGGCGAGCTGCTGCTGGGGAAGGAGCGGGTCGAGCACCCTCTCCACCTGGGGATCGCCCAGGTTGATCCCCCGACTCGTCGCCACCGCGGAGATCTGGCGTGCCAGCCTCTTGATCGGCGCCAGTCCCAAAGGAGCCGCCTGACTTCCCCTCCTGCGAACAAAGGGAAACCTCACACACGCGCCTCGACAGAGGCAAGAAGGACGAACGACGGAGGGGAAAGAGACTTACTGGTCCGACACGGGAAAGCCTCGGGACGGCCGCTTGGCCGGGGGAGCCACCCCCGACCCCGATCCCTCCGCTCGCGCTCGCTTTCCCAAGTCGCCCCTCGACGAAGCCCGCCCCCGGGCCGGCGAGCCCGCGCCGCGAAGAACCTCGCGCGTCGGCCGGGTCGGCGGTTGCGCAGGCGAGGGGCCGCGGCCGCCCGACGGTCCCGCAACCTCCGGCGTGTCCCGATCGGCCGAGGATTCGCGCCGGGGGGAACTCCACCCCGATCCGGTGGAAGACTCCGAAGCGTACTCAAAACCCCCCTCGAAGGGGCCCTGATCCTCTCTCCAGAGCCCGTCTTGCCGAGCGCGCAGACGACGCTCGCGGTACTCCGCCTCGGCCTTCTCGCGAGCTAGCCGCTTCTTCTCCTTCTTCGCCTCGGCCTCCGCCTTCTTCAGGCGGGCGGCCTCCGCTCGCGCGCGGTTCGCGGCTCGAACGACCGCGTCCTCAGGGAGCGGGGGCCGAGAAACCTTGTAGACCAGGGGGTGCTGAAGAAGAAGAAACTCAGGCGACTCGCCAGATTCAAGAATGAACAATGGAAACAAAAGAGAAATTCCCAGCGACTTACCGGGATGAGGGACTCGCCCATGGGGCGCATGACGGGGTGGTCCGGTATAGGATACCCCGCGGACGGCCGCCGCACCGCTTCGCGAAGGCGGGCACCCACCTCCTCATCGGGGAGGGCCCCGACCGCCATCACTGTCCCCGTCCAGTCCGCCGCCAGGTTCATCTGATCCAATCGCAGCCGGCGGGCCATCAGAGGGAGAACGCGGCGCGAGTGGTACGCCGCGATGACCCCGGGGCCGGTGACTCCCAGCTCGCGAAGGCGGACGATCGCGGCGCGAAGTCCGTCGAGGTGCGGCCGGTCCACCTTGAGGGGGCCCCAGTGCCAGCAGTCTGGCTGACTCTCAATGAGCCTCCCTGTGAAGGCCGGGAAGGGAGCGCCCGAATCGCTCCGCAGGTAAAACCACCGGGGGTGCCACCCCTTGTTGGAGGTGATCAGTGGGAGCTGGAGGTAATTCTCCCCCTGGCCCGAACGCAGTCGGATCCCGGCGCAACCGTGTGGCCGTGGCCGCCCCTCCATCTTCACTTCCTCGACATGGAAGTAGGATCTCCAGAGATCGAAGTGGGGCTCGATTCTGAGGAATCCCTCGCACAAGGCGACGAACACGGCCACGTGAAGCAGCCCGTTGGGATTGAGATGTTGAAGCTCAATCCCGTAGTAATGCAGGAGCCCACGGAGGAAGTAGTGGGGAGGAAGCCCCAAACCCCGCTCATGGAAGGGGACAAAGGATACCACGTACCCGTCGGACGGAGCGGGGACTTCCTCGTTGCCCGGCGCCATCCACTCCACGAGGTCGGTTCGCGGGCGCAGGAGCCCGCGCTCCACCAGACGCTCGAGCTCGCCCTCGGTGACGGAGGAACGGGACCAGGCCATGGCCGGACGGCGAGGAAGGCGAAGGGGAAAAAGGTACAGGCTTTTCTTTGCAGATGGCGGCGGCGATTCGAGAGCAGGCGGGCGAAGGAAGAAGAAGGTCCGCCCCCCTCTCTCCGCCTTAAATGGGCAGGTAAGGGAGCAGGCGGGACGCCTCGGGTCCCTCACCCGCGCCGCGGCTCGCAGGGGCCACGCGGCCCACGACGCACGCCCTCGATCGCCCACGTCCACCACGTCCCGGGATTCGCGCCCAGGCTCTCCCTCTCTCTAAACCCTTCGCATTCCATACCCCATCTCCTTTCTTATTCCGCATCTATTCCCGTCTCCTTTTCTTGCGCGTTTATTTTTTCAGGGAAAACAAAACAAACCTGGGCCGTTCTTGGGCCGGGGGGGCACAACGCGGAATCGAGAAAAACAGCCCAAGAGTTCGAAGGCCGGCCCTAGGGTCCGACGGCCGCTCTGAAGCGCCCGAGCGAAGGGGCAGGAACGGGCGGGCCCGCTAGCGGCCATAGCCTCGGCACGCGGGTGCCGAGGACGCCCCGACCTGCGTTCGAGCCTAAGGCTCCTGACCCCATGTATCTCCTCGAAGAGAGGCAACGAGCCCCTGTGAATGGTCGAACGATTACGGGAACTAAGGGGGTCGGGAGCTCTGGGGATTTTCCGAGGTCGGTCACCAGTTGATCCGACGGTCCTCTCTCGGAGGAGGACCGAGGCCTCGCTCGATCTAGCCCATTAGTAGCTCACCGGGAGCCGTGTTTCGGTCTACGTGGCAAAACGCGAGGCGTGCCCTAACCTTCCATCCCGCGGAGGGATTGCGTGAGGGGAAGACGATAAAAAGACGAAACGGCCTCCCTCCCGACCACGGTCGGGGAGACACAGGGAAGCTGGAATCGCAAAAAGAGACCAATCGCGCGGTCGCAGAAAAAGCTCCGGAACCGACCAAATTCCTTTGTTCTTGGATAAGGGTGAAAAGTAAACTCGGCCAAGGGCCGTGGAATAGTACAAACGGATTTCGCCACCCTCGACGATGAGGTCGGACGGCGAAAGGCGCGGGGGCTTCGGTGCCACGAGGAGGGCCGAGCTGCTGAACGTCGCAGTCCTTCTTGTAGCATCTCCCCGCCCGCCAACACCATGGGGGGAGCTCGGCAGAGGCTCGCGCTACGGCGGCGCGACGACGGAGAATCACCACAGACTCTCTCCATCGCCTCGGGACCGACCGGCGCCGGCGACGGCATCACATCGGCGCCCAAGGAAGGATGAGGAGCGCGCAGGTGGCTGTATACGACTCCCGCAACTGCCCTGGCGAGGCAAATGGAGGAGACGGCGACAGTTCCACCGGCGCACTCCCCCTCAAACCCAGTCCACCGCCGCCGAGGCGGAGAGGACCGACGGAAAGAGCCGCCGGGGGTGGAACCGCCCTTCACTTGTGACACCGAGCGGCGCCCCTCCTCGCCGAGGCTCCCTAAGGTCGCAGTCATTCTTGTGGCATCAGCAAGCTACTCTCCCGCCCCTCGGGCCGGGAGGACGCCCCCGAGGCGGTCCCCACGCCGGGAATCTCATGCTAACAAGAGAAAGAGGAAGCGGGATGACCGGATGCCCCAAGAGGAAGGGCCGGAGGACCCTATTTATAGCCCAGAAATGCCCGAGCCAACCCCCCGATAGGGCGTGGGGACGCGCCACGCGGCCCATCATTCAGGACGCCTGAGCCTCACGAGCGAACAGTGCGCTCGAAAAGGACGACATGACGGATCAAAGAGAGGCAGAGCAGGCATGACAGAAATACCGCCCGACGCAGCGGAAGCGCACGCTCCCAAATCGGGGGAGACAGCGCTCCCAAAAAAAAAGGCAGATCACGTTCCGGTCCGTTGGACAATACGGCGTAGTCCTGCGAGGGCCGAACGGAAGTGACAGAAAGCCTTCGGGTGACTTGACAATTCACCTGTCGTCTCAGGGGCTACGACTGCCAGATGCGAAAAAAGACAAAATTCCACTTCAGCCTATAGGTGAACCACCCATTCCCCTACAGGCTCGGGGGCTACACCCACCGGGTGCGCTCGCGCGCCCCGGTGGAAAAAAGACAAATTATGCTTCAGCCTATAGGCGAACCAACCGTTCCCCTACAGGCTCGGGGGCTACACCCGGTGGGTGCGCTCGCGCGCACCCCCGAGTGACATCCGAGCAGGCGTCAAGAAGGAGCCTGCGCGGAGAACCACCCGTCCTCCGGGCAGGCTCGGGGGCTACTGTCGGATGTCAATATCCGACCCTCTCACCGACGGGTGGGACCTCGCTGTTTCGAAGGGAAACATGCGTAAACAAAACCCATAAACAAGGAGGAAGGCCGACCCTCCTCCGCCTCGGCCGACCTTCCTCCGCCTCGGCCGACCCAGACCCGCCTCGGCCGACCCGGCCCCGCCTCGGCCGACCCAGTTCCGCCTCGCCCGACCTGGCTCCGCCTCGGCCGACCCCTTTCGCCTCGCCCGGCCCTACCCCGGCTCGCTCGGGTCCGTGCCGGGACAGGTGTCGTGAATCAACGGGAGGGACCCGGAAACGAGAGCGGACCGGGAGGACGTGTCGCCGCACATCTACGCCGCAGCCTACCAGCATTAACGAGCCCCGCCGCGCCGCCCGCCGCGGCAGAAGGATGCAACTATTCCAGCCACCCTGCAGGCGCCGCGGAGCGACGTGCACGACCTTAATAAGCTCGGGATTAGGACCTACTCCAACAGCGTTCACAGTATCCTACAGGCGGCAAGGCTTCTCCAGCAAGCTTCTTACTACCCATCTTTTTTGTTAAACACGTCTTGTACAGGTCTCCTGGCCCCAGAGGTATAAAAGGAAAAATAAGGCCTCAGGGGAGGGGGACGACCAATAGAGAACACTCGCTCCCCCGCACTTAGAAACACACAGAGACTTGAGGCTTCTCCTCTCTCTCGACTGCTTGTAACCCCCTACTACGAGCAACGCGAGTAACACGAGCTGTCTCACACTGGACGTAGGGCGTTCGTGCCTGAACCAGTATAATCCCTTGTGTCCTCTCGCGAACCATCCGGAGCCCAAACGCGCAATCCACTAAATTCACTAGTTGGTTATTTCGTACACCGACAATATAACTATACGTAAATATGTAAAATTCAGAATCTCATTAGATAAACTATCTATTCTGCCCGAGAGATTTAGTAACGGACGGTGCCAATGCCCGGTACTAAATGTGCTACGCCCGGGCAAGCCGTTATGCCAGACCAATAAACGGCCAGTACTAATGCCAAATTGATCCTGGATGGAAGCTCGATTATTCAGTAGTGGCCATATTCGGTACACTTGGTGAAAACGTTGAACATTCTATTTGTTTTGCGAAACGGTAACTTTGCTCGCTACTTGTTTGCCATGCACGCATGAACAAAATGTTTCGGCTCTCGAAATGTGGAACACATTGAGTGAGTGTATGACGCATGGAAATATTGAAAAAAATTCAATTTGGACCAGTTTGTTACAAACGAATACAATGTGATTTGAATTTTACAAACAAATCAAACAACACGTGAACACGGAACAAGAATACACGCGTATGGGGTCGACGACACGTCCGCCCGGCTTAATCGGTCGCTCAGGTAAATCCTGGCGCGTCGCCGGCGAGGAACCTCTGCGCGATGCGCTCGTAGCGGAAGCCGTCGGCGGCGGAGTTGTCGGCGGCCCAGACGAAGATGCCGTGCAGCCTCCCCTGGCGGCGCAGCTCCCGGCAGGCCCTGAAGAAGCCCTTGCCGGGCCTGAGCCCGTTGCTGGCCGGGTCCGTCCCGAACCCCACGAGCACCTTCCCTCCGCCGGCGGTAGCGTACCGGCCGCTCTGCTCGCCGTAGTATCCGAGGAACTGCGGCACGGTGGTGTTGGCGGCGTAGGCGTAGAACTGGAAGTTGACGTAGTCGAACTCGCAGGCGTAGCGGCGCCAGAGCTCGGCGTAGTGCGCCTGCACGTCGGGGTTGGCGAAGGGCGCGATGGAGGCGAAGGATATGACGCCAAGCGCCCTGAGCGCGCGGACGAGGCGGCCGACGCACTCGGCAAAGACCTCGGGCGTCTCGGCGAAGTGCTCGTAGTCGACGTCGACCCCGTCGAGGCCGTACGTGGTGAGGATGTCAGTGAGGGAGACGACGGCGTTGGCCACCCAGGCGTCGACGGAGGATGCCTGGAACGTGGCGTTGGTGCCGTTGATGGTGTCGCCGCCGAGGCTGAGCGCGACGCGGACGCTACCGCTGCCGCAGTGTCTTTGCTTGGCGGCGGCGACCGCGGCCGGGGTGAGGTGGGCCTGGTCCCAGTACACGAGGAAGCGGCCGTCGGTGGGGCGAGGCGGCGCGGAGGCGTTGGCGGCGTCGACGGCGTAGTCGATGGCGAAGGAGAGGATGAAGTGGAAGTCGACGCCCGGGTGCACCGGCACGTCCGCGAACGTCACGTTCTGGCGCTCCGCGCCGATGTACTCCCGGAACAGCGGCCGCCGCTCTCCGCCCGCCGCCGAGGCCGTCGCCGCCGTGAGGAGGAGGAGGAAAGGGAATATTAAAGCCGTGGCCATGGCGGTGACCATCGGATCACGAGAAGCCATGGACGCACGGAGCTCGATGCTGGTTCGGTCGAGGTGACGAAGTTGATGCGGTTGACGCAGGTATTTGTTTGTAGGTGCGTGTGGCGCATTGGTGAGGGAGCAGCTGGGGTAGTGCGAGCGAGCTGTGCGACTAGGTTTGACTGGGTCAAATGAGTTGGGGGATCGAGTGGAGAGGCTGCCGGCGATCAACTTAAGTGGCCGGCAACTGCGTGTACGTGCACGAGGCGAATGCTGCTTGGTGTTGGCTACCGGCAACTGCGTGTGTGCTGCCATGCGATGCATGCCGGCCAAAGGATGAGGCATGCCAGCCTGGATTCATGTGATCCTGATCTAGGATCTCAGGGCATTACGGCTGCAGGCGATAGATGACGGATTCACCAATCAGCTATAGCGGAGCTGTTTGCTCATGGATGGATGGATCTATGAGTCCCTGTAACATAATCGAGCAGAAACTTGCTACGTGTTGGTGGATGCGCTGGATACATGTACGTGTTGCACGCTGGCAAAGCACCCAGGCCGCATGGACTGGAATCCCTCGATGGGCCTCCATCCAGCTGCTGAATAGCCGGCCTCACGTAACTGGGCCTACCATGCTTGGCCCAGTAAACGCTCGCACTCAGTTGGCAGACCGAATTCCCTAAAACAAAAAAGTTGGCAGGCCGAATCGTGGCCCCGCAATCCACATATCCAACCGTCAAATGGCCATCTACCGGGAAAACCTAAGTGGCTTTCGGGCAGCCCACTTGGCTTCCGGTGTTTCAGACTCGTGCGGCACACCGTGGCCGCACGATCCCCTTCTTCTTCTTCCCCCGCTCGCTGCGCCAACGCGAGCTCGCTCTACCGCCGCCTGAGAAGCTGAGGTTGGAGGGGTGGGAGGTGGGGGAGCGGCCAGCGGCGAGGTTGCCACCGGCCACGGGTGGTGGTCGATTTGGGCGTTAGGGTTAGGGTTAGTTTTAGGGTTTGGGTTTCTGGGGTTAGGGGCTGCCATTGGCCAGCGGCCATAGAGTAGGTGGAGGTCGGGGCGGCGCAGAGGTCCGGCGGTGGTGGCGGTTCGGCCGGTGGCGGAGGCGAGGCGGCGCCGGAGAGCTGCCGGCTAGGGCTGACGGCGGGGATGACGATGGCTGTCGGGTTAGAATGTACGGGGCCGAAGGGGAGGGGTGTGGATGGTGGGCAGGCAACACGGAGGCGCTAGCTCACCGACTGGGGTGGCGGTGGAGGGGCTAAGGGTGGAGGTGGACGGGGAAGATGAAGGCGAGGAGATTCGATGGGCCGCGGTGGTTAGCTACCTTCATGTTACCACATAGGACACCCCTCCCCCCCCACCCTAGACGGTAAACGAAAGGTAAATGTTTTTTTTTTCTTTTTGCCCCTTAAACTATTGCTCGACTCTAAGTTTTCCCTTTGGATGGCAGATATTTTCGTAAAAAAAAATGAAACTTGCTTCATACTCTTTGGGTCGCAAAACATATTTTCTAAGATTAAACCATATTTTTAGAAATTTTAGTTGTATAATTTTTCTTAAAAAATATTCACATAATTTATATTTCGTAAAGTCTATTTAACACCTCGAACTATCAAACGCAGTTCAATTTACCTCCTTGCAGCTAACGTGGCGCCATGTAAAATGACTAGCATGGTGCCACATCAGCCAAAACCACTCAAGGCGGAAAACACCAGTTTCTAGAGTTCAAGGCACACAAATACACGATTTTGCTGTTTGAGAGGAAAAACTCATACACAATATTGACAAGAGTTGTTCTCGGCCATTGCGAATGTGTCACTCCATCCGAGTCGAAATCATCCGTTATCTTGCCCTCATTTTCTTTTTCTTTCCTATGTGAGGAAGGGGAAGGAATGTTGACCAGTTACTACCCATGTCTTTTTTTCTTTTCTCTCCTTTTCCCCTTTTATTTTAGGTAACATTTTCTTCATTTTATTTTCTTTTATTTATTTTTAACTTTTCTTTTCTTTTTGGTAATACAAATTTTTTCTTTCCATTCTTTTCCTTTTTTCTAATTTTCTCTTTTCTTTTTTTCCTGTTTTCTTTCGGTGATACTAACTTTTCTTTTCTTCTATTTTTATTTTTATTTTTCTTATTTAATTTTATTTAAATTCTTATTCTCTGTAATACTAACTTTTATTTTGTTTTTCTTCACATTTTGTTTTCTTTTCTTTGTTTACAAGCTTGTTCTCCATGTGTATATTTTTTATTCGCTTGTGCAAACATGGACACATTTTTTTCATGTAGAATTATGTGTTCGCATATGGAGACATTTTGTTCTTTTTTGTAGACTAGTTTGTTAACAATACAAAAATTTTGTGTTATTAAAAACTTGAATAAAAAACCCTAACAAAATAAGATACAATGATGCACAGGTTGTTAGGGCTTTGTTCCAATAATCCAATTTGTTGCAAAAACTAGTAACACCACTAATATGTTGTTCATCACTAAGTCAGGTTCCCTACTGTTCATACCAAATGAGTGCAGTTCAGGATTATAGAGACGCTTCGGGTACCGAAGAGCAGTGACGTTTACAACAACAAGGAAAGATTAAAATTGGATATGACAAATAGGCTTGGTAAAGAGTAATGACCATTTGCAACATCAAAGAATAAAACACAATTAACTCCAAAAGTAACACTGTTTAATTGGAATTTGATTCACATATATAAGGAGCTACATATACTATTATCCACACGAGTAACATATACATCTACTTAAAACAAAACTAATGCGGTCTGTTCTTTCCAAAGCGCCTAACAATGAAAGAGAACGTGCTTAATATCACACGACTTACACCATCAAATGAATCCACTGGTGCTACAAATATATTGATTATGTTAGTTTCTCTCATCCTTATTTGGTTCTTTTTCTTTTGAGGTAGCCGAATATGTTCATTATCCCTGGATTAGATAGTCATAAAAAGTCACCAGTTAATATAGATGATAGCTAATAGACCTCATACAAAGAACATTGAAATACATGCTAGTTTAGGCACACAACTAATGGGTTTCAAAATTTAGATTTGATAGTTCCATAACAATTTTAGTGGCTAAGTACTTCACGAGTAACATAATAAGAATTGAAAGAATGATCCATATCTTAGATATCTGAAATAATTTTTTACATATAAGCCCCTGTTGACGGTTCTTAAGCGTCATATCCGACCGTCAACTATCACAATAAAACAACAACATGACAATCACCAACATAGAGATAGAAGCTAATCCTAACAACTTCCACGAGGTTTGGTGGATTGTTGCATACATATGACCACGAGGATATTTGGGCAGATTCAAAACCTCTAAGTGAACAATTCCCTAATTTGTATAATATTTCTTACTACTCACATGCGACTGTGGAAAATGTCATGAATCAAATGCCATTAAATATTTCTTCCGAAGAGCGCTGGTTGGAGATAAACTAACCGTCTAGAATAAACTAGTAGCAAAAATAGAAACCTTTCATCTTTCTAATGGCAGGGACTTATTTACCTGGAGGTTGCCTAGGCATGGTCATTTCACAGTCCAATCTATGTACCATCATCTTATAAATTAGGACATCCATTTTAGAAATAAATTCTTATGAAAGCTGAAGATACCTTTAAAGATTAAAATTTTCCTTTGGTACCTCCAACAAGAAATTATTTTAACAAAGGATAACTTAGCTAAAAGGAATTGGTCGGGAAGCAAATTGTGCAGTTTCTGTAATCAGAGCGAAACTATTAAGCATCTCTTTTTTGACTGCCCTCATGCAAAAATTATATGGAATGTTGTGCAGATAGCTACTGGGTTAACTCCTCCTCAATCAACACGTCATTTGTTTACCACATGGCTAACTGGCATTACAAAGAAAGATAGAAATTTGATCTTTGTTGGGGTGGCGGCTCTGATGTGGGTTATTTGGTGCACCTGTAATGACTTAGTTTTTGAGAAAAATGATTCTCATCTTTTACGCAGGTTGTCTTCAGGAGAGCGTACTGGAAGCGATTCTGGTCCCTCTTTCAGTGTGAGGATACAAGGAAGACTATCGTTTTGGCAAGCAAGGCGTTGGAAATGGTCGCTTTGGACATTTTCGCAAAAAATAGATGGAGAAGTAATAATAGACTTTGCTTATAATTTCCTGATTTTGTTTCTTTTTTTATCTATCCTCAGCCTGCGAGCTGTCAAACATGTGAACCTCGGCTGTGCGTGAACGCAGAGGTCGGAATGATTCTTTTTTTTACAAAAAATGTTTTATTTATCCTTGTGACACTCGTTTCTGTCTATATCTTGCAAAAGGAGACTCGACCGACAACCGAATCTTCTATTGGTTTGGTGCAGTAGCGTCACGTCAACGGACGATGGGAAGATTGTCCAAACTAGTCCGGCGGGGAAAGACAACCGGGTTCCACACGCAACGCAAGCGCGGCCATGCATATAAGACGATCGAGGCCGTTCATCCCAAGATCTCATTGCACCAGCTCCATCCATCGTACAACGCGACGCCATGGAGACATGGACGCTCCTTGCCGTGGCCGCGCTGGTCCCCCTTCTCCTCCACCTGCTCCGCAGCCGCAGCGGCAATAATCCCCGACGCCGCCTGCCGCCCGGCCCGCTGGCCGTGCCACTGTTTGGCAACCTGCTGTGGCTTCGACACTCGTCGACCGACGTGGAGCCCCTCCTGCTGCGGCTGTTCAAGAAGCACGGCCCCATCGTCACGCTCCGGGTCGGGTCGCGGCTAAACATTTTCGTGGCCGACCGGCGCCTCGCGCACGCCGCTCTCGTGGGCGCCGGCACCGCCCTGGCCGACCGGCCGCGGCCCGTCGCGAACTCGCTTCTCGGCGTCAGCGCCAACATCATCACGAGCACCAACTACGGGCCCATGTGGCGCCTCCTGCGCCGGAACCTCGTCTCCGAGACGCTGCACCCGTCGCGCGTCCTGCTGTTCGCGCCCGCGCGCGCGTGGGTGCGCCGCGTCCTCATGGAGAAGCTGCGGGAGCGGGAGGCAGCTGGGGGCGCGCCCTGCAACGTGGTGGAGGCCTTCCAGTACTCCATGTTCTGCCTCCTCGTGCTCATGTGCTTCGGCGAGCGGCTCGACGAGCCCGCCGTCCGCGCCATCGAGGACGCCGAGCGCGCGTGGCTGCTCTACATCTCGGGGAAGCTGAGCGTCTTCTCCTTCCTCCCGTCCGTCACCAAGCACCTCTTCCGCGGGAGACTCCAGGCCGCGCGCGCCCTGCGGCGGCGCCAGATGGAACTCCTCGTGCCACTGATCAACGCGCGCCGGGAGTACAAGAGGCAGGCCAGGGAAGGCACCGCGGCAGACCGCCGGGAAACCACATTCCAGCACTCGTATGTGGACACCCTGCTGGACATCACGCTCCCCGAGGAGGGCAACCGCCCGCTCTCTGACGGTGAGATCGTCACGCTCTGCTCCGAGTTCCTCAACGGTGGGACGGACACCACGTCCACCGGGCTGCAGTGGATCATGGCCGAGCTGGTCAAGAACCCGGCCGTCCAGGAGAAGCTCTACAGCGAGATCAGACGCGCGTGTGGAGACAGCGAGGTTTCAGAGGATGACATGCACCACATGCCGTACCTCAAGGCGGTGGTTCTCGAAGGCCTGCGTAAGCACCCACCAGGGCACTTCCTGCTGCCCCACAATGCAGCGGAGGACACGGACGTCGGCGGGTACCTGATCCCCGAGGGCGCGACGGTGAACTTCATGGTGGCCGTGATGGGCAGGGACGACGAGCAGTGGACGAGGCCGATGGAGTTCGTGCCGGAGCGGTTCTTGGAGGGCGGCGATGGCGTGGGAGTGGACATGACGGGCACCAGGGAGATCAGGATGATGCCGTTTGGCGCGGGCCGGAGGATCTGTGCTGGGCTCGGCATTGCCATGCTTCACTTGGAGTATTTCGTGGCCAACATGGTGCAGGAGTTCGAGTGGAAGGAGGTGCCCGGCCACGAGGTGGACTTCGCCGAGAAGCAAGAGTTCACCACCGTCATGAACAAGCCGCTGCGGCCACGCCTTGTCCCCAGGAATGTTTTGTTACCCGAGCAGCGACATGCCTGATGGAGTGATGGGCGGCAGGACCACGTGAACTAGAAGCAAGCGACCCAGCAGGCTACCACATGGTGGCATATTTTTTTTTTATTTCCTTCGCTTTTCCCTTGCTCTCATGTTTTCTTACCTCTATAATATTCACCAGGCCTGAGTAATAAGACTATTTGCAACGGTGTCCTCTAAACAAGCCTTTCCTCTAAATATATAGAGGTTTTATCCCCAAAATCATCCTGCAGCAGTACCCTGTATCTCGTCCTCTATTTTTCAGACCCGCTCTTCTCTCCCCCAAATTTGGAGACTTCTCGTCCTCCGCGAACCGCGTGCAGCAGCAGCAGCTGCCTGCTGGCTTGCGTGCCGGCCTTCTTGTGGTCGTGGGCCGCTGGCTACGCGCGCCGCTGGGCCGCGTGCCCGCTGGCTGCAGAGCGTCCTCGCTAGTGCGCTCACTTCGTCACGTGCGTCGCTGGCCGCGCCGCGAGCTGCTCGCTGCGGTCGCTGCCGCAGGATGCACCGCGTAGTGGGCATATACAGGACTTTTTACAGATCACCGTTGCAATTGAAATTAGATTTAGAGGATAGAATATTTTACAGAGTCTCTAAATTTTGCTTTGAAGGGTGAAATATAGAGGCCACCATTGCGGATAGTCTAAGTGGGCAATGGTGAGCCTGAGCGCGGAGGCAGAGGTCTGATGCTGACCCGGCCGGTGGGACTCCAAGCAATATTCTAGATGCGACCTCATTGCACCATCAGATCAACCCGCGGACGTCATTCTCACCTACCACCTTGGCTAGCATGAATCGAAGCATGCGGTGTTCTTAATGTTTGCTTGTATTTGATCACCATAGTTAATTCCTTTTCTATTGATGGATTTAGTAGGATTGGTTGGTCACCAGTGACCGATCTGGGGCGATCTCTATATTTTAGGTATGTTTGTTGTGAACCAAAGTTTGTTTGGGGGGGGTAAAACATCACTCTGGATGATAACCCGGTGGAGTTGGCTAGACTATTGGAGAGACTTGAGGACTTATTTCTACTTTATCGATTACCTATAGACAACCGCTATTCATAAACAAACCTAACATATCCTAACAAGTGACCCTAGTATGCGGGAGGGCTGGGCCACCCCTGTTCTAGACCCATAACATCTCCTCCCCCCTTGGGAAACAGCTCATAAGCGAAACAGCTCATAAGCTGTGGTGGAGATCATGGCTGCAGTCCACAATCAACGCCTACTATAAGGGATTTGCTGATCTACAACACATTGAAATATCCCATAAACAAGGTTTTGGCATCATAAACCATGATTTATGACATTGTGGGGACGAACAGCATACGTCACCAATCGAGCGTCATAAACCGCGGTTTATGACGTTCCTTACTTCTGTGTATCACAAAATTTATGACGCAGGGACCCAGAAGTTGTCATAACCCAGTTTCTAAGGTTGCGCCACATTGGACAAGAATCCGATGTGGCGATGCAAATTATGATGATTTGATTCGTCATAAATTGAAACCTGGTCCATATAAGGCCATTTTTTTGCCCAAATTTTGTTGGGCCCTTTTTAGCCCTAACACGTTTATGTTGGGTCCTTTTTAGCCCAAATTTGGTTTGTTGCAGGCTATTTTGAGTCCATATGCATGTGGGCGAAGTGCAATCAATCACTACCACAAAACAGAGATTTCGTGAGAGTGATAAATTTCGTGAGAGGAATTTGCTTACCCTCACGAAATAATTCTTTTTCATGGGAGGTTGTCAAAAACCGCCACGAAAATACATTTTCGTGAGGGTGCTCCACACCCCGCCACGAAAACAAGGCACATTCGTGGGAGTTATTTTAGACCCACACGATAATCTTTCTTACCCTCACGAAATAATTCTTTTTCATGGCGGGTCATCAAAAACCGTCACGAAAATACATTTTTGTGAAGGTGCTCCACACCCGCCACGAAAACAAGGCGTCGAGGTTATCTTAGAACACATGTATGGTCGCCTTTCACTTTTTAATCCGGAATTAAAATTAGTAATTGATATTTCTTCCTCATAAGAATTTCAAATTTGATGGTTTTTTCCCCTAAATTTTTCTAAAATCATGAACTTTTATCTAATGGTGTTTGTTTGTAGGTTCGTTGCTATTTGTTTGATATATTTATATGGCTTTAGTTTCTTCACTTAAGTAGAAAATATAAAAATATGTTTTTGCATAACAGTTGCTAACGTAACTTCATATTTCTCTAATGTTATTGTAAACATCCGTTGTGCCCAATTTAGTGCTATATACGAGTTTGGAAATATTATAAGGTATTCAAATATCAATGTTTGACTTGAATTATAAGAAACTATGTGGGAGATGTATTCATTTGTGAATAATGTATGGCCCAATATTATTAAAATCACTTAAATTTTTTATAGAAAGACTATAGATGAAAAACATGTTGCAACGTCAATTTGTAGAATTTTTTGACCAAATTTAGATATTATTGTAATTATTATGCGGTAATTAGGATCTAGAAGCTTGAAGTATCCCTAGAAAATTTGATTTTTTTCGTCTACCTCTAGGATATAGGTTAGAGTGGAATATATGTGCCTAAATATATTTTATGTGCAATGTTTTATATCTTATAAGGTGCAAACATAGTTGAATTTCAAAGTAATTTCGATAGTCATTAATGATTAATTTTATTAAATCCAATTTCATAATCGTCCAACCCATTATTGCATTCCTCACGGCTATATATTCAATTCTCATAGATGATCACATAGCATAAACTTTAGATACATAACATTGGTCATTAATAGATGGAAACACAAACAGTACTGCCATATTGTTCACATCACAATGACAACTCTCAAGTACCAAAATGGCACCAGTTCATAAATAAATAGAACGAAACGCACATAACTCACAAAATATAAGTGTTTTCCAACATCATCACTGCACATAGCTGCAGCCAAGATGCATCGCAAAGCATGCTTCAATTAAGGGAAGGATTGACCTGGCGCTGATTATTGAAGCATATCAGTTTAGAAATGAGGTCATGCATTGATTTGTGGTCTCCTTCAAAGCATGAAACTCATCGGACTCACTACCACAAAAACAGAGATTTCGTGGGAGTTGTGTATTTTGGTGAGAGGCACATATAGACCGTCATGAAATTATTTCTTTTCGTGAAGGTATTGCAAAAAAACCGACACGAAAGTATATTTTCGTGAAGGAATCTTCAAAACCGCCATGAAAATTTGGTATAAGGTGATGGTTATAAAAAAAAACTCTCATGAAAAGTGCATTCCCCCGCCACGAAAATAATGTACTGAAAATAAATCCCATGCGCTTATTTGGCCCATCTCAGCCCAAATCAAACTTTGCCTCGTCCTTAGCCGTTCGATCGACAAGGACAGCCGAGATGCACCCCACATCGAACAAAATCCCCCAGGAACTCTACCCCGGCTCGTCGCCGTCCCTTGCTTGCGCCTTCCCTTCCTCCATCGCTTGCCTCGCCTCCAGCCCCCAGCGCCACGGCGAGCCAACGCACGCCCCCGCGGATTCCTTTACCACTTGGTTGACAGCGGCTCGGCGTCGGGGACACTGAAGCGGGCAGGCATGGAGGCTGGGGCGCGGCAGCAGGGGCGGAGCTAGGGGGCACGCAGGGGCCTGTCCCCCACCCCTATGGTCCCGTGGCATGTCAAGAGGCCCTTAAACTGTTAAACATTATCTGCTAAGCGTTCAAAAAACATTAGCTGCTAATCACCAGCATTAAGTCTTTATGGCCCCCAATAGGCTTACGGTAGCCCAACAGGCAACAGCAGGCCACTGGCCCAAGTGAAGTTGCACTCGTGACTCGTCTGTTTTTTTTTTTTTTTTGCCTCGTTTCTACATGTTAGGTCTGTTTCTTTCACTTTGGTTAATTTGATTGACAGTCGATCAGGTCACTGAGCATCAGTTACAGAGTCGCTACTTGCTTCCGGTGAAGTTAATTAAATAGCTAGCTTTGTAACGGCGATAGATGCCATGAACTGTTAAAACTTTTCTCCTATTCCACTATGCTTTAGGTGTTTATATATACCAAGAATAATTAGATATTATATATTTGTGTGCATGTACCATATAGCTTTTGAGATCTAATTTCCCATTTCATTTACTTTTTGGAACATTGCATCCTAATTTCCCAATCACGAAGAGAAATGTAGCATTTAATTAAAATGTACCATCTGACAGAGTCTTTTTTATACATGTTTTGCATTCCTAATCCATGCTACTTTGAAGCGAAATTGATGCACATATATTTCTTTTTTTTGAACGAACAACACTCGACGAGTGCGTTTCTATTGATATAGCAGAAAATTACAAGGTTATATTCCTGAGAGGCCATAACCAGGCAACAAAAAGAAAAAAGAAAACCACAAAAACAATACCGGCGGGTTGGATTGGGGCATCAACTCACGCCGAACTCAACAACTCAGGCCTGTCGGATTGGGACATCGACGCAAGCCGCACAAACTCGTCTCCACAGGACAACTCTGCCCTGTCGGAATTTACTCTGCACGACAAACGTAGCAGAACCGAAGCCTTTCCGCGGCACCCACCAAACATCCACACTCATGTAGTCGCCAAGAACCTCTAGGCATGACCCTGCGTCGACAGGGAACCGAAAGATACAGACTGCACCGCATCAGGAAGACCACCGCCATACGGGACCCTCCGCCGCCGTGCCGCTGCAACACCACATCCCTCCACCTGACGGAGTGATACCACCGAAACCGGACCTCTCGTAAGCTGCCTCATAGTCGCCACCACGACAAAACAACTCGCGGGGGCCTCACCACATCTGCCGTTGGACCTCGCTCTCATCGCCTCGAAGAATCACCACGCGCGGGGGCCTCGCCACGCCCGCCACAGTACTCCACGCCACGGTTCCGTTTCTTTTGTCGCCATCAGGGTGGTGAGCAAAGTTGCCTCACGTCCCGAGATCTCCATCAATGCCGAGCCGCCGCCACAGGCCGACCTCACCCACTTGCTTCACCCGTGCACATAACCTCTGCCGCCGTGCCAGCAAGCCCAAAAGTTGCTTGCGCCATCTACCGACGATGTATCGCACCGGATAGCCCAGCCAAGCTGAGCAACCCGCCGCGGTCCGCTGCAAGCCAAGTCGTCCCATGGTGTCGATGCCGCAAGCGCCGTCCTTCGACGCAGTCCCACGCCGCACTGACAGTTGCCAAGCAACGCCAGCCGCCGCGGTCCGCTGCAAGCAGCCACAACCGACAAACATGCGACAACTTCCGGCCGCCACCATAGCTGCGAACGCCACCATGAGGGCTCGGCAACACCCGTTCAGCTTGCCACGCGGTGGAATTGCCAACACCGTCTGTTGCCGCACATGATCAATGGGCCAAAAATACCTCAAGCCTAGATGGGTCTCTAGAGACGACGCCTCCAAGGAGGACACGACGCCAAAGGTGCCGCCGTCGCTCGTCCAGGATCTGGACAGGGTTTTCACCCTGAGAGCCCCGTGCAACAAGGTTATAGCTCCAAGATGACGCCCCCAACGGGGAAAACGACGCCCTAGGGCGCCGCCGTCATCTCTACCAGCAATAATGCTAGCAAGGGCTTTCGCTCGGAGCATCTCGACCTCGCTACACTCTCACAGCTTGGTACTCCCGGACCACAGCCACGGCAGCCCATCCGGGGCAGCGCCGCCGCCGCGCCTCCATGCACCATGCCGCTGACCTCCACCTCCGCTGCGCTCGCCACACTCGACCTCCTCGCACGCGGCCACCTCTGCACCGTGGCCGTCTCTGCACGCGCACCGCCGCCGCCATATCTTCACGCGCATCACCCAGGCTGCACCTTGGGGCGGCGTAGCCCCCGCCGTGGCCCTCCACGGCCATCACCGGCGCTCCACCGCATGCCTTCACAGCCCCGCGCCGGCCGCCACTGCCCTCGTAGACACGCCGAAGCCCCGCGCCAGGTCATTGCCGCCTCGAGGCCTTGTCGCTCCGCACCGTGGCCTCCACGCCCGTCGCCAGTCCGTCGCCGCCTACATTTCTATCTGGTTTCTTAAAATTGGTAACCAATATGGACTACCACTAAAACTATGCCGAAAATAATTGATGCCAGTGCAACGTTCCCAAGATGAAAAAAGCATGTCAGCCTTTAGATACCACAATTCTATTTTTCACCTTGAATATAAGCTCTCAAAAAGCAATACTTGGCGAAAGACCATCTATTTAGCATAGTGCAAGTAGTCCTATATATCCGAGTGATTGCCTAATGGTTATATCCGTTCTCGCTTTAGTTCTCTTTGGTGACTCGACCCCCATGTTTAAATCCTGGCTCCGCCCCTGCGCGGCAGCCATGGCTGCTGCGACGTCGACTGTCGAATCAACACCGACGGCAGCGGTTCGCAAGTCCCGCGACTCACCCTCCCCGTGTCCCTTGCACGTTTTTCTTCCGTCTCCCACACCAAGAGGCTGCGAGCGCATCTCGGTCTTTCCTATGTGTAGCCAGTACACTTTGGTAAGGACTCAGATCAGTGGGGATCTAGGTCCCGGGCTGGGGTCTACAGCCCAGGTCCAGCCCATGAAACACTTAGTACACCCGAGTAGTTGTTGGGATAGTGGCCGAAGCCAGTGAGCCCAAGCAACGGAAGAAACTGAGTAACAGGGACAAGCAATAAAATATTACTTATCAACAGTGTTCTCGGGAATCAACAACCTTTACATGTGGGAGACGGGCCTCCTTTTATAGGGAGGCCAAGGGTCTTTACATCCCCATTGTACCCCTGGAAATCAGGCATCATCCTCTAGACTATACAATACAAATAGCCTAGGGACACTTTGGTACATTTACTCCTCCCAATGTGAATGCGTAGACTTGCAATCCCGTGTTTGACTTGGCTTGGACTTGGTCCAAACCTGCTTCGCTCGCTGGAAAGAGCTATGCAGCTCCTCGATTTGGCTTCTTCCGAGTCAGGACGATCCGAAGCCGTCTCTCGGTGTCCAAAAGCCAATGGCTCCTCCAAGGACCTGCAATATAGAGCGAACTGAAGCTAGCCAATGACTCAATCATAGCTTTTGGCACTCAATAGTATCATTTCTTCACTATATTGGCTTCTAACTTAGTTTGGATAACGTCGCTTTGGTACGTTGCTTGGTATGCTGACTGAAGCCAATTGGCTTTGGTTTATTTCTCCGAACGATGCCTAATTAGGGATTCATCAAGTAGCCAAAACCGATTGGCTTCTTCTCCTTTGTCAGTTGCCATCTTTATGCATGAAAACAGAGCAGAACAAATAGGTGGCGTTTATCGGCGGGCCAAATCCCCAACAGTAGCCCCTCGAGGACGAGGGCTTTCTTCAACAGGCCGAGCTCCACGAACTTTGGATTGCTTGCCAGCCCGAGAAACGCCTCCTCCTTGTTGGAGAAAGCCCCTAAGTTGTTTTGTCATGTAGATTGTTTTGTTTTCCTTCGTTTGTCTAACTGGTGTGGTGTCATTTGGCTTCGCTTGCTTGGAATTGGTTAATTATTTTAACTGTTGTTGTAAATTTTGCTTCGGTTTTTTTTTGAATTTGAAGCAGTGGCTCGTTTTTCGAGATTTTTAACGGTCAGATTTTACTGCCCTATAAATAGGACCGAAGGGGGGTTGAATTTTACTTGCTTCGCTTGGCGATTTTTTCACTTAGCTTGTGTTTCACACTTTCGCTTGCTTTGGAAGCTCTTGAACTCAAGTTTTGGCTTTTTCTTCTCGTCGCAAGTAAGTTTTTTGCTTTTTGTACTCTATGATTTCCTTCGTTTTTTGCTTTTCTGTTTTTTTTGTTGTTTCGTTTGCTTATTGTTTTTTGTTTGTTCTAGCGGCTCGCACGAAGCAAACCGCTTGTTGGCGCTTGTTAAGGCATGATTATTTTGTAACGCCAACATGATTAAATAAAATAAACTAGCAATAATCATTAGAATTTTATTTCAAATAACGTAGTTCCACTTGTACATGGAGAATATTTGTTTGCAGGAGATATGGGCCAAAAGATGAAGTAAAACAGGGCCAGGCCCAGGTCGCCCGACCCCACCAGGTCGGCCGACCTGGCTTAATGACCATCCAAGCCCAACTTTGGCCATGCAGAAGAAGCACAAGTTCCTGTCATCTAGAACGTTGAATCAATGACGGTTACATCCAAGGGATGACAAGAAGGATAAGGAGGTGCACATGGATTGATGGGTCCACATGAGAACCAACAGTTACTCCGAGGATCCATACCCATCTTCCACGAGTACAAGGGTCCACATTCCAGCGACCCAGAAGAAGACCGTGGCAAACCGTGCCTGGACCAGGCCAGGTCGGCCGACTCCGTCCTATGGCCGTTGCCGTCCCCCCTTCTCGTGCGCATCCACACCGACTCCAGGACCACATCTGCGCCGTGCACAACTTCAGTCGGTGAATCCGATGGTCGGGCGACGTCAAGGGATCGGCCGACTCGGGGGTGGGCCCACTTGCCCTCAACCGCCTTGTACCGACCCTAAACCACCTCCAAGTGCTATAAATAGGTGCCAACGCCTCCTGTACAACACACACCAGAAGGAAGAGCTCCAATTGCTACAAGTTATAGTCTTAGTTAGTAGAGAAGTAGTTCTAGGAGTTGAGCTTCTACGGGTTTCCGAAGGAGTCTTGGTAAGCCTAGAGCTCAGTTATCTTGTATCCTTTGCTTATTTGTAAGACTTAGAGCCTTAATGGAAATATTATCTTGCTTATGTTACTTGACTTCTAGTCTTGTGTGTTCATCATATGAGTTGTATGTCTTACACCTTAGTATAGCGGATGCATGTTATGGCAATGGCCCAATGAATCTCTATGATTGTTCTTTACCTTTCCGTACAATTGGTAAAGATGTATTTCATATTACAAACGTGGTGTTTGGGTTATGGAATACCGTTGGGGATACCCTACTCCACGTATTCAGAGGTAGGCGGCAGGTGGTGACAGCCCTATCCGTCCTTTGTAATCCTCGCCGTTCGGGTTTGGGCGTTTGCAGGCCGTAGTGATAAACATCGTGACAGTACCCTTGGATGAGGGGATCCCACGACTCCTCGATTTGTCCTCTATCATGTATCCCTTATTAAGCTTGTACAGTATATACTTGTAGGAATGTAACCCATTTGTGAGAAGTACATAGAATCCCTAGTTCTCTCTTAGGACCTTCATATTAACTAGACTTACATACTGAGCAGTGAAACCTTCTGTGTGTCAACCTACCCAATCTTTCATATCATTCTATCCCCTGTCCTAGTTCTGGTATATTGATTATGATATAGTTGATACATTGGATAATATATTACTTTGCCAAACGCTTTCCCTGAGGAAATAAATACGATACTCTGGAATACTCCCGGGTGAAATGCTACAATGTACTTCTGTGCGCTTGCAGAACTTGTGTAACGCTAAGATTTATATTAAGGCATCTCTAGTGCCATCACTCCAGTAGTGGTGATGCTAAGAAATGCCAACAAGCATTTCTGGCGCCGTTGCCGGGGAAAGCATTGGTCAAAGAATATGTTAACCTCTGTATTAACCTATGTCACAATTAATTACCATCTCTAGACAGGTTTACCCTTGTTCTGTTTCTCTTTGTGTGAAACAGAAGGTACATCATCGATCCATCGAAGAACTCTTCCACCTAGAAGAGAGCACCCAATTGATCCCCCAAATTCTGTCGGTTGAATTCGAAGTACTTTTGCACCAAGATGGCAACTGAAACTCTCATGATCGACTCAACGTACCTCACCATGGTGCAAGCCAAGCCATTCAACGGAAAGGCCATAACAGATGCAGCAGAACATCTCCGACATTTCTCAGCAATATGCAGTCAACTAGCAGGAAGGGCAAAGCAATGGTTATTTCCATTCTCATTAACAGGTAGAGCACTGCAGTGGTACTACAACCACCAGGCAAGCAGGGATTTATTCCTAGCACATAACTGGGCCCATCCCAGCAAGGAGGTAGCGTATACACTATACCTGCTAAGAGAAAGGTGAATGATCTAAGCTCTAGATTCCATGCCTTGTCAGTAGCCGTGAAAAACCAATTGCGCTTAAGCAAAATTCTAGAGGCCCAGTCAGCCCAGTTAGCTGCTGTGGTACAAGAGACCAGTCGGGAGATTTTGGCTAACCATGCAGGAATCAACAACGAATCAACCCAAAAGCATGACGGACCCGAAATCAAGGTAATCTATGGATGGAAGCCACATAAACCACCAGTTACCAACAGCGAGCCACTCCTGCCCCTGCCCAAGGAATTTACACAAGGTGTCAAGGCTTTGAAGGCAGTAACATCGACAGCACCTTGTGTGAAGAAAACAGAACAGGATTGGCGTTGCAAAGCTTTCGCATCATCTTCAAATGCGGAGGCCAGATCATCAGGTTGAATCAATTCTTGGAGACGTCTGCACTCGACGGACGAAAAACAACAAGTCCTCGCTGGTAGGTACATCAGTATGTACCCCATGTTTATTTCATAATGCATTTTGATTTCTCAAAGCATGTTTATTTTTCCACAAAATTATGCATGTAAAACTTAAAACTTTGGAGCCATTCACTTCATTTCTCCTCGGATACCTGGCCGCCACTACCCATACACCCAGAAATCATCACACCACTGAACCACGCACCACTCTACAAAGGCTAGGCCTGAACCAAGCTGAGCACTGATCGGCCGACCGAGACACGTCGGCCGACTCCTACCTTTGGCCTTTGCAGAGCACTCAATTCCCATGATACACTACCATAGGCATAGATCATAAATTCCAAGGGTAGCATTCAGGGGTGCCCAAACCTGGTCGGGCGACCAGCTCATGTCGCCCGACTCACGCCCTCGTCTTTTGCAAAGTTTTCAACTGCTACTGTAGACGCCAGGTATCCAACGCAATCGTGATCAAATGCTTGGCCAATTTGCCTCCGCGGGAGGGTCGGCCGACCCCACCTGGTCGGCCGATCGGGGATGAGCTCCGGCTATAAAAAGCCTTGGCCAGCAGCTTGATCACTTCGCCCCAACCCGAGCTGCGTTTCGCCCTCGGAGTTTCTCCTCTCCCTCTGTTAGATTCTTAAGTGTTTAGCTCCTAAGTTTGAAAAAAAAAATCAATAAAAATTTGAAAACCTAATTAAAAATGGACTTCATTCCTGCATAATGGTGCCGTTATTTTCATGCTGAAATTCTTGAACGTGTTGTGGAGGTAACCAAAATCCCACAAGAACGCTTGTTTGTGGCGTGTCAAATCCTACAAGAACGACTTTTGTGGAGGCAACCACGCCCCGCAAGAACGACTAATTCTTGGACGGCTAACTTGCTAACGCTAATCCTTTTGTCTTCCAAGTGTCGTTTTTTGTTGCTTGTTGTTCTCTGTGCAGAAATCATGAACTTCGTCCGAGGAGTGGTGAAGAAAGCAAAGAAGATAAAGGGATCAAGCTCAAGGCGGAGCCGCCATTCCGAAAGCACTAAGCTGATTTCCTCTAGTACGGAGATTATGGAATCAGCCGGTGGTTCCGAGGAAAGGATAAGCAGCCAGCACTCCATGGAGATTTTCGAAGATCAGTACTACTACACCGGTGCTGGCGCCACATCTGCAGGCGGCGGTGGCAGCGGTGGCAATGGAGATGGGAACGGGGACAGCTCCAGCAGCAACCACAACGAAGACGATCCTCGCCCGGCGTTCATCTCCGACGATCAACTCGACATCGAAGGGGGTCTCGAACTGGAGGCGTATCACATTCTTCTGGGTCGCACTTTTGATCACACACATGTGTTCACAAGTGAACTCATGGAGAAATCAGGTATGGCCACTGACTTTGAAACCGTTTGGAATGCGGTAGGTTGGTCAGATTTTGCGCGCATTAATGAGGATGGTTGTCGTTTGTTAACAATCCAATTCCTTGCCACTTTGAGAAAATCTGAGGAAGGGATTACTTTTCGCTTTTTAAGAGAAGAGTATTTCCTTTCTTGGAAACAGCTTAGTATCCATTTGGGTTTTAGCAAGCGTTGTAGTTTGGAAGTTGATAAAGTGTTGAGGCTTTTTGTTAGAGAATCCTTTTGGCGGGATATCTCGGGTATCACAGATGGCACTCCCCCTAGAAAAAGTCACATCCATAATCCCACTCTCCGTTTCATGCACCGTTGGATTGCTATGACTTTGTTTCCTCGGAATGATCTACGAATTGTTCGCATTGATGAATTGAAGTTATTATATGCAATGGTTAAAAAGATAAAAGTTTCACCTGTGGTTTTCATGATTGATCAATGGATGGGTGTTTTTAAGAGGCAAGGTCCCATTGAATGGACATCTTTGGTTACCCGCATTTTCGAGTCAATGGGCCTATTGGATAGTTACCGAGTCGAGTTCCTTCCGCAGCCTCGCCCAACTCTGGATGAGTCCCATTTTATCCAGAGTCATCTTGTTACACATGCCATAGACCAAAAGCTTATTATGGTCTATCATAATAGTACAACCAGAATTTCATTGCCAGCACCGGAATACTGGTTGTACAGATGCAAAACATTGTTGTTGGAGTTGCAACAGGAAGGCAGACAAAGCGTGACGGGAAGGGTGACAAGAAGCATGTCCCGACGGGGAGAAACCGGAGTGCCGCAAGCCCAGTCAACGTGGGAACCTCCGACCCCGCCATACATACCAGCAGGATCAAACTGGGAGCAGCCGCAACCTCCTCCACCATACATGGCAGGAGGTTCGGGATGGCAAGAAGCGCCGCACGCACAATGGAACCCCCAAGACCCGCGCTATTATCAGTCGTCCAGCTCAAGTGGCGGCCCTCCTCCGTTCGACGCCCGACGATCATTTTCGGCAAGAGACTTGCGCAGCAGCATGGATGGGTTATCCAATCGCATGGGAACCCTAGAGGTAACCACTCACCGTATTGATGATACGTTAACCCACCATGTGCAGCAGTCGCAAGCTTGGTGGGACCAGTCAGCACAGAACTTCAACACCCTCCAGAACAGCATCCAGGCGGGCAACCAGAACCTAACTGCCTACCTTCGGTCCCAAGGTTTCGACCCGAACGACCCTCGTTACCACCAGCAGTGAAAAGTCCAGCTTGGGGGAGGACCCCCGTACAGGTAAGTTGTCTAAACCATTCTTTTTGTTTTCCTTTTGCTTATGCTTAAAAAAAATGATGATGAAAATGGAAATGAATGAAAAATGAAGCTTTGTTTGGAAGTGATGAACATTTGCTATGACCTTCCCCTTTTATACAAGTCTCAATAAGGCAGTCATTTGTATCTTGAATTTGTTGGCCTAAATTAATGATTTCCTTGGAAACTTAAAACTTGTGGGTAGCAAATGCTGAATTTGATTCTAGGTTGTTGGGAGCTATGATATAATAAGCTAGAATTGCTTTACCTATCTAAGTGAAACTTGATCTTAGAGGATTTGTTTCAAAAAGGACAAAATTCTAGGCTCATCAGTGAAGAGTGAAATCCTACCACAGCCTCTTATTCCAACCACTTACAAAAAGCATGTGCAATTGCTTTGAGTTTTGTCAAGTTCATTGTGATCTTTGTAAGATTTATTTCATGCTCTTAAAATCGGAGTCACGTACACGCCACCATATGTGTGATATTTCTACTCTGGGAGTACGCACAACATGCCTAGCAATTGTTCACTAGAATAAAGTGCTCCAGAACAAAGAGATTTCTCTCCAAAAACATTTCTAGTCATAAGGCTTAGGCTCCCTATAAAAGAAAAATGAGAATAAAAGATATGGACATAAGTCTAGTCCATGAAAAAAAAGAGAGAGAAAAGAGAAATGGACACATGTGTAGTCCATGAAAAAAAGGGGAGAAAAATAGGGAGCCAAGCTTTATAGCAAAATTTCCTAAAGGAGAGAGATTTCTTAAAGGAGTTTATTTTCCACTACCACATATCCACACTTGCACACTTCGATTTGAGTGTATGATTTAATTCTTCGTTGATCCTGGATTTGACTCAACAAAAGAAGCAATGCATGTGTGAAATAAAAGTTTTCCGTTCGTGAGCTCCACTTGTTATTAAGAGAAAATTGAGAGGAGTGTTGGAGAGGATCAATACACTTATGAGAGACTTGAGAGAGTCACTTGAGGAGCCTTGTTTTCTTTGACAAAAGTTTCTTTAAAACCTCCGAGAAAAGGTGGATCTAAGATGTGGGGAGCGTTCTTGCTAAGTTGTTCTAGTTTCCAACCGCTCAAGAGGAAGAAAAAGCTAAAAGGCCCCATGAGTGATAAGGTAAAAAGGATGATTTGATCTTTGCCAATTTAATCAAGTCATGAATTACTTTCTTGTTGAAAATATCTTTTGGGAAGAAAGCAAAAATCTGATCCTAAGTTCCTAACTCTCCAAGCTTTGCTCAGAGACGAGCAAAGATCTTAGCTTGGGGGAGTTTGTTGGCGCTTGTTAAGGCATGATTATTTTGTAACGCCAACATGATTAAATAAAATAAACTAGCAATAATCAGTAGAATTTTATTTCAAATAATGTAGTTCCACTTGTACATGGAGAATATTTGTTTGCAGGAGATATGGGCCAAAAGATGAAGTAAAACAGGGCCAAGCCCAGGTCGCCCGACCCCACCAGGTCGGCCGACCTGGCTTAATGACCATCCAAGCCCAACTTTGGCCATGCAGAAGAAGCACAAGTTCCTGTCATCTAGAACGTTGAATCAATGACGGTTACATCCAAGGGATGACAAGAAGGATAAGGAGGTGCACATGGATTGATGGGCCCACATGAGAACCAACAGTTACTCCGAGGATCCATACCCATCTTCCACGAGTACAAGGGTCCACATTCCAGCGACCCAGAAGAAGACCGTGGCAAACCGTGCCTGGACCAGGCCAGGTCGGCCGACTCCGTCCTACGGCCGTTGCCGTCCCCCCTTCTCGTGCGCATCCACACCGACTCCAGGACCACATCTGCGTCGTGCACAACTTCAGTCGGTGAATCCGATGGTTGGGCGACGTCAAGGGATCGGCCGACTCGGGGGTGGGCCCACTTGCCCTCAACCGCCTTGTACCGACCCTAAACCGCCTCCAAGTGCTATAAATAGGTGCCAACGCCTCCTGTACAACACACACCAGAAGGAAGAGCTCCAATTGCTACAAGTTATAGTCTTAGTTAGTAGAGAAGTAGTTCTAGGAGTTGAGCTTCTACAGGTTTCCGAAGGAGTCTTGGTAAGCCTAGAGCTCAGTTATCTTGTATCCTTTGCTTATTTGTAAGACTTAGAGCCTTAATGGAAATATTATCTTGCTTATGTTACTTGACTTCTAGTCTTGTGTGTTCATCATATGAGTTGTATATCTTACACCTTAGTATAGCGGATGCATGTTATGGCAATGGCCCAATGAATCTCTATGATTGTTCTTTACCTTTCTGTACAATTGGTAAAGATGTATTTTATATTACAAACGTGGTGTTTGGGTTATGAATACCGTTGGGGATACCCTACTCCACGTATTCAGAGGTAGGCGGCAGGTGGTGACAGCCCTGTCCGTCCCTTGTAATCCTCGCCGTTCGGGTTTGGGTGTTTGCAGGCCGTAGTGATAAACATCGTGACAGTACCCTTGGATGAGGGGATCCCACGACTCCTCGATTTGTCCTCTATCATGTATCCCTTATTAAGCTTGTACAGTATATACTTGTAGGAATGTAACCCATTTGTGAGAAGTACATAGAATCCCTAGTTCTCTCTTAGGACCTTCATATTAACTAGACTTACATACTGAGCAGTGAAACCTTCTGTGTGTCAACCTACCCAATCTTTCATATCATTCTATCCCCTGTCCTAGTTCTGGTATATTGATTATGATATAGTTGATACATTGGATAATATATTACTTTGCCAAACGCTTTCCCTGAGGAAATAAATACGATACTCTGGAATACTCCCGGGTGAAATGCTACAATGTACTTCTGTGCGCTTGCAGAACTTGTGTAACGCTAAGATTTATATTAAGGCATCTCTAGTGCCATCACTCCAGTAGTGGTGATGCTAAGAAATGCCAACACCGCTCGTTTGATTGACTCCGATTTTGAATGAGACGATCTGGACGCTGTTGATATGGATGCTGCCGAAGCTGAATCCTTTGCTCAGGAGCTTGAGGTCAACGTGGCCGTGGCCCCAGAAGCTGAAATTGCTATGGAAATTGATGATAGGGGCAAGGGTCCCACCGAGGAGGGTGAGGCTGCCGGAGGCGATGACACAGAGGATGCCGAGTCTGTGGCAGGTGATGCCCTCGAGGATGTAGAAGCCGATGTGTCAGATCTTTTGGATTATCGGAAGAAGCCAAAGACCACTGTCTTTGGTAAATCCTTTGTTACCCCTGAGTTGATCCGCTTTTACGAGGAAAAGGGATACTTCCCAGCCGGTCACGGACGAGCCCCAGGTACAGAGACTACCCCGACACCCCTTGAGGACGAAGCTGTGGTGTTCAAGGAGTTCTTCTGCGCTGGGCTTCGGATGCCCGTTGACAATATAATTGCTGATATTCTTGGGAGGTTCGGCTTGCAATTCCATCACCTCACCCCCAATGCTATCACTCATCTGCTTTGTTTCTTTTGGGCCGTGAAGACGAATGCATCAGATGTTAATGCAGACTGCTTCGTCCGCTACTTTGAAGGGCATCGCCAAACAAAAAGTGTTAAGATTGACGGCTTTGAATACGAGCCGGACTATGGCAGCGTTACCTTCTGCGCGCGATGGAGGCAGACTGAATTGCAGAAGGTAGAACTTACCTTTTGCCAGAAAAACACCTGGGACAAGAATTGGAAAAGCTATTGGCTTTATGTCAAGGTGCCAGCGCTGGAGACTGTGTTAGAGGATGGAGCGAAGCAGATATCATTTCCTCTGCACAGTTCTATTGGGCCTTGTGATTTTGTTGCTTGCCCTCTGTTCAACAAAAATGCGCCCGGCTACAACCGCTGCGAAAGCGCCTTTTACAAAGCCAGCCAAGTCTCTAGCAGCCGGGACTTGGTCGAGGAGGGACTCGCTGTTGGGCTTAACATTTTATCTGCGGATTGGAAGCCATTTACAGTTGAGATGAGGCTCTACAGAGGGATTCCTCACATTTGCTTTCCTAAGTTTGGGGTGAAGAAGCCAGAGAACATGTCTGATTTTGCTTTCGTTCAGTCTATCGAGTTGATGGCTGAAATTATTTGTGGGAAGTATACTTCCAAAGAGCATGAAAGCTGTTTGGCTTTGGTGGATGGAGTCCGGCTTAACAGAGTCTTTGACGAGATGAAGGTTAGCTACCCTCAGCGCACGGCTCCATCCAAGCCATCTAAGAAATTTTCTGCTGAAGATCACCCCAGCTTGGTTCCTCCCACGAAGCCAGGTCGAGGTCGTGGGAGGAAGGGTCGTGGCGGAGGCCGTGGAAGCGGTCAATCAGACGAGGGCGGCGACGAAGCTGGGGGCAGCAAAACCGGAGCCCCCTCTAGCCGGGGCGGGAGCCAAAGCCGAGGATGCGCCTCAAAGGTGGTGGCCACGAAAAAATGGGTTACTACTTCTTCCTTGGAGGCTTCCAAGCGTCAAAAGCTTGTGAAGGCTCTTCCCGTCGTTCCGCTTTCCAGTGCTCCTCCTCGTCCCGTTGCTTCGGCTGTAGAAGTGCCTGCCACTGCCGCACCTATGCAAGTTGATCCTGCAGCTTCCGCTGTAGTTGATGTACCTTCTTCTGGAGGTTTGTTTCTTGTATATCTTGTCTTTTTTTTAGCTTCGCTTTGCTTATTTATTTTTGTCTTATTACAGTTAAGGCCGTTGTTGCACCTCTTCGTCGTGAGCGCCTACCTGGATGCATTGACGATGAAGAGGAAGAAGTGAGTTACAGCCGTCTTCTGAGGGAGGATGAGACGAAAGATTTTGCTCTTGCTGATCCTGAAGTATCATCCGCTCTGTTCCAGCCAACGTCCTTGGACTTGTTGGCTGGTGCAGCAGCCAAGTCCCTTCAGATTTCTGAGGGGCTTACGCAGACGGCTTCTGCTTCTTTACTTCCTAACATTGAGGAGCTTCCGCAGATGGCTTCTGCTCTTGAGACTGGGCAGGGTTCTGGCGATTTGGTGACTCCAGCAACTGCTTCGCCAGTTGATTTGGCTCATCCAGCTGATGCCAGATTTTCTGCCCCTATTATGGGCGTTGAATCGGCTCCTGCAAAGCCAGCTCCTGAATCTGAAGGTGCGTTTCGCTTTGTTGTATTTTTTTTTGATTTGTTGATTCTTTTACCTCAGGAGCAAGTTATACTGGTTATGGCCCCATCGCAGATCGCCTTCGGCAGAGCGGTTTTCGCCCTCCCAATGACATTCCAATTGTTGCTCCAAAAGGTTACATTTTTGTCTGTTGTTTCGCATGAAGCTGATTGAGTGCTACTTTTTGTCTTAATTTTGCTTTTGCTTTTTAAGAGCTTGAGACTCGTGTCAAATCTTTGGATTTGGACACACTTTCAGTCTCCAGTCTTAGTGGCAATATCCAGGTTTGTTCCTTCTGCTTCGTTTTTGAGTTTGTTGTTTTACTTTTTTGATACTTATACTTTTCTTGTTTTAGTCTATGATGTCCATGCAGGAGCTTTTTTTGGTACTTATCTTTTGTTTGTTTTAGTCTATGATGTCCATGCAGGAGCTTTTCGCTCGCCTTCCACTTCGTCTCAACGATGTTGAGAACGAGCGGGCTGAGCTTGAAACTTTAAGGAAAGAACGCGAGAGCTTCCTTCAGCTTAAGAAATCTTTGGAGAATGAAAAAGAGCAGCTTCGTCTTGTGTGAGAGTCCGCCACATCAGAGATTGCTTCACTCAAAAGCAAAGTCTCTTCGCTGGAGTCTGCCCGTGAGCTCAATGTTCAGACTATCGAGGGGCTTCGTAACAAATTGGTCGAGGGTTCCACTTTAGAGCATAAATTGAAAAATCAAGTAAAATCTCTCGAAGCTGATAAGGAAAAGGCGACATCAGATGTTGAAAAATACAAGAAGGAGCTTCTTGTTGCTGTTGACTTGAAGAACTCCCTCATATCTGAGGCCAGTCAACTCAGGTCTCAAGTGGGGCAGCTTAGGGCTGATAAAAAGAGCTTAGATTCTGAGATACTCAGCCGCAGCTCTGGCATCTACACTGAATACGAAGCTGCTCTGAAGCAATATGGAGCCGAGCCGCTGCCCTTCCCTTCTGATGATTTTAACCTTGGGAAGCTTTTCGGATGGCTGGATGACGAGTTCAAGTCCCTACCGGACGTCTTGTCCAAAGTAGGTGATTATGCTGCTCGAACATGCGTTACAAATGCCTTTAAGATGCTAGCAGATGAAGGGTGCTCTCACTATAAGAGCTTCTTGAGAAGGGACTTTTATTTTCCTTTGGCTTTGAATCCCGACAAGAAGGAATTTTTCAACGAAGCTGTTTTGGCAACTCGTGCCACTTTTCTCAAGAAATTCTGGTCTGCCACAGGGAGAGAGTGTGCCCGAAGCACTGCGTATGACCGTCTTGTTAAGGTTAGCTTCTTTTACCCTTTTAGTTATTTTTGCTTTTGCTCGTATCCTGTTTATTTTGCTTTTAGTATTGATTATTTTGTTTATTTTCAGTACAACGAGGCGCTTGCCCTCGAGCAGCAGCAGAAAGCTGAATCCACAGCTGCAACTGCCTGGCCCTTCTTCATCTTGTGCTGGTGTTGATGAGACACACGATGGAGAGCCAAAGGTGTAGATTTGTTGAGGCTATCACCTTGTTTAGCTTTTGCTGTAAAGTAACACTAAGTGATGTAATATTTGTATATACTCAGATCCCTGGCGAGGGGGTTCTTGAACTCATGCCAATCACCATGCGCGATGGCCCCTTGTGTGTGTCCGGCTTCGCATGGGAACAGTATCAACAACGTTATCCAAGTCAAAGACTTGATGATTTTTGGGAATTTTGTCACGAGTTCTTTCGTCATTGCGAATTTGATGTGTTTGACTTTTTTAACTCTTTCATCGTTCAACGTTCTTCTCGTGTCGAACTTGCTCGTGCAAGAAACGCCGAAGCTGCTCGTCTGCTTCCAGTTAAGGTCGAGCCAGAAGATTTAGATGGTGTTAGGGATTTTTCTTATGTGTTTAATGCTCCAAGATTTAGGAGATCTGGCCAGCAATTTGATGGCTATATTTTTGAGATGTTTTGAGTCATCTCTTTGTAAAACACTTTGTAATTCGCTTGGTCATTGTTTTGATTCGAAAGACTTGAATGAATGTAAGCTCGATTTGGTTTCGTTGCGAGAGAAACGCCTCCTCCCCTCCCCCCCCCGAAGCGAGGTTTATTCATTCAAGTGTTTTGTACTTGCGGGTACCTGTGGTTCGAAGCCACTTTAGCTCTTTTGAGCTTTTCACTTGTGTGTAAATATGAGAATGTATGAGAATATGTTGTGCGTGAGTTCTGATAGGTTGCCGAAGCCCCTATTACTTGTGCTTGCATAAGTAATTTACGTATGTTTGTTTATAAGCGTTTAGAATACTATTAGCCGAAGCTGTTTTTGATTTAAAATAGTTGTCTGAGCCAAAGCCCCTTTTACTCTGTTTAGAGTAAGCGTTTCTGGACCCAAGCCCCTTTTACTCCTTTTTGGAGTAAGCTTTTCCATATATCTGAATTGGCCTTACTCTCGGTAGGGTCAATTCAGATCTATTTGAATTATCGAATACCAGCGACTTGGTCGAAGCCAATTGTTGACACCAGCGGTGGTAAACAGAAAGTCCACAAGCGCACGGCTGTCGAAGTAGCTTTCACCCGTGAGTAAACCAGGTATCGAATCCACAGGGAACGTAAAAGTATATCTAATCACTAAAGCTGAGCCAGATCGATCGAGTGTATATAAAGGCTGGGTAGAGAGGATAACTTAGCACTAAGGCTCTGATTATAGTTAAGATAATTCTCCTATGCTTGCTTTAGGCACCGGGGTATCCTAGGCCTCTAGGAAATTGCCGGCCAATAGCTCTACGCAGTACCCGTACATGGAGGATTACAAAGGACAGACAGGGCTGTCACCACCTGCCGCCTACCTCTACTAATCCGTGGGGCTACGAGGCAAACGAGGGCAGATATACACCTAAGCACCACGCCTAAGATAATATCAGCTATCCTAACCTTGATCAAAGATTAGAATACTTTATAAATAAAGCAATGAATCCACAAGCACAATAGAGACTTAACTTATCTATAACTCAGACTTAATTACTAGTTGAATCCCGGATACTTACTGAGTAGCTCGCATTCGTCGAGGTACAGGTGGAGGGTCGCCGACAGGCCGGGACTCCTCCAGACTCTCCCTCACTCTCTCCCTATTTCTACTCTGGATATGAGGAGGGCTTCGCCTTGGATCTTCACTTCTGCTCGATGATGATTAGCCCTGCCCCGAGTCCAGCCATTTATAGCTTGGAGAGGCGGTTTGGAGTCGGTTTGCCGTGGTTGAGGCGGTCCGGAGTTGGGCCCAGGTCGGCCGACTAGGGGGGATCGGCCGACCGTTGGATTCACCGTCTTTGATGATCCACGGCACAAATGAACTGCTGGAGACGGTTGACAGTTGCTGGTGAAGGCAGTGGCGATTCGGGCGCGCGGCTCGGTCGGCCGACCTGGGTAGGTCGGCCGACCCTGAGCTGTGGCCCCTCGGCCCCACTTCGTCAGTGTCTCTTGCCAGTGGGTCCTTTAGTCGGTTTCCGGTGGGTAATGGCGAAGATGTGTCGATTAAGTTAGGAATGTGGGCCCATGAATCCATGTGCTTGCCACGTGGCCCAATCCCAACTCTTCATTTCCACCGTCTTGATTTCAACGTGCCTGATCACTCCTAAGTGTGCTTGTTGTTGTTGGTCTAAAAATGGACCTCACTGGGCCTGGACCCAGGTCGGCCGACCAAGGTAGGTCGGGCGACCTGGCCCTGGGCCCACTTTAGCTCTTCTTTTGCCACTTTATTCCTGTAAGCACATATGCACCAAAACTCATGGAATTCATTAGTAATCAACCCTATGTCTATTTGTTTTGTCACATTTTATATCTTTGTTGGCAGTAATAAGTTGTCATTAAGAATCGCCAACAAGCTCCCCCACACTTATCCTTTACTCGTCCTCGAGTAAAGTCTAAGCTCCATCATGGAGATCATTAACAAACATATAGGTTATTCCCAAACATTCAGGCTTAGTGGAATTATATGAGTGGCTATCATGTCTTCTTGAGTTATTGCAGGAAGGAACAACATTTTCTATGACATGATACACTTCACTCTCAAGTACTTGGAGTTTTGAAATTTTGCAAAGAAAACCTATGCCTTGCTCCTCAAAGAGTTTCTCTCTGGATGATCATGGTGGTTGGACAACACTCATACTCTCCAAAATAGAACTTCATAAGTGGAGCTCTCAAGATACATACATTTTCTTACTTATGTTGTCATTCCAAGGATTTGATCCAAATCAGAGACAAGTCATGTAATCAAGTTAAGATGTGCAAGTGTGTGATATGAGGTGGACATGTAATGATACTCCTTTGTCTTGACCTTTCTTCCCTTTCTCTTTCTTTTGGATATGGGCTATTGCACTCTCTTTTTTTTCTTCTACTCAATGCTCTTTTAGCATGAGTCTTTTTCTTCTCTTTATTTTTCTATGCATTTAGCCCATATCTTCTTTCTATTTTAATTTTGGGAAGAGGGGTCGTTTTTCAGGAGTATTTTTTTTTCATGACCATGAGACAAAGGCATGTTTTGCTTCATCCTCAGTGTAAGGATTTAGCTTTTATGGTGGAGTGTACGTGATCTTGACTTTAAAAACATGAAATATCTCTAATACGGGTCACAAGACTTGGAACAACTCAAAGCTCAAAGGTAAAGTTTGATCATATTTGTAAGTGTTTGTCTCTCAAACCCATGAGGAGCATAGCAAGGTACAAAGTTTTAAAACTTTTCATAAATTCCAAGTACTCAAATAGTAAAGGCATCTTTCATATTAAAGCCATATCTCAAAATGCAATAACCTAGTTGACATGAGTTCCTATAAATATGAGGATTTTCACAAGCCAAAAGGTACAGGGAATAAAATATATGTAAGTTAATAAGAACTTCCAAGTGATGGTGAGATGCAAAGGTTTGATTTTACTAAGTTTTTAAATTCCTTGATCAGGTTCTGCAAATATTCAACTGAAACAGAGTTTAGGATGACCAAACCAGCGTGCAGGAGGAAACAGAGGTCAGGTGGGACCCAGGCCAGGTCGGCCGATCTGGTGGGGTCGGGCGACCTGGGGGTGACTCCCCTAGTTCAGATCTTTCTCGTGCTGCTCTGTTGCGTTCTGATATTCTCTGTTTCGCGTTGGATCGCTCTGTTTTCCGTTGCGTTTTCCCCACACTTGTACCTTTCACTCAAAACAAGTGGAAACAAAAAAGGAAACACAATCCTAATATGCTTAACACTTTATTTTATTCATCAATTCAGAGGCACATTACAAGATAATCAAAAGAAATAAATGAAATAAATGAATAGAAGGGAAACTAATGTGCCTATCCTAATCCAAGGCCTAGGGTATCTAGGGTGCATTATAGAGATTTTCATCCCCAGCAGCCTTGGCATAGCGCTTAAGTTTCACGGCTGTTGATTTGCGAAGCATATCAAAGTCGTCTTGAAGACTTCTGCGCTCAAGTCGCTCTTCAGCGAACTTCTTCTCCAACTTTGCATAGTCGCGACCGAGTTGATTAATCAACTCTAGCAACTCAGCATTGGAGGGTGCCTTGGGGACCTTCTCTTCATCATCACTCTCATATTGGCCCCCAGGCCTGCGAATTGGAGGAGGCTTGATATGCCTCTTGATCTTGCCGGTGGGTGAAGATTCCACCGACTCCTCCAACTCCTTCCTCTCCTCAGGTGTGAGGGGAGGGAACAGCCCCTTACCATAGCCACCTCCGGGTTTCCTTTCCCCGAAGACCCGGAAACGTGGCTCCGGGGTGCTGGCAGGAGAGTAGATGGACACATCGGACGTATAATGATACGCCACGATGTCCTCCCACTTGTTCCTGACCACCTCCTTCAGCTTCTCCCCTGGTTGAAGCTTGGGGAGTCCATCCCCCTTGATCGGAGCGGCCGCCGGTGTCTTCTTTGGGGTCAATTGCCCAGTCGTCGGCCTTCTGTACGGGCTTGATGCCCGTGCATCACGCCTCTGGATCCTTTTCAGGGACTGAGACCGCGCCGCCGAGCGAGAACGTGAGGGGCCACCAGGGCCGGTCGGCCGACCAAGCAAATCGGCCGACCCCCTGGTGCGGCCTCTCGTGTCCTCCTCTGGCGGGATGCTGGCCAGAGGGGTGACAACCACGGCCATGGCTTGCTCCAGGTTGGTAGGCACCAATTGATTGGCCGGAGTGGGCTCTCCATCCAGATCAAAGGTTGATCGGGATTTGGGGTGGCTTTTTCCGGCCATTGATGGAGAATTGGGAGGTGTGGCTTGGTGATTTCAGAATGGGGGCAAGGAAGAACTCAGATGAGAGGGAAGAAGAGGATGGGTGAAAATTTAAAGATAGGCTAACCCTCTTCTCGGATCAATCAGAGTTAGAATCGCTCGTCCACTGCAAAACGGCTTCAGAGACGTTAGAGTAGAACGTTGGCAAAAGATAGGGCCGATCGGGCTTAGGATCAAGTCGGTCGACCTGGTCAGGTCGGCCGACCTGGCCTTGAGCCCGGTCGCCCTCTTCTTCTTTGTGCACTACGTGACAGGTCCACTAAACCCCAGAATGTGTGCATTCACGTGCTAGGGGTTAAGGATTTAACATAAGGTGTAATTATAAATGGGAATCATCCATGACCAAATTGATCACGTCAAATTCCTCATCTACTTTATCAGGTTCAAAGAAAACTTTTAAACGTTGACCATTTACCTTGAAGAGGTTACCTTCATCATCTTGGAGTGTGATTGCCCCATGCGACGAAGTCTCCACCACAACGAATGGTCCTTCCCATTTGCTTCGAAGTTTTCCATGCCCAAAGAGCTTCACCCTGGAATTAAAGAGTAATACCTTATCCCCGGGGTGGAACTCCTTCACCTTGATCCTCTTGTCGTGCCATCTCTTGGTTCTGTCCTTGTAGATTCTGGCACTGTGGTATGCTTTGTCTCTCCACTCTTCCAATTCTGATAGTTGCATCATTCTCATCTGCTGGGCTGCTGGCAAATCCATGTTCCACTTTCTTATGGCCCAGTGCGCCCGATGCTCTAGCTCAACTGGTAAATGGCAAGTCTTGCCGTAAACCAGCTGGTATGGGGACATCCCGATCGGCGTTTTGTACGCCGTTCGGTAGGCCCATAGAGCATCTGGTAACTTGCTCTTCCATCCTTTGTCCATTTCTGTCACGGTCTTCTGCAGAATGTTCTTGATCTGTTTGTTCGATGTTTCTGCTTGACCGCTTGTCTGGGGGTGGTACGGTGTAGCTATATTGTGCTTTGCCCCCAGTTCTGCCAGAAATTTTCGGAAGGTCTTGTCGATGAAGTGCGACCCCCCATCACTGATCACCATCCTGGGAGTTCCAAAATGTGGAAAGATGATCTCATGGAACATCTTTCACGCGTGTTTGGAGTCAGCGGCTCGACATGGCATTGCTTCAACCCACTTCGAGACATAGTCCACTGCCACCAGGATGTACTCACTGTCATAGGATTTGACAAAGGGTCCCATGAAATCAATGCCCACACATCAAACAGCTCAACTTGTAAGTTGTTTGTGAGTGGCATTGCATCTCTTGCGGTGATCCCTCCATGTTTTTGGCACTGCTGGCATCGTCGAATGAACTCTTTTGTATCCTCATACATTGTGGGCCAGTAGAATCCACTCTGCCAGATCTTTGACCTTGTCCTGAACGCCCCGTAGTGACCTCCATATGGGGCTGCATGGCACTGCTCAAGGATCTTCCTTGCTTCATTTGTTGGTACACATCGCCTGAGCATGCCATCTGAACATACCCTGTACAGGTATGGTTCGTCCCATAGATGGAGTCTACTCTCGTAGATCAGCCTTCTCTTGTTCTCCCCTGGCGGTAC
>CM014272.1:4952238-4979227 GCA_004135705.1 Alloteropsis semialata
TACGACGGTCATACCTCCCTTCTTGGGCACTACTTGGACAGGGCTGACCCATTCACTATGAGGGACGGGATAGATGATCCCGGCGTGTAGAAGTTTCAAAACTTCCTTCTTTACGACTTCCCTCATTGCATTATTTAGCCTACGCTGAGGCTCCCTAGAAGGTGTAGAAGCTAGATCTATGGAAATGCGATGGGTACAGAGTGCAGGGCTTACTCCCTTCAAGTCCTTGAGGGAGTACCCGAACGCCGAGCGGTGTTTCTCAAGCACCTTTATGAGTCTATCACTCTCGTCCTGCGATAGCTTGTCACTAATGATGACAGGGGTGTCCCGGTCTTCATTTAAGAAGACATAGCGAAGGCCAGCAGGCAAGGGTTTTAGCTCTACGTGTGTATTTGGTGGCTCCTCGGTTTCAAGTGGCTCAGAAGCGTCATCCTAATGATCGACGGAGGAGGCGCCGGTGTACTCTTCATCTCGCCGAAAGGGGAACAGCTCCGATACGTCCTCCAAATTCGTTTCCCCGTCACCAACAACGCCGCCGAGTACGAAGCAATTCTCCACGGGCTCCGCATCGCCACCTCACTAGGCATAAAAAGACTCCTGGTTTATGGCGACTCCGCTGTCGTTATAAACCAGGTGAACAAAGTCTGGGATCGCCACAGCGAGCGGATGAACGCCTACTGCGAGGCAGTGCACAAGCAGGAGGGAAAATTCTACGGAGTTGAGTATCACCACGTTCCACGGGAAAACAACCTCGTTGCTGATGCATTCGCCAAACTGGGGTCAACCCGCGCGGAAGTACCAGGGGGAGTGTTCGTGCAAGGCCTCCTCAAACCCTCTGTCAAAGAGTTGGGGGACGAACCAGAGCCTGCTCCAGAACTCTGCGAGGTGCTGACCATTAACGCCGAAGAAGAAGACTGTATGGCCGAGTTCATAGATTTCCTTGCCCACAACAAGGTGCCAAAGGACCCCACGGAGCGAAAGATCCTGGAACGCCGAAGCAGGAACTACGTGGTGGTCGGTGGTGCCCTATACAGACGAGCCGCCACAAATCAAGTGTTCATCAAATACGTCACGAAAGAAGTCGGCCTCCAGATCCTTGACGACATCCACTCGGGAGTCTGTGGAAGCCACGCCGCCGCAGGGACACTAGTCGGGAAAGCATACCGAGCCGGGTTCTTTTGGCCCACCGCCGTGTCCGATGCCAAAGCACTCGTCCGCCGGTGCCAGGGGTGCCAATTCTTCACCAAGCAGAAACATCTCCCGGCCCAAGCTCTACGCACCATCCCGCCCTCGTGGCCATTCGCCTGTTGGGGGTTGGACATGGTGGGACCATTCAGAGCAGCCCCGGGAGGTTACACACACATCCTCGTCGCCATCGATAAATTCTCCAAATGGATAGAGTACAAGGCCATTGTCGGAACTCCAACGTCAAAGCAAGCCGCCGTCTTCATCGAAGAGATCACACACCGGTTCAGAGTCCCTAACAGGATCATCACCGACTTGGGGACACAATTCACCGCGTCCGCCTTCTGGGACTTTTGCGAGAGCAGGTGCATCGATGTGTACTACGCCTCCGTCGCCCATCCCAGGTGTAATGGACAGGTGGAACGAGCCAACGCCATGATACTCCAAGGACTAAAAGCAAGAATCTTCGACCCGTTGAAGAAGTTCGCTGGAAAATGGCACCAAGAGCTACCACAGGTCATCTAGGGACTCAGGACTCAGCCGAGTCGAGCAACAGGTCATACTCCCTTCTTCCTGGTCTACGGCTCCGAGGCGATCCTCCCCACCGACATAGCTTTTGGATCACCGCGCATCGACAACTACGAGGAAGGCGAAGCAGAAGCAGCCCGCGAGGTGGACCTCGACTCCATCGAAGAACACCGAGTCAACGCGCTCATACAGCACGCGCGCTACCAGCAACAACTCCGACGCTATCACGACAAGAACGTCCAGCAACGGGACTTCAACATTGGTGACCTCGTCTTGCGCCGAGTGCAATCCACAGCAGGGGTTCACAAACTCTCCGCCCCATGGGAAGGCCCGTTCATCGTGACTCAGGTCATATGTCCAGGTACTTTTCGTCTCCAATACGAGGATGGCACCGAAGTCCCACACCCGTGGAACATAGAGCATTTACGCCGATTCTACCCTTGAAAAAAGCTATGTATCACGAAGTTCAATAAAAATATATGCTTTGTCCATTTCATATTTGCTCTCCTTGCAAAACCACTCGGTATTACTCCGTCCCTGAGTAGTTCCTAACTAAATGCTGTGTAACCGGGCCTGGAACGACGCCTAAGCCTTCTACACGTGCACGGGATCCGCTCTCGACGTTATGAACTTAGGATAAGTGAAGCGAAGGGAAAAGCACATTTCAGCAAAAGAACTACTCGGGCAACATTAGAACATATAACAAATATCCAACAATCTTGTTTTACTTGTTTCTGACTGCTTATATACACGAAGTCTACTCTACCCTGCTTGAATATGCAGGAACCTACTCCAGCTTGAGAGCCTCGCCAACCCTCTCGGCGATCGGATGAGTTTGAGCCAACACCTCATCCACCTCCTCCGTTGAGGCGTCCGCTGCCACCCTGTCACCAACTGGCGCAAGGTCGATCCGCGGGTACAGTGTCCGAACACGCGCAAGAGCGTCGTTCGCACACACAACCGCCGACTCCTTGACCAGGTCGGCGATCCGAGCCGGTGCACCCTGCAGACGAGCGACAAGGGCTGTCGGCTCACCCTCCTCCGGGGCCACGGCGTCCAGCAGATCCCTCGCCGCCTCGTTGACCTCCGTCAGGGCCAAATGCGCCGACGCCAGATCTTGCTCCAAGCCTGTTATGATTTGAGAGTTATTCTGGATAGTATACATCGCCTGGAGCATCATCATGTCCGCACCTTTTCGGAAGTCCTGCTCCGTCTTCAACTTCCCCGCCATCACCTCCTCCGACTTTTGCAGAGTCGCATTTGCGAAACGCAACTCCTTCAGCTCCTTGATGTGGCGGTCCCTCTCCATCTCCCTCTCTGAAAAAGAAGGGGAGCACTCGGATCAGGGTGAAAAGTACACGGGAAAAGTAAAGGTAAACAAGAAGCACCGAAAAAGCTACACCAAGGACAAATCCTCACCATGAAGCTGCGAGCGATGCTGCACGACGGCATCATTCAGGCTCTTCCGGGCGACGTCACGCTGACGCTTGACCCGTTTGAGCTCCGCCTCCACCTTCGCCGCGCGCCGGAGCGCCGACTCCACATCCTGGGTCTGCCCAAGGCACGACTGCCGGAGCGTAGACAACTTCTACAACCATTCGCCAAAGTGAAGAACTCAGACAACTCATAAGGAAGAAGAAAAGATAAACAAGACAAATGAGGAGTCAAACCGCTGCACAGCGCCAAGCGTGGTCGACAGCAATATGAAGCTCGGCAATAACCGACCCCTCCTCCTCCGCAATAGCGACAACCCCGGGGACAATGATAGTTCCCGAGGTGTCCGACTGCTTTTGGAGTCCCTTCTCCTGGGCTTCTCCTTGAGCATTGTCGCCCGCGCCTGCGTGCGAAGCCTGGATCACCGGGTCCACGTCAGGATCCCCAGCACCGCCACTTGGAGGGATCGCCGTATCACCTCCACCGCCCTGCACGTCGTCGGCCGCCAGCGTCTCCACCATCACCTCCGGGTCACGCCCGGCTGGTACTTCCTCCGGTTGCGCCGCTGCCGACCCCTCGGCCGAGTTCGTCACCTCAGGCGTAGCACCTGAGGATGACTGGCCAACAGGTGCGGCCGGAGGAGAACTCGGACCTTGCGGGACATCAGTCGACGGAGCCTTCCCGCTGGCCGCTTCACCGTCAAGATCGGAGGCTTTGCTGAAAAAAGCACTCGGCAATGAAAACAAAGAACTCGGAAACAGCTATGCACACAGCTAACGAGCATAAGAACGGATACTTACTGGGTACTCTTCACCACCATGACTCGGGGCCGTATGATGGGGAGCTTGGGACGCCGCTGCGCCGAGGCCGTCATCAGGATCAGCCTAGTCCCCAGATCGGAGACTGGTCTTGCATCCGCTGCGGCCTGCACAATCGTCTTCGCCATCATGCGCCGCCTCTCCTCCACCGACACGCCCATGGCCCGAGCGTGTTCCTGCTCCTGGAACACGGCGTCGGGCATCGCCTCGTCCTTCTCCCCATCGTCCATGACGGCCGGGGAAGGATTTCCCGGCTCATCAACATCAGCATCCGAACCTGCAGCCGGTTGCTGAACCGGCTGCGCGTCCGACCTCTTCGCCGTGACCTTCTTCGTGCGCCTCCGCTTGGGAGGCGGTGGCGGTGTACGCGCCACTGCATCTCGGACGGAGGGCGCTTCATCGGACAACGTCGCCGAGTCGTCATCGGCCGCCTCACCGTCAGCGGACGCCGCCGGCTTGGAAGCGCCGGCCCTGCGAGTCCTCACTTTCGCCACGGCCGCCCGGCGCTTCCGCGGACGGTCCTCCACCACTTCTTCATCCGAAGGGCTCATGGAACCCTCCGTATCGCTGGGCGCCCATATACGAGGAGCAGGCGGATCAACCGCCTCCTCTGCCGGAGTGTCGCCCTGACCGGCCGGAGGCGCCTCCTCCAGCAACACCTTCCTCAGGAAGTCTTCTGGGAGTGGAGCAGCGGAAAAATACTCGAAGACCCGATCCTGCGCCAGAGAAATCGCAAAATCAGACGGCCAATGGACGACTACATCAAAAATCAAAAATTGCATCAAAATGAACATTCGAAAAGCACTCGGAACAGGAACCCACCGGTGGAGCAGGCCTCTTCAAGGAAAAGGGGCGCGGCTGGTGCTTCTCCGACACGTGGCCGAGGAAGAACCCGCCCACACGCGCCTTCATCTCCTCCTTGCCTACGGTTCGGATGGCACCCCGGGTGGGATCATCTCGGCCCGAGTACTCATAGCCCGGGTGCTTCCGCTCCTGGATCAGCTGAATCAGCCGCCTGCTAAAGTTGCAGGCGATACCAATCGCCGTCAGGCGCCCGACGTCCTTCAGCTCCTTGATCAACGCAAGGAGCTCATCCACCTCCTGCATCTGGGAAGCATCAGGGAGTTCGTTCCAGCAGTCCCTGACCTTCGGCCGCTCTCCAGTGTGGCAAGGGATCGCCGCCGCGTGGTTCCCAACGTAGAACCACTCGGCTTTCCAGCCCTTGTTGGAGGTGTTGAGGGCGATGTCGAAGTATTCGTCCTTCCGCCCTTGACGCAGCATGAACCCGGCGCCTCCCACTACCACCATCTTTTCCTCGCTTGGCTGGGGCTTCAGCCAATACAAGTATCTCCACAGGTCGAAATGGGGAGAGATCCCCAGATAGGCCTCACAGAGATGAATAAAAACAGAGATCGCCATGATGGAGTTGGGGTTGAGGTTGATGGCCTCGATCCCATAGAAGTGAAGCAAACCTCGGAAGAAGGCCCCCGTCGGCAAGCCAAGTCCCGCCTCAAAGAACGGCTTGAACAGGACCAGCTCGCCGGAGTTCTCCGACGGGAAATCCTCCCCGGCGCTCGGCCGCCACTCCGCCACGGCCTGAGGCGGGAGGATGCTCCGCTCCACCATCTCCTCCAGCATCTTCGTGGTTACCTTCCCCCGCGCCCATACGGCGCCGGAGGAGGGAACCTTGCTCGACGTGGGGACACCAGTGACCTTCTTCTTCGGCGCCATGGATCTAAGAGCAGGGGTCTTCGTTCGCATCAACGAGACTACACTCCCCGTGGTGGCTAAGACCGCGGAACGGATCTACGAGCAGAAGGAGCTCTGGTGGCGGCGGGATGAAGAACGAAGAAAGGGGAGAATGGATCTGGAAACGGGGAGATTTCCTCTCCAGACCTAACCCTCACCCTTTATAGCGCGCCTCGATGCCCGAAATTACCGCGAGATGGCGCGATTAACGGACGCGGGCGTAACGGTAAAAAGAGCCGTTGGACGTTCCGCCTTCCGTTACGCGCCGGGCGTCAACGGTAAAAAAGGGGCCCGAGCACTCGGGCAGGACGAAGAAGTCGGCGTGCCGCTAAGGCTCGACCAGCACCCGGACTCGGGGGCAGGCGCCGCATTAAAGTCAGTGTGCCTCTCGGGCTCGTTTGGCCCCGAACCACTCGGGAGCCAACACTGCAAGCCAAGTGGCGTGCCGCTAAGGCTCTAACAGCACTCGCACTCGAGGGCTAGCGCCGCATTAAAGTCAGTGTGCCTCTCGGGCTCGATTGGCCCCGAACCACTCGGGAGCCAACACTACAAGCCAAGTGGCGTGCCGCTAAGGCTCTAACAGCACTCGCACTCGAGGGCTGGCGCCGCATTAAAGTCAGTGTGCCTCTCGGGCCCGATTGGCCTCGAACTACTTGGGAGCCAACACTACAAATCAAGTGGTGTGCCGCTAAGGCTCGAACAGCGCTCGCACTTGGGGGCTGGCGCCGCATCCAAGACAGTGTGCCTCTCGGGCTCGATTGGCTCCGAGCCACTCGGAAGCCAACACTGCAGAACAAAAGGCGTACCGCTAAGGTTCGACCGGCACTCGGACTCGGGGGCTGGCGCCACATCAAAAACAGCGCGCCTCTCGGGCTCGATCAGCCCCAAAACGCTCAGCGGCTAACGCTGTGAACAAGTTACGGCAGTCAAAGAATAGAATCCTTTTGCAGGTTATACAGTTACAACGAAGCCGGTCATGCGCCGGTTACAAAGATCAAACACATTAACCGTCGTGAAGACGGTCTGGAGCGCCCGCCACTGCGCCTAGTGCTGCATCCGGAGCAAGCTTGGCCCACATGAGCTCCTCGCAAGCTCTCTTGTAGCACCACTGCAGCCGTCGACGGGACAACACCGATAGAGGGTTGTTAGCGAATGCCTTCAGGTATCCCTTGCTCTACAAAGCATTTCACCCCACATGGCCCTCGTCACATGGGAATGCAGGGGTGAATGGGACAGCACTCAGACGCTAATCAACACCTCAGAACCTTCGCAAGCACTCTTCTAGCACCATACCCTGGAGACTCCATGAACTTTCCCGGTGGATGAACCCAGTAATGAGCCTTCGGCATATTGACTACAAGGGTCCTATACATACTCGCTCCTGGGTGGCAGCTCTGGCTCCCCGGTGGGTATTTATAGCCCCGAGTCGCCGGAGGATGAGAGACTTCCTCCACGACGACAGGCGCATGAGCTCCGCGCCACGCGTCCCTCCTTCTGCCCAAGCTGCACAGGTTACCCTTATCGCCTTTGGCTTCATTCAACCACGGGAGCGTCCTGTGCGATCATGGGAACACTGTTCCTGACGCCGCGTATCAGAAACGACACCTCTCCGCCTGCCTCCTCTTTGGCATATCTGACAAAGAAGGAATCCTCCAGGACTCGAATCGTTCACCAAGCTAAGTATTAATCAATTAACTTCGTCAATTCCGTGAGCTTTAAAATGAGTTGCTAAAGTACTCGGGGAGCACACGCCTTAATCCGTGAAACCTCGGCTCTTCCGTACGCCTACGCTCCTACGCGTGCACGCGGCCCAGCTCCCTGCGCTATGGACTACGGCTATCGGGGATCAGGTGCATAAACGTAACAGGCTAACTCCCCGGGGAAATTAAAAGACTTAAAAGCAGGAAGCGGAGTTCATTAATATTTATATCGCCAAGTACTTTCTCCTCTCGAATTTGTGCTTTGTTGCAGGGTATGGACGACCACTCGGTGTGCTCAGCCCTCACGCTCGGGGGCTGGCGCCGGGACGACCACTCGGCGTGCTCAGCCCTCACGCTCGGGGGCTGGCGCCGGGACGACCACTCGGCGTGCTCAGCCCTCACGCTCGGGGGCTGGCGCCGAGACGACCACTCGGCGTGCTCAGCCCTCACGCTCGGGGGCTGGCGCCGAGGCGACTGTCGGCGTGTCCCGCGGGACCCCGCCGGTCCTCACGCTCGGGGACTGGACGCCGAAATTAACGTCAGATGATCTAGCCAGATGTTCCTTGACTAACCCTTGGACCGATTCCTTCAGAATCGCTTCAAGGCTCGGGGGCTACGGCCAACGGACGCACCTCGCGGCGCATCCGTTGATTGTCTGGCGACCTCAGAACAAGGCTACTAACCCTTGGACCGATTCCTTCGGAATCGCTTCAAGGCTCGGGGGCTACGGCCAACGGACGCACCTCGCGGCGCATCCGTTGGGAAACGGCTCTTCTTTCTCTCCAGTATCACGCGGTTTCGCTTCCAACTGCAGCAAGCTCGAAGCTCATCAGATGGCACGACCTCGGCGACTTGTCGCTCAACCACGTACTACTCGGGGGCTTGTCGGGGGTAGACCCCCAGGGGTACCCAGAAGGCAGATTGGCCCAACCAGCAAGGGGCGGCCCAATCCGAGTGCTATCGGGCCGGGTTGTCAGACTGGATGGCCCACCACTCGGGAGGTCCACCAGTCGGACGAGCCGGATGGGCGCGACGGCGCACGCAGCAAGGAACAAGACGGCGTATCCCGCAAGAAGCTCGAAGATCAAGATAAGCTAGCCGGAATTCTAGGGAAAGATATCTGTAATCGTTATAGGATCAGATCCTTGTATTTCGGGTAGGTTATGATCTCTAGCCGACTTGTAACTCAAGGCAGCCGGACTATATAAGGTGCCTTGAGACCTCCCTCCAGAATAGATTACAACTCACGAACTTCAACCTAGGACAGAACCCAACTACGGAGATCCTTCAGGAACTTCATACACAGCAATCCGTACACCCAACACAGGACGTAGGGTATTACGTCATCTTGACGGCCCGAACCTGATCAATCCTTGCGTCTTGTGTTACCATCGACTTCTGATCCTCGATCTGTCCCTCAACAAATCAACCACGCAGACTACCCTGTGTGGACTGCCGGGTCCATAAATCCGACAATCTCTGAGCTCCCAAAGCCCTGGCTTTTCTGAGCCCCAGTAACACAGCTTCGTATTCAGCGACGTTGTTTGTGCTTCTGTCGCTGTTTTTGCAGAACTCTAAATTTGCTGCATATCTCATTTTTACACCCGAAGGCGATTGCACAACTGCCGTGATGCCAGCTCCTTTGTCCCCCCAAGCACCGTCACAATGTATCAGCTAGTTTTCTTCTCTGATAATGTTTTGTGGTAAAGGCGATGTCCACTCCGCTATGAAATCAGCCAAGACTTGTGATTTGATTGCTGTTCTTCTTTCAAAGTCCACGACATACTCTGAAAGCTCCGCAGCCCACTTGCGTATTCTGACGGAAGCCTCTTTGTTGTTCAAAAGCTCTTTTAGAGGCTGATCCGTGAGGACTTTGATGTTATGGCCCTCAAAATAGTGTCTGAGTTTTTTGGAAGCCATTATCACTGCATAGATCATCTTCTCAATCTCTGTGTAAAACAGCTTCGACACAGCCAATGCCTCTGACACAAAGTATACTGGTTGCTGAATGCTTTTGCCATCTATCAGCTTTTCTGTGATAAGCGCTGCGCTTACTGCTGATTGTGATGCTGAGATGTATAGTAGTAGTGGTGCCTTTGGGTTGGGTACTGTTAGCTTCGTGAGCTGCATCAAATATTGCCTTAGCTCGTAGAACGCTTTTGATTGCTTTGGCCCCCATTGGAACTTAGCTGCATTTCTGAGTGTTGCAAAGAATGGTAAGCTTCGCTCTGCTGCTTTTGCGATGAATCTGTTGAGTGCAGCGATTCTGCCCGATAGCTTCTGCACATCTCTCATACACTTTGGCTCTTCCATGTCAAGGATTGCCTTTATCTTGTCTGGATTAGCTTCTATCTCGTGAGCTGATACCAGACAACCAAGGATCTTTCCTTTTGTCACTCCGAATACACACTTCTCTGGATTTAGCTTGAGACCAGCTTGTCTCATGCAAGCGAAGGCGATTGCTAGATCTGATATGTGGTCTTGCCTTTTGACACTTTTGACCAAGATGTCGTCAACATATGCCAATATTGTCTTGAACAGTTCATCTTTGAACACTGTGCTTGACATTCGGCAAAAAGTGGTTCCTGCATTCCGGAGCCCCTCGGGCATCCTGACGAAGCAAAAGGTGCCACTGGTGTGATGAAGCTGGTCTTTTCCTCATCCTCTTTCTTCATCCAGATTTGATGGTAGCCAGAAAAGCAATCTAAGAGGGACATCATCTCGCTTGCTGCTGCTTGATCAACAATCTTGTCAATCCTTGGCAGTGGAAATCATCTTTTGGGCAAGCCTTGTTGAGATCCGTGAAGTCGATGCACATTCGCCATTTGCCATTCTTCTTCTGAACTGGCACAGTGTTGGCTAGCCATGTTGGATATTTGACTTCGCATATGACATTGGCATCTAGCAGCCTTTGCACTTCAGCTTTCACAGCATCGGCTTTTTCCTCTGACATCTTTCTCAGCTTTTGCTTTTTTGGCTTCATATCAGAACTGATTGCCAGCTTGTGCTCAATTATGCTTCTATCAACACCTGGTAAGTCCTTGCTTGACCAAGCGAACACATCCTTGTTATTCCTCAGGAATTCAATGAGCTTATCTTCTTCGTCCGGCTCCAAGTCTGAGCCGATAATCACTTTTCTGTCAAAAACGTCAGGCTGTAGCTGCACCTGCTTCGTCTCTGTAGCTTCTTACATCTTTTTGCTATCTTTCTCAGCTTTTGGCTTTTCTTCTGGGTAAAATGGATCTTTTTCTTGAAGCAAATGCACATTTCGTTGACCAGGTGCTCTAGCTTTCTCAGTGTTTCTGGCTTCCCTTTGGTCACCGTATACAGTGATGACTCCTTTTAAAGCTGGCATCTTCATGCATAAGAATGATTGCCTTATGATGATATCGAAGGCGTTTATAACTCCTCTTCCAAAAATGACATTGTAGTCAAAGATCATGTCTACGACATCGAAGGTGATGTACTCGGTTCTTGCATTGGATGTGTCACCGAAGGATACTTGTAATGAAATTTTCCCGAGTGTTTGGGTTCGCTTCCCCCCGAAGCCGACCAATGGAGTGTCTGATGGCTCCAAGTTGTCTGGGTTGATATTGGTCATGTTTCTCAGTGTTTTTGCTAGGATGATGTCAGCGGAGCTTCCTGTGTCTACTAGCACCTTTCCGATCGTCCAGCCGGCAATATTGGCTTCGATCGACATCGTGTCATTGTGTGGGAAATTGTGGAGTTTGAGATCTTCCTCAGTAAAGGTGATGGGCATATGAGACCATTCTGACTTTTTGTATGGACCATCAACAGAGATGTTGTTGACTTGACGGAAATAGCTTTTCCTTTGCTTTTTGTTCTCAAAAGCAAGCGATGATCCTCCAGAAATGGGCATGATGTGTCCATAGCTTGGGAGTGGGCTTGGAGCTTCTTTTTGATTGGCTTTTTGTTGTGAAAGTGGTTGTGGTGGTGGCAGCTCCTCAACCTTTATGTTTTGCGAAGCCGCTTGCTGAGAGGTTTGAGGGTATAAGTGAGGATATATGGCTTGTGGGTAATAATGCTGAAGGGTTTGTGGCGAAGGCAAATATTGAGTTGCCATCGCTGTTGATGGGTGTACAGTGTTTGAGTTTAGCGAGGGATATACTGGGCAGTATGGTTGGATAGCTTGGGAAGGGTTTTGGGTGTTTGGCTGCGAAGCCGATATTGGCTTCATTTGGGTTGCTTGAATCTTCTCTGCTCTTAGCTTTTCTATTGTTTTCTTGATGTCTCGGCACTGTTCTGTGCCATGGGTGTGGTTTTTGCCGTGGTATTGGCAAAACAACTCAGGTCTCGATGGTGGACCTCTTCCTCTCCCTCGGCCTCTGCCGGCTTTTCCACCCCTTTGAGTGGGCTCATTTCTCTGGTTGTGGTATTGGCTTTCTGGGTAAGGTGGTTTGGTTTCGTAGGAAGAAGGTGGATTGTCTACCTTCATGATTGTTTGGTGGGAGTAGTTTTGGTAGTTGTGGCTGTGGTGGTGGTTTTTGGCTTGTGACTCATATTGGTTTCTCATGATGGCTTCTCTAGCCAATCTCATTCGGTTGTCATTGTCAGACCGACAGTATTTTTTGAACTCCTCATATAGGTCTGCCAGAGTAGCTGGTGTCTCTCTTGCGATATGCTGTGCAAACAATCCGGGGCGAAGCACTTGTATTGCTGCGAATTTCGCTGCTTTGTCGGGGATGTGTGGAGCTTGAGCACGTAGAGTAACAAATCTGCGAAAGTAGTACTCTAGGGGCTCCTTCGGCTGCTGGTGTAGTGTAAGTTCAGCATATGAGAGTGATTGGTCTCCCATAATGCTAAAATTTTTGATGAGCTCCCTCTTCAGATCATACCAGCTATTGATTGATAGGCCTGGCAGCTTCGTGTACCAGTTCATTGCCGTGCCATCGCAGACAATGATGAAAGATTTTGCTAGTACTACATCGTCTCCCCCGGCCGAAGCTATTGCAGCTTCATAGCTCATGAGAAACTGCTTTGGGTCGGTGAGGCCATTGTATCTTGGTAGAGAAATGGGTTTGTAGGAAGGTGGCCATCTTGCCAGTTGGAGGCTTTCTGAGAGTGGGCAAGTATGGTCAATAGGACGGGTGTGGAGTGTGTGGAAGCCAGTTTGGGATGAAGAGTTATGGTTTGGTGGATTGGTGATGGTGTTTGGCTCATTAAGCTCTGCTTGGAGCTCAGCAACTTATTTTTTGGCTTTCTCGAGTTCTTGACGCAGCTTTTCAGCTCTTGAGCTTGTATTGTTCAGCCTCCTCTGTTTCGCTTGCCTCAGCTCCTCCAGCTGCTTCTTGACTTGCAGCAATTGATGCTGCTGCTCCTCTTCCTCCTCTTGCATTTGTTGCTCTAGTTCGAGCTGTGCAGCCTCTAGCTCTCTCTGCTGCTCGAGGCGTCGAAGACGAAGCCTTTCTTCAAGTCGATGCATTCTCTCTTCAGTGGTAAGGGTTTCGTTATCGACCTCTTGGTCGTCGATAACGGCTTCGGTTATTGGTGGTAGGCTTGTTGGTGGAATTGGGGGTTGGGTAGCGGCTTCGTTGCTGGGGGTTGCATTTGCCACAGTGGTGGTTGACTTGGTTGCTTTTCTTAGTGGCATGGTGGTTATCGTGGGTTTTGTTCGTGCACAGCACAAACGGTGGGCACCAGTTGTTGGAATAGTGGCCGAAGCCAGTGAGCCCAAGCAACGAAAGAAACTAAGTAACAGGGACAAGCAATAAAATATTACTTATCAACAGTGTTCTCAGGAATCAACAACCTTTACATGTGGGAGACGGGCCTCCTTTTATAGGGAGGCCAAGGGTCTTTACATCCCCATTGTACCCTGGAAATCAGGCATCATCCTAGACTATACAATACAAATAGCCCAGGAACACTTTGGTACATTTACTCCTCCCAATGTGAATGCGTAGACTTGCAATCCCGTGTTTGACTTGGCTTGGACTTTGTCCAAACATGCTTCGCTCGCTGGAAAGAGCTATGCAGCTCCTCGATTTGGCTTCTTCCGAGTCAGGACGATCCGAAGCCGTCTCTCGGCGTCCAAAAGCCAATGGCTCCTCCAAGGACCTGCAATATAGAGCGAACTGAAGCTAGCCAATGACTCAATCATAGATTTTGGCACTCAATAGTATCATTTCTTCACTATATTGGCTTCTAACTTAGTTTGGATAACGTCGCTTTGGTACGTTGCTTGGTATGCTGACCGAAGCCAATTGGCTTTGGTTTATTTTCTCCGAACGAAGCCGAATTAGGGATTCATCAAGTAGCCGAAACCGATTGGCTTCTTCTCCTTTGTCAGTTGCCGTCTTTATGCGTGAAAACAGAGCAGAACAAACAGGTGGCGTTTATCGGCGGGCCAAATCCCCAACAGTAGTATAAGCCCATTAATCAGCCCATGGATGAGGCCCAGCCCCAGCTTTCAGCTTCGACGATCGATGCTTCATTTTTTCACGTTGCGACTGGCGACAAACCTTCCCCAATCCCTATCAGGAATTCAGGACATCACCCATCTGCCCTTGGCGTCCCTGATACCGGCGGCGCAGCTCGATGACTAGGGGCCTGTTTAGTTGGGGTAGGTAAGATTGCGAACTTTACTGTAGCAATTTTAAACCTAAGATTAGAAGGACTAAACATGATCTAATTATAAAACTAATTACATGGATGTACGGGAAATCGCGAAACGAATCTATTAAGCCTAATTAATCCGTGATTAGAGATTGTTTACTGTAGCACAATGTTGTCTAATCATGGCCTAATTAGGCTTATTAGATTCGTCTCGCAAAGTTATCCGGGGGTTATGGAATGGGTTTTGTCATTAACACACGTTTGCTACTTTATGCATGTAAGATTCCCTTTGATGAATAGTAAAAAATTTGATGTGACTAGAAACTAAACGGGCCCTAGGCGCCCAGAGCCGGGTGGCGGTGCCCGTCGGCCTCAGGCAAGGGCGAATCAAATGCATCCGCATCCGGCTGCTTCTCCGTGCCTCCGCTGCTGGGCTGCAGTCTGCAGGCGCCGGCATGCAGCATTGTCAGGGAGACACAGACGGCTGGGGCCCCTGGTCCCTGCCCCTTCAGACCTCAGGGTCAGCAATCATCCCTCCGGGATTCTGCCGTCCAGCTCTTCCCCTGTTTTGCTTTGAACCTATAGATTGTACTGGAAGCTGATGGGGGAAAAGAACGGTGATTGGCTAATCTTTTTTTTTTGAAATTAAAGCAGGAGCACTGCTATTCATTTATGGGGGGAAGCATGACAAGTTCATACAAAGTCGATATTACATAGATAATTAAAACTCTGAACTCATAGAAGAAAGTACTAGTCATTACTAACTAAGGAAACTCCGGACTCCCACAAGCCTGCTTCCTAATAGCCATTTCTTCCTTGATAAGGCTGGCAATTCTTGCCGATGATTGTTGTTGTCCCTGGAACACCCTTCGATTGCGCTCCTTCCATAAATTCCACGCTGTATAAATGAGTAAGGCTGCCTTATGTCTGCGTCTCCTCTTTGACAGTCCAGCAAGAGCATCAGTCCACCATTTTTCCATGTTTTCATGAATAGTTGGTTGTTGGATAAGGCCCTCTGTCAGTCCACTGATCCGCTCCCAAACATCCTGAGCATAAGGGCAATGTAAGCATAAGTGCTCTGCTGTTTCTTCGTGCTGATGACAGAAGGAACATAAAGGATCGCATGTCCAATTCCTTTTGATCAATTTATCTGCAGTGAGCAACTTGCATTGGAGAAGCAACCAAGCAAAGAATTTATGTTTGCCTTCCGCTTCAGCCTTCCATACAGTGTCTGCTGAAATTGTGTTGTAAGAACCATGATGCTGTGTAGTGTACGCTGATTTGGCCGTATAGTTACCATCCAATGTCCATTTCCAAACAATTGTGTCCGATTCATCTGTAAAGCCCCTCAGTTGTGCTTGCTCCACTAGACCCCACAATCTGATGAATTCCACCATTTCAGTAACATTACTCATACACCACAGTCCCCTTGTCCAGTTCAGGTTGGTCAGTTCCTCTCGAACGCATTTCGTTGTTCTCCAGATTGGTATAGGTTGGGTGCAATGTCCATTGGTGCTTGCCCTTGCAGCCAAGTGTCACTCCAGAACTTAGCTTTGTTTCCATTTCCAATAGTTACAGAAGTTGAAGCTCTGAACAGTTGCCGATCTGTCAGTGTAACTGGGGGAGGTGTGCCAATCCATGGCCTCTCTGGATCCGTCCACTGGAACCATAGCCATCTGAGCCTTAGTGCCCTCCCAAACATGTCAAGATCTAAGATTCCCAATCCACCGAATTTTTTTGGTTTCTTGCACCTCAGCCAGTTCCCCAAACAGTTGCCACCATTTGCTTCGGCTGACCCTTTCCAAAGGAAACTCCTCCTCAGTTTATCCATTTTCTTGATAGCCCATTTCTTCAGTGGAAAGATTGTGAGGAAATAAACTGGGATGGAGGTGAGCATGTGATTTATCACTTTTAATCGACCAGTGTAACACCCTAAAAATTTCTTCTCTAATATAGTAATTAAATTGCTAAGTTCTTGTGTGTGCATTCTCAAAAGTTAGGTAAATATAAAACCTTTTTCGGAAATTAAAATCAACCCTAGGTTTAGAAACTTGTTTGTGCATTTCATGCCGATGCATTGTTTTCATATATGTATGTTTTTGTGTGCTAGTTCTAAACCCTAAAGACCCAAAGCCCCAGTTCAACCCAGACGAAACCTTTTTACCCAAACCCGGCCCGGCTTTCTTTCTCCTTTCTTCTTTTTCTCCTTGGCCCAAAACCAAGTCTCGTAGCCCAACCCAAAGTCAGCCCGGCCTCATCTCCCCTCGGCCCAAGCTGATCCCTCTTTTCCCTTGGGCCCAAACAGATCCAACCCAGGCCCAAACAGATCCATTCTCTCCCCCCCTTCTCTCATCTCACGCACGCATGCAGGAACCAGAAAGCCGTCGCCCCCTTCTCTCTTTTCACGCAGGAAGACCCGTCGCCCTCCCTTCCCTGAACCTTCGCCCCTTCCTTTCATCTTCGACAAAACGAAACTGCCGCCCCCTTCAATCCTCTTCAATGGCATTCATGCCACAGCAGCACAACTGCCTCCCCCTCTTCAATCTCTGGCTACCAGTGCTCTTTCCCCTCCTATGAGGCATTAGCCAAGTCTCCCCTTGTCTCCTTTACCTTTCCCACCCCCGAATTTCCCAAGGTCAGTGCTCTTCCCATCGTTTTTCCTCGCCAGAAGTTCCACGGGTAAGAAACGCCGCCGTCATCTCCCTCCTCCATGGATGCCCGTCTGACTTTTCCCTCCCCATAATCTCTTGCACAGGAACTCAAGGCCACAACCCCGGCGCCCATAAGCAACAGACCGAGGCCGCACGACCACCCCAACTCACGACCGTGATCTGCTCTGTCCTCCCCGCGGCGCACCAAACCTGCTGCCTCCTTGCCTGAAGTAAGCCTCAAGATGAGTTCGCGATGTCGTCCTCTTTCCGTTGTGCTGCTCAGCGCTCAAATCCATACCCCGTAGCCCCTGGCCCCATCTTCTCCGGCGAGCAGAAGAGCTGCCGTCGGCCATTCTGGGCGGCGCCGTTTTTCTCACGAAGAGAACGAGTTCGATCCCCCCCTGAACCAATCAAAATGAGCAGAGAACCCCCACCATCAGATCTCCAACCAACGTCCTAGATCAGATCAGCACATACCCTTTCGTGTTTTGCTAAAGAGACCCTGCGTTTTTCCTTAATAAACCCGCCATCCGAACCCCCACCATCAGATCTCCAACCAACGTCCTAGATCAGATCAGCACATACCCTTTCGTGTTTTGCTAAAGAGACCCTGCGTTTTTCCTTAATAAACCCGCCATCCACCCTGTGTTCTGCGAAACTCTCTTGCTACCCCCTGCTGTCTAGGGTTAAACACGTATAGGTCCTCGGTTCCTCGCAGATTAGACCTTCGTCTTGTTTTTAGCGTAGTTTAATCATCGTAAATCCGATTAGAGTGATTTTCGTGTTGTTGTGTTCGTAGAAATGCGTAGAATAGCTTTTTGCTTCTGTTTATACTGTATGGTGTACTGTTCTAATAGAATTATATTTGTTTGCATGTACTGGCTTGTGATGGATGTATGTGTGGTGATTGGAATGCATGTATAGTTTGCGAGCAGTACGAGGCCGGCTTTGATCAAGAGTTTGAAGACCCGGTTCAGCAGCAATATTTTGAGGAAGGCAAGTGTAACATGATTCATCCTTGATACCTATTCACTTTATAATCATTTTATTCATACAAGCATGTGTCTAATTTTGTTAAACCATAAGGCTGACTAGAGTTGTTTATCCTATATTCCTTGTTTACCCTGGGTTATGCATATGGGTAGATATGTTAGTTGTCGCTATGCTTGCCAACCGCTAATGTTCGTTATGAAATAATAATCCTGACTAATGATATACTTGGAACCTTATTAAAATGTGCTTTTTAGCAACTTGGTTTAGGGAGCTTGAGCATGTGTTTGGATTGCTCTAAGCGTCTCTTCTTAAGGTTCCGTTCTTAAAGCGGCCACCCAGGAAAACCGTACAACCACAGGAATCACATGGCTCTGGTCTTGACTAAGTAAACTGTACAGCTCTAGCTTGTCTAGTGGTTACCGAAAGGCGCAAGTGGGGCTGCCAGGTTTAAGTGTGGACCTCAGTCAGTTCCTGTTGGGGTTTGTGTGTGATGGATTTGTGTGATGTTTTGGCTGGAGCCTGGAGGGGTCCATGCGCCTGTCAGGAAACCGTAGCGGCCACTAGCTTGCTAGGGTGTCTTTTGAAAGGTCTCGTAGTGATACCCTGTGCTCGTTTTGGGAGTGCATTGCCTATGGCAAAGGGGTGTCGCGACCGGTGGTGAAAGTGTACAACCTCTGCAGAGTGTAAAACTGTTATAATAGCCGTGCTCACGGTCAAGAGCGGCCTGGATCCTTTTTGAGCGGTTCCTTGTTTTCTGAATATATGGTTTAATATGATGTTGTTCATTTATAATACTTCACATGTTTCCATAATGTGGGTTTCAACTGGGGTTGTCATATAATTGTAGTAATTCAGGTTAATTTTAAAATCAATCAACTAAAAATGCTAACCGCAGTTTAAACCTTGTCTAGCCTTTTGAGCCTCATTTAATCATGTTATGCTTGCTAAGTAAGATGGATTACTTACACTTGCTTCATATCAACAAAATCCCGGATGGGTACTCAGATGAACCACCTGTGGATGCTTTTGTCTTCCCTGAGGAGTTCCCGGACTTCTAGGCAGTGCATTCCCCCAGTCAGAGTCCCTGTGGAGATGTCTTGGAGTTAGATTACATCAGGCTTCCGCTACTTTGATAAACTCGTTAATAAATGTAATGCCTGTGATGTAATGACTTTATTTCTGTTTATGTACCGAGCACTGTTTTCTTCCTTTTGATAATCATTTCTGGAGCTATATGTGTGTAAAGACTTCCTGGGTACACATATAGTAGCATTCGGATTTCCTTCGTAAATCCGGGTGTGACAACCAGCTTTGTTTAGGAGGCGTCCCTGCCAACCTGGAAGCTTGGCACCCATCTTGTCAATGAGAGGTTGGATGTCCACTCTCCTTATCTGTCTGACATGAAGTGGAAGGCCCAGGTACTTACATGGAAATTGTTTGATTGGGCATTGGAGTTCTTGCACAATGTTATGCAGATCAAGATCCTCACAACGCACAGGATATGCAGCACTTTTCCCCGTATTTACCCGAAGACCGGAGACCTCTCCAAAGGTGCTAAGAATTGCATTTACTGTGTGGATCTCCTGCAGCACTGGGTTAATGAAAATTGCACAATCATCTGCATACAGTGTAATGCACATTTTGACTGCTTGCTGTTGGAAAGGCAGTAAGAGGTTATCCCTTGTAGCAGCTGACAGCAACTTTTGAAGGGGTTCCATGGCAAGGATGAAGAGCACAGGAGACAAAGGGTCTCCTTGCCTTATACCTCTGTTGTGTCTGAACCACTGTCCTCTAGAACCGTTCAGTAGCACTAATGAGGTGGCTGTATGCAGCAGAGTTGTGACCCAGGCTAACCATTTCGGTCTGAACCCCATTTTTTCCATAGCTTCCATTAGAAAATCCCATCTCACAGTGTCGAAAGCTTTTGCTATGTCTAGCTTCAGAAATATCCCTGGTATTTTCCTTCTATGCAATTCTTTGATCACATTTTGAGCATACAAAAAATTGTCTTGAATGTATCTCTTCTTAATAAATGCACTCTGTGATCTAGACACCATCTGATTGAGGTAAGGTGCTAACCGAATTGCAAGTGTCTTGGACAGCAGCTTAGATACACTGTGTGTCAGACTAATTGGCCGATAGTCTTGCACAGAAGCAGCATTAGTACTTTTTGGTATTAGAACAATGTGTGCAGAGTTTAGCTTATCAAAGTGCTGGTCATGCTGTTCATAAAAGAACTGAACTGCTGCCATTAGATCCACTTTTATGATTTCCCAGCTAGATTTGAAGAATGCACCTATGAATCCATCTGGACCTGGGCTTTTGTCGGCAGCAATTTCATGTATCACTGTCTTGATCTCTTCTTCAAGGAAAGGAGACTCTAGGGGTGTCAAATCATGTCTTGTCCAATCAAGCTGCTCCTAGTCTAAGGTGAAAGCCCTTGGTGCTGGCTGTCCAAATTGAGTGCTGAAGTGTTGGAAAACACAAGCTGCCTTATCCTCATGTGTGAAGGCCAATCTATCATTTTCCTCCAAGTACCTCACTGTGTTTTTCCTTCTTCTGCCATTAACATGTAGAAAGAATAACTTCTCAGAGGCCTCTGATGCTCTAATGTGAGTGAGTCTTGATTGCTATTTAGCTCTGAGTTTCTCCACTGCTGTTAATCCCAAAAATTTGATCTTCAGTCCCTGATGCAGCTTTGTTTCTAAGGCACTCAGCTGTCTGAATTCTTGTACAACATCAAAGATCCAAATCAACTTACTTGCAGCACACAGCATCAGCTTATTATTCCCAATTTTTGCCTTTTTCCATTTTTTCAGTGCTCTTGCCGTTCTACACATTTTGGTGTGTAATCTGAGGAAAGGATTGATGATAGTCAGTGGTTTATTCCAAGCTTGTTGCACCACCTCACTGTAGCCATCTATTTTCGGCCAAAAAGCTTCAAATCGGAATCCACAGTATGTACGCATTGTAGCTCTTCCGACAAGTAGGAGAGGACAGTGATCAGAGACTAAGGAGGACATGGCTTGCAGGCTTGAGTGTGGCTGCATTAGATCCCTCTCAACTGTACAAAAAGCTCTATCGATCCTTGTCTGAGTGGTTGGGTTTGCCCATGTGTACTTCCTACCTTGCAAAGGTAGCTCGATCAGCTCTAGTTCAAGTTATTGTTGCTCTTATCACTGGCCTGTATAATCATGTTGAAGTCCCCAACTATCAACCACTTTTCAGAAACCAGTCGGCTGATCTCCTTGACCTCTTCTAGAAATCTTAGCTTATCTCTATCATCCTGTGGAGCGTATACTACTGTCAACCACCAGTCCTGCAGTGTCTGAGTTGCAGAGATCTTTGTAGTAACAGAGAATTCCTTGATTTTAGTTTCATCAATGTTGTAGTAATCTTCATGTACAGCCAAGAGCGCTCCACCTCTAGTACCATCAGCCGGCAAGTAAACGAAATTGGTACTGAACTGCATTCCTAGAGTTTCAGATATGACCTCTGCATCAATGTGCTGTAGCTTTGTTTCTTGCAAGGCAGCTATTGTGCATTTTGTATCCCTAGCCAGATCCTTCACAACTTTCCTCCTGGCTCTGTTATTCAGCCCTCGAACATTCCAATTGAGTAGCAGGCATTGTTGATCTCCCATTTATTCAAATAGTAAAATTCGAATTCTGTCAGAAGTAGCAACTCTCCTCTGACAGCTAGTAACTACCACAAAAACAACACATCCTGCCCCCCAAGTAGGCACTCTTGCAAAGGTAAAGAAATACCAACACCAACACATGAACTCACACGCTCGAATGGACTCACACCAACATATGAACTCACACCAACACTGCGGCACCACAAGATCATGTGAAGACATAAGGGAAAATGTGGACACGCGCGCGAACCCCGACCCTACAAGCCAATTAGGCCTCTGCATCAATGGCAATTGCGCCCAGGGGAGCAGCCTCTCCTTCAATGATCCCAAAGGCAACATTGTAATCTTCCACAATCTGTGGCGGAAGGGGCTGGATAAACTTCTCTCTGAACGCTGCATCAGACTTCTCATCAGGCTGCTGTAGTTCCTCTTGTATTCCACACTTTTTCATCAGTAGCGCTGTGGCCTGCTCTTCAATGGTCTTGTTAGTTTTTGGCCTGCTTGCCAACCTCACACTCTGCCTTTGAGAACCCTGTGCCGTGATCTTTGCTCTTGAGCCCAGTTTGACCCCTTTCTGCGTACTTATTCTGCAGTTCGGTGTAGCTAGCACAGGTGGCTGAATTGGTTTTGTGTACTGTGGCCCTGGTGTCTGCACAATCAGATCCTGGATGTCATCCACACAATCCGGTCCTGGAGTCTGCAGTGTTTCTTGATCCACTGCCGTCACTTGAATGGTCTCCAACACTCGGGGCGAGAGCACGGTTTCAGCAGGTGGAATCTGAAGCACTGGGGGCGGGAAGCTAGATGTCTCATTTGAAATCTCATTACCCACAGGATAAATTGGCCCATGGGCCTCTATAGAGCCATCCGGCCCATGCAGCAACTGAGATGTCTGATCAGTCTCAGGACAGTTTCCATCCATGCATCTCTGCTCAGGAGAGAGGGAGATAGGCGAACGGCCGGCATCTTCTCCCTGCAGATCAGTAGCCAACAGCATTGCTTCGCACATCTGATCCGTCTCCAGCTGACCAGCTGCAGCCTGGCTGGGCTCCTGCTCAACCATAGTGGCGCGCTCTGCTTCAACAGTCATTGGGTCCCAAGCCGCCTCTTGAACAGAATGCCTTTCACCGGAAAGGAAATCAAGCTCCTGTGTAAGCAGAAAGGAGGTTGCTCCCTTGCATCCTTCCGTGTCCTGGGGGCTCGCGCTCAGATTCCCTTCACCTCCAGCGGTAGAGTTACCTCTTGTGGCGTCCTCGGCATGGCGACGACCGCCGAAGAACCATGGCCGTCCACTACGAGAGGATCCACCGTCTCCGCTGCCGCTGCCTGAAGGTTGGAAGTGCCGAGTAGCATCGTACTGATTCGGCGGAGGGAAAGCCCTTGAGGGGCCGCTGCCTCCACCACCACCACCTCGCGGTGGCGAGCGGTCCTCCCGCCGACCACCCAGACGCTCATGAGCCGAACGGCGTGCCGGTTCATGAACAGTGCCATCAACCTCCCCTCTGCGCCATGGGAAGACATGCTTGATTGGCCATTCCTCCTCCAAACTGTCGTCAGGGATGCTGCTAATGTCGCTCTCATAGCTGGCATTGGTTGGACTAGCAGGCAGGGGTGAGTAATCCAGTACGCGATCCAAATGTATTAGGATGTTGTACTGCAGAAGGCTCGCCGGTCCTGGCCGCTCCATTGGTGAGCCCATGTTCCCCAAGTGTTCCATATACTCAATGGAAATCGGGATCGGCTCTACTATCTGGAGGGTGGCCTCCTTTGGCAGCATGTCCGGCGCAGTGCACCAGAGCCAGACCATAGTGCAACCAATTTCCTGATCTTTCTCCACATTGAGGTCAATCTTCTCGATGAATGCAGACGACGGGAGGAGATGCAGGAGCGTCTCGATCTGATGCGTATGGCCAGGAACTCCCTCGAAACAAACTCGGGCTCTGTAGGGAATGGTTACCAGTGATGCGTTCGCGTGCCTTGTCCAAGGCATGAGGCGCAGGTTCACGCGCCCAGCCATGATGAAGGTCCATGAGAGCGCGGCGTTGCGCCGCTCAGGCGTATCGAAGTTGAGGAGGAACGTCACCGGGGTTATCCATTCCATGACCAGGCCGTACTCCGGGATGCGTAGCTGACGTAGAGCATCCCAGCGCACGACGTCGCAAGAGAGGCGGGTGCGCGCGTCCGTGGGGACCGCGATCAGCGACCTCATCTCCATGTCGCGCTCAGCATCAACCAGGGCGTCAATGCGCCCAGCGCATGCGATGATCCTTTCAGGCCTGTTGTAGGCCTGACCTGGGGGGGACTCAGGGAAGCTCATCTTCTTCTTCTCCGGCACAGGTGCCGGATCTCGTGCCGGCGAGGGGGCACGCCGCCGTGGGTGGGGGGTTACAGCAGGCGAGCGTCGGGGGTGGAAGCGAGGGTCACGGCAAGCTTTAGCTTTGTGGCCAGACCGATTGCACAAAATGCACCGCGGGGGGTCCCGGCACTGCGCTATGCGATGGTCTGAAGCAAAGCAATTGAAGCACTTGCTGACCGCCTTGGCCTTCAAGAGCTCGGAAAGGTTGCTTGCAGCAGTAGAGCGAGGGCCCAAGCGCTCATGAATGCTCACCTTCCCACCTAGCCGCTCGTGGACGCTGCTTTTCCTCCCCAGTCGCTCATGGACCGGTCGCCGCTGGCGGTTGTCCTCCTCCACCTTGCGCCATTCGAACCCAGCGGTCCGAGGAATCTTGTCTGGCGTGGCTTGTCCTTAGCACCGTCACCAATAAGTGCATCCTTGTAGCTTGCAGGCTTGACGATGACCGAACGGAGGGTATGGGGCGCCGCTCGTCCATCACCTCCATCGCAGGAATCCTGCTGCAGCTTGGCGTGCAGAACCCCTTTTCCTTTCCATCGACCCGTCTCGTAGCTGATGGGGTCATGCTTCAGTGGGCTGTCTCCTTCTTCACTACTGGAGCAGCAGAAGTCGAGTTCGACAGCGGCGAGGGATGGGGCAGCGGTATCTGGGGGTGAGCGACAGCTGGAATGGCAAGATGGTGGGGATGCGGTGGCCTGTCTAGGTTGCTGGCGGGGTAAGGGGACGACCGGCGGTGAGGTTTCGCTGGCCGCCGTGGGTGCTGGTGGGTGCGTGTGTGAGGGACCGGGGTCTCCCATCCTCCCTGGTGTTCTCCTTCTTGTTTCATTCGTTCGTGATTGGCTAATCTTGTTTGCTTTGTAAGTTCTGATCAATTTTGCTTCTCTTGTAAGTGCATTTGTTTCTTCTACTCGTATTTATCCATTAATAACACTTCATTTGAGTTTGAAAATTTCATAAACATGACTTGATTGGCATAAAATTTACAGTTGCTTAAAAATGCGTCTATCATTTAGTTTTGTTTCCATATGTTGTTGATTTTTTTTTTTGCTTTTGAATTTACAATTTATTATCATTACCAATTTCCTGTTATTAGCATAAGTACACATGTTTAACTGTGGGCTTGGTGTTAAGCCTGACGATTCAATTGCTCAGCTTAGCACTTCGCGGTGGATTATTTCAGAGCTAGGTTTTCTTTGTTATGAGATCCGTGGTCAAAAATTAAAGATGTATCACTATGTATCGCTCGAATCTTGATTGACACATGTTAGCTTTAAGATGAGAAAACTTAGCAAGTATCTTTCTTATTTGAGAGACCTCTTGCCCTCTCACTGCAGGTTATTCACATGTCAATTAGTTTCTTATAATTGTCAGTTAGCCTTTTGCAATTTTTCAAGTTTCAGTTAACAATAATTGACTGTTTTGTGGAAGCATATACCTCTGGACAAAATCAATCCTTTGTGGTTTATAGTGCGCTATTTTGCTACTGGAAAACTCAGTTCATATTCTTCACGAATCTTTCAAACTACTAATTGTGATTGCTACTACGTTTACAGTGTGGAAGAATATAGCATTGATATGCATATAGCAAACGTGATTCTGAAACTCAAAGTCCATTGACAAGGTCCAAAAGTAAGTAGTGTGAACTGATGGACAAGCATCATCTCTATTTTTCATTCTGTTAGATTTGCACTCATGCTTTTTTGTGGTATCGTGAACTAATCCCTGTTTGGCCGTGAGTTGTCAGTATAGTTTTTATATGTGTATTGCTCATTAACATGATTATGTACTTACCTGAAGGAACCAACACAGGTTCATGCCTACAGGTGAACAGGTGAAACAAACTACAACCGTATCTTTACAATAGCTTGTGTCTCCTGAATTTGTCCAATGAACGGACTATCGTACTGTGAAATTTTCTATTTGGATTTTCAGTATGAACATGCTAACTATCCTGAGATTTCTAGAGTGCTTAATTTCACTTAATTTGCTTCTATTTGTCTGCTTTAAATTAAACTATATGTCTTGATTTATTTTGCCTTCCATGAAAACAGTAATTTCTTGTTATGATTCGAGGCGCCCTCGGCGTCCAACCGCGATGGCCACGTCGGCCGAAATTTTTTCGGCCGTCGGATGGCCATCCGACTGTTAGGCATAAGTCTTTTTTTTCTACATTTAGACCCTCGTACTTCTAAGAAATCAAATCCCACCAACTATTTACATTTAGACCATCGTATTACCGATTTTTCAACATTTAGACCTTCCCATTTCTAAGAAATCAAATCCCACCAATTATTTACGTTAGACCCTCGTATTTTAAAAAATCAAACCCGCGGTCCTAGATATAGGTGTCGGTGTTTTGTATTTAGACCCTCGCGTTTCCTCGATTTTTTTCATCCAGTGCCATAAGCCACTGATTTTTTTATATTTAAACCCTCATATTTCTCAGAAATCAAACTCATGGTCCTAGATATAGGTGTTGATGTTTTATATTTAAGCCCTCGTGTTTCCAATAAATCAACCTTATCCTACATTGAGTGGCGTGATCATTTTACAATTATTCCCTCGAATTTTTAAGAAATCTACCCTCACGTTTCTAAAAAAATCTACCCAACATTGTCCGATCGCGTACCGACAACTTGCGATAAACCGCCAATTTTTTACGTCCAGACCATCCCATTTCTAAGAAACCGAACCCACAGTCCTAGATATAGGTGCTGATGTTTTATATTTAGGCTCCCACATTTCCAAATGAACAACATTGTTCTACATTGAGTGGCGTGCTCATTTTTTAATTATGCCCTCATATTTTTAAGGAATCAAATCGTGTTCCTAGATTGAGTGTGGCAGACTTTTTGCATTTAGGCCCTCACATTTCTAAAAAGACCAACCCGGATTGAGTTGAGTAGCGGGATTTTTTTTTGCAATTAGCCACTTGGGTCTTTAAGGAACCAACCCGAGATTGAGTTGAGTTGGAAGCATATTTTCCAATTAGCCCTCGCATTTTTAGAAATCAATCCACGCTCCTAGATAGAATGGTGCAGACATTTTGTGTTTAAGCTCTCGCGCTTATACACATTGTATGTAAATAATTACTTATACCCACTTCATTTGTCATACTTCATCCACAACATGCAAAACATCACGTATTCCATCGCGCGCATGGGCGCGCGCCAATCACTAGTATATTACATTCTAACTTAACTTGTCCAATGTTCGTGACAGACATTGCAGAACCTACTTTGGCAAGTGCAGTTAAGGATGAGTGGCAAGTGGCATGAATCAGCTGTCCTTTTTTACTCATCAGGAGTGACAATGGCGGCAATAGATGTAGCCATGTAGGTCTTTTGTGCACTTGATTGTTT
>CM014272.1:4980227-4997200 GCA_004135705.1 Alloteropsis semialata
GGATGACGAGAAAGGGCCAAGGAGTAGCGTACGAGGGCATTTGGGCTACAAAGATGGAGACCTGGGCCGCACAGTGGGATGATGCGGGGCATGACCTTCACGACCCTTTGCCCCCTTACGACCAGGAGACCTACGCGGCCTACCTGCGTTGGTTCCATGGGGCCACACGTTGGAGGGTGTTCCCGGTGCCGGACACCCCTGCGGCACGTCAGCCGACGATCGAGGACACCTTCGCCCCCGAGCCAGTCGCCGCGTTCCATGCCCTGGTAAGTTCAGGTACATGTCCCATTGCATTCTTCTTACTCGTCATTACTGTAAGTAACTTGAACTAATTTTTCAGACGGATATTTGCCACGACGTTGGCGAGGAGTTGTACGACTTCGCGGACCGTATTCAGGCGGATCCACCTCGTGTTGCTAGGAGTGATTTGGTGGGTGCTCTCCGTCGCCTAGCGAAGAAATGCATGGATGGTGTACGACGTGCTTCATGTAGGGCGACCAGAGACGCACCCATTCCTCCACTCCGGGTCACGCCTCCTTCGACCAGTAGGGCGGCAGACACGGCACCTGGGCCCTCTGGAGTACGGACCCCGTCTTCCTGGCCCGAGTCGGCACCCATGACACACGGTACATTCCACTATCCCTGCTACTACTACCTTTTTCTTCTCTACATAACGACTACAATTTTAACTTTAAAATATTTTGCAGGTGTTTTGCCACCAGTGCCTGACTTTGTTGCAGCAGCCTCTGGGAGTACCGGCAGCTTTTACCAGGACGACTGGTGGTGGTCTGCAGGGCCGGACGAAGTAGGACCATCGCAGATGGCTGGTGCCCCTTTTCCGACACAGCCCACACAGGACGACCCTACGCCGGCCACACAGGAGGACCCTACGCCGGCTACACCTGCAGATCTTGGGCCTCGCGACAGGCATGGCCATCGTGATCCGTTCACGTTTCCTTCTGACCAGCTGCAGCGTGGCAAGCGTGGCCGTCGTTGAGTTTGTACCGTGTTTCGACTTTGTTTGTTACCACCGTATCTCTCGTACTACGTTTCAACTTTGTATGTTACCACCGTTATCACTCGTACTAAGTTACCACCGTTATCACTCGTACTACTCAATAATACGACATTACAAAATATTGGCACAGTACTAATAGGATACATAGTTCAAACTTGCAATGGCATGTGAGGCACATGTACTTCATATAAACATGCGCCGTGGCTAATCCTAACATGCCTTAGGGAATAGAAAATGTCGCTTGCGTTAAGTGCTTAGTTCTACTGCTCGAACGAGAAGAGAGATCCACCTGAGTGCTGCGATGGAAAGTAGTACCTAGGCCTCGGCTCGGAAGGAGGGGGAGGAGGTGGTGGTTGGCTAGTGTTTATGTGGCATGAGCACCGACAGTTAGGGTCGTAACAAACATTCTGCGCAGAGCGTGCTGCATTGCCGTCTGCAGAGTCTTCATCTGTTTCTTCTGCAGGGAGTTTTGCTTCCTCGAGCTCACGACGTAAGTCGTCGATGACGAGGTGCAGGTATTCGATGTAGTGTTCGTACGGTTGAATGGGTGGAGGATCCACCCATTGCGTGAATCCACAGCCTTCGGTAGCATCCAAGCTCTGCGCGTTGAGGACAACGATTAGGATAAACAATCAGATTGCATGCTGAGGAAGAATGTAGGGTAAGGACTTTACATATCCCCTAGGGCATCGCCAGAAGCGTCGTCCGCCATCTTCAGGCGAATCTTCAACCTGCACAACGCACCACTCACCATGCCTACATCTAGGCCAATGCACCGTCTTCCTTCGATCATAAGGTCGGAGCAAGTTATGTGCCCCGAAATGGCTCTTCGGTTGGATTGGAAAATGGTCAGCAAACTCTGGGGAAAGTTCAGTGTAGAAAGTTGGGCCTAGGTCGTCGTCGGCAGCCATTGTGGAAATTTTGTGTGGGTTCGATTATGCAATGTGCGGGATATAAATAGACATGAATGTAGGGCGTTGTGTGGGCCAGTCGATCCGCGAGATGTGTTTTTGCAGTGACTCAGAGAAGCAGATGTGGGGCAGTGAATCCGTGGGTTTGTGTTTCTTGCAGTGACTCAAAGGAAACACACCCTACAGGCTCTGAAGGTAGGCCGGTGCAGGCTCTGAAGGTAGGCCGGTGCAGTATATGACTGTAGCCCGGTTCGCTCTTTATATTCCACAAGTTGGAGACACAACTCATCCATCCCACAACACAGCATCACTATCAATCGTACCAATGTCATTGTGGAGAGATGACCCAAAAGGTGTGCCGAGATGGGAAGACCGGCCAAAATGCCACTGCGGGTTCCGCTGCTGGTTGCAAGTCTGTACTGATTCTTCAAATAAGTCGAAGAGGGGTGCTAGGTTCTTCAGATGTCCTGACATTGATGAAGATTTCAAGGTTCGTTTCAATGCTAATTCAAGTTTTTTTGTTAGTGTATGTAAACGACCAAGCTGTCCATATGCAGGCTTGTAGTTTCATCCAGTGGATCGACAAGAAAGCTCTACCCAGTCAAGGAGTGCCATCACAAATTGAGACCAAAGATCAGTACTCTGCTAGACTAGAACACGCACGTGAGACCGAACGTCTATCTCGCCTTGAGAAAGACCTTGTCAAGCGTGAGGGGGCACTTAAGCTCAGGGAGGAAGAATTCCAAGCTCGGGAGTCTCGTCTGCGTCATGAAGAAGCGCAACATTTGGCTTCGGCAAGAGAGTTGTGGCAACGAAATAACAGGATGAAGGAGGTGGAGCGTCAGGAGGCCCAAGCACGACGTGCAAATGAAGCTGCTCCCGAATCCAGCAGGAAGGGGAAATATCCCCGTTTTACTCAGTAGAGCGTTACTTCCACACCCGGCTGGGTGCTTTCCCCTAAGGCATGTTGGGTTTAGTAACCGCCTATCAACTTTCCCTAAGGCATGTTAAGATTAGCAACGGCGCATGTTTAGGTTAGCAAAGTGTGCCGCACATGCCATTGTATCGTAGTCGTATCTTTCGCAAAAAAATGCATTTGACACCATAATCTCTTCATCCTGTTATCATGTTCATCTGTAAGAACCATATATTGTTGTTGTTGTCGAACCATATATTGTGTAAGAACCATATTATCGATGCAAATCAAAGCCAGTTCATCAATTATTTCAAAACATGTGTATGCAATGAAAATGACCCAAACATTTGTGTGGAATGGAAATAACCAAAACATGTGTCTGGAATAAAAATATACAAAATCATTTGTGTATGCAATTGAAATAAACATATTTTATAATGTAATAAGAGCTAGAATTGAAATATGGAAATAAATATATTATTGGAATGAAAGAAGAAAAAAAACATATTAGGGGACCTGTCGGCTAACCAGCAGCCAAAAAGTTCCTATCGGCTGCTGGATGGCCGACAGGCCCATGGGCCGTTGATAGCCCGACTGGCCTGTCGGCAGCCAGTCGGCTGTTGGATGGCCGACAGGCCCCAGTCGGCTGCTGGCTGGCCGACAGGACCCGCTCCGCGCGATGGAGGGTTGCCAGCTCGGAGCCACGTCGCCTATCGGCGATTCAGTGGCCGATAGGTTACCAGTCGGCTATTCAGTAGCCGACTGGCTACCAAACTTGCAATTTCTCCATTTTGACCCCTACGGCTGCTATTCTCTTTTTAAATAATACCAAATTAAAAAAAAATGGTGTAGCTTACGACCAGCTAAGCTGCTCCCCCAACTATTACGGTTATCTATACTATAAAGATGGAGTTTTTTATGTCAAATTCTACACAACCTTAATCCTACTCTCACCTCACTAAACACCTTTTTGTCCACCCACCAGGTGGGACGAAGACCCAGGGGGGGAGGGGGATCTTACTCCGATTTTTGTCACCGAGGGCGAAGCGCGTACCTGCCGGCCCCACATGACCTCGATCGCGTTCATCCCGTGGTCGCGAACACCGTGATTGCCTTCTACGCTCCTTCTTCGCCAAGGCAAAACTGGATCACCGCCACCATGCCGCCCATCTCGCCCGCAATCCCGCCGGCGCATACATCTCGCCGACAATTCCGCATCCGTGATTCATGCCTTCCTTTGGAGGTGAGCGGAGGCACCACCGGCGTCAGGGCTATAAGTAGGAGATTCGTCTCTTGGCGCCGGAGCGAGGCGGCGAGGGGTGCGGCGACGGTGGAAGGGGGAGGCGGGGCGGCGAGGGGCCCGATCACCCAAACGGGCACATTCTCCTCCCGCCTCGACGACGCCGTCCTCTACCTCGACGTCGTCCACGCCAACGCCGCCGACGGCGTCAAGCCGCTCGTCGGCTCCGCGCGCCTCCCGCTCCGCGACGTCCTCGACGACGCGGGCATCGGGGGCAAGGCCTCCCGCAACCTCCGCCTCAAGCGGCCCTCGGGCCGCCCCCACGGCCGCCTCGACGTCCGCGTCGCCATCAAGGAGCCCTCCAGGTACTACGACCCCAACCCCTACCCGGCACCCGCGGGCTACGCGCAGTCGGGCACCCGCGACGCCTACGGCTCCGGCGGCGGCTACTACGGCTCCGGAGGCGGCTACGGCGCCTCCAGCGGCGGGTACGGCTCAGGCGGCTACGGCGCCGCGCAGCCGTACGCCGCGGCGCCCCCGGCGGGATACCCTTCGGCCTACGGCACCGCGCCGCCTTCGCAGCCGGCGTACGGCGCTGCTCCTGTCGCCACCGCGGCGTACGGCACCGCCACTGCCGCTCCTGCGGCGTACGGCGCCGCGGCGCCTGCGTACAGTCTGCCCCTGTCGCCGGCGCCGTCGCTACCGACGGAAAGAAGAAGCCACGCGATGATGTCGATGACGTGCTAATCTCGTGGGGGACGGCCCCTTCTCTGCCTCTTCTGTTAGGGCCCTAAACTCGGAGGACAGCGCCTACTCCAGGCCTGAGTCACTTGCCCCGCGAAGGAATCCAAGCAGCAGCAGATCTCGTGCACCCCAGTCCCAGGTACACCACTTAATCTTGTTTGTGGTTTTAGTACTGATTAAGAAGTGATTTTATTTTGTTTTTTCGTTCTACTAAAAACTGATTAGGATTTAGAAAAAGGTGCTTCAAAGAAACTTCTGTGGGAACATGTGCTTTCTATCTGAAAAGCGATAAGGTACAGAATAATTTAACAGCAAGGCCGAAAGAAGAATACCCTCAAGATTTCTTTCAGCTTGATGCCAACTGATCAGGTGTTGTGATGCTGATGCATCATCAACATGTGAAGTGTACTAGAATGCGGCATATACCATTTCTTTTAGTTAGCAGTACTTGTGGCAAGCTAAAGTGTTATAGTTGAAAACCTGACAACTTATATGCTTTAATTCAGACGAGAAAAGAAACTAGATAATGAAAGCATAGAAAATAGAGAAGAGTTTCCATTCTATTCATTTCAATTAACTCACAGGTTTAGAAAAAAGCTTTGCTATGCTGCGAAATCCTAACTGCAAGATAAATCAAACCAGTGTGTCTATTCTAGCATGGATCCAGAGTTGCTGAAAGTTCCTTCAATTTAGCCATTGCTATGGAAAAAGATGCAACTATTTTGCAAGTTTATTGGTAGTGAATAGATACTACAAGAAGTCAGAAAATACCAGGTGCAGGATTTTCTCAGTTAAGATGTTCATTGATTTCTATTTTTCTGGATTCGAGTTGGTACCATTAAGTTCATTAGGACAGTAGCCAAAGCCCAACAGCTACAGAATAACTTGAATAGTAAATACACTTTTGAATATAATGCGAATTACACATTTATGAGACGGCAGCAGGAAGTTATGCAGGACAAGTTGATGAGCTGTAATTTGACAGCCATACCTCAGGATATATGGGGTCTCAAGTTTTGGAGGTACATTATCATAAAAAAGAGGAGTTTCCTGAGCCATTTTTAGCAGGACTCTTCGAACAATTTCCCCCATATACATGCCAGAAATCAACTTCTCATAAATCTGGCAGCACTATACTGCTACACATTCATTACCAACAAAAAGGGTGAAAGATTATAAGCTGTATGGAACTTTGATGGATCTGATAAAGGAATTCTGGAGTGTTTTGTAGGAAGTGACTCCATATGTATCTGCAGCAGAATTGGTTAAGAAGTTTGAATCAGGAACTAGAAAGCGGAGCATAGCTCTTTCTCATGTAAATACTGATTTCGACATTCAAGTACTAGGCTTTATTTTGTTCTGTAGGCCATGTCACATGTTGTTTCAATTTATGTGAGTTTGTGTCTCATTTTGTTAAAAACAAAAATGGTTGTCTACTAAAATTTTATTGGCAACATATCAGGTGTAAACTAACCTCTTCATGCAAACCGTACAAACTCTAATATGGGCCACATGATATTGATCCAAGGGGCGCAAAGGCGAGGTGGGAGGGGTGATTTGCAAAAGCGCCTCTAATCACACTTTTGCAAATCACCCCTCCCACCTCCTCTACGCCACCCCCCCTGGATTAATATCGTGTGGCCCAGATTAGAAGTTTGCACGGTTTGCACGAAAAGGTTGGTTTGCACCTGATACGTTGCCAATTTTATTATCTGTAAAACTAGGCTATTCTTAAGGTCAGTTCTATAAGGAAATATTCCCTATCAGTGTGCTTGTGAAATATAATTTGTGTTGTACTTCTGATAAAATTGGTTTGATAAGCTACTTGAAGTGTCATCGCAATGTAATTTGTGGCTTAAAATTTCTTTACATTTGACCAGCTGTATCAACCATTATGTACATACTCAATCAGCCGATGCTCAAATGCATGTGAGAATATATCGAGACTAATGGATGCATCAGTGGTGCGGTTACCAAATGCCATTTGGTTAACTAATATAGGCATCCACAATGCCCTTGATAAACCAATTGGTTGCGGTAGAACTTTGATTAATATTAGAAATTCACATTGCTTAATTCAGGATAGGTGTTTGGTATATGACTCTTTGACAGTAACATTGATTGACAGATTAAGAAATGGTTTGATATTTCTACTTGTTATGAACCCAGTGCTTAAGTTTAACCAATGAAGTGACGATGGTAAACAAGTATGGCTACCAAACATCATAAACAAACTTGGGTAGCGTTCGTACATTAATTAATTATTTTATCTTTTTTCTTGAAATGGCTCTAGCAATAAGGATTTTTACAATCTATGCTTTGTCATCGTGGACAGAAGGATTCCACCGGAACGGAGAGTGGGCAGACAGGGAGGCGGAGGGAGGGAGGGGAAGGGAGGGCGGAACTGAGGGAGGGGGAGAGAGAAACTAGATGGATCAAGTTATGAGAAAGAGAGTCACACACAGATCGAGAGATAAACCACATCTAGGTCGGGCTAGGATGTGGGTTGAGATAAAGAGGGAGATAGGGTATTTGAATTGGGGGTCTAAGATAGTTTCTGACATGCCATGTGAGATTTAGGTTGGTTGTAGGTCCTATGTGAAAATATTTGTGATAATTATTCGACACACAGATATATGGGTTTAGACCTATTTGATTTGAATAATGTATCTAACATATTTGTGAGTTATAAATGTTGTTAGTTTAATATAACTTGAAGTGGATAAAAATAATTTAATGATAAATTGTATGCTTCATTATTTTTAAATAATATCCTTATTATATGTACTATTCTTTACTAACTTTTTATGAACACAAAATTTCGTTTACTAAGTTATTTTAAAACACGCGCCTGGGCGGGTCATAAACAAGTCACATGCTAACATGCATTGCATTATGTGCACCATAACATACTATGCATATGCATCCATATGCAACGTTTCATTTACTGCATTGGCCATTTCATCGGTGCATTGTATCATCACCCTTTCATTGACTACGTGGGTCATTTCATCGGTGTATTGCATCATTGCAGCTATGCATCTCATGAGTGCACCATATAATTGCAGTCAAGCATTTGCACCATAGCTGATGCATTGCATTGTCATTTTTATATCACGACGGCGCTTCTCACAGTTTACTTAGTTAAGAAACGGGTTCAAAAATTTGATAGGCTAATTGCTGTAAAAAATTTAGACACTTTGGCCTTATAGAGCCGAAGATATACTTGGAATTACTCACGAATCGTTTCGCTAAATTCTTGGATGTAGCAATTATCAAGTCCTAAGGATCTGAACATCTTAATGATGTGTTTAGCCCTGTCACATAATACCAAGGTTGTAGAGAATTCAGTTCTCAACATTCTGGTAAAATTTTGTGATTTTTGGGTTACTCAATTTTGAGTTATAAATTACCAAATATCCAAGTTTCTAAACCCAAACCTAGGTATCTAGTTTTCCGCACAAAAATTCTAGCACCGGAATCTCGAGGATGAGATTCTTTTAAGGGGGGAGGGCTGTGACACCCCTGGGTCACTATTCTAATCAAGAACCATAATAAACTTAATTAAGTCAATAATGACATGCATCATCTCTTAATCATAGTGTTTTGTTTGTGCATATGTGTTTAGGTGTGACCACGTTAACAATCATAAGGAACGAGGATTAACTTAGCAAAAATTCGATTCAAAAATTCAAAGCAAAATCAACTTGAAAATGCAAATGCCGTTATCATAGCAAGTTGCGGTGCCAGAGGAATGGCCACCGCAACAGTCGGTCGCTATGAAGAGATTGAAATTGCTCTCTGGATTGACGGACTATTGCGGTGGTTCCTCATTTGTGCACCACCGCAACTTTCCATGGTTGTTTTATCTAACAATCAAAACCCGAGCCACCAGATGTTGCGGTCCTAAGCCCAAACATGACCGCAACAGTCGGTGATCCGAAGTGAACAGTGAAATTCGTCTCTGGATTGAGAGACTATTGCGGTGCTACCAATGACCAACTGTTGCGGTGCTGTGTGTCCACCACCACCGCAACAGTCGGTGGCCCGCGGGAATTGGATTGAAATTCATCGGCATAGTATTTTCGGCACCACGGACTGTTGCGGTGGGTGTTTTACCCCACCACCGCAACAGTCGGTGCCCACCAACCGCCACCCACCCACCGTCCTTCTCAACTGCTCCGGCCACGCGTTCGCCTCTCCGCGCTCCATTTGCGCCTGGTCAGCCTCCCCTGGCCCCGCTGGCGCGCCACGAGCCGCCCAGGTGGCCGGCCCGTCCCCTCACCTCCATGGCCGGGCGAGAAAACGCCGGGGCCGAGCTCACTCTTCCTCACTCGGCCACTCCTCGATTCCCAGCGCCCACGACTCTACCTCAACGCCCTCTCTTCGCCCGAACCATCCCCAGCCACCTCCCCCTCTTACTTCGCCTCTTCTGAGCCGGACCACCACCTGCAGGCCGCCGGCCACATCCCCTGAGCCAAGCTTGGGCTTTGGCCCAAGGAAGAAGAAGTAAGGACCCAAGGGTAAGGAATTAAAGGGTAAGAGGTTGTCTATAGAGTTCAAGGGCTTGTGTGCAAACCATTGCTTGATTAATGGAATGTTTGTTTTTGCACAAATGTTTGCTAGAGAGAGAGAGTTTGTCTGTTTGTTTCGTAAATCCTAGGCTTGAGCTATAAATGCAAACCATCTCTAATGGTTATGTTGTTGTTATGTGTTGAGTAGAGTATCTAATGGTTAGAGTGTATTCATGATTTTTGGGGAAAATTGGAATTAGTTGAGGCACTGCAATAGAAAGAGTCATACATGTAAAGTATACCTACTCCAGGAAACTAGGCAATTTTTGTTAGAACTATCCTGAAGTTTAGGAAACCTTACAAAAGAATTGGCTCCTGAATACTTGTGGTTTGGTAGTTGTGATTTGGATTTTGTTCCAGTTAGTAGTGTGTGAGACCAGCTAGACCGGTCAGACCGGTATGGCCAACCGGTCAGACCGGTTCCTGTGCCGGTTAAACCTCTTAGTTAGTTATGCTCCTTAAATGATTGTTTAATGTTGTGAGTGGTAGGTTTTTCCTGTAATTGCTTGCTCGTGCATTCACGCATCTCATGCATACTTTTGCTTCGTATAGATCACACCATCGTTGATGACGTGTACGAGCTTGAGGTTGAGCCCGACAGCGATTCCGCCGTTGCTGAGCTGAACCTGACGGCTGCACAAGACCCGGACCAAAGTCCGGAAGGGCCCAAGGTCGTAGCAGACCAAGAAGGCAAGCCCCGGAGCATAACCTACTGTTTCACTAACACTCCTCTCTTGTGCCTTACTTTGTGCATTTAAGTTTTGAGGAGTTGAATGGAACCTTAGTTGCATGATCCCTAGGTACCTATATCCTAATACTAGTATGTGTAGGTCGAATAGAATGCTATGCTTAATTAGGACCGGTAGAAGTCGAGTGATTGCCTTGTCACTCGCGAGATATAGGAGTTTACTTATTTCAATTAATGATGATCGGCAAGCGGGGCTTGTGCGATGTTCGTGATTGGGTGAATGTCCCGCTTGCATAGAGGATTTTGGACTAAGGCATTGAGAGTGTGGTCAGTTGGTCAAGCTTTTGAAGGTACTAATCGTATGCCTGGAAATATGGTAAACTGGTAAACCTAGTACTTGATTCAAACTGACGTCTGACGGACACTTCCACTCCATTGGGCGAGGGGTTGTTGGCGAGTGTAGCGGTGGCCGCGGCACAGGTTTGCCCGGGGCACCTGGGGTCCGTTGGGGCGTGCACTCGGGTGGAGTGGTACCCGATGGCAGATGGCAGGGAGAGATGGGAATGGTTGCCCCGTTAGGTCCTGGGCGTCTCTCACGGGTCGTGCGATTAGGTTGTCCCATGCATGGTTAAAATCAACTCGAGTTGTCCGTCCTTCGCGGTTACATGAAGCTGCTTGATCTCTCGTCACACATCAGTGTGCTTGGGCCAAATGAGTAGAAGTGTGGCCAGATGAGAAATAGGGAAATGATGTTAATCCAGTGTATGTCAACATTGATTGCTATTGGATAGCTTGGCAAACTTAGTAATGGTTAGTCACACTTAAAACTTGGCTAAAATATTGAAAATAGGCTCAATTTGTAGATGCTTTTGGCAAAACAAACCCCAGAGCCAAAAAGCCTTGCATGTCTAGAATTTATCCTTGCCGGGTAAGTCTTGCTGAGTAATTAGTACTCAGCCTTGCTTGTGGCTAAATTTTATTGCAGATTGTGATGGCTATGATCCCGTGGCTGCTTTGACTTGGCCGTGCACTTTGCCTGATGGTTGGACCGTGGAGCGGGTGCCGTCTGAGTCCGACTCGGGCCGCGGTGACTAGGTGTTGTGCGAGGGCTCCGCATAATACCTTTTGCTTCGACGTGTAGTCTTCCGCTGTAGTATACTCTGGTTTGTAATAAGATAAAACATATACACTGTATTTGTATAATTATCTAAGTGAACCATGTGTTGTAAAAGTTGTGATGAGTTGTACTGCCTGAGCCCATCTTCGAGTGGGACTGCTGCTATTTCGTTTCGGTCGAGAGAAAAAGGTGGTTTAATCGGAAGGTATCCGATGGATTGCACGATTAACTCGGTTTAAGGGCGTGGAGCACTGCGGTGATAGTGGTCCCATGCTCTTAAGCCGGATTAATTGGGGCGGTCTGCCACACCATGCGGCGGAATTGCCAACACCGTCTGTTGCCGCACATGACCAATGGACCAGAAATTAGGGATGGCAACAGGTACATACCCGTTGGGTACTACCAATCCATACCCGTACCCGCTACATATAGTTTTACCCGCTAAAATACCCGTACCCCATGCGGGTACAAGAACTTACCCATACCCGCACCCGCGCGGGTATTTTTACCCGTCGGGTAACCCGTACCCGATGCATAGTTGGTATAGACTATCAAAATTATATGTGTAGCACATAATAAAAACCACATAAACACATATAAAAAATATAAATAAGCAAAAACAAGACAAGTAACAACTCTTACCAAATTAATAGTATAATAGATCATAAGATCATTAGCTTATGAACAATATCAAATCACCACTCACTAGCAAAGTACAAGTTTATGAGTTCATCACACGCACTAATGTCGGGTATATTTTACCCACGGGTATGCGGGTATGGGTAGCATACACCCGTACCCGCACCCGCCTACCCGACGGGTAGAGATTCTTTTCCATTAACACACCCGCGGGTGAAGATATCTTTCCATACCCGCCTCTTTATCGGGTAAAATCCGTCGGGTTTTCGGGTTTCGGGTACCCATTGCCATCTCTACCAGAAATAGCTCAAGCCTAGATGGGTCTCTATAGACAACGCCTCTAAGGAGGACACGACGCCAAAGGCGCCGCCGTCGCTCGTCCAGGATTTTGACAGGGTTTTCGCCCTGAGAGCCCCATGCAACAAGGTTATAGCTCCAAAATGACACCCCCCAACGGGGAAAACGACGCCCTAGGGCGCCACCGTCATCTCTACCAGCAATAATGCCAGCAAGGGCTTTCGCCTGGAGCATCCCAACCTCGCTACACTCTCACGGCTTGGTACTCCTGAACCACAGCCATGGCAGCCCATCCGGGGCGGCGCCGCCGCCGCGCCTCCACGCACCATGCCGCTGACCTCCGCCTCCGCTGCGCTCGCCACACTCGACCTCCTGCACGCGGCCACCTCTGCACCGTGGCCGTCTCTGCACGCGCACCGCCGCCGCCATATCTTCACGCGCATCACCCAGGCTGCACCTTGGGGCGGCGTAGCCCCCGCCGTGGCCCTCCACGGCCATCACCGGCGCTCCACCGCATGCCTTCACAGCCCCGCGCCGGCCGCCACTGCCCTCGTAGACACGCCGAAGCCCCGCGCCAGGTCATTGCCGCCTCGAGGCCTTGTCGCTCCGCACCGTGGCCTCCACGCCCGTCGCCAGTCCGTCGCCGCCTACATTTCTATCTGGTTTCTTAAAATTGGTAACCAATATGGACTACCACTAAAACTATGCCGAAAATAATTGATGCCAGTGCAACGTTCCAAAGGTGAAAAAAGCACGTCAGCCTTTAGATACCACAATTCTATTTTTCACCTTGAATATAAGCTCTCAAAAAGCAATACTTGGCGAAAGACCATCTATTTAGCATAGTGCAAGTAGTCCTGTATATCCGAGTGATTGTCTAACGGTTATATCCGTTTTCGCTTTAGTTCTCTTTGATGACTCGGCCCCCCATGTTTAAATCCTGGCTCCGCCCCTGCGCGGCAGCCATGGCTGCTGCGACATCGGCGGTCAAATCAACACCGACGGCAGCGGTTCGCAAGTCCCGCGACTCACCCTCCCCGTGTCCCTTGCATGTTTTTCTTCCGTCTCCCACACCAAGAGGCTGCGAGCGCATCTCGGTCTTTCCTATGTGTAGCCAGTACACTTTGGTAAGGACTCAGATCAGTGGGGATCTAGGGTTCGTTTGGATGTTAGCCGGTGGGTGCCCTGCCAAATACATTGGCCGGCCAAACTTCGGCGCTCGAATCAGCCGCCCACGAATTGGCCGCGCTTGGGCAGCAAAATGAACTGCAACGCAGGCACAGGTGCCGGGGCGAGCCAAATCAGGGCAGCTTTCCAAACGGCACACTCGTACGTGGTCAACGGCCAAATTTTGGCCAGGCTACCCAGGGTAGCTATCCAAACGCACCCTAGGTCCCGGGCTGGGGGGCTGCAGCCCGGGTCCAGCCCCTGAAACACTTAGTACACCCGAGTAGTATAAGCCCATTAATCAGCCCATGGACGAGGCCCAGCCCCAGCTTTCAGCTTCGACGATCGATGCTTCATTTTTTCACGTTGCGACTGGCGACAAACCTTCCCCAATCCCTATCAGGAATTCAGGACATCACCCATCTGCCCTCGGCGTCCCTGATACCGGCGGCGCAGCTCGATGACTAGGCGCCCAGAGCCGGGTGGCGGTGCCCGTCGGCCTCAGGCAAGGGCGAATCAACTGCATCCGCATCCGGCTGCTTCTCCGTGCCTCCGCTGCTGGGCTGCAGTCTGCAGGCGCCGGCATGCAGCATTGTCAGGGAGACACAGACGGCTGGGGCCCCTGGTCCCTGCCCCTTCAGACCTCAGGGTCAGCAATCATCCCTCCGGGATCCTGCCGTCCAGCTCTTCCCCTGTTTTGCTTTGAACCTATAGATTGTACTGGAAGCTGATGGGGGAAAAGAACGGTGATTGGCTAATCTTGTTTGCTTTGTATGTTCTGATCAATTTTACTTCTCTTGTAAGTGCATTTGTTTCTTCTACTCGTATTTATCCATTAATAACAAAATTTACAGTTGCTTAAAAATGCGTCTATCATTTAGTTTTGTTTCCATATGTTGTTGATTTTTTTTTTTGCTTTTGAATTTACAATTTATTATCATTACCAATTTCCTGTTATTAGCATAAGTACACATGTTTAACTGTGGGCTTGGTGTTAAGCCTGACGATTCAATTGCTCAGCTTAGCACTTCGCGGTGGATTATTTCAGAGCTAGGTTTTCTTTGTTATGAGATCCGTGGTCAAAAATTAAAGATGTATCACTATGTATCGCTCGAATCTTGATTGACACATGTTAGCTTTAAGATGAGAAAACTTAGCAAGCATCTTTCTTATTTGAGAGACCTCTTGCCCTCTCACTGCAGGTTATTCACATGTCAATTAGTTTCTTATAATTGTCAGTTAGCCTTTTGCAATTTTTCAAGTTTCAGTTAACAATAATTGACTGTTTTGTGGAAGCATATACCTCTGGACAAAATCAATCCTTTGTGGTTTATAGTGCGCTATTTTGCTACTGGAAAACTCAGTTCATATTCTTCACGAATCTTTCAAACTACTAATTGTGATTGCTACTACGTTTACAGTGTGGAAGAATATAGCATTGATATGCATATAGCAAACGTGATTCTGAAACTCAAAGTCCATTGACAAGGTCCAAAAGTAAGTAGTGTGAACTGATGGACAAGCATCATCTCTATTTTTCATTCTGTTAGATTTGCACTCATGCTTTTTTGTGGTATCGTGAACTAATCCCTGTTTGGCCGTGAGTTGTCAGTATAGTTTTTATATGTGTATTGCTCATTAACATGATTATGTACTTACCTGAAGGAACCAACACAGGTTCATGCCTACAGGTGAACAGGTGAAACAAACTACAACCGTATCTTTACAATAGCTTGTGTCTCCTGAATTTGTCCAATGAACGGACTATCGTACTGTGAAATTTTCTATTTGGATTTTCAGTATGAACATGCTAACTATCCTGAGATTTCTAGAGTGCTTAATTTCACTTAATTTGCTTCTATTTGTCTGCTTTAAATTAAACTATATGTCTTGATTTATTTTGCCTTCCATGAAAACAGTAATTTCTTGTTATGATTCGAGGCGCCCTCGGCGTCCAACCGCGATGGCCACGTCGGCCGAAATTTTTTCGGCCGTCGGATGGCCATCCGACTGTTAGGCATAAGTCTTTTTTTTCTACATTTAGACCCTCGTACTTCTAAGAAATCAAATCCCACCAACTATTTACATTTAGACCATCGTATTACCGATTTTTCAACATTTAGACCTTCCCATTTCTAAGAAATCAAATCCCACCAATTATTTACGTTAGACCCTCGTATTTTAAAAAATCAAACCCGCGGTCCTAGATATAGGTGTCGGTGTTTTGTATTTAGACCCTCGCGTTTCCTCGATTTTTTTCATCCAGTGCCATAAGCCACTGATTTTTTTATATTTAAACCCTCATATTTCTCAGAAATCAAACTCATGGTCCTAGATATAGGTGTTGATGTTTTATATTTAGGCCCTCGTGTTTCCAATAAATCAACCTTATCCTACATTGAGTGGCGTGATCATTTTACAATTATTCCCTCGAATTTTTAAGAAATCTACCCTCACGTTTCTAAAAAAATCTACCCAACATTGTCCGATCGCGTACCGACAACTTGCGATAAACCGCCAATTTTTTACGTCCAGACCATCCCATTTCTAAGAAACCGAACCCACAGTCCTAGATATAGGTGCTGATGTTTTATATTTAGGCTCCCACATTTCCAAATGAACAACATTGTTCTACATTGAGTGGCGTGCTCATTTTTTAATTATGCCCTCATATTTTTAAGGAATCAAATCGTGTTCCTAGATTGAGTGTGGCAGACTTTTTGCATTTAGGCCCTCACATTTCTAAAAAGACCAACCCGGATTGAGTTGAGTAGCGGGATTTTTTTTTGCAATTAGCCACTTGGGTCTTTAAGGAACCAACCCGAGATTGAGTTGAGTTGGAAGCATATTTTCCAATTAGCCCTCGCATTTTTAGAAATCAATCCACGCTCCTAGATAGAATGGTGCAGACATTTTGTGTTTAAGCTCTCGCGCTTATACACATTGTATGTAAATAATTACTTATACCCACTTCATTTGTCATACTTCATCCACAACATGCAAAACATCACGTATTCCATCGCGCGCATGGGCGCGCGCCAATCACTAGTATATTACATTCTAACTTAACTTGTCCAATGTTCGTGACAGACATTGCAGAACCTACTTTGGCAAGTGCAGTTAAGGATGAGTGGCAAGTGGCATGAATCAGCTGTCCTTTTTTACTCATCAGGAGTGACAATGGCGGCAATAGATGTAGCCATGTAGGTCTTTTGTGCACTTGATTGTTTATCCACAGCATTGTTTAGCACTTTATGTGGATGTCTGAAACTTAATGTAAGGTCTTGTACACATGACATTGTTGCTTTTGAAATGTAATCCAACAGCTGGGACAAATTAATGGATGTGTATTGGAATGAGATTTGACTTCTATATGTGCATGATAAAATAATATTGACTCTGGTTGATTATGAATTAGCAAGCTGAATCATTATGGCTGGAAGCATAGCTCCAAGCTCATTTTTGTGTGGGTGACAGGTATTTTCGTGGCGGCTTTGAACTCTTAATGAATTATTCCTCTTAATGAAAAACGTGCTAAGGCACGGTCACCAAAAAAAACTCTTAATGAATTATTTTCCCGTAGGCCAGATACTGTCACAAATTGTTTTCCTGTCTTGTTTTTCATGATGTTTGGCCGCCACGAATGGGACTTTAGAAACCTG
>CM014272.1:5020830-5035331 GCA_004135705.1 Alloteropsis semialata
TCATGATAAATCATCCAAGAATGGAACACTCAAGCTACAACTTTTAGCCACAAGAATGAATGGATGCAACACTTTTGGAAGATTTAATACCTGGACAGTTTTTCCAATGCTTTCCAAAACGTCTGCTTTTATCCATGCTCATAAGGACCGGCAAAAAGACTCTTTCAAAACACAAAATATGCTACACATAACTGTTGAAGTATACACGTTCATATGATCTCATTAGTTGGGGCTTTTGGCTAACATGGTTTGAGTATAAAACTCACTATTGTATCAAAGCTAATAAGATAGCTTGAATTATTTGATTCTTGGCTAGCACAATTTAAATAAAATAAAAAACCGCATAGCAGGGTGAATTGCTTGGTCTATATATATGCAGTTCAACAATATTCACTAAAACTACTGTCCAGTTCCCTACCCCCATGGGATCTCGATCTACCCCTCTCTTACATGCCAACCGAAATCCTAACCATGGTCAATCAAACCCAAGTTGTCGATTTATTATAACAAACAAAAAATTGCAAGTCGCACAAAGCCAACCCACCCATATAAAAGGTACCAACCCAACAGCTTCACCTAATGCCGTCGCCGTACTCATCGCCGTAGCACTAAGACGTGCTCTTGCCTCGCTGTTGCTGTCGGCATGGACGCCATGGACAGCAAGAGCAAGGGGAGCAAGAAGCAGAGCAAGAGCCTGCTCCGCAAGTACGAGCTGGGCCGCCTGCTGGGGCGCGGCACGTTCGCCAAGGTCTACCTCGCGCGCCCGGTCGCCGGCGGCGAGCCCGTGGCCGTGAAGGTGCTCGACAAGGCCGAGGTCATGGGCACGGCGGGGATGGCGCCGCGCGTGCTCCGCGAGGTGAGGGCCATGCGCCGGCTGCGCCACCCCAACGTGCTCCGCCTCCACGAGGTGCTCGCCACGCGCGCCAGCATCTACCTCGTCATGGAGCTCGCGCCGGGCGGGGACCTGCTCTCCAGGCTCGCCGCGCTCCCGCGGCGCCGCCTGCCCGAGCACGCCGCGCGCCGCGTGTTCGTGCAGCTCGTCGCCGCGCTCTCCTACTGCCACGCGCGCGGCGTCGCGCACCGCGACGTCAAGCCGCAGAACGTCCTCCTCGACGCCGACGGCAACCTCAAGGTCTCCGACTTCGGCCTCTCCGCGCTCCCGGACTCGCTCCGCGACGACGGCCGCCTCCACACCGCCTGCGGCACACCGGCCTACGCGGCGCCCGAGGTGCTCCGCCGCAAGGCCTACGACGGCGCCAAGGCCGACGCGTGGTCCTGCGGCGTCATCCTCTTCGTCCTCCTCGCCGGACACCTCCCCTTCGACGACTCAAACATCGCAGACATGTGCCGGAAGGCGCATCGCCGGGAGTACGAGTTCCCGGAGTGGGTGTCGCAGCCGGCGCGCCGGCTAGTGAACCGCCTGCTCGACCCGAACCCGGACACCCGCGTCGCCGTCGAGGCTCTGGTGACGCACCCGTGGTTCAAGCGCTCGCTCAGCGTCGACTCGCAGCTCGGCGGGCTGCTCAACGGCCAGCAGGAGCGCGCGCTGGCGTTCCAGGCGCCGGCGATGAACGCATTTGACATCATCTCCATGTCGCCGGGGCTCGACCTGTCCGGCTTGTTCGACAAGAGGAACCGAGAGAAGAGGTTCATGACGACGGCGTCGCCGGAGCAGACGCTGGAGCAGCTCGGGCGCGCCGGCGGGAAGCTCGGCTACGTCGTGGTGGGGAAAAAAGGGATCGAGTGCCTGCCGCTGGGGGGCCTGTCAGGCCTGGCCGCGATGACAGTTGAGATGTCGGAGGTGGCACCGCCGCTGATGCTCGTCGAGCTGCGGCTCGAGGTGGCCGACGGCGACGGCGACGACGAGGGCAAACGGTTCGGTTGGGAGGAGCTGAGGCATGAGCTAGGAGATGTAGTTAGGGCTTGGCATAGCTGCCAAGATTTCTGACAACACCACAGGGCTGCTTTGTAAATCACATGAAATTCTTTTTTCCTTTTTTTTGCAGCTTGGGTGTATATGTATAGTATGTTAGTGTGCTTAGTTAATTTTGCTTAGAGTTATGGTGCTGCAATAATGTTTGTTACTCTTATATGTAAGCAGGGGTATACGAGCAAAACTTTATATATGTGAATAGATAAATATTAGGAAAAAATATTTTAAATATTAAAATAATGTTCTAATAAAAAATTCTGGAAATCTCAGCACAAATGAATAAAAAAAGAAAATTTATTGTGGATGCCTCCATTATTAAGTAAAAAATGGAGCTTGTGGTGCCAGCTTCAATAATATGGGACTAACAAAAACATCCACTATGGACTTTTCTTAGGGAAAAAAATAGAATTCACTTTCTTGTGTATAAACACCCCACAACCGAACTTCATATATTCTCATCATGTACCCTTATACGATTTGAGATAAAATGCATGTATAATAATTAGTACCTAAAGGTTCCTCTCTTATGCTCTGAATTCCAAAGCAAGTTGACGGCCTTAAGGCCCCGTTTGGTTTTCCAGTGTTAGAAACTGTTCACAACTTTGACCGCTAATTAAAGGTATTAAATAAAAGTATTTTTACAAAACTAACTCCAGAACCCCTGCACTAGGAACCCTGAAGAATCTAATGAGGCCTTTGACCGCATGATTAGAGAATAATTAGAGGATGGTTACTGTAACATCACTGTAGCCAATCATCGATTAATTAGGCTCATTAGATTCGTCTCGAAAAGTTACGCTCATCCGTGAAGAGGTTTTGCAAATAGACTTCATTTAGTACTCCATGCAAGAAAGATTCCCTTCGCGCTAGATGCTAGACTAGGAAACCAAACGTGGCCTAATTATCCTCACATTATACAAGCTCATTTGATCTGTTTTCCTCCAGTTCCTCATTGTCACACTGTATGTCTATCCCAATGGTGCATGCATAAGAACCAATACCATGGTGACAAATTATGGATTTGAGGTGTCTACTTGAATCGGAAAAACCTATTCCTCTTTATATAGGATTCCAAACTCATGTATGACATATGATGGCCATGCCACATTTCCCCCTTCTCATGCATTTTATTCAGTCTTGTTCATGCAATTCACTGCCTTTCATGCCCGTCTCATTTATTTTGTTAGTGTGCGTCTCAGGTGATTGTGCCGTTGCAGTTTTTTTGGCCGGTTTTCCTTCAATTAATCCTGCAACTGCGAGGTTTTCAGGCCAGTTTCCCTTATAAACTAGACTGACTCTTATCTATAGCGATCTGCAGAAACTGCCTGCCCTTTACGAAGGTTCTTTGAATTTCTTTTATTTTTGGCAGTAGTTTTCATTCACTTAAATTGCATTTCCCAACATAAAAAAATAATAAAATGGTATCAAATTAGCCCATGTATGTCTTGACTCTTGAGCATAAAAATAAATGCTCTTTCTAAGTTGATTATCTCTAACCTTGGATTAGAAGTTACAACTGATGATTACAGGAGCATCACTGCAAGAGTGATTTACAAAACAATGTATTTACGCTTTCTTTTTGGAAAGTTAGATTTCCAATTTCGATGTCTTCATTAGTGGAAGGACAAACCAAACTGAACTCTTATATTAACAAGATATCATCATAACAACTCCCATTATATGTTTCATAGGTTTGACCAAGCTATATCCCACACACCGAATAGAACCATTAAAGATCAAGCTCATTGCTGATCATCTTGACCTTATTACTACCATTCCTTCTGTTTTTCTTTTTGAAAATTATGACTGTGTTTATAGTTGAACAAAATTAAAGACAAGCTGAAGCCGCTTCCACAATAGTATGTGTATATGCTAGTACAACTGCCATCCTCGTGTACCAGTCATAAGAGTCCCATGCACAATTTGAAAAATTATGATGTTAATTGTTTGGCTCACCTGTGGTTGTAAAATGCTATATTTTGCTAAATTAAACAATGTTTAGACCTCAAGTGCCTAAAATCATACTCACAGTTTTTTTATTTGTCACAGTATAATAGCTCTCAAAATGTTTGCATTGGGCGGCGCTGTCACCCACGGTTGAGCTTGGCTTGTCTTGCAACCACCAGGTGAAAAATGATGACTCATAGAGATTGATCTGTGCATCATATACTTCACCTTCTATGAACGTGCCGTACTTAGTACCTGCATGTTCCTCCAGCTTTGTGCTGTCCAAACATAAGTTGCTTGCTTACTTATCCTCATATTTTTCAACCTCAATTGATTTGTTTTCCTCTAATTTCTCACTATGTAGTCTATATAGGTTGTACTCTCTACTGATTGCATAACATTGCATAAGGATTCATTACTAATATAGAGTCATGGAAATATGGTCAAACCTACCTTCTAATTCTCATCGAGGTCAATAACCTAATTGGTGCCACATTAATTACTATCATTATATAGGACTAGCTCGAGCTTATGTGTGAAGTCATGCCACTATCTCTCCCCTTCTCATGCATTTCTCGAATCCTTCCTGACTTCCACTGAGCTAGGTTGACTGACCTCCTTTCATGCGATCCTCATTTATATTTTGTTCCTATTCCTGTCAGTTGGCTGAAATAGTAAAAGAATTGGCTATAATTGGTCCATTGGTCTCCTTTGGTATACAAAGGATAATGCAACTGCGCTCTTTTAGCTGTCTCACACTGTTCTCTCACAGCTTGAATTTGAAGGTACAACTGATCATTACATGAGAATCATTACAAGGGTGACATGCTTGGAAAAGGTGCAACAACTTTATTCCCCAAAAAGTCAGAATTAAAATATGTTTTATAGCTTCGAACAAGCTGGCTCCCATACACTTGAAAAAGAAGAGATCAAGATCAGTGTTGATCTCCTGAAGCTTATCTACTCGATCCACACCTTTCTTTTCAGCAAGTAGACAAGCCGCAGTCACAGTCACAGTAGTACAAGTATCTGTTGGTAGTATACAATGCCATCCTCATCAACCATTCAGAAGAGTTCCATCCACAATAAGAGGGCTCAGATCCATAGAAGTCTTTTCAGACTTCAGGCTCAGATCCATCTATTCAGGGCTCACATGTCTGGTTCAGATTTTAACAGAGCACAGAAAATGCCAATGACTTATATAAAAACAAATTGTTTCCTTTTCTAGAGTTATATATGTACCCGTGTTCTGGTATAGTTCCTTGATGAGTATTTCAGGAAAAAAGTGAAGAAACCTTAAAGGGTCCCTTTCCATGGCTCAAGGCATCTTCTTCCAGACAATTAGGCTTTAGATCAGTTGAATGCTAGCTGCAGCCTGGAGGATATGGTATCATGAATAAAGTGTGAGAGGGATGCTTGTGTTCAGGGAAACAGTACGTTTCATGGGTGTAAGCTGGGTAACTGGAAGCTATATTAACATCATAGCACTCAATGAAGGTGACCATAGATGTCAACAGCATCAACTTGCAATCAAGCAAACACGACCGCTAAATATGCTTCGAGTGCTCACAATTGTTTGGACACAATTGATTCAGATTACTGATGCAGTGACGCAGAGAATTTTACAACCGCAAAAAGAAAATCTTGAATGCTGTAATGCAATAAAGGGGCTAATTTTCAGCTAATAACAAGAGATGCTTAATTTACAACCGTGCAGCTTGCTTTTGGACAGGCACCGCCTTCCGCACACAAACCATTCAAGAGGGTGACAATCTCAAAGTCAAGGTCAATTGCTGTCACTAACACTCAGTATTCATTGATGAAGGGAAATAATCATGTCAGAATGCAGGGGTTGCTCCCAAACCACCACCATTCAACTGATTGAGCATTGCCACTCACTGAATTTCTGCGCCTTGAAGGAACAGTTTCTCTCAGTTGCAGAACTATTTGTCTTGACCTGGCGATCGTAGAATGAACAAACCGGCACTGACAAGGAAGGTAGCTTAGAAACTCTCAACTAAGTCTAAGTTTGTTATTTTCTAAGTTCTACTTCTAACCCATAAATCTTTAAAATGGTGAAAGTAAACCGGTATTGACGAAGCCAGTTACACCATGAGAAGAGAAGCATAGGACACACGCATGAAAAAGATTGGAACAACGTGCGCGAATTGCACGAGCACAGAGTTCCACTTGAAGATTGAATAGTTCTGGATTGCAAATTCCCTATTTCCCAACAGAATACATGAACATGACCATAATTCATAGATAAGCTCCCTGATTACTACTCCCTCCGTTCCAAATTGTAAGTCATTCCAACATTCTTGGGAAGTCAAAACATCTTAAGTTTGACCAAGTATTTACGATAAAATACTAACATTTATTATATCAAATAAATATTATTAGATTTTTTATTAAATATATTTTTATAGTTATATCTATTTTGTGCCATAAATCTTTGTAATCCTCTCTAAACTTTTGGTCAAACGTAAAATGGTTTGACTCTCCAAGAATGTTGGAATGATTTATTTTTGGAACGGAGGGAGTAGATAACTTTTCAACTTGCTTGTGTAAAAAAAAATGATTTTGGATAACTAGCTGTATGCATAGAAATCTCTTAGCCATGTCAACTTAGATTTATGCCTATCAAAAGCATAAAAAAAAACAGTCCCAGGATTTCCAGAGCATATCTGAAAGGAAAAGAAAAATCCTAGAGATGTCAACTAGGATCTGCACTTATCAAGAACCACATTTTAGTGAAGAAAACAAATACAATCAGTCCTGGAATAATCCAAAACAAGGTGTCCTCTCCTTTATCACTTCACCTATTAGCCTGTCTGATTGACTATGCTTCTCACTTCTCATTGGATACATAGAAGAACAAATTATCCCCTGGATGCTCCAAAAAGTGCAAGAACAACTTGTCATATTCACACAGTAACAATTAGTCACATCACAATATCTTATCGAAGATTCCGTGCTTGCTGACTAGCAGCATAAGAACATGAAGATTTCTTTGCAAGAGAGTAAGAACAGAGAGTCATAACCGAGGAATGATGCAGAGAAATGCTCCCCTGAATTCAATATATTTGTATGAATTTCCTGCATTTTGCAGCTTGCTAGTGGTGAGATGAAACTTTTTTGAAGATCTTTTTTGAGGTTCAGTCAGGTGACTTAAACTGGACGTATGTTTTGAGTGGTGTGCATGTGTACGTGTGCATATGTGACTGCATATTCTGTTCAAGGTTTGCTAGTATTCTTGTTGCAAACTTGGAGAGTTCATTATAAATATAATCTATCCATCAATCTGAAAAAAATAGAGATGTAGTATTATTGAAACCTTCATCATTTCTGAACTACTGGAAACTACATCAATCAGTCAAGTTCTCTAGGTAGTCCAGCATCTCCATCCTCTGAACGAAGCGAGAGGGAGACCTGTGTTCACAGCAACCGTTGGTTTCACTTGAGATCATTGTACACCATGAAGGCGACTCACTGAACTTCTGTATTTTTCAGATTGGAAGAACTGTTACTCTCGATAGTGGAACTACGTGCTCTGACTTCGACATCAGGAAATGAACAAACCAGTAATGACGAAGCAGGTAGCCCAGAAATTAGGCTCATCTCCCAATTGGTTCAAGTCTCCACCAAGGCACCGGTGCTTGCTCATTTTCTGAACAGAATTGGCCGTTCAAATATCCAACCCCTGTGATGCATGTAAAGCGGTGAAAGGGAAACCAGCATTTGACTCAGCATTACTTTGTAGTGAAATGGTGATAATATAATTTTATTCTGTGTATGAGAAACTATGGAATTATGGGAATTTTAACCTTGAATCTGTAGTGATGGGTTACCTAGATCATCACCAGAATTTAGAGCAAAGTTTCAGAGTGTTCCTTGCAATGTGCAGAACAGCATTTCGCTGCATAAAACCCCGTCCTTGTCATATTTTTATTTTTTTATTATCCTTCTTACTGAGATATATCTGGCAGTGGATATAAGAAAAGATAGATCTCCATCGTCTTCTCTGCTGTCTGTTGTTCTTTTCCGTGAACCATTCCTCATGCGAAAAATCCCATCTTTTTTTTGGTTTACTGATCATCATCAGTTGCTGTTAGGAACTTAGGATCTGTGAAAGAAGTATTACTGTTATCGGATTGGAAATATTATTATAATTCTGAATGTTACTTACTACTCTCTTTTTGCTGTTCCTGGCAACAGCTACCTTATCGTAACAAATGCATGGTCGTCCACCTCTCCCTCCACCTTAGCTACCCGGATCTCTCCTGCAGTCCTATGTGGCTAAGTACCCCATCCTTGTTCTATGTCTCTGAATATCATGATTATTCAGCACAACAACCCAAGGTGCATTTGTTATAATGAGGTTTCTCCAAGGCAAGTGTTCGTTGGAGTTTCATCGGAACCCATTGAAATCTGTTTGAATGGTTGCCAAACTGGCCTGACTGTTATGCTGAATTGAATGCCTTTGCTGAGTTGCAGGTCGTGTGCTCATGTAACGATGTGTTTTTGTGTCAACAAATTTAGACATGCATCGCTACATAATATACATAGAAATGGGTTGCTCCAGGCGGTTTGTGACATCCTTTTCTAGTGGCTTGTGTGAGGGTAGTCCTAGTAGATGAAATCCTCTGTATAGCGTTACATGTTGTGCCCCACTTTGCATTGGCATCCTCCTATCCACAGTAGCCGTCCGCATTAGAGTATCCGCACAACATGTACTCACTCTTGAACTCTACAAGAACAAAATTTTAATGTAGGTCATGCACAAAAAATATGGAGTCGAGGTAGAGCAGGACGTCATCTTCATATTCATCTAGCTTCTTTGTGAGAGCCGCAAACATCTAGCTTCTTTGTGAGAGCCACAAAAAATATTGCATATGTTACTCACCGTCTTGACTTGGCTTTGGCTGTTGAAATGGCATAGTTGCTCATCCAGGTCCGAAATGGTAGGCAGCCAATCAAGGACACCGAGTTCATGAGCACCTTGGACACACCCATTTGTTGTTGCTGCTTCACACCATCGGCAATCTTGTTGGTAACCTTCTCTCCATTCCATCATCTGTTATGCATACATAGATGACATGAATGTGAGCAATATCTGGAAAAAATAATGTATATTGGCATTAGCAGTGATGATCAACGACTAGATTTGTCCAATGAAACCATCAATATAATACTCACATCATCGAAGGTGGTCTCTACGGAGACCCTTTCATAGCCATGGCCTCCGGAGAAGGCGATGCGTGCTATCGAATCGTCCAGGTTTGATGATTATGTGGCTCACAAGTCTCTTGAACTGATCGATCTGCCTGAAGAGTGAAGGCGGTTCCTTCTATGATTCCAGTTTCTCACTGCAATATTGTATAGTCTACTCTAAAGATGGCACAATTATTTAGTACCACAGTGACAAAAACTATGGACAAATGCTTACTCTTATATTTATATATGACTCCAAATTCAGGTATGACATATGGTGGGCATGCCATATTTTCCCTTCTCATGCATTTTATTTGATCCTTTGATAGAGCTACACACTGCCTCTCATGCACTTCTCATTTGTTTTGTTGGTGGTGGTTTCATTCACTTAAATTGCATTCATCAACATACAAAATAAAGAAAATGACATCAAATTGTTTACCAAAAAAAAAGAAAATGACATCAAATAGTCCATGCATGTATGTTAATGAAGGGATGGTCATGCCATTGTTTCCTCCTTCTCATGCATTTGTCAAAACCTTCATGCATTCCTTCACATAGCTACCTGCTTTTATGCAGTCCTCATTTATTTTTTGCTGGACACAATTTCTCTTGTTTGCAGAAATTGCATTTTTGATGGACACACAAAATTAAAAATAGAAAATAATAAAAAAATGTTGAATTGTGGAACATTACTTTCCTTTGGGAGGGTAATGAAATCATCCTAAATAAAGTGTGTGAGAGAGGCCTTTATTCATGGCAAGTGGGCAACAGTTTGTTTCAAGGGTTAACTGAAAGCTACAGACATTGTAGCACTCCGTCATAGATTTCAAAAGCTAGCATATCACCTGTGATCAAACAAGCATGGTCATAAATATGCTAAGAATTCTCAGTCCTTCGGACACAATCTATTCAAATAAAGGACGCGATGAATATTACAGCTACAAAATAAAATCATTGCATGCTGTAATGCTATGAGGGACTAGTTTTCAGCTAATAATTGGTATTTGTTTTGCATATTTTGCAACTGTGCGCTTAGTTTTGGACAGTTTAGTTTTGGTCAGTTGCTGTCACTAACACTCGGTAACCATTGATGAAGAGAAATTAGTAGTGTCATTATGCAGATAGCGCTCCCGTAAATTCAACTGATTGAGATTTACCACTCACTGAATTTCTGGGCCTTGAAGGAAAACTTGCTCTTAGTCGCAAAGCTATTTGTCTTGACCTGGCAATCGTAGAATGAGCAAACGGGTACTGACAAGGCAGGTAGATTACAGATTCAGCTCACCCAAATACCCAATTGGTTCAAGACACCGATGCATGTTCACTGAACTAAGTCTAAGTTGACTACTTTTTAAGTTCCAACCCATACATTTGTAAAGTGGTAAAAGTGAAACTAGTACTGACTAAGCTGGCTATGTGAACAGAAGCACAAGACTCGCATATGACAAAGATCGGAACCATGTGCACAAATTGCAAGAATGCAAACTTCCACATGATGATCGAATAATGGTTCTGGATTGTAAGCAAAGACTTCCAAATTCCCTATTCCTGAACAGTATAGATGAACATGACCTTAATTCACAGATAAGTTCCTTGATAATAGAAGCATATTTCAATCAGCTAGTGTAAGAGAAAGGATTTTGGAGAATTAGCTGTATGCATAACAACATCCTAGACATATCAACTAAGGTTGTGCGTAGGAAATAAGTGAATCGACACTGATCTGAATCAACGCAAAGCATGGTGTATCTTCTGGTCCAAGAATAATCCACATGAGAAACAAGTTGACTCTGAAGTGCAGCAAAGACTTCCAAGTTTCACTTTCACCAGCACAGCTACAGATAAGTTTCATGACAAATGGGGACGCTCCACTAAAGTTTTTGTATAAAAAAAAGATTGAAATAGACTATCCCTTCGTCTAAAGAAAGGCCACAAGCATGTCGAAAAAGGACAAAAAAGGATCATGCTCCTATCGACTTTATCAAGCATTGCAGTGCCGTGGAGAAAGGAACACAGTACAGACAGTCCTATAGGCTAGAACAATCCAAAACACGGTGTCCTCTCCTTTATATCTCTTCAACTAAACTAGCCTATCTGCTTGACCATCCTCCATTCCTCATCACTTTTCATCGGAAGCATAGAAGAACAAAATATTATCCTCAAGGATGCTCCAAAAAGTGCAGCATAAGCATGTCATATTCTCATAGGACCAGCTGCGTACATCACGGTATCCTTTTATCAAATCTGTCCTTCTGAATTCGTAGCAGCAAGCAAGAACTTAAATGTTACTCTGAATCAGCAAGCAAGGCAGCACAGAATAGAGAAGTAGCTGTAACTTGAAACCAATCACCTATAGTGAAGCAGAGTAAGCTGAAAGCAGCTGAAACTTGCTGATTAGATGATGCAGGGTATGCTCCCCTCCTGAATGCAATAACTTGAGCTCTGAGGCACTGTTTAGTTCGCAAAGCTTCTGCAAAGTTTCGTAAAAGTTGCGCATCGGAAAACGTACCCCCGGCCCTCTCTTGCGACATGCTTCCCAATGCAACTTTTGCAACTATCACGAACTAAACAAGGCCTGAGTTTCCTGCATCTTGCTGCATGCCACAACCACACATGTTCTGACGGTTCTTTGCACGCCGTAAGGTTTAGCGAATTTGAATTGAAAACAAGAGAAGATCCGGCAAATGGTACGTTCTCAAACAATAGTGCAGCTTAGATTTTCTCTTAATGAAAAACGTGCTAAGACAGGGTCGCTAAAAATAGTGCAGCTTAGAGATATCAGCCCAAAATTGGGGGGCCTTTTTCCTAGGCCTCTGGGCTTACTATTACAATGGCAATTACTCAGAAAAAAAACTATATATTACAATGACAACACCGGGCTGAAAAGAAGAATTAACAGGCTGGGCTGGAGTAAGTACACCTTCTTGAAACCTATATGGGCCAAATTGCAGTCCTACATCTCTTCTTCCTCTGCCCGTTTGCTCAGGTTTGCTGTAATGCTAAATCAATAAGTTGCCAGTGTTTGACAATTTACATGCTCATAAGTGGCAAATATAAAAACTCCGGTCTTCATGGAGGTGATAATTTTTCTTTTTGCGAAAGACTAGTACAGACGCAGACGCTCACACACGCACACTCACCCTTATGAATACACGCATGCAAACCCTACTCCTATGAGCATCTCCGAGAGACTGGACCGGTTGTTCCGATCTTAAGATTAACGAAGTCAACAAAGACCTTCAACGATGTCAAGCGTTATTCAAGCATGAGTTTGCCCTCCCTGGTTATCCACAAGGCAAAAAAGAAATATTTCTTGGCAATTGTTGTGTGGTTAGATACACTGCTGTGATTTTCATTCTTTCTGTGTTTTTCCTTTGTACATAAACTTCCTCAATTTTAATGTATATATATAATCAGCAGGGAAAAATTTCCACCGTGTTAAACGATGTGCGCTAGCAGGGGCGGATCCAGCGTGGGGGCAGGGGGGGCTCAAGCCCCCCTACCCCCTTGAACTCCATTGGAGCCCCCCCAAGCCCCCCCTACAAAATTTTGGGCATAGTGAAGAGGAGAAGGAAGGAGAGGAGGAAGAAGAAGGGAAAGAGAGAAGAGAGGAGGAAGAAGAAGGGAAAGAGAGTCCCCCCTTGCTTCTAGGGCTGGATCCGCCACTGTGCGCTAGGGTTAAGTTCTTCCCTGTCATCAAGTTTCAGTGAGATCTTGTTATAAAAAAAAACCCAACGATTTGTCGAGTAAATTAAGAACTTTTGTTTAATTTCCTGTCGATTCAACCTGTCCTAATCTTATGATCACGAGGTTCTTACAGTGTGGCATTGTATCTCTGTGGTTGGCTGGTTGCCACTGTGAATGATGAGAAACTTTATTTCACAATGTCGGCTGTTTTTTCAATCCTCTCTTAGTCCAGAGGGCCACTTTGTCAGTGGGACAGCAAGGAGCTATATATGCCGAACTACCCTGAGGCAATGAGCTCAGAGAAGTGATCATCTCTCTTCTCACTCTCTAGTCTCTACCCGACTCTATCACACTCATCAGCACCGACAGTACGTAGCGACACATCGAAGCATTATGCATCCAACCGTGTTCTTCATGATCGTGGTGGTGGCCATCAGCGCCGCCGCGGTGCATGGCCGCCACCCTGCCGATGGCACTCCGGCAGCGCAGTTCTGGGAAGAGGTCCTCCCGGGCACACCTATGCCGGAGGCCCTAGCTGAACTTGTCCAGAAAGGTGCTGAATTATTTGAGACAAGTGCAATAATTTTAAATTTCTAATACCTTCAAAGCACCAAAATCGGCAAATCTAACGATTCATCAGTTTTTATTGGAAGCGAAAACATTTTTTACACATATTTTTTTACCATTAATTCCTCATTATTGGTTGGTTGCATCCTAGTACAGGCATTGATCACTCGCCGCTCGCCGAAAGCTTCCATGGCCCCTACCTCTCCATTGGTATGTGCCTAGGCCACGTCTACGTGTCCGTCTGCAGCGTGGAGAGGGTGAAGAAGGCCGGGACGGGCCTCTTCTTCCACGAGGAACAGGTGCGCGTGGGCAGCACCATGACCGTCTCCTTCTCGCCGGCGGCGGTGCCGGCCATCCTCCCGCACGCCGCCGCCGAGAATGTCCCCTTCGGCAACCTCACCGCCAAGGACGTCGCCACCAAATTCAGCATCGCGCCGGGCTCCAGAATGGCCGCCCAGGTGGCGGGCACCCTGCGCGCGTGCCAGGTGCCGTCCCACGCCGGCGAGCACCGGGCCTGCGCCACCTCCCTGGAGGACATGCTGCGCGCGGCCATGCGCACGCTGGGGCTGGGCACGGCCGGCGGCCCGGTGTGGGTGGCCGCGTCGGCGGTGCCCCGCGCCGGCCTGCCGCTGCAGCCGTACGCGGTAGAGGCCGTCGCACCGCTCGGCGGCGACCACACCACGTGGCCTGCCACGACGAGCCCTACCCGTTCGCCGTGTTCCGGTGCCACAGGATCGGCCTGTCCATGACCAAGGCGTACGCGGTCTCGCTCCGCGGCCTCCGCGGCGGCCCGGCGGTCACCATGGCGGTGATCTGCCACCTCGACACCTCCGACTGGAACCCGGCGTACCCGGCTTTCGAGATGCTGCACACCAAGCCCGGCGACGGGTCGGTGTGCCACTTCATGCCGTACGCCAATTTGCTGTTCGGAGTGAAGGCAGACGACGCCATGGAAAGCTTCTAGCTTGCAGCCCTCATGGAGTTCCAGCTAGTACAGCCGTTCTCTTGGAAAGCTTCTAACTCTAGTATAAATAAAGGTTGCGATTGCGTGTGTTGTTGGTTCAGTGTGGTTTGATCATCTATGTTCAAATGGATTTTTGTTTGTTGGAATAAAATGCTATGTATTGTTCCATTGCATTTGCACTTGGAA
>CM014272.1:5056229-5077056 GCA_004135705.1 Alloteropsis semialata
CAGAGGCAAGAGTCAAAAATTGGGCTCTAAAGACGATGTGTACTGCATTTCAAACATGGAAGAAAAACATGTACAAGAAATATACCGAGAAGAACCTGACACCCAACTTCGATGATTACCCAAAGCTGAGGGGTCATTGGGATTCCTTCGTGCAGTACAGGCGGTCGGCGTTAGGTGAAAAGAACTCGCGACAGAATAGGATCAATGCCGCGAAGAAAAGATACTTCCACTCTCTTGGACCAACTGGCTATAAGAAGAAAATTCCTATCTGGGACAAGATGGAAGAAGATTTGGTTGCCAGGAGAATCACGCCGGCGACAATGCATTGGCCCGAGCGATCAAGGCATTGGTACTACGCTCATGGTGGCACTCTGGATCTTTCCGATGGGTCGCTTATATACAGCGATGAGGTAAAAGAGGCGGCCGCTGCTATCCTTAAGGTCATTCAAGAGACAGCCGATGGGACATTCGTTCCCGACAGAGAAAACGACGAGCTAACAAGGGCTCTGGGGAACCCCGAACATCCCGGATGAGCTAGAGGTGTCGGCGTAGTCCCGTGGAAGGCTGCATTCCCTGCGGACAGTGACACATACAGGAGTCAAAGCCGCTCCAAGGCCGCACAAGAGAGAAGAGTGGAGAACTTGGAAAGAGAGCTTCGGGAGACAAAGGCCGGCATCCCAGACATGGTGTCTAGACAGCTACAGACATTACTGAGCCAAGGGCAGACGGTGCCGGGAATAGTACATGTACCAGCTGGTGGATCAGCTGATGGTGTTAGCCCGCCCTCCCAACGTCGCAGCAGTGTTGCTTCCACAGAGCTCCCACCTGTCGATGCCGGGGACGAGAGTGCTCGCTATCCAGTGGACGAAATCACTCTGCGTACGCCATGTGAGTTTCATATACCAAGCCGGAACTTATCCACTAAGGTGGCTTACGGTATGGCTTATCCGGTGGAGCAAGGGCAGACCATTCATGGGGCACAGATTCCAAGTGGCTACTGCAAGGTGGGGGTCGAGCAGATTTGTGAAGGATATGATGAATTGGAGTTCGACATCCCAGGTGGCGACGAAGAAAAGACGTTAGCGGATGCTGCCCACGGCAGTATCATTCTATGGAAGAAGCGTTACGTCAAATTTCGCAGTCAAGGGCCGTCAGCTACTCCACCCAGGGATCCCCCGCAGCCACCGTCACCTTCAAGAAGGGCCGAGGATGACCCAGAGCTGCCACCTCCAGGTCAGGATGATGCCGGCTCACACAGGTCTCCTCCTCCACCAGCACGGCATCCCCCAAAGCGCCAAGCTCCGCCCCACGGCGGACTACTCGCCAGAAGCGCCAAACGGTGGACAAAGAGCCTACGACCGAAGAAGAAAGGTTGGCCGCCATAAGGAAGAAAAGAGCCTACGACCAAACTGACGAGGAAACTGCTTTGGTGGTCGCAGCCCAGGTCAAAGAGCATTTCAAACCAGATAAGCCAGAGAAGCCGGTGCCCATAGATCCGACAGCGAAGACATTTTTCACAAAAATGAGCGCGGCGAATCAGAAGAGATTCTTGCCCTCCGACTACGACCGCCAGCTTGCAAAGTCTTATGATAAGCAGAAACAACAAGCCAGCAGTGGATCCTCGGTGAAGAAGGCGGCCACTCCTAAGAAGAAACAAGTCGGTCAGAGCTCGGCTAGGAGGACACAAGGGCAACAGGAATATGACGACGAACAGCTTGCGTTGTTGTGCGAGCAAACAGGCCTCTCAGCGGCAGAACTTTTATCGGGCACGGGCGCAATTCCTGTGGCAGCACCTGTGGAAATTTGGAAATTTGAATATGGCAAACCAATGCTGCCCCCAGATTCTTTGAAGTCCCTAACCACTCAAGCATTCCGATTTCATGAGTGGTACATGAAGGCGTCCAAAAAGGGTAGACAGATGCTCAATGTTTTGATAAAAGATCGTGATTACTTCCGTGGGCATAGTCTCTTGATTTTGGATTTCAAGGATGTGTATGATTTGTACCGTCAAGATGCCATAGACCTCTCATTGATGAGCTGCTGGCTTGTGTAAGTTTCTTTCACTGATCTATTCTCGCAATACTTGCTTTCTTAATTATAATTTTCAACAATAACAATCTATTCTTGTCATGTAGGATGGAGATCCATACATGCCGTGAAAACTCGTATGATGATGTCGGCTTCATGGATCCATTGATGGTAAATGCCGTAACTGTAGACAGTAACCCACTAGAGACGGTGGACAACATATACTTGTACCTGGAGAGACAAAGAAGCAAGACTTACATTCTTTTGCCATACAATTTCAGTGAGTACTTCTCTCTATGTATGTATAACTTTAAGACTTTGTTCTCAATACTTGTGCATGTATTTATATATATATATATATATATATATACAGCTTCCACTGGATACTGCTTGTGATAATCATAAACACCGGTCAAATTGTTGTCATGGACTCACTGCGGAAACCACAAGAGAATTACCAAGCAGTTTTAGACTTGATTGACATGGCATGGACACGTTTCCGTGCGAAACAAAAAGGAAATTTCAAACAAAAACTGGATGTGAGGACGGACTTTCAGGTACGTGGCTGGTGTACCGCATATCTCGTAAAATCACACTAATATATAGTTGTTACGTCTAACTTTATTCTTCTCCACTATCAGTGTGCCAGACAGGAAGCAGGGACGAATCTATGCGGATACTACGTCTGCCAGTGGATCCATACCTTTGTTTCTCCCAAAAAAGCGACTCAAGAAGAACTCATGGTATGAATTAGATTATTAGTGTATATAGAAATTAGATTATTAGTGTATATGGAAAATAGATTATTAGTGTATATGGAAATAAGATTATATGGAAATTAGTGTATATGGAAATTAGATTATTAGTGTATATGAAAATTAGATTATTAGTGTATATTGAAATAAGATTATTAGTGTATATGGAAATTAGGTTATTAGTGTATATGAAAATTAGATTATTAGTGTATATGGAAATAAGATTATTAGTGTATATGGAAATTAGATTATTAGTGTATATGGACATTAGATTATTAGTGTATATGGAAATATGATTATTAGTGTATATTTGTATGATTATTAGTGTATATTTTTATGAATATATTTATTATACTTTGTTATTTCATGTATACTTTGTTAATTCATGTAAACTTTGTTATTTCATGTAAACTTCGTTACTTGGTTAGAAATGATTATTTGTTATTGATTATTGTTTAGAAATGATTATTAGTTATTGTTTTGAAATGATTATTAGTTATTGTTTAGAAATGAATGTGTTAGGATATTTTATAATTACATGCAAAATTTATTTATTAAATGAATGAATGATTATTAGTTACTTGTTTAGAAATGATTACATGCAAAATTTATTTATTATATGAATGAATGTTGTCATTTGCGATTAATGCAGAGGATGTTTTACCATGAAGTGCTCCCAATGAAACAAAAAGCAATAGCTATTGCGGACCAACTATTTGGATTCATTATGGACCAAGTTATAAGTCCACTGGGAGAGTACCACCATGACGGAACCGCTATCGCTCAATTGGACTCCTTTCCGCTCCTTCTTCCAGTTCTGCTCGTGAATTGTAAATAACTTTTAAATGCTCTAACTTTTGTATTGGCCGATCTCAAATGTTTATATGTGAATGTTCGAAAAAATGCAATCAAAGTCGGGTCAAAATCAATTGACAATTGCGACGACTTCAATCTTATTGCGTGAAAGATCGTGTACGACATATGACGAGCAGACACGTAGACGCGTAGATTTGTATATAACTAACCCAAATATCAAACATTTAAAAAAAAATAACCAAAACAGCCTTTGGTACCGGTTGGTAACACCAACCGGTACCAAAGGCCCTCCCCCGCATGCCTACGCGGGGGGGTCCTTTGGCTCCCTTTGGTACCGGTTCTGGACCTGGTACCAAAGGTTGCCCCCCTTTAGTCACGGTGTCGCGGTACCGGTTCCAGAACCAGTACCTATGAGGTTACGAACCGTGACCGATGAGCATCTCTCCAGTAGTGTCCGCTCCTCGCGCTCCCTCTCGCGGCGCCGGCTCCGTTCCCTCGTGGCGGCACGGCGCCTGCCGGCTGCCGCCGCTTCTCCTCTTCTTCTCGCTGGCCGTCCGGTGCCGAGGAAGATGCTCGCCGGGCCTAGGAGGAGCCCAACGTGCTCGTCGGGCCGTCGTGCCGGCCCGGCACGGCTAACAGGCCGGCGTGCCCGTGCTCGTGCTCACTGCCCGGCCCGTGGTACAGCACGGCACGGCACGAAACTATAGTCGGGCCGCATCGTGCCGGGCCGCGTCGTGCTCGTGCCGGATCGTGGCGGGCGGCACGTTTGGCATCTATAGTTGCATCCTAGTACAGGCATTGATCACTCGCCGCTCGCCGAAAGCTTCCATGGCCCCTACCTCTCCATTGGTATGTGCCTAGGCCACGTCTACGTGTCCGTCTGCAGCGTGAAGAGGGTGAAGAAGGCCGGGACGGGCCTCTTCTTCCACGAGGAACAGGTGCGCGTGGGCAGCACCATGACCGTCTCCTTCTCGCCGGCGGCGGTGCCGGCCATCCTCCCGCACGCCGCCGCCGAGAATGTCCCCTTCGGCAACCTCACCGCCAAGGACGTCGCCACCAAATTCAGCATCGCGCCGGGCTCCAGAATGGCCGCCCAGGTGGCGGGCACCCTGCGCGCGTGCCAGGTGCCGTCCCACGCCGGCGAGCACCGGGCCTGCGCCACCTCCCTGGAGGACATGCTGCGCGCGGCCATGCGCACGCTGGGGCTGGGCACGGCCGGCGGCCCGGTGTGGGTGGCCGCGTCGGCGGTGCCCCGCGCCGGCCTGCCGCTGCAGCCGTACGCGGTAGAGGCCGTCGCACCGCTCGGCGGCGACCACCACGTGGCCTGCCACGACGAGCCCTACCCGTTCGCCGTGTTCCGGTGCCACAGGATCGGCCTGTCCATGACCAAGGCGTACGCGGTCTCGCTCCGCGGCCTCCGCGGCGGCCCGGCGGTCACCATGGCGGTGATCTGCCACCTCGACACCTCCGACTGGAACCCGGCGTACCCGGCTTTCGAGATGCTCCACACCAAGCCCGGCGACGGGTCGGTCTGCCACTTCATGCCGTACGCCAATTTGCTGTTTGGAGTGAAGGCAGCCGACGCGCGAAAGCTTCTAGCTTGCAGTCCTCATGGAGTTCGAGCTAGTACTACAGCCCTTCTCATGGAAAGCTTCTAACTCTAAATTAAGGAATGATGATGTGATTTGTACAGGCCACTATGTTTGGTCGGCTCTTATATGTTGCGATTATTGTGTGTGTTGGTTCAGTGTGTGGTTTAATTTGATCATCTATGTTCAAATGGATTTTTGTTTGTTGGAATAAAATGCTATGTATTGTTCCATTGCATTTGCACTTGGAAAAACATCGTTCATTTGATGACATTTGTGTAATGGTGATTGTGCACTCACCTTTTATGGGTCATCATATTACCAACAAATTAGTAGACTTTTATTGGATCGTAATTTTCATAGAACATTTGAGCTACATTTTCTAGCTGTAAAAATAGCCTTAATTGGTTCACTTTTCACATTGAATCACATCACCCACAAATCAATAACCCAGCAACCATCCCCACTGTTTCACCCATGCATGCACCAGATCTCGACAAGCGAATATCAATCCATTTCAAGCAAAATAATTCTATAAGCATTATGGATTCTATATGCATTATGAAATGGGTTTGTAGTGGTTGGCCTGGAAATGCATTTTCAGCAGACAAATCAGGCGCTGGAAATCAACTTCCATTGGCTCTCTTAATGAACCACCTCTAGAAATGTATTTTCAGAGTTGGTTGCCTGACCGGCCCTAAAAATACTTCATTTCCACAGGCAATTGTAGGGCCGGTTGCAAAACCGGCCATAGAAACCTGTTTTAGCCGCTGTAAAAATGATTACTGCAGTAGTGATAACATCACAGATATATATGCGCCGAAGACAAAATACATAGCCTTTTTTTTTTCAGTCTCAGACCATATCTTCTGCACTCAGAGCTTGGACTCAAAGTTACAAACTGATGACTACATGAGCAACATTATCAGTGCATGCTACTTTAGGGATAAGATGGTGTATGGAAAGAAGGGTGACTTGCAAAAGGTGGTGCTACTTTAGGGATAAGATGGGGTATGGAAATGGGATGCCTCCATATCAGTGCATGGACGCTCTGAGGTCTAACTTTATTCAATTTCCAAGAAGATATGATCATATAATAAAAAACTCCCGATATCAAGTTGCTGGGCCCTATACATCTGAAAAAGTAGTGAAGGTCATGTGACTAGTATATCGTTGCTCAATTTTCTGCCCAATAAGGAGAATCTGCTGTCACTATGACAGGTAGTGCGAGTGATGTGTGTGACTGTTGCACTGTTTAGTTCCATAAGTTTCCCTATTCATCGCTATTCATCAAATGTTAGGACACTAATTAAGAGTATTAAATGTGGATTAATGACCGATTAATTAGGTTTAATAGATTCGTCTCGCGATTTTCCGTCCATTCGTGTAATTAGTTTTATAATTAGATTATGTTTAGCCCTTCTAATCTTCGAATTAGAATTGCTACAGTAAATTTTCTAAACTTATCTTGCTGAATTAAACAGGGCCTGTATATGTAGTTCTCTAATGCAAATGCCATCCTCATCAGCATCTACCACCTGAAATCATGACATGTTAGTCTCCGTAGTACTGGTTGCAGGCAGCATGCATGCTGCTACATAAGACTCAAAGTACAGACACAGGTCGATCAGGGCGCAGCAAGGAAACACCGACAAGATCGAGCAGCAACACAAAAATGAAGAGAAGAGACATGGTAGTTTAAGGATCCAAGAAGAAGGAAATGTAGTCTCTAATTCTCTACAAAAGTTGATCATGAATGCATGCGTATCATGGTGATCTAATCGAGATTGGTGCCGAAATCAAAGGATTCACCTCTGTATAAACAGCACAAAAATGTTGCAACATAAGCTGATAGCTTACAGTCCAACACGTAGCTTACAGTTCTCACTGAAGCTGCTGCTCTATATATTTGGTACCGAATCACTCTCATTATACAGTACTATCCAATCTCTCATGTATGAAGAGACGGGTCATGCCATTCTTTACATCGCTCATTAATTTTTCAAAACCCTTCATTACTTTCATATAATCCTTAATATTTTTATTCAGTTGGATCCACTGAAATTGCATTCTGAACAGACAAGCTACACATATGGCAAAAATATAAATAGTAACAGTGCAAAAAATCTTGAGAATGACGTGATTAGAAATTCAGATGCTTCCAATAGTGTGCGTTGACGGTCCATAGACACGCCAATTGTGAACCGCAAGCGCACGGATCATCGTAGCTTTTCCCTTAGAGTATTCCATCCAAAATTTATCAATCCGTGGATCGACAATGAACTACCTAGGGTTTTCCATCTAATCTAACAGATCTATTCCTATCATTAAGCGTTGATTGCATACAGAGGTAAACCTTTAAGATATAAGTGAGTATAAAGGTTGATCGCATCCGAAAGCATAGGCAAAGATAGCATAACCGAGGTTAACGAAGGGTCCAATCGTCTCTAGGTACAGCTCTTAGTCAAAAGGTGATCAAAACAATAGATTGCATCTCTACCAAAAGTACCCGAGTCTTCTCTCCGAAAGGCGGCTCGCAAGCGGCCTACTTTCCAATGGTCACCGCCACGAGGTGCGTGCCAATGCCTAAGGTTTCCCAAAGCTTTACCCAACCAACTAGCAAGCGCTCGACGAGCTTCCTCTTGTAGTGGCTTGCGACAACTCCCATCGTACTCGCCATTGATCCAACTCAACATCACGTTGTTGCTAGAACCTTTCCCTCTGTCATGCTGTCACCACACCAGGATAATCGACGGACTAGCTAGAACGCGCTACTTCAATGTATCCACAAGATATGGACTAATCACCACGATTAGATCTAATCTTACTAAGAACATATGACGATCGTACATATGAACATAAAGCATCAAAGAAGTAGACCAAGGTTGAGACAACTAGAATAGAGATTAGATTGATATCACCATCGTGTGTGTACATACCCCGATGAATCTTGGGGCTTGACTTTTGAGCTCCGCCGTGGCACAACCGCGCAGGGAGGCCATGGCGGCTAGGTACCTTCGATGACTTGCAGCGACCCTCGTCTCCCTTTGGTGTATGCCCTAGTTTTCGCCGACTTCTGGTGGATTCTTCGCCGTGGTTTCGGGGTACAGGGGCTATAAATAGTCTGAGAAACCCTAGCTCGAAGGGAAGGTCGAGACGGCGCAAAAAAGGGCTAGGCTGGCCGGCCCCATAGGTCCTGGGCTGGTCGGCCTAGGGCCTTTTTGGCCCGTCTCGGCCTCATCTTTTGCGTGCAAGCTCCTTAATCCTCTAGGAATTGATTTGCCAATGCATGTGGGTATTTAACGTTGGTTACTTCAGGATAAGATTGGGTCTTGATATCTTTCCATATGTCTGCTTGATTCGCCTTGATCCCGAAGTCATCCGACCTTATCTTTAAGTCTTTGCCCTTCCTCATTCTTGAAGGTTGGTTCACTATAGATGAGAGTGAACGAAATCTGAGTCACATGGCCTTCATTTCTCCGCGCTACGCATGATCTTGGTCTTTGTCCAAAAGTGCTCATTTATAGCTCAAAAACCTGCGTAAACCAAANCTCAACATCACGTCGTCGCTAGAACTTTTCCCTCTGTCATGCTGTCACCACACCGGGGTAATCGACGGACTAGCTAGAATGCGCTACTTCAATATATCCGCAAGATATGGACTAATCACCATGATTAGATCTAATCTTACTAAGAACATATGACGATCGTACATATGAATATAAAGCATCAAAGAAGTAGACCAAGGTTGAGACAACTAGAATAGAGATTAGATTGATATCACCATCGCATGTGTACATACCCCGATGAATCTTGGGGCTTGACTCTTGAGCTCCGCCGTGGCACAACCGCGCAGGGAGGCCATGGCGGCTAGGGTTGGCCTAGGCCATGCCCTAGGTACCTTCGAAGACTTGCAGCGACCCTCGTCTCCCTTTGGTGTATGCCCTAGTTTTCGCCGACTTCTGGTGGATTCTTCGCCGTGGTTTCGGGGTACAGGGGCTATAAATAGTCTGAGAAACCCTAGCTCGAAGGGGAGGTCGAGACGGCGCAAAAAAGGGCTAGGCTGGCCGGCCCCATAGGTCCTGGGCTGGTCGGCCTAGGGCCTTTTTGGCCCGTCTCGGCCTCATCTTTTGCGTGCAAGCTCCTTAATCCTCTAGGAATTGATTTGCCAATGCATGTGGGTATTTAACGTTGGTTACTTCAGGATAAGATTGGGTCTTGATATCTTTCCATATGTCTGCTTGATTCGCCTTGATCCCGAAGTCATCCGACCTTATCTTTAAGTCTTTGCCCTTCCTCATTCTTGAAGGTTGGTTCACTATAGATGAGAGTGAACGAAATCTGAGTCACATGGCCTTCATTCCTCCGCGCTACGCATGATCTTGGTCTTTGTCCAAAAGTGCTCATTTATAGCTCAAAAACCTGCGTAAACCAAAATCCTCCAAAAATACATGCATATGCGAAAACAGGGTTATTTCAAGTGCCAAGTGGCAGGTTAGTATATGAATTGGTCCCAAAACCACCAATTAAATAGTACTAAAAGTGTGTCGCTAACGAGCGTCAACAATCCCTCCATGCTTAAACCTTGCTCGTCCTCGAGTAAGTCCAAGATCTTTGCTTAATAAGGAAATCAGCATTGCCCTTCAATGTCTTCCCTACACTTAGTTATACACAACAAGACATATTGCTCTCAAGTGTTTAGCATTTAAAGTTCAAGTTGTGACCGGCTACTTTTCATTATGGAAGATAGACTAGCAATAAAGAACAAGCCACAATAATAATAAATGCAATGCTCTTGAACTTAAGCGAACTTTAGACCTTTACCTTGTTTCATCGTGAAGAGTTTTCAAAAAGATGCATATCTAACGTAAGTGAGATTCTCTTGCAAAAACTCATGGAAACACTCATCTCATCAAGTCGCTAAAGCCTATACTAGATTATTTTCAACATATTCTACTCATATTTGAAAGTGGAAGGCTTATGTGGAGCTTAGTAGGTAAAAACAATCCTAGCAAAACATTATATTTGAAATATTGTCAAACTAAGAGAGAGATCTATTGGAATTACCGAGACTAGTCAAAAAGGCCATGGAGAATAAATGTTGGAAAGAGAGAGGGATGGAACACACACATTTAGATAGGTGGACATGTGCAAATGGTTGAAAAATTGAGTATGGAATTGTCTTCAAAGCGCTTGGAATTTGATGAAGCTAAAAGAACCAAGGAGCATTATTTCTCTTTTTTTCTTTCTTTCATTTTTCCTTTCATCTTTGTTTCTTTTCTTTCTTTTTTTAATCTTTTTCTACATTTTTCTTTCTTTTTTGCTCCTTAGAACCTTTGGCAACATAGTGCTTACTCAGCATCCCCTCCATGCTTAAACGATTGCTCATCCTCGAGCATAGAAGTGAGGGTTGATAATTGCTGAAGTAAGTACACAAAGTCCATCTTTACCTTCGAGAAAAGCACTTGAATCTTCAGGGAGTTTCTTCTATGCCTCCCAAATTGATGTTCTCTAAATTAAGCTCTCGACTCTTGTGGATTTCCGTCGAGAAAAATTTATCCATACTCAATTGTGGGTTGTGGTCAAGGAGGTAATCACAAAAAGATATTTGGGTTTAGGGTGGATATCCAGCGAAGTTTGCGAAGTTTCCAGTGTAGAAATTCACAATGCATGGATAGAAAAGCTAGCAAAAGGAAGGTACGCAAAATAGAATAGCCAGCTTCTTAGTCTCGAACCATAGAAATCAATCTTAATCCAACTCATCAAAATATAAGTTTGCAAATCTAAGGGTTTCATCATGAAAGATCATGTATATGTAAAGGCTTTGGTAGGTAGAACTTTGCAAGAGATTCACGAATGTAGATAGCATAAGAATCAAGTTTTAAATAAAACAATACAAGGCATAAGGTCATCGGTAAACTTAAATCAAAGAGCAACATAAGGAATATGTGGGTCTAGAATTTAGTCATTTAACCTCCACAAATAAAAGAGCCGGTATTTAGTCAATTTAAGATAATTTAATAGAGAACAAATAGTCAAGTCATATACAACATTATGTAGGTAAAACAAGACGGCAACTTTCATCACTTTTCCATAAGCAAAGGCATTCAAAATATGTCATCGTGGTGAGCACAAAGTGGTGGTGGTCATTATTTTATTGAAAACAAAAATAAAACTAGGTTGTCCTCCTAGTAGCCATGTTATTAATGAGAGAGATATACAAAGGTTTCTAACCTATGGTCGATGGCATGCATATATACAAGCATTAAGAAGTTGATGAACAAAGAGAAGGTTGAGGAAGGGTTACCGTCCTTTTCGATGCTTGTAATGGAGTGTAGCGTGGCTTCCCCCATGCTTAAGCATTGTGCTTAGCAGGAAGAAGAATCTTGAGCATCTTATTACAACCATGATTATTGTACTCCATGTGGCTTTTTCCTTTTCGTCCAACAAATCCTCCCCCATGCTTAGCATGTTGCTAAGTGTGGAAAAAGATGGTGAACCGTCATGTGATTCTTGAAGTCCTTCCGCCACGTGTTTGGAGATTATCTTTATGCTTCTTCATCTTTATTGCCTTAATTCTCCTTCAACCCCTTCCCATTGTCACTAAGCTATGGTCCCAATTATTCTTCGCACCATTATCACCTCCTTGATTGTTGCCTTCATTGCTGCCTCATCTTCTATGAATTTTTTCTCTAAGTCCAGAATAGAACGTGTACTGAATCCTTGCTCTATTGCAAAGTGCACAAATTTATCTTTCCAACGAGTCATCATTTGCCCAAAAAGGATTCCGAACAAAAGAGTTATGCCCTTTTTATTCCAGCACTGCCATCTGTCCCGAGCTGATTTCAGAACGCGCAGCATCCAATGTTTTTGTCGTATCTCCTTGCATGGGTCTTCAAATTCATTGATCTTGGATACGTTGGAACGAGAATTTGATGGAGCTTCTGAATATCTACTTTTTCTTTCTTGTACATCTCTGAACATATGCAGATTTTTTATGAAAACAGCAGCGTCCCTTTCAATCTTCGGAGATGTTAACGGTCTTGGTTGTAACTTTGATCACGAATTTATAGGATTCCTTCTTCACGCCTGCAAAACACTTAAAACGCACAGACTACCCCCGGGGTGACGGTTGAGAGTAATAGCAAATGCCAACAACCAATGACATCCCTAAGATCTTAACATGTGGCATAATTAACCTAGTAAAAGAGAAAAATAAAAACCTAATGAGTGTGCGTGTGTGCAAAGTGAGTATGCAAATGAGAGGTAAGTATATAAACAAAGACAATGTTTAAACCTAGTTCTAAACACCATGTTTACAACTAGATTGCCGAATTTCTCCATAGTCATAAAGATTTGTTAACCAAGGTCAAAACACGATGTCTATCCCAAGGTCAATAATTCCTTATAGCGCAAGAAAAATAAAGCGCATTGCAAAGCTTACAAACCGACCAATGCAATGTGAATGCTGACAAGGCTTACAAAACTAAATGATGATGGTCTGCGATCATGTCTAAACACCATGTTTACACAAGATTGCAAATGAAAATGCCGTATACAAGCATTAACATGGATATGAAAGCATTCATCATGAAGTTTTGTGAAACAGCCAAGCTAACAAATGCATGATAGGACGATGGAATAGATGCAAATGCAAAGAATTAGCAAAAATAAGAGTTAGCAAGGTTTGAAAGGTCTTTCAATGTTGTTCCGCAATCAATTCATTCAAAAAGTAATTGCTTAGAGCGACAAAGTTTGGCCAACCACCTCATAAGAAGTGAAGCATTGTCGACAAGAAAATTATTCATCGAAAAGAACCGAACAACCTAGCTAACGAGGTTTAGGGGAAGGTTCATGGGTATCCTATATTTTTGGCTTAAAACAAGAATTTTGAAGAGAGAAGTCAGGTTTAGAAAATCTACCTAAGGTGGTTGAAAACAAAAAGAAAAACAAAGGTTGTTTCATTGGGTGGAAAACAAAAAAACTTATGGGTTTAGGATGGCTATAGGTATAAGAGATTTTCCTAAGGGTTTAGGATTTCATAGGGAGGCTAGTCAAAGTTTTCAGTTAGAACAAGGAATAGAGATAGACTTGGCTAATCCGAATGGTGATGGCAAGCAAATCAACACAAGTCAAATCTACCCTTATTGGCTCCGGTTTTGGCGGGGGTGATAGAAAGGCTTAGGTGGGTTAACAAAAAGTTAGGTCAAAACAAAACATGCAGTGCAATGCAAGGGTGAGAACAACATGGCATGAAGTGCAACATGAGGTGGATGAACACAATGACATGACATGATGTGGTGGTCTAAAAACAAAACAAAAGTTAGCCTAAGTCAACTAGCCACAAGTTTAGAATCAAAGGGTGGTGTCATACCTCATATTTCTCTCTAAAAAGACACAAAAATGACTCTAAACACTAATAGGAACACAAAAGGGTCTACAAGTTTTCCAAGATCAAATAACAAAGTGCTCCCTCAATAACATTTAGATCATACAACATAAAGTTGTGACATTTATTAGAGCAATGGTACAATGTTACTTGATGTTTCGATTAAAGAGCACAATATAGACCGTCATATTATGTAAATAATAAATAAAAGATCAGGTTGCCTCCCGCAAAGCGCTTCATTTAAAGTCATAGAGCTAGACTTTCTCACGTACCTTCTCATTGTTGTGAAGCAATGGTCCTTCGTGCGAGAATTTGAAGTATCCATGCAGCTTGATGTTGCCCTTTTGTAATCCATCGTGATTTACTTATAAACATTGAGAAAAATATTTGTGTCAAGCGAACATCTGCTTGAGAAAAGCTTGTTGACGGTCCATAAACGCGCCAATTGTGAACCGCAAGCGCACGGATCATCATAGCTCTTCCCTTAGAGTATTCCACCAAGGTTTATCAATCCGTGGATCGATAATGAACTACCTAGGGATTTCCATCTAATCTAACGGATCTATTCCTAGCATTAGGCATAGATTGCATATGAGGGTAAACCTTTGAGATATGAGTGAAGTCTAGGGTTGATCTCATCCATAAACATAAGCAAAGGTAAAGAGCAACCAAAAGATAAACAGGCCTATCATCTTCTAGTTGTAGTTCTAACAAATAAGAGTAAGCGCATCATACATCTCATCTAAAGCCGTCTTTAAACTCTTACCTCCGGTCAACCTCCCAAGAACGCCACCCTACGTGGGATCACACCCTGTCACGATGCTCCCTATCGGCGTGGTTAGTACAAGGGCACGTCCACAAGTGATGTCTAGATATCATGAAGGGTCGACATGCTAGATCTAATCACCATGATTATATAAAGCATGCTATATAGTCTAAACATATGAAGTAGACTAGAGAACAATCATATTCATGATAAGTAGAAAGCATAGAAGGAGGCATCAAGTCGCTAAAAGATCGGATGACATGAAGAACAATACTCATATAATAGATGTGTTTGGATCATCACCACCAAGTACATACCATTGATGACTCCAACTAGCTCATGAACTCCACCATGGCACAACCACGCAGGGAGGCCATGGTGGCTAGGGTTGGCCTAAGCCATCCCCTAGACAACTTCGAGGACTTGCGGCGGCCGTCGTCTCCTTTTGGTGTATGCCCTAGGTTTCCCCAAGTTCTGGAGGATGGATGTGCCTCTCTTCGTGTACAGGGACTATAAATAGTCCGAGGAGTCTGTGGTTCAAAGGGGAGGTCGAACCGACGTAAAAACACCCTAGGCCGGCCGGCCTAGGCCTTTTTTGGCCTGGCTCGGTCCCATCTTTCGCGTGCAAGCTTCTCTCGACGATCCTTGTCCATGTATGCATGATTCCGTCAGGTTTGGTGTTGCTTTTGGACTTGAATATAAATGCCCAAAATTGAGCCATTTTCCAGCAAAAACACGATATGCTCCAAAATACAACACACATACGAAAATGGGGTTATTTCACGTGCCAAGTGGCGGGTTAGTATATGAATTAGTCCAAAACCAGCACTTAAATGGCACTAAAAGTGTACGTATAACGAGCGTCAACATTCCCCCCATGCTTAAACCTTGCTTGTCCTCGAGTAAGTCCAAGATCTTTGCTTAACAAGGAAATCAGCATTGCCCTTCAATGTTTTCCCTGCACTTAGTCATACACAACAAGACACATTGCTCTCAAGTGTTTAGCATTTAAAGTTCAAGTTGTGACCGGCTTCTTTTCATTATGGAAGATAGACTAGCAATAAAGAACAAGCCACAATAATAATAAATGCAATGCTCTTGAACTTAAGCGAACTTTAGACCTTTACCTTGTTCCATCGTGAAGAGTTTTCAAAAAGATGCATATCCAACATAAGTGAGATTCTCTTGCAAAAGCTCATGGAACACTCATCTCATCAAGTCGCTCAAGCCTATACTAGATTATTTTCAACCTATTCTACTCATATTTGAAAGTGGAAGGCTTATGTGGAGCTTGGTAGGTAGAAACAATCCTGTCAAAACATTATATTTGAAATATTGTCAAACTAAGAGAAAGATCTATTGGAATTACCGAGACTAGTCAAAAAGCCATGGAGAATAAATGTTGGAAAGGGAGAGGGATGGAACACACACATTTAGATAGGTGGACATGTGCAAGTGGCAAGTGGATGATCCCGAGGCACAAATGAAGTCCTCGTTATCGGATTGCACATGGTTGAAAAATTGAGTATGGAATTGTCTTGAAAGCACTTGGAATTTGATGAAGCTAAAAGAACTAAGGAGCATTATTTCTCTTTTCTTTCTTTCTTTCTTTTATTTTTTCCTTTCATTTTTGTTTCTTTTCTTTCTTTCTCGTCTTTTTTTCTTTCTTTTTGCTCCTTAGAACCTTTGGCAACTTAGTACTTATCAGCATCCTCTCCCCATGCTTAAACGATTGCTCGTCCTCGAGCATAGAAGTGAGGGTTGATAATTGCTAAAGTAAGTACACAAAGTCCATCTTGATCATCTAGAAAAACACTCGAATCTTCAGGGAGTTTCTTCGATGCCTCTCAAATATATGTTCTCTAAATTAAGCTCTCGATTCTTGTGGATTTCCATCAAGAAAATAATCCATACTCAATTGTGGGTTGTGGTCAAGGAGGTAATCATAAAATGATATTTGGGTTTAGGGTGGATATCCAGCGAAGTTTGCGAAGTTTCCAGTGTAGAAACTCACAATGCATGGATAGAAAGGCTAGCAAAAGGAAGGTACGCAAAATGGAATGGCTAGCTTCTTAGTCTCGAACCATAGAAATCAATCTTAATCCAACTCATCAAAATATAAGTTTGCAAATCTAAAGGTTTCATCATGAAAGATCATGTATATGTAAAGGCTTTGGTAGGTAGAACTTTGCAAGAGATTCACGATAAGAATCAAGTTTTAAATAAAACAATACAAGACATAAGGTCATCGGTAAACTTAAATCAAAGAGCAACATAAGGAATATGTGGGTCTAGAATTTAGTCATTTAACCTCCACAAATAAAAGAGCCGGTATTTATATCAATTTAAGTTCATTTTATGGAGAGCAAATGGTCAAGTCATATACAACACCATGTAGGTAAAACAAGGCGGCAATTTTCATCACTTTTCCATAAGCAAAAGCATTCAAATTATGTCATCGAGCACAAAGTGATGGTGATCATTATTTATAGAAAACAAAAACAAAACTAGGTTATCCTCCTAGTAGCCATGTTATTAATGAGAGAGATATACAAAGATTTCTAACCTATGGTCGATGGCATACATATATACAAGCATTAAGAAGTAGATGAACAAAGAGAAGGTTGAGGAAGAGTTACCGTCCTTTTNATTGTGGGTTGTGGTCAAGGAGGTAATCACAAAAAGATATTTGGGTTTAGGGTGGATATCCAGCGAAGTTTGCGAAGTTTCCAGTGTAGAAACTCACAATGCATGGATAGAAAGGCTAGCAAAAGGAAGGTACGCAAAATGGAATGGCTAGCTTCTTAGTCTCGAACCATAGAAATCAATCTTAATTCAACTCATCAAAATATAAGTTTGCAAATTTAAGGGTTTCATCATGAAAGATCATGTATATGTAAAGGCTTTGGTAGGTAGAACTTTGCAAGAGATTCACGAACGTAGATAGCATAAAAATCATGTTTTAAATAAAATAATACAAGGCATAAGGTCATCGGTAAACTTAAATCAAAGAGCAACATAAGGAATATGTGGGTCTAGAATTTAGTCATTTAACCTCCACAAATAAAAGAGCCGGTATTTATATCAATTTAAGTTCATTTTATGGAGAGCAATTGGTCAAGTCATATACAACACCATGTAGGTAAAACAAGGCGGCAATTTTCATCACTTTTCCATAAGCAAAAGCATTCAAATTATGTCATCGAGCACAAAGTGATGGTGATCATTATTTATAGAAAACAAAAACAAAACTAGGTTATCCTCCTAGTAGCCATGTTATTAATGAGAGAGATATACAAAGGTTTCTAACCTATGGTCGATGGCATACATATATACAAGCATTAAGAAGTAGATGAACAAAGAGAAGGTTGAGGAAGAGTTACTGCCCTTTTTGATGCTTGTAGTGGAGTGTAGCATGGCTTCCCCCATGCTTAAGCATTGTGCTTAGCATGAAAGAGGAATCTTGAGCATCTTGTGGTGAACACGATCATTGTACTCCATATGGCCTTTTCCTTCTCGTCCAACAAGTCCTCCCTTATGCTTAGCATGTTGCTAAGCGTGAAAGAAGATGGTGAACCATCGTGTGATTCTTCAAGTCTTCCGCCATGTGTTTGGAGATTATCTTTATGCTTCTTCACCTTTCTTGCCTTAACTTTCTTCAACTTCTTCTTGTCATCAAGCCATGGTCCCAATCATTCTTCGTATCATTTTCACCTCCTTGCTTGTTGTCTTCATTTCTGCTTCATCTTTCACAAATTTTTCTTTTATTTCCAGAACAGAACATGTACTGAACCCTTGCTCCATTGCAAAGTGCACAAATTTCTCTTCTCAAGGAGTCATCATTTGCCCAAAATGGATTCCGAATAAAAGAGTTATGCCCATTTTATTCCAGCACTGCAATCTGTCCTGAGCTGATTTCAGAACACGTGATGCCCAATGTTTTTGTCGTATCTCCTTACATGGGTCTTTAAATTCATTGATCTTGGATGCGTTGGAACGAGAATTTGATGGAGCTTATGAATATCAACATTTTGTTCCATGTACAGCTCTGAACATGTGCATATTTTTTATGAAGACAGCACCGTCTCTTCCAACCTTTGGAGATGTTAACGATCTTTGTTGTAACTTTGATCACGAATTCATGGGATTCCTTCTCCATGCCTGCAAAACACTTGAGACGCACAAACTACCCACAGGGTGACGGTAGGGAGCATAAGCAAACACCAATAACCAATGATACCCCTAAGACCTTAACTTGTGGCATAATTAACCTAGTGAAAGAGAAAAATAAAAACCTAATGGGTATGCGTGTGTGCAAAGTGAGTATGCAAATGAGAGGAAAGCTTATAAACAAAGACAATGTTTACACCTAGTTCTAAACACCATGTTTACAACTAGATTGCCGAATTTCTCCATAGACATAAAGATTTGTTAACCAAGGTCAAAACACCATGTCTATCCCAAGGTCAATAATTCCTTATAGCGCAAGAAAAATAAAGCGCATTGCAAAGCTTATAAACCAACCAATGCAATGCAAATGCTAACAAGGCTCTCAAAGCTAAATGATGATGATCTGTAAACATGTCTAAACACCATGTTTACACAAGATTGCAAATGGGAGTGCCCTTAAGAAGCATTAACATGGATATGAAAGCATTTATCATGAAAATTTGTGAGAGAGTCGAGCCAACAAATGCATGACAGAACGATGGAATGGATGCAAAATGCAAATGCAAAGAGTTTGTGAAAACAAGGGTTAGCAAGGTTTGAAAGGTCTTTCAATGTTGTTCCGCAATCAATTCATTCAAAGAGTAATTGCTTAGAGCGACAAAGCTTGGCCGGCCACTTCATAAGAAGTGAAGCATTGTCGACAGAAAAATCATTCATCGAAAAGAAACGAACAACCTAGCTAACGAGTTTTAGGGGAAGGTTCATGGGTATCCTATATTTTTGGCTTAAAACAAGAATTTTGAAGAGAGAAGTCAAGTCTTAGAAAATCTACCTAAGGTGGTTGAAAACAAAAAGAAAAACAAAGGTTGTTTCATTGGGTGGAAAACAAAACCTATGGTTTTAGGATGGCTATAGGTATGAGAGATTTTCCTAAGGGTTTAGGATCTCGTAGGAAGGCTAGTCAAAGTTTTCAGTTAGGACAAGAAATAGAGGTTGACTTAGCTAATCCGAATGGTGCAGCAAACCGATTAACATAAGTCAATCCCATCCTCCTCAGCTACGGTTTTTGGCGGGGGGTGATAGGAAGGCTTGGGTGGTTTTAACAAAGGTTAAATCAAAACAAAACATGCAATGCAATGCAAGAGTGAAAATGACATTGCATGAAGTGGAACATGAGGTGGATAAACACAATGACATGACATGAATGGTGTCTAAAAATAAAAACAAAAGTTAGCCTAGATCAACTAGCCACAAGTTTTGAATCAAAGGGTGGTGTCATACCTCATATTTCTCTCTAAAAAGACTCAAAAGAAAAAGACTCTAACACTACTAGCAATAGGCACACAAAAGGGTCTACAAGTTTTCCAAAATCAAATAACAAAGTGCTCCTTCAATAACATTTAGATCATACAACATAAAGTTGTGGCATTTATTAGAGCAATGGTATAATGTTACTTGATGATTCGATTAAAGAGCACAATATAGACCGTCATATTAGATAGATAATAAACAAAAGATCGGGTTGCCTCCCGCAAAGGGCTTCATTTAAAGTCATAGAGCTAGACTTTCTCACGTACCTTCTCATTATTGTGAAGCCATGATCCTTTGTGCGAGAATCCAAAGTATCCATACAGCTTGATGTCTCCTTGTGTAATTCATCGTGGTTTGCTTTAAACATCTTCACGTATTAAATATTGCCAGCTTGTGTCTTCGTATGCCAATGCTCTTGGGGTCTTCCTTTTATTCTAACCTTGTGAATTTAATCATGTACGCTCGATGAAAGCATTGCCCAAGTTCCTCTTCATTGTTGTCATCATTATCTCCTCTACCTTGTTCTTATCAATCTGCTCCTGCCTTTTCTTCATAGATTTTCCCCTGTGTCCAGAATAGAACATATGCCGAAATATAGATATATTTAAAAAATTATGAAATTACCTTTCCAATGAATGGTCATTCATCTTAAATGGAGTTCAAATAAGAGAATTATGCCAATTTTACTTCAGTGCTGCGTGCTGTACAGAAAATTTCAGAACGCACGACCTTCGATGTTTTGATCATAACCACTTGTACGAATCTTTGATTGACTTGATTCTTGATCCGTTGAAACTAGAACTTCGTGGGGCTTTTAGATATCCAAAAATATTCTATTGCTCTAATCAAAGGTTGCACAGAATTTTGATGCAAACAGTACCTTCTTGTGAATTGAGCCTGAGGATGTCGATGAGCTTGATCTTGTGGTGTTTGGAGCGTCGTGTTTTGCATCCTTAGGATTCAAGGTCATCACCATTGATTCACTAGCGAGTGGCATCCCAAT
>CM014272.1:5098134-5123915 GCA_004135705.1 Alloteropsis semialata
GCAGGGGCAAACGGCGGCGGGGCGGCGGGCCGGCGCGCGGCTGCTGTGCGTGAGTGGCGTGCGTGAGTGGCGTGCGGGGCGGCAGCTGACTGGATATAACGGCTCTTTGCCGTGTGCCCGGATGCGGCACACGGCAAAGATACCCTTTGCCGTGGGCCCCCCGATCCGGCCCACGGCAAAGGTTGTTTTCCTTTTTTTTTCCATTCTCCTGGTCTTTTCTTTTTTGCTTTGCCGTGTGCCCCTCTGATATGGCACACGGCAAAGATTTCCTTTTTTTTTTATTCCTTTTTTTTTCTTTTCAATTTTTCTTACAATTCAATTCGACAATAGCTTGTTACAATCAGTCACCATTACAAAATTTATGCTTCTACGATTCAAATCTATTATTTTGAAGAGAGACACGTCAAAACCTATTATTTCATGTACTTCGGCCACACGTTTCTATTAATCTTTCCTAAACACGATTTTCAAAATTTCATATGAATTTCCGCGGTTAATGACTTGCACTGCACTCAAATTCAAAATTACATATGAATATCATTTTCCCGCATATTTTTTTCTATTATTTCATGTAAATATAGCTCAAATTCAATTTACATGAATACAAAATCTAGAATTGCAAATATAAAGAAAAATTACCTAATGGATCCAGAAAATTACCAAAATTTGTTATGAAACAATTTATGTAGCCTACTGCATATACAAAAAGTTTTGAACTCAAAACCCAATTCAACTACACTTATGACTTGCAATATGAACACCTCATTCTCAACTCTATGAAACTTCTACGGAGATGTTTAGATTAGTAAGCAGGGTACGTGAAAACTTGTGCGAAACATGCTCATCTTTTTATCATAGCCTCCAGACATGAAATTATGATATCAGTACAAAACTTATGATTTTCGGACTTCGTTTCATTTTTATATAATTTTAAAACGATTTGGCCACAATCCTGTGCTCATGTTTCGTGAAGAATATGTTTGAAATTTCATTCCATTCCCTGGATACGACCTCAGTTTGGACTAATTAACGTGAATATTATTTTTTGATTCATTATATTCCATTATTCGACACATTTGCAGTTCAAATTTTAATTTTTCCCAATAAATCCCTCCACCGAAATAAAGTAGCTAAATATAGCAAAAGATTCGTGAAATATACCAAATCTTAACATGGAGTACTACTTAAGGTATGTGGACAGCAGAAAAAGTTTGGGGGCCAAAATTTGAAAAAAAAAAATTACTTTGCCGAGTGCCAACAAAAGACACACGGCAAAGATGAAAAACACACGGCAGATTTTCAATTTTGCCGTGTGCCATTTTATAGCACACGGCAAAGGTTGGCCGTCATGTGGCCGTTCAGGCGGCGTCACCTTTGCCGTGAGCCGGGCGTGAGGCACACGGCAAAGGTGTTATCTTTGCCGTGTGTGTATCTTTGCCGTGTGCTTTTCCCGGTAACTCACGGCAAAGGGTTCCTTTGGCGTGTGCTATATCTTCGCCGTGGGCTTCTTTGGCAGCACACGGCAAAGAGGTCCTTTGCCGTGTGCTCGCGTTTTCGCCCACGGCAAAGGATCCGGCACACGGCAACGGGCCGATTTCCGGTAGTGTAGTGAACCATGGAAATAATCAGTAAGAAAAAAAACAGAGTGTGAGGAATGATATACCAGGACAAAATTTAAAAAGAAATATCAGGCATATATGTCCGATACAATTAAAAAGGATGGCATATGCAAATACCATATGGGTGTAAAGATGCCTCAACCGAGAGAGACAAATTTATCTTATGTTTTGACCGAATGTGACATGCTCTTATGAGCACTTGTTATTTTATATGTCATGCCAATAATCAAGTTAGAGATTAATATAAATGGAGTGATGTTGAACTAGGTACTATACTAGACAACATTGGTAAAAAAATCTGTTGCATATATGGTCCCCTCCCCCCCACACCCACCCACACACACACAAAATCGTCATCTACTTTGTCACAAATTAATATGTATTAATATTTGGATTATATGTGTGCATGGATGTGCGGCAGATCGAATGGGATCTAGATGTTTGGTGTATTTTTCTGGTGGCATAAACTCTCATGACTAAAATATATAATAATTTGCTTCCTTTCTTCACCTTAGGAGACCCGTCATCAAAGTGGCCACAACGCATCTGCTTGGCAGGTGGGCAGTCGATGTCGCTTTGGCCTTCTTAAATCACATATTTTCTGTTTCAGTTTTGGGTCTGTGTAGTTATGTTAGTAGTTGAGAGCATCTTTATAATGCAGTGTGGACGGCTGGAGCCACGCATTCTGTCTATGCGTGTGTCTTATGTGTGATTGTACATGACAATATGCATTCTACCAAAGTACTAATGACAACCTTAATCCAAGTATTCAAAGTGGAGCACACAATTCCAAAGCATAGCGATGACAACAAAAGGCAGTCTTGAAGACCTTACAATTGAAATATATATTGCAAAATTTAGAACGCAAGAGTTTTCTACAAGCATTAAAATTAAAACACAGGAATCTAAGCATGTGAGATTCTTATAAATGTCGTTTATTTTCTTGCAGTACTTCAATGGAAGAGACCATTACAGATGGAAAATGTAAAAATAAATATTTGGGTACTATACTCAAAGACAAAGTAGTCTATGAACTGAGCTTACAACTCGTGTGGTGTGTCGAAAGGAAAAGAGAACGAAGAAACAAGATTGTCTAAAGTCCATACAGAACTAGAAATAGATAAACCATCAGGTGTTTTATGGTTATTGAAAGCAACTAAAACAAACACACCAATTTGATTGCATAGCCACCAAAAATGACATCTCAAACTCTACAATCACCTCAACACTAAGTACGATCCATGCACCATATGAGTCCATGACTTGATCCTATTAAACTTTTGTGAGGATTCTGTTGACGACCAAAATTTGCACGATAGAGGTTTGCTTGCAATCTGGACAAACCGGTAAAACCTGTTTTAGAAACTGGTGGGACTGGATTTTGTGATATTGTCAAATTAGCATTTTGATTGCACCATTGCGTAGCTTGCGTCGATACGATCAAAATGCATATATAGAAAGTCTGATTTGGAGTTCGGATGAGAGAGTTATGGGCTCGGAAAGATCTTCACCTGGACAAAACCGGTGGTACCGGTTTTCGGCAGAGTCCTAGTAGATTTGGAGATCCGTGTGGATTATGACTTGTAAAAAGATTTCCTTGCGGGGCAAGACCTCCCCCTATAAATATAAAGGGCCACGGCCGATTGAGTCATCATCCAATCGATCAAAGACAATTTATCTTTTATTTCCTCTCTACTTTTTATTTCTCCAACCCTACCTTTTCCAAACCCTAATTGCGGTTCCTCCCTCGTCTTTACGGCGTTTGAGGGCGTCCTAGCTGGCCTGCCAAGCTCAGGGCAACCCAAGGTGTGCATGCCCTGACGGGGTCCCTCCCGGGCGAGCGTTCTTTGGTCTTCGCAGCAAAACCCTAGAAAACCGGTTTCTCAAACCAGTTGTACCGGTTTCTGTGCAGGCTGATCTGCGTGCTGCGTTTTCACGCGTGTAAGTATTTGACGCGGCACGTTTTAGCGTTAACAGATTCCATTCCCTCCAACGCTGTTTATGCTAATCATGTTCTATATGACGAAATCTTATAAGGATGACAAACAAATAAAAAGAACATTGTCAAAAACATGATAGTGCCTTTTATTCTATCCCTGTAGTACTCCCAACAACCTATATATATTGATCAATGAAAAAGAAAGTATACTAAATGCATGGGATAGATGTTTCAGTTTATTTCTTGAAATCGTATATATACACTATAAAATAAACAAAAAGGAACCATTTTCGACCCACAATGGCACAATAGAAGAATATTACATTTGCATGCTGTCTTGGTCTTGTGGGGCCACATGCTCAGAGAAACAGCACGGGCTATTTATACCAGACCGTCTGGAGCCTAGAACCATTCAAAGCAAATAAGCAGCTAAGAGTAAGTAGTACCAAATCATGCTTCCATCACCGCTCCTTCTGATTGTGTTGGTCGCCGGCGCCGCCGTGGTGCACGGCGGCCACCCCACTCCGGCGGCACAATTCTGGCAGCTGATCCTCCCGGGCACGACGATGCCAGATGCCATTGCAGAGCTTGTCCAGAAAGGTATTGTACTAAATTTTTTAGTCGCTGTGTTTTGACAAATCACGAAATTTTTTCCCTAGCTAATTATTGATTTCTATCCTAAATTAAGGCATTGATCACTCGCCCCTTGTGGAGCACTACTCTGCACTGCCCAGTATCAGTGTATGCACGCTCTTCAACTCTGCTTGCAATCCGCGGGCGGTCGCGGAGACCGGCATCTTCTTCCACGAGGCCCAACTGCGTGCCGGCAGCGCCATGGTGCTCTCCTTCCCAGCAACGGCGGACTCAGCTATCCTCCCACACGACGTCGCCGAGAAGGTCCCCTTCGGAAACCTACCGGACGTGCTCGCCGCGTTCAACATCCCGGCAGGCTCCGCCGAGGCAGCCCAAGTGAGGGACACCCTGAGCAGGTGCCAGGAGCCGCCGGTCGCCGGCGAGGTGAAGGCCTGCACCACCTCCCTGGAGAGCACCGTGCGGAGCGCCATGGCCATGCTTGGCGGCACCAGCAACCAGCCGGGCGTGCGGGCGGCCACGTCGGTGCTCCCCAGCGCCGGCCTGCCGCGCCAGCCGTACGCCGTCGAGGCCGTCGCCCCGCTCGACGGCAGCCGCTACGTGTCCTGCCACAGGGTGCCGTTCCCGTACGCCGTCTACCAGTGCCACGTCGCAGGGCATGGGTACAGAGCCTACGTGGTGTCGCTGAGAGGCCTCCGCGGTGGCCCGGCGGCTTCCATGCTGGCGTTCTGCCACGTCGACACCTCCAGCTGGAACCCGGCTCACCCGGCGTTTGAGATTCTGAACACTCGCCCTGGTGGCACGCCGGTGTGCCACTTCATGCCGTATGGTGATCTGGCCTTCGTGAAGAAGGCGGTCGTAGAGCCTAGCTCTCGCTACGCTCAAGCTATCTAGCTATATATGTCGTCATGCCTCCATCTAGTACAATGGCCATCTTCGTTCAAGCACACCCGTATCACTACAAGGACGACCATGTGCATCCTAGGGTGTCTTCTATAGAACAACAATGGTGACCGTACTAGATGGCAGAAGCATAAGCGTGTAGAGCAAAAAGGTTGTGTCGTCGTTCATGCAATAAGGGGCCTCTTGCTAGGTTTGTTTGGATGTTAAAGTGTTGCAAGTGTTGGTGAGCAGGGGCTCTAACATGTTTGCTAGTGTTTGTACATGTCTGAATCTCTTGTGTTATTGCTGTGTGTGGCCTATAGCGCCAAAAATATTTGTGTCGTATACGTGTTTGTGGATATGCATGTTTCGAGATGAACTACACAGAATAGGCCTCTTGAATGTACAACAAACAGTTACCATGTTTGTCACCGTTATTTTGAATTTTCGCGTACGAGAGATATTTTTCGTGTCGTAGTCAGTACAGCGTCCGCACATCCATCGCTACGTAAGAAACCATCAAATAAGACACCATCTTAGATGACACAAAAACGAAATGCATCTCCTAAGAAATATATGAGACGTGTTTTAACTGAACGTGTCTCCTATAACTGTCATTGGAGATGCGGAAACGGAGTCTGGACCAATGGTGGTCACCCTTGATGATGAGTGATTGACAACCGTTGTGTGGTTTGATGTATCTCTTGGCTTGTGATGTGCAGGTGTAGGATGCGACATGGCGGTCGACGGCATGCGGTGAAGGTCAAGCGCGAAAGGTTCATGCCGATGGACCGAGGGCGGTGAAGGGCTTGGACTGAGGGACCCGAGGAGTCCGGGCGGAGTCATGGGCGATCCACATGGTGCGCGGAAGAGCAAGAGTACATGATGGGATGAAGACGGCGTCGGTCGAGTCAAGCGGGACGGAGGCGAGTCGAGTAGGCGGCCCGGGAGCGGGAGCGAAAGACTTGGAGGCGTCGGAGGCTTGGCGGAGGCCGGACACGCGTCGACATCGGTGAGTCACGTCGTGCGGCGACGTGCAAGGAGGGTTTGGCGGTTTGGTCCTCAAAACCGGCCAGAGGCAGGTTTTCCCGGTTTGGGCCTCAAAACGCGGGTGGAGCACGGTGCGGTCGGATGCGGCCCGGTGGGACTGGGTGCGGTTCGATGCGGCCGGAAGCTTCGAGTGGGGCGACACGTGGCGGCATCGCGAAGCTTGCGTCGAGGCGAAGCAAAGTCGTGAAGGCGGCGTGGGCGTCCGATCAATATTCCTGGACTTGGTCCAAAATGCCCCTGCGTGGGCTTGTATCTTAAGTGCTTCATGTAAGGGTATTCCGGTCATTTTCTGGATGCCTATTTATATGTGGAGAGGCTGAAATTTTAGTACTCTCTTGGGCTTAGGAGGTGGAGGTCTCTCTCATTTGCATATGTGAGAGGATTTTTAGGGTTTGAGGAGAGAAGAGAGGAGAGGCTCTTGTTCTTGAGCTTTTTGCCATCCAAGTTTTGCAATACTTGTGAGTGGCTTGTAACCGGATATGGCCAAGTGATTCTTAGTGAAATCTTCCTCTTAATCTTGTGCCAAATCTTTTGTTCCCGGCGTTTTTCTTTTTCGGATTTTTGGAGATATTTTCGGGGAATTTTTGTTCTTCGCGATTGAGCTCAAATCCCGTAAGATTTGTTGGGGGAATATGTTGCTAGGAACCTTGTGAGCATTTACCATGTGATTCCCCTTCAAAACCCTCTCGGATTTGGCTTGAATTTGAAGATTTCTCCAAAACCGAGTTCTTGCTTAGGGTTTCGTTTTTCCCCAAATTCGTCGTGGTTACTTGAGCTTTTCGAGATCTTCTTTGTGGATCTATTAGCCCTTAGGGTTGTGATCATGTGGCTCAAGTATTGCGTCGTTCCGTGGTGTGTGAAGGATTTAATTTGGATTTGAAGCTGTGGTTCTTTTCTTTGCGTTCGTGTTCTTGTCTCTGTTGTTCTACAGGCACAGCACGAGCTCGACGGAGCAGAAGCTCGTGGGCCCGGGCGGAGAGTCACGCGCGACTGCACAGGCGCTGCCACTCGCGTTCGTCGCGGCCTCGCGGGGACACGCGGAGCAGGCCGGAGCTCAGCCCACTGCAGCTTGCAGGCAGCAGCTCGCGGGCGCACGCAAGTGCAGCTGCAAGTGGCCCAGCTGGCAGGCTGCTGCACCACGCGGCCCAAGCTTGGCCTAGCAGGCAATAGCAGCGGCAGCAAGCAAAGGCCAAGTCCACAAGCGGACGCTTCCAGCGCGCACGGCCCAAGAAGCTGCTCGGCCGAACTGGCAACACCGGCGAGCAAGCAGCCCAGCTGCAGGAGGCTCTGGGGCAGGTCCAGAAGCTGCTGCTCTTGGCCCAAGCACGTGCGCATGCTGTAGCAGCAGGCCAACGAGCAGCCAGCCCAGCAGGACTGCACTGTTTGCTTCTTTTCCTCTTGCAATCATTGTTTAATCATTGTGATCATTAGTTAATCAAATCAGTAATCCTTTGGTTAATCTTAGTTTAGTCTTAATTAAATAAGCTTTGCATGCTTAGTTAGGATAAGAGCTTGTCTAGTGAAAGGTTGGTTAGTGGCTTAGCTTAATATTTCTGTGCAAGCTTTTCGGTGTCTTGCTTTAGCTTCCGCATAGCTTTGAGCTTCTCTAATCGTTCCTAGGATAAGCTTGTCACGAGTTGGCTTGTGTTATCTTGGCGATTAGGTGAGAAGCGTGTTTGGGGTTGTAATCGGGATATAGGCCTTGTCTCCGAGAGAGAATTTTTAGAGGCTCCCATTCACCCCCCCCCCTCTGGTCGCCCGTTTCGGTCCTTCACTCCTATGGCTCTCACATAGGTACACAAAATTGGAGATGAATTTTTTTGGTCCCCAATGAGCCTTGAGCCACGTCTCGACGTAATTTTGAAACTCAGCAAACAAGACAAAATTCTTTTTTTTCTCAACAAAAACATGATAAATTCAGCATTGACGTTGGTGATATATAACACAGAAAGGTACATGTGCAATATAGCAAAACAAAATTCATATCACACTCAGGAGAAGCTGCATTCTTAACATCCTGTTTGCATTCATAGAATCATAGTGCTTGATGTCTAAGTCTATGAAGTCCAAAGAGTCAAAATTTATAGACAGTCTTGTAGACACAGATTATCTACCTTCAAGATAGTGTACAAGTCACAGTATAGATCTCACCCAGACATGGGTGTTGCAAGTTTCATTGCACGAAAACTTAGCTCGCTAGATTTATTTGATGGCAGAAGATTGTACCGAGACAGCCAATCGAAAATTTGTGTCAGGTGAATGGATCCCTCGATATGCCTGTTTTAGTTTGTCAAATTGCTCTTGACTTGTGCCATTTTTTTCACAAGTGCTGTGATTATTGATTAATATGCAGTAGTGTCGCAGATTGAATGATACTGAGCCGGAGCAGCCATATAAAAACCAAGTCTCTGCCCAGGGCAAGAATTAGAGACGCAGAGTGTTCCAATTCCATACTACTGCTGAAGACCTTATCTAAAGTCTAAAGGCAAGTCGCAACATGTACTATGTTTCCTAGTATGTGTATTCTTTTCTAATTTACGAAAAAGAGCGTCATAATCCCTTCTGTGCTGTTCCGTTTGAGTCATTTTTTAGCTTAGCAAATGAGACCTCCAATTAGTTGTTTTATTTCTTAGTTGCGATGATGTATCATCAGGCAACCGGATGGATGATGATAGGACAAGCTTATGAGATGTTTGAATATATCTGTACTTGTTATTCAGAATGCTACTACATATGAACTTTTCTCTTCCCTGCAGGGCAATAAGTACAGAAGCAAGAACAAAAGTGCAGTATTATAGGTGACTCTGGTGGCTGATCTATGTACCTCGATGTAAGTCAAATTTTGCACCGTCCTTTTCAGCGTCTTCTTTCTGTCATTTACAGAGACTCAAACCTAAGTTGTGCAATCCACTATAAGAAGCAGTAAAGGATTGAGCAATCATAGGCGTGTATCCCATTTCGAGTGCAATCGGGTAACGTGACAAAAGAGAACCATATGCACACAAATATATTGCAGAATTTGATCTAGTATGACGTTTGAACTTTGAATATATCTGAGATCACTATGCTTTGCTAGGCACCAAAATGGACTTGCGTTCTGAAGAAACTTTATCTGCTTCCAAAGGTGGAAAAAAAACTGCTGGTAATAATCACATTTTTTTTTCTCGAAACGGGCTGTTGGTAATAACCACATAGGAACCAACCATCACAATGTCCGTTTAGTCATGCACTTTCTTCAGCTATGATCTCAAACCTTTTGTCAACTGAAGAGGATTGATAGGTAAAACACAACACAGAAAGCTACATGTGTAATATAGAAGAACAATAAGCTTCATAAAAGGTAGTGAAATTCTTTCCTTCCATAGCTAACTTTCCCATGTCAGCAGAAGCCTATGAAGTCTATATTGCTACTCCTGAATTCATGGCGCTTCGTCTCAAACCATCCTAGTGTTACATGTTGGTACATAAACTCAGGCTCGTTCATGCTCGTACGTGATCATGTAGAGCTAGGATTAGTTTCCGTTCTTGTTTCCTGCATGAGCCCAATCCTGTTTTTGGGCGCGTCTTTGTTGGTTTGGTTCGACGCGTGTGGTTCACGCGGGAACATTTCAGCTACAAGTTCCATTACCACAAAAATTTAGCTCGCTAGAGAATTACGACTTTACAAGGCAGCTCATCACAGAGAACTTTATAACCCATGTTACCTATCAGCAAGATCTTCAGGATCTGAAAATGTTGGTGTAATCTCAGAGTAATGCGCTGAATAATCTCCATCGATCCTCTTCTGCAGATCCTCGGAGCTAGCGGCACATCGCAGAGAAGCGGGCTTGGTGCCTATCTCTCCCCACTGGTCACCGGACTTGTACAAACTGGCATGGAGGAAAACCATATCTGTACGGGAAGATATGCAGCATCACAATTGGACAAGGGGACTCCGGCAAATGTCAATGGTGACTGAAATGTTTCAGTTTGTCAGGCTATGGGATATGGATCAGGATGTGCAATTCACAGAAGAGGAAGACTGGATGGTCTGGAAATAGAGTGCTGATGGAGAATATTCAGCGAAATCTGCCTATGATGCACAGTTCATTGGATCCTACGGGGCACTTCCAAAGGCAAATCGATTTGGCATGCAGAGGCAGAAGGGAAGCATAAATTTTTTACATGGTTGCTCTCATCTATAACAGAGGATTTTGACAGCGGATAAGCTTCAGGCAAGGAATTGGCAGATGCAGTGCATATATGCTTGCATTGCCACTTTGCAAAGGACGTATATATGGAAATTGATGGAGGAATGGACGGGTGGGCTAGTGCATGTGCCAGATCAAGGAGCTGGGATTGAGAACTGATACCATCATTCCAGGGCCTAAGCAAACAACAACAGAGAATGAAGTTGGCGCTGATGATGTACATAACATGGAACTTGTGGAAAGAGCGAAACAGGAGGATCTTCGAAGAAAGGGTCCATGATCAGCAGCAGGTGTCTCTACTCATCGAGATTGACGTGCGAGTCTGGGCCTATGGAGGACCCGTTGTATATTAATTTATGTTAAGTTAGTTTTCGAGAGTTTCTGAGTCTATGTAATAGAACATTATAGTGAACCGCATGCTTCTTCTTTTTAAATGATATGGCAGCGCTAGTGCCCGAAGTTTCAAAAAAAGAATTGGTTCATTTGGGAGGTCATGTTCGGTCTGATCGTCTTGAATTGGTGCCAGAAGCAAAAGCTGCAGCGGATGCATAATTTAAGTGCACGCGGCTCGCGGGCTTCTGGGATGTGGATCATGTGGTGGGTATATGGAGCAGAAGACCAGCTTGCTTATTTGTACTCAGTGTGGTAGCATTCTTTCAGGACAGAATAGCTCTTCCACAAGTGTAGAAACCACATATTATCTATCTCTCCCCCCCCCCCCCCCCAGCGAGGCGGGTTTACCTCCCTGCGCCTCGCCGCGGCGCCCTTTGTCGAGCACGGAAAAGGAAGATTGGAAGAGGAAAATAGGGGCGAGATGTTTTCTCCTTCCCATTATCGGTGGGCTTGCATCGAAATATTGCAGACAGGCGTAGGATTTTAGATGGACGATGATGGATAGGGCTCTCGCGATAGTCTTAAACAGAGAGTAGAGGTGGGCATAAATAACCAAGAACCAATAACCGAACCGAAACCAAACTAACTGAAACCGAAAAATCGGTTCCTTATTCAGTTCCGGACTTCATAGAACCGAACTTTTTATGCTTATTTCGGTTCCTGCTCTTAGCTAACAGAATTAACCGAAAGAATCGAACTATATGAACTTGTACTTTATTTATTTCAATTATTTGTATTTTATAAGACTATGTTTGATTTATGTGTGATGTATCATATTTGAATTGTTATATATTTGTGTTACTACATTGTTATTGTTCTCTTGTCAACTATTGTTATCTAAAACAGAGGAAGTGTTGCCCAAGTTTGCTTTAAAACCAACACTTTTTTTGTCTTAGCCTATCCTGAAAAAGTTCGGTTAGAACCGGAATCGAACCGAAATAATCAAAACTGAAATGCTCAATTCCTGAAATTTATGATAACCGATCAGTTCCCCATTTTCTAGTAACCGAACTTGGGAACCGAGAAACCGAACCGAAAACCGAATGCCCACACCTAAAAGAAAGCCCTCTCCAAGTAGATTATAGGCTATTTAAAACACTGATTTAAGCACGGGTAAATAAAGAAAGAGCGTTGAGGTACCCAAAGGTGAACATGGCCATTTTTTTTATTTAGGCTCTGTTTAGTTACCGGTAACTTGCCAAATTTTGGCAACTTTCTTTTCACTCATAACCGTGCCCCCCTCACCGAACACGCTTACCAATGGCAACTTTCTTTCCAATTTTTCATCTCTCTCCACTATCTGTTTACAGGGCCTTAGATGCACGGCGTCCGCTACCCCGGCAGCGACTCGACGCGCGGCAGCGCTGACGCCGGCGCCCGCGCGAAACAACCAGTCGTCCAATCCTCCTCCTTCCGGCTGGCGGCTTGCAGCGGGAATGATCTGGAGCCTCGCCTCTCGCGTGCCGTCTCATCCACACACCTGAACCCGCAGCTCCGGCAGATGGGCGCTTGGTTCGCCCCGCACCTGATCGACGAAATGGCCCTGTCACCGCCGCCCCGTAAGATCGATGCAATGCAACGGTACCTTTCGATTGCGTCACTGCCAGGACGGTTTTCTTTCCACCTTAGTACAATCTGGCCACGGAAGTATGACCACACTTTTCCCAAAACAAAGCGCACAACACTTTTGTTCAGACGAGGAGCAAATCAGAGTCACACCATCAGCATCCCAAGTTCGAATCCAGGTAAACAAGTTCCTGTCGTAAGGCTGCTGTGTTGAGCATGTTCACTTTAGCCGTTTAATAAACATGGAGCGAGCTTTCTTGATTCGCGCGTCTTTAATTTCAAAGGGAGCTTAGGGAGGAGGATCATCAATGGACGTTTTTAATTTCAAAGGGAGCTTAGGGAGGATCAAAGCTGGACCATGGAAGAAGCAAAGCCATCATGGGAAACGCATAAATTCAGTTGAGTTCTTTTTCTTTTTAATTGTGTGCAGATTCTTAGTTTAGTTTACTGAGGATTCTGAGACTCTGAGTGCAGAGTACACTCCACCCAAGCAAGGTACCGATGCAAAGTCCTTGGGCAGGTGCCAAAGACAGTTCATCTCACATTACATATGCAGGCGTGGACAGAACATCAGGAGCACCAGTGTCTTCCAGTCCCACCACGCAAGCTCTCCATCGAACACAGCAGCATCCAGCATCCCTTGTGAGTCCGTTCATCTGGGCTGCCAGGACTAGTGGCAGGGGTGAGATGGCGGCCGCCCTCGCATGGCGATCGGCGAGTGCTGTCGCGGGACTGGTCGCCGGCAAGCTTGGCGACCTCGTGGTGAACGAGGCTTCCCTGCTGTGGGGCTTCAAGGATGATGCCGACGGCCTGAAGGAGACCATGGAATTGGTGAATGCGTTGATGCATGATGCTGACAAGAGGTCCGGCGAGGACCAAGGAGAGATCGTGAGGGTCTGGATGAAGAGATTCAAGTCTGTCGCCTATGATGTTGAGGACTTGCTGGACGAGTTTGAGGCTATCGAACTCATTAAGAAGAACAAATCCAAGGTACCAAATGGCAAACTCCAATACTCTTTATTGAGCCTTATATGCCAATCTGTTCACCCATAGCTTAGGATTGTTTGATTTAGTTTCTTTTCCTACAAGATGTCTATTATAGCATATCATTAAAAATAGGAAAAAAACAAGAACTTTTTATTTGTTTTTATTACATGTTTACTTTCTCTTAGTACTCTCATCGACTAATAAATATTCTGCATGGAACCTAATGTAGACACTATCAGTGGCAGAGCTTGGACATAATCCCAAAGGGGGCCAAGCTCAAAGCTACAACTAAAAACTCACTCAAATTAGTGCATTTGTCAACAAATAACATGTCAGATTTACTATTTACTAAAGAAACTCTCCAGCTCCGGGTGGTGGTGGTGTGGGGGCATGGCCACAATGAAGCTCCACCCCTGGACACGATCCATGCAGCGCTGAAAAATTGAATTTGTACTTGGGAATCTGAAGTATGTGGAACTATATTAATCTAAATTATATATGCAATGAAAAAAGAAAAATAATTTGATTATCAGTTTAAATTATTAGGTTGTTTAAATAAAACCCGGAGAATATTTTTCACGGATGAACTAGAGAATATATATATGGACCAATGATATCCATATGTATCCCAACCAATTTCACCCCTTCTAACGAAAAGGAGCCCTTTTAGAAAAGGGATGCTGAAAGCTTCAAGGTCTAAATGATCGGATGACCTTCACCAGCTATGAATTATGATTTAGTTCATTAAACATTAGAGCAATTAACATAGGAGTCGTTTTTTATTTTAGGTTGAAAAAATTGAAAATAGGAGGCCAACTTTACCACAACTTATTTACTTTATATTTGACATTTTACTTAAAAACCATATTATTTCTGCTACCATAATTTGTTAAAACTGGAATTCTAAGGGTTACACTACATATACTGGATCATCATTATGTTTATTTAAGAATTTACCTTTAATATTAGGTGCCCAAATGAAAATTCTGTGGCCTGATTGCACCACATGCAGGAGTCAATGCACTTCTTATGCTGTTTGGCATATATATCAAGTATCATGAGGAGCGGACAACTAGAATATAGTTTATTTCTCTAAAACTCAGATGACAACTTATAAGATAATTAGCAAATCTCAATTATAACCCAGATACAAACAAAGCCTTGTTATTGACATCCATTGTTCTGCGGCTCTGCGCATGTAATTTCTTTTTGAAAAGAGCAACAGAGAAAGGAATCAAATATCTATACATTCAGAAAGAATTAATGAAAAGACTGGCATATATAGTAAAAAAAAGTTAATATTCACTCTTTTGTTCTTTAATATTTAGTTAGATTTTGTCTAACAGAAAAATCAAGCTGATCATGTTTCCATAATAAATTTTTCTTTTGCTGCTTCCTTATGCAAAAACAGAAAAAAAAATCTTATTTTCCATTATTCACATTTCTTACAGATCAAGTTATTCTTTTCACCATACAATCCTTTCTGGGTACGGTTGTCCATGGCCCACAAAATGAAGAAGGTGAAGGATGATTTGGATGCTGTAGCAAAATGGGGCCGTGATCACCTCCATCTTGTGCCTTATACACCATCTGATGGCAGTATATATCAGCCTACTATTGGAGAGGTAGACATTGGAATGGTAGGAAGAGATATAGAAAAAGAAACAATAATAAAGATGTTATTGGAAATTGAAGCTGAGGTGGATATTGCAATCATTCCTATTGTTGGACTTGGTGGCCTTGGGAAAACAACATTGGCCAAAGCAGTTTTTTCAGATAAGAGGGCCAAAATATTTGATCTACATGTGTGGGTCTATGTGTCTAAGAAGATTGATTTGCCAAGAATCGGAAAAAAGATCATATCAACAGTGAGTACGCCTCCCCAAAATGATGATTTGGACTCAATAATGCAGAAGTTGGAAGAAATACTCCCTACTAAACGGTATTTAATTATTTTGGATGATATGTGGGAAGAAGGTTATCAAAATTTGACAAATCTGATGCACATGCTAAAGTATGGTGCCAAGGGAAGCAAGATCATATTAACTACACGTGCTCAGGGTGTAGTAGACAAATTAAATGTTATTGTTGTTCAAGCAACTCAGAGAAAAATACACCCCGTTCGCACTAGTGACCAGATCAATTTGAATATCTTATCAGATGAAGTAAGTTGGAATCTGATGAGACAAGCAGCACTCGGACAAGATGATAACCTACGTGGTCTACAAGCTATCGGAAGACAAATTGCAAAGAGGTGTGGAGGTCTGCCATTACTAGTGCGCTCTCTTGGGTTTTTGATGTCCCAGCATAAGTCCACAGAAGTGTGGGAAGATATACGGCACAGGAAGATAATTTTGACTGTGCGAGAAGGCCAAAACCAGATGTCAGAAACTATGGAGAGTCTCATGTTGAGCTATCACTATTTACAATTCAATTTCAAGTTGTGTTTCATATACTGTGCTGTTCTTCCCAAGGGCTTTGCTATTGCCCGTGACCACCTGATCCAGCAGTGGGCAGCTCTTGGATATATTAATCCAGAAGAAGGCCATTATTATATTAACTATCTTTTGGGGATGTCCTTTCTTAATATTTCCAGGACTTCTCAGGTCAGTGCATACCCAAAATTTCTTTCACACCCATTAGTTTGTAGCAATATGGTGTTGTGCTAAAAATGATTTTAGATTCTACATGCTGTTCCAATGACGAAATGTAGAGAATAGGAAAACACCACACACCCTAGGAGGGGGTGACCTTTCATTATATACCCTAGGAGGGGGGTGACCTTTCATTATATAGGCCGTATAGGCTTGGAGTACAAGTAGGACACATACAAGCATATACAACTATACATATTCTAATACGAACCATAGCTAGGGTAGCCTCCCACCATTTCTATTAGTGCATCGTAATTAAATCCACTTTTTAGAAATTGAGAGGGGGTCTAGACAAATCATTTGTGTAGTAGTGTCTCTCTATCTAGATGTTACTACCATGACATACTAACCACTCTCCAATACCCTTTCCAATATACACACTTGTTTTAGGTAGGCAAAATCCCTATAGATCTCATTTGCATTGCTAAAAGCCTCAATGTGCAAGGTCAGACCAAAATTGACAAGGAAGAAGGAGCTCACTAGAGTCAGGGGTTAGGGTTTTGGGTTTGAAAGCAATTTGAGTGGAGATGGAGAGGCTTTAGAAGGAGGGAAGCTGGTGGCGGTTGCCACAATGGCAGTGGCTGATCGAGGACGGCAAGGTGAAGCGACGGTGTGTCGTATGTTGCGTGGCTGACAACAATCGGTGGATGGGGTCGGCATCATGGACAAGCCACCATAGAGGTTAGAAGAGGGCAGGGTGAAGGCACTAACAGTAGGATGAGAGGAATGACGACAAGTCTGGTGGCACAACAAGGGGGCGCCATCATTGGGCTATGTGTTTAGCATGGAAATTGTTATCATCATCTCTTCATCCATACATGTAATATGGTCTACATGGTAAGTCATGCATAAATACCTTAAATTAACTAGTTATTATATGTTAATAATAGCATCAACCAGTTGTTGGGCGCAAAGGTGGCGACGTCCGGGTCAATGAATGAACCCCAGGAGATCTCTTTTATAGGTAGGCCAGGGGACATTTACTATTCTGGTTTTGCCTTTGCAAAACCAGCGTCATGTCCTATGTACAAAAATGTCAACAAGGTTATAAAGGTAAAATTACAAAGTTAACAACTCTCGATAGCTTTCTTTTCCTGAAATCGCACAGAGAAACTTGGGAGGGTCATGCTTTCCATGCCTACTCCTGCCCTGACCTTCAGTTTCTCACCCCTTTGAGATGGAGTTCCCGAAGGTCAAAAGCTGGCCCCAAAAGTTGAATAATGCTTGCACGGGCCTCCGATCAATTGAATCTTCAATCTTACCACTTCTCTATCAACGTCATCTTTTTGGCGATTCTTGTGATCATTATCCTTTGTTTCCTACGAACATGAACAAAAAGGATGCAGATATTTTGTCAATCGTGCCTGAAGGTCACCTCAGTAACCTGTATTGAATTTTTATCTTGAAGGCAAGATCTTATCGAATCCCTAGATTGGTTGGTTAAGTTTAAATCCTTTTCCAACAGGTCGTGCAGAGGTTAATCTTTTCGTTGATCCCCATCATCAATAATTTAGAACGATATATTGGTAGACTTTGGTATATTTCTTTTATAATGTCAAATGTAGGTAATTTAGATGCACATTTAAGGCTTACTTTATGTTATTTTTAAAAATGGCAGTTATGGATAATTCAGGTGGCTATTTTTTATTATTCTTTATAATGGCATCATGGGTAATTTGGATGAAAAATGGTGGGTTGCTTTATTTTTTTTATAATGGTATAGATGTGTAATTTTTTTGAAAACATAATAGACTAAATGGCTACGATGATTAGCATCTACATATTGGTGGCTGGATGTTTCTTATTTCTGTGAGGATATAATAATTTATCTTTTTTCTAGTATATATGTAATGTGCCAATTAGTAATAGTAAGATGACTGGTTAGTAATAGTAAGATGACTGGATAAACTTTATTATTTCAGCTTTGAGTATGGTTTCTTGGGTAGAGATGGGACACTTTTCATATTAAGAAATAATAAAGTTCATTTTTACCACCCTCAAAGTGGCCACGTCCAGTTTTCAACACTCGATTATGAGACCATGGCACCATGCATCTTTCAACCCTCAACTATCAAAGTTGTTCAATTTTAAACCTTGATTCAAATTTAGAGTGGTTTTGGGTGATGTGGCAACATGACCAACGACTTAGTATTTGAATTCCAACAATTTACAAGTGGCTTTAAGTTTTGAAAATTGTCTAAATAACTTTTTATAAGTAAGGTAGAGAACAATAAGACTGTAAAATAGCTAGTGTTTAAAATTAAACTAAACCTTAATAGTATTTTCATAAAACTAAACTCTACCAATTTAATTTAATTTCTAAATAATTAAACATGGAACTAATGTTCATCTAAGAAATTACCTTGGAAACCATGCTCTTATTTTGCAAATTAGTACATTTTCTTTCAAACAACTCTAAAAAATATCATATATATATATATGAGTATTAAAAAGTCAATTTTGTGTTTTTGAAAATATAGAAATTATACTTGGTAAATGTGTTTAATCTATAATAAAAAACTATACCAGCCAATTTATAAAATAAAATAACTATTTTGGCCTTGGCCATGTCACCATGTCTACGCCATCTCACTTAAAACGACCTAAATTTGAGCCAAGGTTCAAAAGTGAACGGTATTGATATTTTGAGGGTTGCAAGTTAATGGTTTATAAAGGCTATACTGGACTCAGGCCATTTGAGGGCTGTAAAGAAGAGTTTTCTCTTGAAAATTCTGTACTGTTGAACTTCTCAAAGGTTTCTATCTTGTTTTGTGGAAATTTTGAAATAATCATGTGGTGACAGATTAAGGGCATGCATCAATAAATGAATTCTTCATGGGATGCCTTTATGTGTTTTGTTATTGAAACACACAGTACAGATTATCACAAGGAATCTAGCTGTCAATTTGAAGATGTCTTTACGCTCAGATCGTGAATTGTTTTACTTAAGTACCACTAACATATAATAGTAGTGATGGATTTGGTTTCACAACAACGCTAATAGCTGATCTCTGTATGCAGATTGATCATGAGCATTCTGGTCACGATGAAATCACCATGCATGATTTGGTGCATGACCTTGCAAGCATAATACTTGAAAATGAGTTAATTTTTCAAGACGCTTCAGAAGAATCGACTATGAGTAAACTTGAGAAGAATTATAGCCGACATATGCAGCTGGTGAATTTTCAGAAGCAGAAGGCACTCAAACAATTTCCAAGGAAAATTAGATCCCTCCATTTTAGGGAGTGCAGTATAGAGCAGCTTCAACAAAAATCATTCTCCAAATCCAACTATTTGCGTGTCTTGGACCTAAGCGGATGTTCCATCGAAGGCAAAAATGCTCCTAGGAACATACAGCTTCCATCTTCCATTCATCAACTGATGCTTCTAAGATACCTTGACGCCTCGGGCTTACGAATCACAGCACTTCCAAAGTCTTTGCATAAATTTCAAAATATGCAAACTCTGATTGTGTCCAATTGCGCACTTGAAACCTTGCCTGATAATATTGGCTGCCTTCTTAAACTTTCCCATTTGGACCTATCTGGCAATAGCAACCTTACTTTGTTACCTATGTCATTTGGGGAGCTCTCTACACTTTCGTTCCTCAGCCTATCGAAGTGTTCTGAACTCAAAGAGATGCCTGAATCAATTCACAAGCTTAAAAGCTTACGGCACTTAGACATGTCAGGGTGTTCTGCACTTCACAAGCACCCTGCTAAGTTTGGTAGCCTTCCAAAACTCATGTTCCTAAACCTGTCAAGTTGTTCCAAACTAGTCAAACTTCCAGACAGTGTTAACCTCAAGTCTTTAGAGCATCTAAATCTATCAAGTTGCCATGAACTACAAAGCCTGCCACAAGATTTTGGCAATCTTGAAAAACTCAAGTTCTTAAACCTCTCTGATTGCTACAAGCTTAAAGTGTTACCAGAGTCCTTTTGCCAGCTTCAGCATATGAGAGACCTAGATCTTTCGGACTGCCATGATCTGAAAGAACTTCCTAAATGCTTTGGTAACCTTTCTGAGCTTCATTCTCTAAACCTAACAAGTTGTTCTAAGCTTCAAACGTTGCCTGAGTCACTCGGTGATTTGTCAAAGTTGAAGCATCTAAATTTATCATACTGTATAAGGTTTGAAATGCTTCCCTCCTCCTTTTGCAACCTGAAGCTTCAAATACTGTACATGAGTGCTTTGCAGAGTCTCCGAGACTTGCCAGATGGAATTGGCAACATGACAAGTCTCACTGTATTTGAATTCAGCACTGGAAATTGGGTTATAGATTTGAAAGCTTCTTCCATTGTGAGGAGTCTGGGGTTGCCTGACAAAACAATACATACTGTACATGATGTACACGAGGTGGATTATGGATTTTATAGCAGTATAGTGAGTCTTGGGAAATTTACATGTCAGCGCCTAGAAGTTAGACACCTTGAGAATGTCAAGCGTCCAGAAGATGCAGAGAGAGCTAAACTGAGAGATAACCCAGACCTAAGGCAGCTAATCGTTAAATGGGACCCTGCAGATTTGCCAGAGAATAAGATAGATGCAGAGGTGTTGGAGAACCTTCTGCCTCCTCGGACTCTTGAAAGATTTAAACTGTATGGCTATTCAGGCAGGAACTTCCCTAACTGGATGGTTGACATCTCCTCCTATCTTCCATATCTCAACTCCATCACTATCACGCTTGTACCATGTGATTCTCTTCCTCCGTTCGGGAGGCTGCCAAACCTCAGATTATTGTCCTTGCGGAAGATCCCCAATATCAAAAAAATTGGTAAGGAGTTCTATGGAGAGGAAGGAACCTGCAAAAAGTTAAGAGTTATTAAGTTATATGAGTTGAGCAATCTAGAGGAGTGGTGGACAACACGGTCAGGTGACGAAGAGGAAGAGTTTTTAATCCCTAATTTGCACCGGTTGGAAGTATCCATCTGCCGAAAGCTGAAGTTCCTGCCATGTCCCCCCAAAAGTATGTATTGGGAATTGAACAACAGCGACGAAGTGCTGCCAGTACATGGATTTGGGCGGCTTTCATCTTCCACTCTTCCTTTTCATGCTCAAATATGGAGCCATACTTTCTCTCCTGATAAGTGGGGTCGACTTCAGCACCTTACCACCCTGGAGGCATTGGTGGTCAGCAGCATTGGCAGCTTATCGTCCTTTCCAGAGGCCAGTCCATGCTTTCCCTCTCTCAGATCTCTGCATTTGTCATTTGGCGATCAGAAGATACTGCCAGAGTGGTTAGGGCAGCTAACTACCCTTGGAGTATTACACATCGGGGTGTGGCCCAACATGACATCTTTGCCTGAAAGCATAAGGAACCTTACCGCCTTGAAGACGCTGAACATTTATGAGTGTCCAACACTAGTTGAGAGATGTATGGGGAAGGATGCCCACAAGATTAGTCACATCCCAGAAGTCATCTTTGATAACACAAGATACACTTTCAAAAAAAAAGATGACGGGAGACTAGTTCTGGTGCATGGAGAACAAGTGAAGGATCATGATATACCTATTTTTGGAGGTACGAAAACTCCCGTAACCCTACACTACACATCTAATTACATCGGCTTCACTTGATCAGTTGATCTTAATCTCTATGATTAAAAAAACCGAAACTGTTTATTTTGGTGTATTTTTTGGTAGCTGGACATTCTTATATATCTCAAGTCTGAGCTTTGTTGCCTTATTTGAGTCATGCTTTATTCACAAACTTTTTGCAATGTGTTTTTTTTCAGTTCATTTGTTGTTAACTTGTGCCATTATCTACACAGGACCACAGGTACTGATGAGTGAATCAGAAGAAGACTTGTAGTGAGAACCGGAACTAGACCTGAGCAATCAGAACAAGACTCGCTGAGCAAATCAGACTGATCTGAAGAAACCATATGAACCAACTAAGGCCCTGTTTGGATCCAACCTAGCTAATTTGTCAGCTAAAAGTTAGCTAGCTAAAGTTTGACCAGCTAAAGTTGAGCCGAGGGTGTATGGATTCCTCTAGCTAATTGGTGTTTATTTACCCTGCTACCCTTATTTTTGTTGAACCCGATGTCGAAAGGGAAATATAAAGGGGCAAATTCGTCTTTAAATATATTTTAGCTGGGTTTAGCTGGGTTGAAACAGCTAAAATATATTTTGGTGGATCCAAAATATATTCCGATTGAAACAGCTTCAGTGTTGCTTCCCTGGGTTGAAACAGCTAAAATTTATTTTAGCTGAGTAAAGGATTTGTATGCATTTTGGTCTCCAGCTAAAGTTTAGCTGAGTTTTAGCTGCCTCTGTTTGGATCCCTGACAGCTAAACTTTGGCAGCTAGAGTTTAGCTGGTGGATCCAAACAGGGAAGCAACACAGGGAAGCAACATGTTCCGATTCCGACGACTGCTAAAAAAGGTAAGTCGCTCTGTTTCCTCAGCCTCTTCTTATCTCGTTTATGAAATGCCATTTGTAATCATTTCTGAATCATTTGAGGCACGTGCTGTATTCTAAATTTTGCTTGCTACACTTCAAAAACGGAAAAATAGTGACCAGCTCTGTGAATGAAAGCTCAAATTAGTTGTCTTATTTTTTTTCTTTATTGCAATGATGTACCACAAGAATTCTGGACGGAGCATATGACTTGTAAAAAACACAGTAATGTTTTCAGATATGCAGCTGATGATGATGGAACTGGTTTATCCATATTTCCATTTGGATTGACTTTAACCAAGTAAAACTTTTAATAGGCTGCCACAGCTTATGTCAATCATTGATGCAGTTATCTGATGCAGATGCTTATCTTCCTAAGATGGATTGATGATTGATGAAGTCTCTTCTCAGTTCCCAGGACAAGAAGTACAGACGTAAAGAACTATACCATTGCATCACATAGTTCCAGCGGTTGCTAAACATTGCACCTCAAGGTAAGTAAATTATTCGCTGACCTTTTTGGTGTGTTCTTTGTTCCGTTAGGAAGATTTTACTGCAGATTAGGCCATCAACTATCTATGAGATAATTGAGATCCATTAGTATCACAGCATGGTGTATCCAATCCTGAGGGAAGCTTGGTGGAGTCAGGAAAGAAAACGTATGCACGCAATTATATTGTAGAAATTCGTTTAGGATGATCTTTGTGTGTATCTGAGGTTGGTATGGGTGGTATTGGCCCATGAAGGAGGCTAGCGTACATCCAAATAACTAAGGAGAGGACAATGGCATTTTGTTAGGGCCGGCTGCATGTTATACTTAGAAATTTAGGATTAATTAGTGAGAGACTAGAATCCAAGTAGAGAAAAATGTTTGTTACATGGGATTGTTTTTTTTTTCACAAATCCTAATTTCGTTTTAGCCATGCACATCTTCAACTACAGTCTCACCAAATGTTGACACAAGCACAAGCCTCAAAAGTGCATTCATGGCTTTTTTATAACAATATATTCACAAAACGCAGAAAGTCAAAACTGGCATTATTAAGCACAGATTATTTACCTTCAAGATAGCGTACAGATCACAGTATAGATCTCACCCAGATTTAGGTCCTGCAAGGTTTAATTCCACAAAAACTTAGCTCTCTAGAGCATCATAAGGCTGCTCATCACAGAGCGTCAGAGCCTAAGGCCTTGTTTAGTTCCCACAACAAACTTCACTATTCATCAAAGGGAATCTTACATGTATAGAGTATTAAACGTGAGTTAATGACAAAACCCATTCCATAACTCCCTAACTTTGCAAGACGAATCTAATGAGCCTAATTTGGCCATGATTAGACAACGTCGTGCTACAGTAAACAATCTCTAATGATGGATTAATTAGGCTTAATAGATTCGTCTCGCGATTTCCCGTCCATCCGTGTAATTAGTTTTATAATTAGATCATGTTTAGTCCTCCTAATCTTAGGTTTATAATTGCTACATTAAAGGATTCAAAATAGTTGCACCAACTAAACAAGCCCTAAGCTTTCCTCTTAATGAAAAACGTGCTTAAGGCACGGTCGCAAAAAACTAAACAAGCCCTAAGCCTATCGGCAAAAGCTTCTGGATCTGAGAATGTTGATGCAGTCTCACAATGTATTGAATCTCCGTGGGTCCTCTTCTGCAGGTCCTCCAAGCTAGCGACACGTCGCAGAGAAGCCAGCTTGGTGCTTATCTCACCACTGGTCAGAGGAATTGCTGCATTTGGGAGGTCAAGCTTGATCTGATGGTCTTAATAAAGTGGCGCCCGAAGAAAATGTTACTTCCTCCATTTCAAATTATATGTCATTCCAATATTTTTGGAAAGTCAATGTATCTCAAATTTGACCAAGTTTATACAATAAACTAGTAACATTTATGATACCAAATTAGATTTTTTATTTAATATATTTTTCATTGTACGTCTATTTGTTGCCATAAATATTTATAATTGTCTATATAATCTCGGTCAAACTTAAAATAATTTGATTTTTCAAAAAAGTTAGAATAACTTATAATTTGAAGCAAAGGGATTATATGCTATCTTCAACAGCAACAGAAGCAGAAGCCGCATCGGATGCACGTGAAGTCAAGCGCATGCTGCTCGCGGGCTTGTCAGATGTGGTGGGTAACAGGAGGGTTGTTTCAGTTAGGCCTTGTTTAGTTCCTACAACAAACTTTACTATTCATCCAACTTCACTATTCATCAAAGGGAATCTTGTATGCATGGAGTACTAAACGTGAGTTAATGACAAAACCCATTCCATAACCCCCTAACTTTGCGAGACGAATCTAATGAGCCTAATTTGGCCATGATTAGATAACATCGTGCTACAGTAAACAATCTCTAATGACGGATTAATTAGGCTTAATAGATTTGTCTCGCGATTTCCCGTCCATCCGTGTATTTAGTTTTATAATTAGATTATGTTTAGTCCTCCTAATCTTCGATTTAGTTTTGCTACAGTAAAGTTGCTACAGTAAGTTGCGCGAACTAAACAAGGCCTTAGTCTCTCCTGACAGCTTCCTCAGCTATGTCAGATGTGCAATATGAGCCAAGTACAGCTTTCCCTTGCAGACTCCGGTTATCAACTGAACAACATCTCGATAAGTACGGATAGTACTCCACTAGAGGAGACTGGCATAGGTGGAAATTGGTGCGACTACCAACCTGTTCAACTTTCTGATGGGATAACTCTTGCTGTTTGGTCTTGCTGCCCAGAACAGCAGCACATTGCTGCTGCAGCTGGAAGCATCTTGCTGTTGCAGTTGCTGCTGCAGGGCTGTTTGGTCTTGCTGCAGGGCAGCACCTTGTTGCTGCAGTAAGGACAGCATATAGGCATCTAGAGGACAGCATCTTAGACCAAGAGGACAAGCATCTAGGACAAGCATCTAGGACAGTATATTAGGACAGCATCTTAGGAGCATCTTAGACTAGCATCTAGCATATGTTTGGCTGCCTTGCAGCTATAAATATGTACCCCCAACCCCTTGGGTTGGTATGGCATTTAAATGAGAAGAAAAACCAGAAAATTTCCCAACTCTGAGTGTCATCCTCTCGATGAGAGTAAGAGTGCAGCTACTAACAACGGGTATCAGAGCCGTTCTATCCTGTAGCCTAAACATCTCCTGCTCATCTCCTTCCCGAGCCCCTCGGAGTTCTCAGCCGGCAGCAGCAGCACCGGCTGCCCCTGCTCATCTCCCTTCCCCTACGCGTCTGAGGCAGCCTCATCCCCACGCAGCAGCCCCCCACTAGCGCGCCATGTCCGACGGTCTGTCTCAGCGCTCAGTCGCCTCGAGCGCGCGGCACCGGCAGGAGGCCGAGCTCGCCGCGGCAGAGGAACGCGAGCGAGCGGCGGCCGAGACCGCTGCGACGGCAGCGAGGGCGGCAAGGCTGGCGGCGGCGGAGCTGGCAGCAGCAAAGGCGGAAGTGGAAGCACGGCGGCGGCAGATGCGGCGTGTGCGGCGGCAGCGGAGCTCGCG
>CM014272.1:5125724-5188318 GCA_004135705.1 Alloteropsis semialata
GTGGAGATCAACCACGAAATCCTGAAGATTTGGGATCGCCATCGTCGCCTTCTTGCCAAGGTAACCAGGGGCGCAAACCGCCTCTACGTCCTTAATGTGCAGGTGGCACAACCCCTCTGCCTCGCAGCTCGTCGGGATGACGAGGCGTGGCAGTGGCACGAGCGCTTCGGGCACCTTCACTTCGAGGCCCTGAAGCGGCTCAGTGCCAAGGAGATGGTGCGAGGCCTGCCGTGCCTTGACCATGTGGAGCAGTTCTGCGACGTCTGCATCTTGACGAAGTAGAGGCGGCTTCCCTTCCCGCAGCAGACGAGCTTCCGAGCCAAGGAGCAGCTTGAGCTCGTTCACGGGGACTTGTGTGGCCCGGTGACACCGGCCACACCTGGAGGACGACGTTACTTCCTGCTGCTCGTCGACGACCTCTCCCACTACATGTGGGTGATGGTCCTCGGCAGCAAGGGAGAGGCTGCGGACGCCATCAGGCGCGCGCAGGCTGCTGCGGAGGCGGAGTGCGGCCGCAAGCTGCGCGTGCTGCGCACCGACAACGGCGGCGAATTCACGGCGGCTGAATTCGCGTCATACTGCGCGGATGAGGGCGTTCAGCGCTACTACTCCGCGCCGTACAGCCCGCAGCAGAACGGCGTCGTCGAGCGGCGCAACCAGACGGTTGTGGGGATGGCTCGGGCCCTCCTCAAGCAGAGGGGGATGCCGGCTATCTTCTGGGGCGAGGCGGTGGTGATGGCTGTCTACATCCTCAACCGCTCGCTTACCAAGGCGCTCGACGGCAGGACGCCGTACGAGGCTTGGCATGGGCGCAAGCCGGCGGTCTCCCACCTGCGGGTCTTCGGCTGCCTCGCGTTCGCCAAGGAGCTCAGCCACATCGGCAAGCTCGACGACAGGAGCACTCCAGGAGTGTTCATCGGCTACGCAGAGGGCTTGAAGGCCTATCGCATTCTCGACCCGGAGACACAGCGTGTGCGCACGGCGCGCGACGTAGTGTTCAACGAAGGGCGAGGATGGGCATGGGACAAGGCGGTGGACGATGGCTCGACTCCGACGTACCACGACTTCACCGTCAAGTACGTCCACTTCGAGGGAGCTGGGGGAGCAGGCAGCTCTTCTTCACCGAGCGTGCCCACCCCAGTCCCCGAGCCTTCACCGACTCCGGCGCCAGCTACTCCGACAACGCCACGCTCTCGGGCCACGACTTCGGCTGCGACGAGCTCTTCGCCGACAACGCCACAGCCGGCGACCCCGCGCACTCCAGCACCGACAGCCACTCCTCCGGGCACGTCTACTCCAGCACCAGCTCATGTCGAGCACAGCCCGGTGGAGTTTGCTACTCCGCTCTCTCACGACGAGGAGCGCATCGATGCGTACCACGACGGCGAGCCGTTGCGATATCGTACGATAGAGGACCTTCTCGGTGACCAGCCGGTACCGGGACTGGTGCCTCACGACCTGGAGGCGCAGTTGCACCTTGCGTGCGACGACGGCGAGCCTCGGTCTTTCACAGAGGCCGAGGGAAACGCGGCATGGCGTGCCGCGATGCAGTCGGAGATGGACGCGGTTGAGACGAACCGCACTTGGGAGCTTGCTGACCTCCCTCACGGTCACCGCGCAATCACCCTTAAGTGGGTGTTCAAGCTGAAGAGGGATGAAGCCGGCGCCATCGTTAAGCACAAGGCTCGCTTGGTGGCACGCGGTTTCTTGCAGCAGGAGGGGATCGACTTCGACGATGCCTTCGCCCCCGTGGCACGGATGGAGTCCGTGCGACTCCTCCTTGCACTGGCTGCCCAGGAGGGCTGGTGCGTCCATCACATGGACGTCAAGTCGGCGTTCCTCAACGGCGACTTGAAGGAGGAGGTCTACGTGCACCAGCCGCCGGGATTCGCGATCCCCGGCAAGGAGGGCAAGGTGCTACGCCTGCGCAAGGCCCTCTATGGCTTGCGGCAGGCACCGAGGGCGTGGAATGCCAAGTTGGATTCCACGCTCAAGAGGATGAGCTTCAAGCAAAGCCCACACGAGGCGGCCATCTACCGGCGGGGCAATGGCGGAAGCGCCCTGCTGGTGGGTGTCTACGTCGACGACTTGGTGATCACCGGCGCCAAGGATGCGGAGGTGGCGGCGTTCAAGGAAGAGATGAAGGCCACCTTCCAGATGAGCGACCTGGGGCCTCTCTCCTTCTACTTGGGGATCGAGGTGCACCAGGACGACTCCGGGATCACACTTCGACAGACCGCCTACGCCAAGCGCGTCGTTGAGCTGGCTGGGCTCACCGACTGCAACCCAGCCCTCACTCCGATGGAGGAGAGGCTGAAGCTGAGCCGCGACAGCACGACGGAGGAGGTGGACGCTACACAGTACCGGCGCCTTGTGGGGAGCCTTCGCTACCTCGCCCACACACGGCCGGACTTGGCATTCTCCGTCGGCTACGTTAGTCGGTTCATGCAGCGACCGACGACGGAGCACCAGCAGGCCGTGAAGAAGATCATCCGCTACGTCGCGGGGACTCTCGACCATGGTCTCTACTACCCGAGGTGTCCTGGCGAGGCACGCTTCGTCCGGTACAGCGACAGCGACCACGCCGGCGACATCGACACCAGCAAGAGCACGAGCGGGATTCTCTTCTTCCTTGGCAAGTGCCTTGTTAGCTGGCAGTCGGTCAAGCAGCAGGTGGTGGCCCTGTCCAGCTGCGAGGCCGAGTACATAGCGGCCTCCACCGCTTCGACTCAGGCGCTCTGGCTTGCTCGACTGCTTGGTGATCTCCTCGGCAGAGACACTGGAGCGGTGGAGCTCAGAGTGGACAGCAAGTCCGCTCTGGCCCTGGCGAAGAACCCCGTTTTCCACAAACGGAGCAAGCACATCCGGGTGAGGTACCACTTCATCCGAGGCTGCCTGGAGGACGGGAGTATCAAGGCGAGCTACATCAACACCAAGGACCAGCTTGCAGACTTGCTCACCAAGCCCCTTGGGAGGATCAAGTTCCTTGAGCTCTGTTCCAAGACCGGGATGGTCCAATCCCCCCCACAAGATGACACACAAGACTTAGGGGGAGAATGATGGGATAACTCTTGCTGCTTGGTCTTGCTGCCCAGGACAGCAGCACGTTGCTCCTGCAGCTGGGAGCATCTTGCTGTTGCAGTTGCTGCTGCAGGGATGTTTGGTCTTGCTGCAGGGCAGCACCTTGTTGCTGCAGTAAGGACAGCATATAGGCATCTAGAGGACAGCATCTTAGACCAAGAGGACAAGCATCTAGGACAACATATTAGGACAGCATCTTAGGAGCATCTTAGACTAGCATCTAGCATATGCTTGGCTGCCTTGCAGCTATAAATATGTACCCCCAACCCCTTGGGTTGGTATGGCATGTAAATGAGAAGAAAAACCAAAAAATTTTCCAACTCTGAGTGTCATCCTCTCGATGAGAGTAAGAGTGCAGCTACTGACACTTTCTACCCACGTCAACTAGTCCCTGCTGTGCGCGCTTGCCCGGCCGCCCGCCCCTCCGGCGGCCGGCTGACACGGCGGCGGCTGTGCTCAGGGGAGTAAGGGGAGTGGGCGGCCGGCTGGCACGGTGGCTGCTGTCTGTGCTCACGGGAATGAGGGGAGTGTCGCCTCCCGCATGTCCACAGCCTGAAGTCTGCCGCGCCCTGGGGGCGTTTGCTTGGCCCGGCACCTGTTCGACGAAATGCCTCTGCAGGTATCGTCAGACATATCTTCGCAATAGGAGCTTTAGATGCTGTTGTTTCAATTTTCTGACTTGGATAAGAGGAGCACGAGGTCACGACTCACAAGTATAATTGTTTCTCTTGGTTCCTTCGTAGCCTTGCTGTGCAGGGCACAGCTTCGTTTTATCCTCCTTTTTTTTTAAAAAAAAAGTTGAGCTTTGTTGATCCGAGTATCTTTGAAAGTGTGCATATATAGCTACTTTGCCAAGCCATCTGGAAACCACCATCCCTTCCTTTCCTTAAACTATATAAGCTTCTCTGCCAAGGATGTGATAATGCTCGTCGCTTTCTGTGATTTAATATACTGCAGATTCAAGTGCAGTGTGCACTCCACTCAAGGCATCGATGCAAAGCCGCCTGGTAGGTGCCAAAGACATCTTTTACATATGCAGTGTAGGAGTTTAACACCGTCAGGTACATCAGACTTCCACCACAGAAGCTCCCACAAACACTGCAGCGGCCAGCGTCTCGTGAGTGCATCTGATCGTGCGTGGCGCTGAGATGGCGAGCGCCTTAGCTGGCCTGATCGGCGGCAAGCTTGCTGGGCTTGGGTTGGACGAGGCCACTCTGATGTGGAAGTTCAAGGATGATATGAATGGCTTGAGGAGGACCATGGTAAGGCTGCAAGCTTTCATGCACGATGCTGACCAGAGAGAGAGCCAGGATGGAGGAGATAGACGAGAGATGGTACGTGTTTGGATGAAGGATTTCAAGTCAGCCGCCTACGATGTCGAGGATCTGTTGGACAGGTTCGAGGCTATTGAACTCATCAAGCAGAGAAAACCCAAGGTATTATAACGCAAGCTTCGACACTGTTTGTTCTTCTTCTTCCCTCTCCATTCTAACCCAGATTTGCCGGTTTTAAGCTGACTTGGATCTTTCTTCCCTTTTTTGTGAATAAGACTTGGATCTTTCAACCCTTAAATCCTTGTTTGTCTCTGTTTTTTATGATTTACCAAAGTTAAAGTTGTTTTCCTATTCTGTAGTATATTTTACTAAAAAAATAACCAACCACGCAACCATAAAAAAGAGGTTCTGTTGAATTTAATTAAATAAATCACTCGTCTGCGCGGTTAAATTTTCCTTTTCCTATTCTATAGTATGTTCCATTGTACAATTGTATATATTATGCAACCACTGGCTTGTATTGTTAAATCTATCCACACAATTTGAATTTCAAATTGAAATTAAACGTAGTGAAAGTGTGAAACCAAAAAAAGGGAAAAAGTCCAATATACATCTTCAACCATCACAAGAGTCCGATTTCTCACCCCCTACCACAAAACTAGACATCATAGGCCATCCAACCATTAAAATCGTGCAAATTTGTCCCTTTGGATGGTTTTCGAATGGTTTTCTATTTTCTAAAGAAATTTAAAATAATTATTTAGTTTAAAGAATTCATAAATAATTAATTTTAAATCAGAAAATTATAAAACCGGCACCAAAAAAATCTAAAAATGTAACATATATGTTAGTTCTCTATTGAAATTTGTTTAGATAATATATGTTTCTGTCTCTAGTATTTTATTGCTTCTAGCAATGCTTGCTATTCATTTAAATTGTTGTTATGCTCTCTATTTTACATTCATTGTATGATTAGTTGATTGCATGATATTTGTGCCAGTGCAAAAATCTGAAACCTATTACCTAATCTTGGTATCAATATAAAAGTAGCACTAGCCCTTAATAAATGCCTAAATAGGATCTATATGTGGTGAAGTATGGAATATATGAAGCTTATGTTGTCTTCATGATATCTTATGTTCTCTTGATTAATTGAATTCTCTCGATCAATCTATGGGTCTCATATAGTGCAAAGCAACAATTTAATTAAATAACAAGTATGACTAGAAACACTAGGAATAAGAACAAATAATATCCAACTAACTCCCAATAGAGTCCCAACATGTAGGTTATAGTTTTAGATTTTTTTTTGTACTAGTTTAATATGTTTGGATTTAAAATAAATTAGTTATGATTTTCTAGATTAAGCTACTCTTTTTAAAAACCAAGAAAATGGAAAACCACCTTTGAGACCACCCAAGGGCCTAATTTGCACGGTTTTGATAGTTGGATGGCCAATAGTGTCTAGTTTTATGGTACAGGGTTGAAAATCAGACTTGTGTGATGGTTGAAGGGTGTAAATTGGACTTTTCCCAAAAAAAAGACCAAATAGCACTAGAGGTAGATTGGACCAAATAAAATAGTTTGTGGGGGTCAATAGAGCCAATTCTTTGTTCAAAAGGGTTAAACAAAAAAACAGGTTGTAAAATGGACTTCTGACCTAAGATGACATGGGGCGGATGCTAAATTTTCTTTTCAAAGCTGAGCCATCACCACATCGTCCAATTCTGCTAGAACATGGAGGAGAGGACCAAACATGCACCAAAAATTTATAGGGCTAATAAAATACTCCCTCTTTGTGAAATAAAAGGGTTTGTCCTAAATCAAACTGCTCTATAATTCCTAGAATGACGTTTTTTGGGACAGAGAGTAAAATAATACAGCTCATTTTCTATAATTCTTTATTCTCTTGTACAGATTAAGCTATTCTTTTCCTCCTACAATCCACTGCTGATCCAGTGGACCATGGCCCACAAAATGAAGAGAGTGAAGGAAGCTTTAGACAACATAGCGGAAGAAGGGGATCACCAACTCAAACTTGTGTCTGATAACACACCGATGTGGGCCAAAGGGGATACACATCGAGCTACTATTGCATGGACCAGTGGAGACATAGACACTGGAATGGTAGGTAGAGATACTGAGAAGGAAAATATAATGAAGCAACTATTGGAAAGTAAAGCAGAGGTGCATATCTCAATCATTCCAATTGTTGGACTTGGCGGCCTGGGGAAGACAACATTGGCCCAAGCAATTTTTTCAGATAGGAGATCCAAAATCTTTGATCTAAGAGTATGGGTGTATGTGTCTAAGAAGTTTGATTTGCTAAAAATTGGGAAGCAAATCTTATTATCAGTGGACAGGAGCACAGATAGTGGAACCAGTGAAAAATATATGCCCCCTCAAAATGGTGATTTACATACCATAACAGAACAATTGGAGAACATACTACCTACCAAGCGGTATCCGATTGTTTTGGATGATATATGGGAAGAAGGTGACAATAATTTGGAAACTCTAAAGCATATGCTACGACACGGTGGAAAGGGAAGTAAAGTCATAATAACTACACGTATGCGGAGTGTAGTGGAAAAATTGGATGTTGGAGTTCTTGCAAGTCAAGGAATAATCCGCCCTGTGTGCGAGACTGATTGGATCAATTTGAACTATTTGTCAGATGATGTTTGTTGGAATGTGATACGGCAAATGGCATTTAGACAAGATGCTGACGTTCATGGATTCGAAGATATCGGAAGACAAATTGCCAAGAAGTGTGTAGGTCTACCACTACTTGCACACTCTCTTGGATTTGTGTTGTCCCAGTATAAGACGAGAGAGGCATGGGAATACATAAGGGATAGGAGGGTTATTTTGGATATGAGAGAAGATCAAGGCACTTTGCAGAGCCTCATGTTAAGCTATTACTATATGCCATTCAAATTCAAGTTGTGTTTCACATACTGTGCAGTTTTTCCCAAGGGCTTTGGTATTGCCAGCAATCACCTGATCCAGCAATGGAGAGCCCTAGGTTATATTAATCAACAAATTGATGGAGATAATTGTATCAACTATCTTTTGGGGATGTCCTTTCTTCATATTTTAAAGTCTTCTGAGGTCAGTACGTAGCACCATTTCTTTCCAGTTGTTGGTTGAAGTAGCGTGGCAATATGCTAAGAAATTAAGTTAAATTCATAACAACAAATAGTTTTTATTAGGATGTACTATGCTACGAATTGACCACATTTTACTTATGCAAATGAATATGGAAAGTCACTTTGTGTCTTGCCTCCATATCACCCCTAAAACCATTATCCTAAAATTTGCATTGATGACTATTGGCTTTTCTACTTATGAACCTCCATTACAAACTTAAAGTTTTGTATTATGCAGAACAAAAAGTTCCTAACTTTCTTAGCATGCAAAGCTCCATAGTTAAGAAGTGCAAGTGTATACCAACAAATTTCCATCATAACATTCTAGACTCAATATGAATAGTTTGGGTTTTGATATCCAAACCTACCCTGACTGGCCAATTGTCCACTGTTTATTTGTTCGTGTGGAAGAGGGAAGCTTTTTTTTTTAAAAAAAAAGGTCTAACCCCAGCCATATGAGATGGCTTAAATCTGTGCACACGGGGATCCAAACTGTGATTCCTAGTTCCACTCTATAATGAGCTAGCCAACCAGGCTAGAGCCCGCTTCCAGAAGAGGGAAGCTTTTGAGGTGCAACAACACAAAGTGAAGAAAGTCATGGAGAAAACTTATCCAACTTGGTGCCTAGTCGCAGAGCCGGCTCCCTGGTAGAATGGTGGAGAAAGTCATGGAAAAAAGCCGATAAGCAACATCGAAAGGGCTTTAATTCCCTTGTCATTCTTGGAGCATGGATTCTCTGGAAACATCGCAATGCATGTGTCTTTGATGGAGCTGCTCCCAGTCTACAAGATGCCCTTCAGGCCTTCAAAGACGAGTCTCATTTGTGGCAGCTAGCTGGAGCCAAGGGGTTCGCTGGTCTGAACCTAGCAAGAGGGTTGGTCTAGATGGGGCAGTGTTCATCTCGGTCAGGTCTTAGTGTGTGTGGTTCCTATGTAAGAGTATGATCAGAAACTTTGCATCCCTCACCCTGGTCCAAGGTGTGGTGATGGCCTTTGAATTATTCAAATTCAAAATGAAATATTTAATAACAAGTTTGCTTTACATGATAGCAGTGGATCCGATTTTCACTACTAACAGTAACAGTTGTTATATATGCAGAGTGCTCCTGAACATGCCCCAGCCACCAACAAGCTCACTATGCATGATTTGGTGCATGATCTTGCGAGGTTGATACTCGACAACGAACTACTTATTCTGGATGCTTCAGAACCAATGACTCCATGTAAAGTTGACAGGCATTATGGAAGACATATGCACCTGATCAATTACCAGACAAAGGCTATCAAGGAATTTCCTGGCAAAATTAGATCTCTCCATTTTACAGAATGCAGTGGAATACTGCTTCCACAAAGTTCATTCTCCAAATCGAAGTATTTGCGTGTCTTGGATATAAGCGGATGTTCTGTCAAAGGGAAACCCCCTCCAAGCAACATATTGCTACCATCTTCCATTCAACATCTGATGATGCTAAGGTACTTTGATGCCACGGGCGTGCCAATCCCAGCACTTCCGAAGTCTTTGCATAACCTTCAAAATATGCAAACTCTAATTCTGTGCAATTGTGCACTTGAAACCTTGCCTGATAATATTGGTAGCCTTCTTATTAACCTTAGTTATTTGGACCTATCTGGCAATAGGGTCCTCAATAAGTTACCCATATCGTTTGGGGAGCTCTCTGCACTTTCATTCCTCAAACTATCAGGTTGTTCTAAACTTGACGAGTTTCCTGAATCAATTCACAAGCTTGAATGCTTACGGCACCTAGACATGTCAGGCTGTTGTGCGCTTCAAAAGCTCCCTGATAAGTTTGGTAGCCTTCCAAAACTCTTGTTCCTAAACCTGTCAAGTTGTTCCAAACTAGTCAAACTTCCAGACATTGTTAACCTCAAGTCTTTAGAGCATCTAAATCTATCAAGTTGTCATGAACTACAAAGCCTGCCACAAGATTTTGGCAATCTTGGAAAACTCAAGTTCTTAAACCTCTCTGATTGCTATAAGCTTCAACTGTTACCAGAGTCCTTTTGCCAGCTTCAGCATTTGAAAGACCTAGATTTTTCCGACTGCCATGATCTGAAAGAACTTCCTAAATGCTTCGGTAACCTTTCTGAGCTTCATTCTCTAAACCTAACAAGTTGTTCTAAGCTGCGAACGTTGCCTGAGTCATTCGGTGATTTGTTAAAGTTGAAGCATCTAAATTTATCATATTGTGTAAGGTTTGAAAATCTTCCCCCCTCATTTTGTAACCTGAAGCTTCAAATACTGCACATGAGTCCTTTGCAGAGTATCCAAGGCTTGCTTGATGGAATTGGCAACATGACAAGTCTCACCTTATTTGAATTCAGCACTGGAAATTGGATTATAAATTCAGAAGCTTCTTCCATTTTGAGCCGTCTGGGGTTGGCTGACAAGACAATACATAGTGTACATGATGTAGACGAGGTGGATAATGGATTTTGCAGCAGTATAGTGAGTCTTCGGAAATTGACATGTCAGCGCCTAGAAGTTAGACGGCTTGAGAATGTCAAGCGTCCACAAGATGCAGAGAGAACTAAACTGAGAGATAACCCAGACCTAAGGCAGCTAACCCTTAAATGGAGGAAGCTACTCGTTGAAGCGCACCATGCAGATTTGTCAGAGAATAAGAGAGATGCAGAGGTGTTGGAGAATCTTGTACCTCCTCGGACTCTTGAAAGATTTGAACTCTCTGGCTATACAGGCAGGAACTTCCCTAATTGGATGGTTGACATATCCTCCTATCTTCCATATCTCGACTCCATCACTCTCACTTCTCTACCATGTGATTCTCTTCCTCCGTTTGGGAGGCTGCCAAACCTCAGATTATTGTCCTTGTGGAGCATCCCCAACATCAAAAGAATCGGTAAGGAGTTCTATGGAGAGGAAGGAGCCTGCAAAAAGTTAAGAGTTATTAAGTTATTTGAGTTGAGCAAGCTGGACGAGTGGTGGACAACACGGTCAGGTGACGAAGAGGATGAGTTCTTAATCCCTAATTTGCATCAGCTGGAAGTATCCAGCTGCCCATACCTGAAGTTCCTGCCATGTCCCCCCAAGAGTATGTATTGGAACTTGCACTTTAGCTCCAGGGTGCTGCCAGTACAAGGATTTGGGAGGCTTTCATCTTCCACTCTTCCTTTTCGTGCTGAAATCGTGGGCTCATTTTCTCCTGACCTGTGGGGCCGTCTTGAGCACCTTACCACCCTCGAGGAATTGAAGATCAAAGGTTTTGGCAACTCACCCTTGCCAGAGGCCGCTCCATGCTTTCCCTATCTCAGATATCTGCATTTGTCGCTTCCCAACCTGTGGATACAGCTGCCGGAATGGTTAGGGCAGCTCACTACCCTTGAAGTATTACACATCAATGAGTGCCCCGAGGTGACATCTTTGCCTGAAAGCATAAGGAACCTTACAGCCTTGAAGAGTCTGGACATTATGAATTGTCCAAAACTAGTTGAGAGGTGCAAGGGGAAGGATGCCCACAAGATTTGTCACATCCCAGAAGTCATCTTTGGTACCAGAAGATACACTTTCGACAAAAAAGATGACGGGACACTAGTTCTGGTACAGGGAGAACGAGTGCAGGGTCGTTTTTGAAGAGGTACGAAGACTCCTATAACGATTAAAGAACCAAAACTGTTTATTTTTGGTGCATCATTTGGTAGCTGGACATTGGTATATATCTCAAGTCTGATCTATGTTGCCTTATTTGAGATTCACTAACTTTTTGCAATATGTTTTTGCAGTTCATTTGTTGTCAACTTATGCCATTTTCTACACAGGTACTGATTCAGAAGACGACTTGCAGTTAGAACCGGAACTAGACATGAGCGACTCAGAACAAGACTCGCCGAGCAATTCAGACTGATCTGAAGAAACCATATGAACCAACTAAGCCCCAGCCAGGCCAGCCACCAGGGCAAAGAAGTAGGGAAGCAACATGTTCCGATTCCGACAACTGCTAAAGAAGGCAAGTAGCACTGTTTCCTCAGTCTCCTCTTTATCTCATTTATGGAATGTCATTCGTAACCTTTCTGTTTCATATGACGTATACTTTCTGTATTCTAAATTTCGCTTGCTACAATTCAAAAAGAAATAATGACCAGCTCAGGGAATGAAAGCTCAAATTAATTCTTATTGTTTTCTTTATTACAATTATGTACCATATTTCATTTCCACCACAAGAATTCTCGACAGAACATATATGACTGTAAAGTATAATATTTTTTCAGATATGCAGCTGATGATGATGGAACTGGCTATAAATAGTTAGGATTAATTGGTCAGAGACTAGGATAGGATTTATGAGGTTGTTAGTGTTACGCTCCGGCTCTATATAAACAGAGATTAGACGCAAGCAAGAAGAAAAGCGTCCGTCCAGAGGGGGGGCAACTAGCTGGTTTTTCCTACTATCTCATTCTCGTCTGCCCTAACCAAACCCATAATATTTTGTATCCAGAGCCATTCGATCCTTTTCCCATCACCAATTTTTTTTTCCTCGGCCCAGATTGGGTACATTTTAGAGACCCATGTTTGCTTGGGGTCAAATTTGACTCGTGGTCTTTTCTAGGTCATTGCCTTAGGTATCCATCTTTTTCTATGATCCAAGTAGAGAAAAATGTCTGTGGTAGTGTGGTTACATGGGATTTTTTTTTCACAAATCATAATTTCGTTTTAGGCATGCACATGTTGAACTACAGTCTCACCAAATGTTGACACAAGCCTAAAAGGTCTATTCATGGCTTTTTTTTTATATATACAGCAATATATCTAGAAAATGCTGAGAGTCAAAACTGCCATTCTTAAACACAGATTATTTACCTTCAAGATAGTGTACAGATCACAGTATAGAGCTCACCCAGATATGGGTGCTGCAAGTTTCATTCCACAAAAACTTAGCTCGCTAGAGCATTAGAAGGCTGCTCATCACAGAGCACTCTTTATAACACACGTTACCCATCAGCAAAAGCTTCTGGATCTGTGAATGTTGATGCAGTCTCAGAATGTATTGAATCTCCATGGATCCTCTTCTGCAGGTCCTCCAAGCTAGCGACTCGTCGCAGAGAAACCAGCTTGGTGCTAATCTCCCCACTGGTCAGAGGACTTGCTGCATTTGGGAGGTCGAGCTTGATCTGATCATCTTGAAGTGGCGCCTGAAGAAAATGTTCTATGCTATCTTCAACAGCAACAGAAGCAGAAGCCGCATCGGATGCACGTGAAGTCAAGCGCATGCTGCTCACAGGCTTGTCAGATGTGGTGGATAACAGAAGGGTTGTTCCAGTTAGTCTCCTGACAGCTTCCTCAGCTATGTTGACCTGAAAACAATACTTTGTTAACAAAATAAAATAGAAGGAAATCAGTTATGTCTACGTCTACAGCCTTTGGGTATGGGAATATAAAGGAAGTTGTGGCTCACTCGTAACTTAACTAGAAATCTATTTCAATGGACTTGTGTACGATGCTTATTAACAAACATAAAGTTCCAGAGAAAATAAGCATAAACATAAAAAAGGGATAGCAATATAAGTTTGTAAAGACATCTTTCTTTTAATATATTATGGTGAGGAGATTTGTTAAATTATTAGATTTTTGTGAAGATTTTGTTTTGTGAAATATGATTGGAACTGTCATAGTATAAGCCAATTTTGCAGTTTGCTTCACCTGAATAAAAACACTGAATATGTTAAATCCTTAAACATGAACATTTTGAAATTCAGAAACACTTTTACATGGTACAAGAATACAGAGTTGTACATATACTCACACACAAGCATTATCAAATGTTTGTATGGTAGTATCCTGTTTGGACTCCTCATGTGCGGTATCGATGTTCTCAAGAGATAGAACAGCCCTTCCACAAGGGAAACACCACAGGTTTAATGGGACACACACTGGAGCATGGCAACATGGTATGGGCACTTTTAATATTTTGTTTCATTTTACAACTCCTCACACCTGTAAGAGAACACTGTTATTCTTAAAAATAAAACTAATAGAAGGAAACAGTATCTGAAAAAAAACTGCAACAGAAAAAAAAAGAATCAAAATTATTACATTTTCATATGTAGAAAATCAAATGGCAAGTATGTTTGTACCTATTTTGCTACAGTAAAAATCGCTGTGAGAGATAGCTGAAATTAACTGTTATCTAAAACAAGAATTGTGAAATTTCATATTGCTTTCTCTGGCCTTTTGGCCATCCAAAGAAATGTAAATATTGATCTAGTCTCTATGCAAAGCCTAGTACAAATAGCTATAACTAATGTTCCCTATAAATAACAGTAGTATTATAATATGCAAATTGATGCAGTTAAAGTTTACAACAAACAACAGAAAAAATGTGTGGTGCAGTTAAGACAGACGAACCTTTCTCCTCATAGTCTCAACATCAACTGTAAGATTTCTATTGTCAAGGGTAGCATCCTTGTATTTCTGAGTCATATCAGCCAGGCGCTTTAGCAAAGATGCATTCTCAGATGTTAACCTGGAAACCTAAAGAATTATATAGTAATTAGCATGATTATCATGACTTCAATTGGATATTAACTTGGGCATTCATCTGTCATGCTTCGAAACCTGTGATTCAAGATCCGTCAGGTGTGCTTGCTTCCTCTTTCTTGATCGCCTAGCTGATTCTCGATTTGACAGCATTCTGATGACAACATTGAAATTTAACCGAGTAAGTTCATCACGGAAATGGTGTGTTAAGCTACCGGTACATACCAGGTTTCATGTAGAATCAAGGTAAAGGCAGCCAATTACACCAAGAGGAAACTAATGGCAAAAACAGTATGGGATTCCTGGATCTGGTTACTTTGAACTGAATTACTAACTTGCCTAGGAATATAAGAATTAACTTTAGCAGTAATGCAATTTATAAAGTTTTATGGGTATAGATCATTGGCAGAGCTTGACGCGACTGGATGCTTTCTGCCTTCAAAGGCAGTGAATGATAGGGGAAGGGAACGGGAAAACTGAAATATGTTGCCTTCTAACATGTTAAATCGATCTCTCACAGACAACAAAATAAAGAAATGGTTTCTATTTAGCAGGATCAATATATTCGATTCAAGAAACTCGTGTAACACAACAATTTACGTTACCTCCTCATCTTCTTTGTATTGGCAGGGTCAGTAGTCTCCTCAAGATCGCCATCATCATCTGATTGTTCCTTCGATGTTTCACTGTTAGCTGGCTTGCCTCGAAAATCATCATGGTCTATGATATTTGAGTTTGTTACAAGGTTTACCCCATCTCTATCACCTGTTTGTGGAATTCAAGAAAGAAAAACATGACAGTAAAATGTGTAAAACACAAGGGCAATGATCAAATGTTACAAGAGGATCAATATCTGCACACTGCCAGAATGAAAATTGGACCCAACAGATTTGCATGCCTAGTGCAACTCACTAACAGAGTTGATGTCAGTGTTCAGTATAACTGAAGCAGATCAGACTATCTGTCTCAACAAGTCAAAATTGTGACTGACCTCACCAACATTACTCATAGTTGATGTCAGTGTTCAGTATAACTGAAGCAGATCAGACTATCTGTCTCAACAAGTCAAAATTGTGACTGACCTCACCAACATTACTCATAGTTTAAAACATTTCTCCAGAATAATTAATGGAACACCATCTGGACATCAACCGACCACAAAGCTTATCCAGAAATTTGCATTCCTACTCACCTCCTGGATTCCTTGGGCATTAGTTAGAGTCCAGAAGATGGTACAGCAGTACTTGAACCAAGGCTGAGAATCAAGTGTACTAGGACAACTGAAATTTGGTATCTGATGTTCTATTGGAATGTTCAACAGGGTAAGTGTTAAGTTGAATAGGATTTGACTTCTAACACACTTTGACGTTAGACCTCATGCCGGACCACATTTCGCCAACCTAAGGCTCTACTGCCTGTGAAATCTTCCTGCCAGGCACTTTAGGCATAAACATTTTGCCCAAGTTGCTTGATAGATTGACATGTATGCAATTGTGAAAGGTCATAAATACCATCAAAAGAAGCTTGAGAAATCAATTGTGAAGTGTCTGAAGCTTGCGAGTTGGGGTAGCCCAACGAAGATTCTTGTGATTTAGCTTCCTGAAATGGACTTACATAAACATCAAAGCAACAAAGGGGCAAGGGGTTGGGTGCAGCCAGTACACGAGGTTTCTGTCACTGTTAAGCTCCGGAAAGCCACTAGTACTGCACATCCTACCCACAAAGTAAGGGAAAACAGTATATACATAGCTACAGTTTAGCAGAACCATTGGTTGCAACGGTAACTAATTAAAGGATTTCCAAGGGTACCCTTTCAATATATTACCAAAATGTGAAATAAACGTGTCATCTGAGCGTGAGATTGAGGAGCACAGAAAAAGACATGCATAATGTTCTTTTATAGTATACAAATAAAATTGCTTCTGAGAAAAAAAAAGTAACCACTCAACTAGCTTGTGGTACTAAGTAGTGAATAGAAAACTCAAGAAAATCAATGTACAAATACATTTTCATATAACATATAATGTTTTCTATCGCTTTCAGGCAGAAAAAAAATAGACATACTTTTTCATCACAAATCTAAAAAGAAACAAAAGGAAACGATCCTATTGGCTCGTGTCCAACACGTCAGACTCATTCAATCATTTGTGGTCAATGACTTTCCATCAGAATATCCCAAGGCTGTGTATGCAGATTGTCCAACACAGCCAACTTCCTAGCAGCGTTAAAAAAATATAACAAATCTATTGTACTACATGTCAGTGTCACCTCTACAAGACTCCCTCTATTACCTTTGGATCAGATCAGAAAGTAATATCTTATAAAGTTTCCATGTAAAGTGAAAATGTTTCCATTTCGCCGTTGCACAGTCCTGCGATGACAATGGCATGCTCTGATCTTGATCAGATTGTTCATCACAAGCCACAAGAGAAATGGGCGAATCTTCCTCTGTTTCTCAAAGGCAGGGGATTTTTTTTTCCCCAAAATGTTAGTAGGTGCCATAAGCTATCGAGAATTTCTGACGTGGCCCCCGGCATAATCACTGACAGTGTAGGATTACGTTGACAAGTATGCAGAGCAACAAAGTTAAGATTATTTTAAGTCCTCGAGAGGAAACCGATTTTTTTTTCCTTGTGAGATTTCCCAAAGGCCAAAAGTTAGAATTGACAGTAAAACTCCTCTCTAAAATGGAGGGGGAAATAGCTGAAATGCTAGAGCTTGCAGATTCTACCAAAGTGACTCCTAATCAATCAACATCTGAAATTGAAGCGCCAAGCACACAAGCAAAGGACGGAAGGTAGCTGATCTTTAGCGGAGCAGAAACCGTACCATGGATTTGGCGACGGCGGCGCAGTACAGGTCGAGCTTCCTCTTGAGCACCGCCGCGTAGGCGCCAGGGTCGCGGCGGCCCCCGCCGCAGCTCACCTCCACCACGTCGTCGTCGGCGCCGCCCGCCATGCTTGGAGGAAAGTCGCTTTCTTTCTCGCGCGCTCGTACTCGGCGAGGGGGAAGGATGGCGGATGGGAGCTTGGAGCAACCTGAGCAATGGTGGACACCGGAAGGGGCGGCGTTTATACCAAGCAGGCAGCAGCTGGGACGACTGACGAGTGGCGACACTGTGAATCTTTTCCGGAAATGCCCTTGGTTTTGTTTATCATTTTGCAAGTGGGATAAATAAATGCAATATGCAATTGTCTTGTGTTTTGGGTTTGAGGGGTGTTTAATTCCAGTGAATTGGTGAAAAGTGGTAAAAAATTTTGCATTGGGAAGCGTGTCCTGTGAGAGGGGGCACGGCTGTCAGTGTGAAAACTTTTTGGTGACTTTTGTCACTTTGGGGAATTAAACAGGGCCTTGGTAAGGTAAGTTGCACATTGTAGAATTTTTGGTTGCAGTGCCTTGGAAGTTTCTTAAAAAAAGGAATTGGAAGATTACTCTACAACAACAATTTTTTTTTGCCGAAATTAGTAAAGATGGTTGCATACACCCATATTTGACGACTTACTCTCGCAAACTACGACCTCATCCTAAAAGTCTCATGATTTTTTGGTCATTTTTTAGTTGAACTTATACATTGTTGCGAGTATCGTTCCACATATATATCTTATGCATAGGGATGCGAACCGATACTCTAAAGGTCCTCCAAAGCATACATGCGATGCCTAAAAGACAAAGAGGACCCACAATCAATTATGTGCATCAATGCTTGTACATACGCCGTAGCTAGCATCTGTAACTGCAATGTGTTGAAGTGATGTACAGATCTTCTCTATTTGGAACATCAGTGAAGACTCAGGCCCTGTTTAGTTGAGGAAAGTTTCACAACTTTTCACTATTCATCCGTCACATCAAATGTTAGGACACTAATTAAAGGTATTAAATATGGATTAATGACAAAACTCATTTCATAACCTCTGGGTAACTTCGCGAGACGAATCTAATGAGTCTAATTAATTAGGCCATGATTAGACAACGTCATGCTACAGTAAACAATCTCTAATGATGGATTAATTAGGCTTAATAGATTCGTCTCGCGATTTCCCGTCCATCCGTGTATTTAGTTTTATAATTAGATCATGTTTAGTCCTCCTAATCTTTGATTTAAAATTGCTACAGTAAATTTCGCAAACTTTCTCATCGAACTAAACAGACCCTGAAGAAAAGCACCAATTCGTATCCCTACTTATGCGTCTTAACTAGGGGAGATATGAAAGAGGAAAACTAGAAAAGTAGAAAGGGTGGCTTTTTAGGGAGGAATCATGAATTTCAGCTGATTTGTGCCACGTGGCAACAAAAGAATCAATTTTGCTATCCGGTCGTAAACACGAGCAAATGAAGCTTTTTCGGCAAAACTCCAGCTCCAAAAAGTTTAAGAGGTATAGAGATCGGGTTATTGAGAATGTTACAATGAACTTTCTTATTTCAATATTAGACTAAAACCAGAGACTTAAATAACTTTATACACTCACAAACACCGAGTTTCCAAATTTTCACCCCCACCAAGAGCCAGAGGTTTATGCTCATCCCCTCCTTCCAGAACCACACACAAGCAAATGCATCCTCAAAACTCAAAAGTCTCTCACCTAAAAAGGCCTCTTTCAACAGTCTCCAGAGATCCCATGCGGACAAGTCAAGCAGACAAGGTGTCCCTGTCAGCAGTTCCTCCCTTCACTCTCCCTTAGCACATTTGCACTGCTGAAAAAAATCAGAGCCCCCAACTTGCAGGCCAAGTGGCCGGCGGATCGCACCCACTGGGCCGGGCCCCCAAGCCGTATCTTTCTCTTGGCTGCCAGGCCTACCAGCTCAGCGGCACGCAAAAAAAATAGTGGTCGGATTTGGCGTCCGGGGGCTGATATTTTTGTGGCGGCCAGGGGACACGTCGGCCGCCCCTATCCGCTGTCGAAAATCCCATGGACGTTGCTGGGCCCCCGTCCTTGTCGCCGTTGTGGGAATTCACGGACCGGGCCGGTGCAATGCATCTGCTCTCTGGGCTCTGGCCTTGCTGCCGTGCCATTTGTCCTTGGAATTTTAGCGATGGTGATGGCTCGAGCAGCTAAGGTTAGGTTTTATCAGGAATGGTAGATTCTGTCCTGTGCTAGTGGTAGTGGCGTGACTGTTGAGGATGGCAATTTGCCTCGTGTGCCATTGGCCAGTGCATGGTGTGGGTCGGAATATGTGTTGGGGCCATGGCTGCAATGTTTGGAACAAACATGTAGTTTGTCGGCCTTAACGTTTACAGCATGATTTTCTTTGGAACATCCTGAAAAAAAAAACTCATGGTAAAGCATAACTTCCCTTCCTCTTTCTCAATTTCTTCTAATTTTTTTCTTGCCACATGCAAATCAATATCCTATTTTCCTCCCTTGAATGAATAATAGCTGTCTGGACTTTGGATGTGACCAAACTAAACCTTTTTCCCCTTTCTCCTTTCAGGAGAGGAAGGAAACCCAAACTGGAAGCTCACCCAACCCAAGCTTTGCGGGGTAAGTTGGCAACGGCCTCAACCAAGCAGGCCTTTACATACGCGGGCCGGGAAAGAAAAGCCCGATTTCCCCAATTTTTTTTCACTGGGCCAAGGCCCACTCCACCCCCGCCACCGCGTCCTCCTCTCTCGTCGACGGCGCGGGCGCCTTGCCGCCTTCCAAGTTCAACCTCGCCGCAGCCGCCACCAACTCATGCGTCCTTCGCGCGCTTGCCGCGCGCGAATCTCGGCGGATGCAAGTAAGTATCTGCTCGTCCCGCACATGCTGGACATCTACTCCTCCGCCAAGGATTTCTGGAATCCGGGAGGAAGTAGTTACTAAAAGCTGCGCTCATTCTGAATTTTGTTGGGAAAATGATAAGCTGACAACATTGAGCGAATGCGTGGTTATTTATTTCTAAACACGATCTGTAGTTACTAAAACGCTTTGGTTGCGTTATCGGTTCAATTTTCATAGATTTCCATGCCTTGCCCGTTTCGGTTGGTCTCTTGGGTGACGCATGCTGTTCACTTCATTCACATACCGGCTCGAATTAATGTTCAGAACTGGAGGAATACCGGTACAACCACAAGTACATGGTTAGGCCCATCACAAATTGGGGCACTGCGTTGAAGGGGTGTTTAATTCCAGTGAATTAGTGAAAAGTGGTGAAAATTTTTTTTATTGAAAAGCGTGTCCTGTGAGAGGGGGCACGGTTGTCAGTGTGAAAACTTTTTGGTGACTTTTGTCACTTTGAGGAATTAAACAGGGCCGAAATCACGTTTGCCACACATTTCATGCTTTTTATATGGACGATTCACATACTACATACTTCTGCGAGCTACTTCACATGTTTACCACATCATCTGTTTGCGTGTATGCAGGTGCTTGACCTCAAGACTGCACAAACGTGTCGACTGAAGGGCAATTTCTCCAAGTAGTATTCATAGTTAGTAAGGCCTGGTTTGTTTTTTTTTAGCGACCGTGCCTTAGCACGTTTTTCATTAAGAAGAAGAGGAAACAGAAAGTTTTGGATACACGTAGTCATCCAAGCGTGATGACTAAGAAGGCAGGAGCAAGAAAGAAAGGCGAGGGGCTACATAATTACAATGGCGCGACCTAAAGAAGCGAGCACTTGAGAGGGGGAGGGAGACCAACATCGGACAGAGAAAGAATCCTTGCTAGCGACCATTTGTTGATCTCATCGAGAATGTGGCTCAAGAGTTCGGAGATAGACTTGCTGCATCTGTTGAACACCCTGGCATTTCGCTCCAACCATAGAGACCACACCACCAGGACAACCATCGTATCCATTATTTTCCTGAGGATCTTGGGAATTCTCCTTCGGGAACGCGCCCACCAGTCCGCCAGGGAAAGCTCAGTTGGGGTCGGCGTCAGTGCTTGAGCGCCAAACCAACGCAGCAACCTGTACCAAACTTGACGGCTGAAAGAGCAACCAAGTTGTAGATGTGTTATCGTTTCAGACTCTTGACAGCATAGGGAGCAGGTGTCAACATCTTGTAGCCCATGGCGCTTCCTTCTTGCCGCGGTCCAGCAACAGTCATGCAGTGCTGTCCATACAAAGAATTTGCACTTCGCAGGCGCCCTCGTTTTCCATAACACCTTTGCGCCCGGGATTGCATACTGTCCCATAAAGAAAGCTCTATAAGCCGAGGCCGTGGTGAAATTCCCATCCGCGGTCCATCTCCAAATGAATCTGTCACGTATTCCATCTTCTAAAGCATAATCCTGGAGTCGTTCCCAGAGGTCCAGGTAGTCAAGAATCACCTGAACCGTAAGTGCCCCAGAGATGTCACGCGCCCATCTCCGGTTTTGTAAGGCCTCCATCACCGTTCTGGTCTTTTTGATACGAGGCCCAATTGCTTGTAGCAGGCGGGGAGCAATGTCCGCCACCGATTTACCATCTAGCCATTTGTCTGCCCAAAAAAGCGTTCTAGCGCCATCGCCGACCTGGACCGTGATCGATGAATGAAACATGGCTGCAACCTGGGGTTCAACTTCATCTGGCAGGGAGCTCCATGGCTTATTGTCCTCCATTCGTTTGGCCCATAACCAACGCATCCTTAGAGCGTGACCAAAGATCACCAGGTTCGGTATTCCAAGACCTCCCAAGTCGGGCGGTCTACATACCTTAGGCCAAGCTAGTAGACAGTGACCTCCAGAGACAGTTGCTGTTCCCTTCCATAGGAAAGCTCTTCGCCTCTTATCAATTTGTGTAATCGCCCAGGGTGAAAGTGCAACGGCAACAGCCGTATGGATAGGAATGGCTGACATCTTTACTTTCACTAAAACCCCGCGACCAGCCTTGGTCATCATGTGTGCCTTCCAGGTCGGAAGGCCTGCTGCAATTTTGTCCACCAGAGGAATTAGGTCCTTCTTTTTAAGCTTGTTGATAGAAAGGGGAATGCCGAGATATTTGCAAGGGAATGACTCCAGCTGACCCGAGAAGAATTGCATGAGCACAGCCGTCTGGTCCAGGTTGCACTGGATTGGAGAAATCAGGCACTTGTTCGGATTTGTATGCAAGCCTGAGGCAGAGCCGAATAACTCCAGTATGACTCTTGTTAGCACCAGGTCCTGTTGCACCGGCGAAAGAAACAAGACCACATCATCAGCATAGAGGTAAGTGCACTCCTTAATCTTGTCCGTCCCCAAAGGAAGGAGCAGACCTTCCCTGTCTGCTAGATTTAGCATGGAATTGAGAACCTCCATAACCAGGACAAAATGCATGGGCGAGAGGGGATCCCCTTGCCGAAGTCCTCTGGCATGNGCGGCCGCGTCCGCGAGCTCCTCCGCCGGAGGGAGAGGAGGAGGCGTGCGGCCGGAGGGAGAGGGGGAGGACGGGGCCGGGAGCAGGGGGAGCAGGGGGAGGGGGCGGCCGCGGGGGAGGAGGGGAGGGGGCGGCCCGCTGCTCTGCCGCCGGCGCGAGGAGAGGCCGAGGCGGGCCGGCGCTGGGGAGAGGAGGCGCGGCTCGCCGGCCGGGGGGAGCGGCGGCGGCTTCTGTGAGAGAGAGAGGAGGGAGGCCGGAGGGACCGAGGGAGGGAGGGAGGAGAGAGAGACCGGGGAGGGGGAGGAAAAATAGAGAGGAAAAAGAAAGGAAAAAAGAGAAGGAAAAAGAAAAGGAAAAAAAGAAAAAAAAGAAAAAAAAGAAAGAAAGAAAAAAAGAATGGAGGAGATAGAAAAAAGAAAAGGAAAAGAAAAAGGTGAGGAGAGAGAGAGGAGATGGTAGTTGGGATGGTGGAATAAAATATATGGTAGTTGGGATAGAGTATGGGATTTAGAGGATGACGGGTGCGGGAGAAGTTGTTATAGAGGATGGAATCTCGATGACCAGGACAGAATATGCCTTTTAGAGGATTGATATGGAGGATGACCAGTGCGGACAGCCTAAAAGCTGCGCTCATTCTGAATTTTGTTGGGAAAATGATAAGCTGACAACATTGAGCGAATGCGTGGTTATTTATTTCTAAAAACGATCTGTAGTTACTAAAACGCTTTGGTTGCGTTATCGGTTCAATTTTCATAGATTTCCATGCCTTGCCCGTTTCGGTTGGTCTCTTGGGTGATGCATGCTGTTCACTTCATTCACATACCGGCTCGAATTAATGTTCAGAACTGGAGGAATACCGGTACAACCACAAGTACATGGTTAGGCCCATCACAAATTGGGCCACTGCGTTGAGGGGTGTTTAATTCCAGTGAATTAGTGAAAAGTGGTGAAAATTTTTTTATTGAAAAGCGTGTCCTGTGAGAGGGGGCACGGTTGTCAGTGTGAAAACTTTTTGGTGACTTTTGTCACTTTGAGGAATTAAACAGGGCCGAAATCACGTCTGCCACACATTTCATGCTTTTTATATGGACGATTCACATACTACATACTTCTGCGAGCTACTTCACATGTTTACCACATCATCTGTTTGCGTGTATGCAGGTGCTTGACCTCAAGACTGCACAAACGTGTCGACTGAAGGGCAATTTCTCCAAGTAGTATTCATAGTTAGTAAGGCCTGGTTTGTGTTTGCATAGTCTGATCTTACGATGGAATCAATTAGAATGGTAGAAACCGCACCCAGAAAACCAACGAAGATGCTGGGTAGACTATGCTAATAATACTATTTTCAAGACGGCTGCCCCTCTCTCTAACTTTACCTTAACTATCTATCTACCGGCACAAATCTTAAAATACTGGAAGGTGCGTAGTAAGCTAAATCCTTGCGGAAGATGCACAGTAGCCAGATGGGCTGCCGGCCACGCAGCGTGCGGCCATGATTTGCTCTGGCGCATTGGTTGGGTTACTGGATGTGCCCTGGCCTTTGGCTACTGGTCCATCGTTCTTGTTCCCGGCAGCCTTGTCAACCTTCTTGCTCTGAAAATCTTGCAGAGCATCTTCCCATATCTCACCACTGTCACATGTATATATATGCCCCACTTATGAAAGATGGCATGTCCCTCGCGCTGCCGATGTTTCTTGAGTAAATTCCTTCATTGCCACTAAAATTTATATGAGTTCCCTCAATGCCATTAAAAATTTTCAATTGTCTTCATTGCCACTCTTTTAAATTTACATTCCCTTGGTTGCCACTACCGTTAATATCCGTTAAACTGCCGTTATGTTATTTCGCTGAGCTGCTCTAGAGCATGTCCTCGGCGTCGTGTCACGCCAAGAAACCTCGCCGCTGAGAGCCTGAGACATCGGCTGTCGTAGCCATGTCATCCCCATGTCTGCGTCGACACCGGCCGGCACGGCGGGGTCCTCATCCTCGAACACGTCGTTTTTTTGAAGGGTCACCGGGGGAGGGGAGGGGAGAGAATCCCCCCACCTGAATATTTTCATTCATTCATTGGCCCCTAAACGGCCCGCATGATGGCAAAGTTTTCGAAGTTACAATCCGGTTTTCAAGAGGGTTTACATGGCTTGGGAGAAAAGGGAGCACCAGGAGGCTGCGACAGCGTTGGTGTCCCGGGGGAGGCGGCAGGCCCAGAGCTGGGCGTCAGCGCGGCAGGCGCGTAGCGTGTTGCGGAGGTCGGCGTTTGCGCCGCGGAAGACGGCGTCGTTCCTGCGTTTCCACAGCTACCAATAGCATAGGAGGACGAGGGTGTCGAAGTGCGGCGCTGCGACGTGGTCCGGCCGATGCAGCATGTGGAGGTTGCCAACCTCCGTGGCGGTGTCGACGTTGAAGCCGATGGACGTCCAGAATGCGGCGGCGAAGGGGCAGGCGAACATGATGTGGCCGGCCATCTCCGTTGCGCCTTGGCAGATCTCGCAGGTGGCGTCGGAGACGATCCGCTTCTTCTGCAGGTTGGCGTGGCACTGGAGGCGATCGTGGGTGAGGAGCCATCCGAAGAACTAGACCCGTGGCGGCGCGCGGTTCCTCCAGACGAACGTCGCCGACGGCGATGTAGGGAGGTGCCGAGCCGCCAGCAGCGCGTAGACGGCGGACGTCTGCAGGGACCCGTCGGGGTTGATGAAGGGCCCCTGGCGCTCGTCCGGGCGGTTGCGAGGTGGGTGTCGTCGACGAGCACGTTGATGGTCGCGAGCTCAGACCGCGCCAGGCTTGTCAGTCGCGGCGCGAGGTGGCGTTCCAGGCCGTTGGTGGTGACTTCCTGGACCGTCAGCGACGGTGTGACGCAGTGGGAGTGTAGGGCCGGGAAGCGCTCGGCAAGGCAGCAGTCCCCGGTCCAGGCGTCCTCCCAGAACGACGTCGTGGCCCCGTCCCCGACCCGGACTGATGTGATTGCCTGGTATGGGGGAGGAGCGTCCTGAGCGCGTTCCAGTGATGTCCATGGATGTCGCCGGTCATGGAGGTGATGCAGGCGCGGTCTCGTACCCACCGGACCCAGGACGACGGCGCCCCTTGGTGCAGCCGGTGGACGAGTTTGAGGAGCAGGCAGTAGTTCTGGAGTTGGAGATCTTTGATCCCGAGCCCACCATGTGCTTTGGCATAGTGTACCTGATCCCATGCGATCAGGCAGTTGGCGCCGCTGGCGCCGTTCTCTCCTGTCCACAAGAAGCCGCGGCGGCGGCGGTCAAATTGGGATATCACGCCGGGCGGCAGCGGGAGGCAGCTCATGAGGTACGCCAGTTGGCCGTCCAGGACCGAGTTCACGAGCACGGCCCTCCCCATCGGGTTCAGAAGAGCAGCTTGCCATCCAGCGAGGTACCTGTCCGCGCGGCTGATGTAGGGGTCGAATGCCTTGAGGCGCAGCTTCTCGCAGGACAGGGGGAGCCCTAAGTAGGTCTATGGGAAAGCCCCCTACGTACAGCCGAGCAAGTTGATGCAGGCCGGCAGAGCCGCGGCGTCCATGTGCAGCGGCACAGCCGTGCTCTTGTCGTAGTTGATGTGCAGGCCCATCGCCTCCGAGAATTGTCCCAGCAGCTGCTTCAAGCGTTTGACGTCCGAGAGGGTCCCCCGCAGGAAGATCAGTATGTCGTCCGCATATTGCAGGATGGGGCACGGCTCGCCTTCCGCCATTGGGTGGCGAACACCCTCGTCGTGTTGGATGAGCGTCTGCAGGACATCGGCGATGAGGAGGAACAGGTAGGGGGACAGTGGGTCACCCTGCCGGAGGCCGCGGCGGCAAGTGAACCAGGGCCCCGGGCAGCCGTTCACCAGCACCGCCGTCCGAGATGTGGAAAGAATCTGATGGACCCAGCTGCACCACTGATCGTTGAACCCGCGCGCGGACATGATCTTCATGAGGCTGTTCCAATTGACCGCGTCGAAGGCCTTGGCGAAGTCCAGCTTCAGGACCAGGGTGGGCACTCGGCGTTTGTGGCACACCTGGACGAGCTCGGCGGCGTAGACGAAGTTCTCGACAATGGAGCGTCCCTTGAGGAACCCGGTCTGGTCCAGGTCGATGAGGCGTGATATCTGGCTTTGCAGCCTGGCCGTCATGATCTTGGAGACGATCTTGACTGAGCAGTTCTGCAGGCAGATCGGCCGGAACGCCGTCACGGCCACAGCGCCCGGCTTCTTGGGGAGGAGGACCATGTGCTCTCTGTTGATGCTACCCAAGTCGGCGTGGCCACAGTGGAACGCCGCCAGGAGGTTCATGACCGTCGGGCGCACCGTGCTCCAGGCAGCACGGTAGAAGCTGGGGCCGAATCCATCCGGCCCCGGTGCACTAGAGGTGTTCATTGCTCGGACAGCGAGCAGGGCCTCAGAGGTGGTGAACGCTGCTGTGAGGTCGTTTGTCGCGGCCGGTCGGTTGGTGTAGAGCGAGTCAACATCAAATGCCCACGCCGTGTCGCCCGTAGTGCCCATGGTGTTGGTGAAGTGGTCCGTGATCGCTGCAACCTTGGCGTGGTGTCCCGTGACAACGTTGCCGTCAACCTCGATTGCGCGGATCTGGTTCGCTCGCCAGCGCTGGGTCGCTTGTGCATGGAAGAACTCCGTGTTGGCATCCCCCTCTCGGAGCTGGCGGCGTTTGGCGCGGAGCTTCCAGTACGTCACGCGTTCCCGTAGAGCGACAGCAAGGCGTTCCCGTGCAAGCTCGCGCACCTGGTATTCATCGGTGGAGAGATGGCGGGTTTCTTCGAAAGTGTCAAACAAGAAAATAAGGAATTTGTAGTTGGGAAGGAGGGAAGGTGGCGCCCTGTTACGCCGTGCCCATACCTTGGCCGCGGCCCGGGTTATCTTGAGGCGGTGGGCGAGCCCCACGGCGGCGTTGGTGCCGGCGGTGTGTTCATGCCAGGACCTGAGAGCACAAGGGAGGAAGGAGGGGTTGCGAAGCCAGGTGGTTTCAAGACGGAAGGTGGAGGGTTTGGGGATTGCGGTGGGAGCTCGGCTAGAATGGGGGTGTGGTCTGAGGTTGGCCGGTTCAAGGCAAGGAGGGTGGAGTTTGGGTACGCGATGCATTGCGCGTTGTTGGTGAAAGCTCGGTCGAGGCGTGCTAGCGTAGGTTGCTTTCTCTTATTCGTCCACGTGTACCGGCGGTGGAGAAGGGGAAGCTCAGAGACGGTGATGTCATCGAGTGTGGCGGTGAAGGCGTTGCAGAGGGAGGTGTTTGTGGTGGCGGTGTTCTTGTCGGTGGCAGCACGGGTGAGATTGAAGTCGCCCAGCAGGAGCCAGGGACCGTTGATGTGTGGGTGGAGCTCGCGCAGCCCGTCCAGGAACTCAGTGGAGTCCCGGTGGTCTGCCGGCGCGTACACGTTTGTGACGGTGATGGAGAGGTCGGTGGTGGTGGAGGTGAGGAAGGTGGTGAGTGTGTGGCGTCTGGTGATGTAGGAGTTTAGGGAGAGGAGTTGGGGGTTCCAGGCCGTCAGGATGCCGCCCCGGGAGCCGGCAGCGCTGATGAACTGCAAGGATTGAGCGTGTGCGGCTGGGAGGAAGGAGTGTGCTTTTGCGCGGGGAACGTCCTGCAGTTTAGTTTCCTGGAGGCAAATAATCGTTGGAGAGGCAGCAACAAGTGAGTCTTTCACAATGCAACATTTATCCGAGTCACCTAAGCCACGAACGTTCCACGATAGCACAGACAAGGTCTTAACACGGTTACACATGATGGCGGTAGATCGACGCCAAGCTGCATCCAGCAGCGTTACAAACAGCTAGGGCCCGACAGGCGTAACAGACGTAACAGACACTAGGGGGGCAGCACGAATGGTGCGCCAGACACGAAGGCGACGGACATGTTGTTCCCAGCAACGTTTACAAAGCGGCGGCGCAGAGCACGTTTCGTTGCTACGGGATGTGCGGAGGGTAGCGATCATTCCTGGCGGGGGGGGCGCCGGGGGGCCGGTGCCGGGCGCGTTGTCGAGCCCGGCCGCCGTCACCAGCTTGCGTAGCTCAGCGGCGGTGAGAGGGGCGTCGTCCTTCCCCAGGACGTTGCCCTTGAGGATCATCGACTGGAGCTTGGCCGAGCAGGGCGCGAGGGACTCCTGGAGAGCCTTGCGTTGGGTCGCCTTGGCTGCGATGGCAATGTGCTTGCCATTCGCCATGGCGGCGATGCGCTTGCTCTGGCGCTGGGGTTCGATCACACGGACATGGCCGCAGAGCAGCCGTGGGCGCCGTCCGCAGCGAGCCGGCAGTGCAGCAGAGGGCGGGGTGGTGGAGGTGTGCGTAGCGTCGTGGTCTGGGCTGGCGGCCTCGGGGGTGGGCGGGGGAGCAACGGTGAGCGGGGTGGCAGTGGTGTAGCTGGAAGGCGCGGCGAAACGGATGCAAGCAAGCAGGGCAGTGAGGTGGAGGAGAGCTTGCTGGGCCTCCCCGAGGGAGCTAACGGCAGAGGGGGTTGGTGCTGGCTGATGGACTGGGCTGGGTGCATTGGTGGACGGAGGGTGAGGAGCGGGCTAGTGGGCTGGATTGGGTGCGTTTCGTGGGCCGAGCGGAGGCAGCCCAAAGAAAGGGAGGAGGTTACCCTCGGCATCCAGCTGGTCCGTGCGACGCCACACGCGGATCGGCAGGATGTGCGCGATGCTGCCCCCAAGCACGTCGGCGGCGGCGTCGACCCAAAGGTCGCTTGGGATGTCGAGGCGGCTGTGCACCTCGATGAGCAGGCGGAGCGGCGAGAAGTCGTTGCCGGTGAGGCAAGCGGGGTCGATTTCCACGACATTGCTGAAGCCGCGGAAGCTGTTCTTGATGTGGTCGGTGTCGTCCCAGTGTTCCGGCGGGTAGTCAGTCACCGCAACGAAGGCCAGCCACTCCGGGGTGCGGAAGAAGCGGTTGGAGGTTTCTTGGGGTCGCTCCAGGGTCAGCACCGTGTTGTGGTGAGTGATGGGGCTGAGGCCGCACACTATCTCGCGGTCAGCAGCGTTGGCGAAGCGGAGCAGCATGGCACCACGGGACGAGGGCAGCAGCTCGACGGTGACCTGGGGGAGACAGATGCCAGAGCAGTGCAGATAAAGGTTGTGACGTTGGCGCAAACCTCAGGGGGATCCACGTAGGCGAAGGCCAGCCGCTCCGCGACGTCCCGCCAGCCGCGGCAGGAAGACCTCCAGTAAGTGCGTGCGCCCTTCCCAGGCGAGGTCGGAGTCCGAGGAGTCGTCCCCTTCGGCCGCGGCAGCGCGCTCCCCCCAGTCGGACCTGAAGGCGTCGCTTTCAACCTCCTCCTCGTCGCTGGCCAGGGGACTGATCGCACGCTGGCCGACGAACGCGGGCGTGAAGGCGGCAGCGGGAGCAGGTGGTGGGCTGGGCGGGGATGGCGGGGAGCGCCGGCCATTGGAGGGCGGGGATGGCGGGGAGGTCGGGGGTGGCACCATAGGCGCCTTCCCTTTGGCATCGACGACGTGGATGTCCACGACGCGCGGGTAGACGAAGGAGGGTGGCGTGGCGGCAGGGGGCGGTGCAAGGTGAACGTCCGGCGTAGCTGCAAGGGGGAACACCGTGCCAGCTCTGAGGGCGGGGATGGATGTGTGAACCCCATGCGGGAGCTCAAGGTTCGGGCTTCCATCGGAGCTGGAGGAGGGGATCATGCAGAGCGGGTCGAAGGCGCGGGATGGAAGTGCGGGTATCACGCGAGCCGGTGTTGGAGGCGGAGGTGCGGTAGGCGGGGCGACAGGCAAGGCTTTAGGGGTGGTGTAGGGGACGGCGTGCACGGCTGCGCGAGGGATGGGGATGGGGTTTGGGATGGTGGGGTTGCCGGTGCGGCGCGGCCAGGGCGTGAGGAGACGGTGGACCGGCATCTTGCAGCGGGGGATGCGGTGGCCGGAGCCCCGGCAGTTCCTACACTTCACCGGGTCACGGCAGTCCCGGACGTGGTGGTCGTAGCCGAGGCAGCGGAAGCAGGTGTTGGGGAAGCGATGGGGCGAGGCCGCGGTTTAGCTAGGGTTTGCTGGTGTGGAGCAGGGGAGAGGAGGGCGTTACGGTAGGACGCGGCCGGTGGGTGGGCGGCATTGAGTTGCGAGGTGACGGCAGCTGTACCCTGGCCACTGCCCGCGCGACACGCGCTTGCTCCCGTAGGGGCGGACATGACGGGTGGAGCGGGGGAAGGGTACACAGTCGGGTTTGCCGACGCGCAGGGCATTGAAGAGTCTAGGGGGCTTGGTAAGAATTCTATTGTCGCTCCTCGATGGCTCGCGTTCCCGCTCCCGCACCTCGCGAGACGGCGAATGGCGACGCCCCACCTGAACCGCCCGACGGCCGCCCGGCCGCCACCACCATCCCTCCGTCCACAATAGCCCACCCACCACCGCGCCGTGCCCCGCCGCGGCAGCTGCCCGGCCCCGTCTCAAGGCCGGACGACCACGCGCCGCGCCAGCCGCCGGTGGAGCTCATGCCAGGCCTGGAGACGAACTCTAGGAGGAACTCCTCCGCCTCTTCCACAACACCGCTGTCCCAGGGGACCTTACCTGCGCGCCGCCTGCCTTCATCTGGGTAACACCGGCAACCCTCTCCTCCCGCTATAATCTTTGGTTTGTCGGCAACATGCTCAGTTTCTTGCTTGCGGCACATCCGAGTCGCCTCCATGTCATTCGCGCTAGGGATCGTGTGTTCCGCGTCTCGGTGTCCTGCCAGAACGTTGCCAATGCGCTGATCGTCCGCAGCCCCTTGCGGCTGGCGGCGTCCACCTTGCACCTTCACCCCTCCGAGGCGGCGGCGGCGAACGCCCTGGCCGCCCTCCTCAAGACGCCGGACCAAGGTCCACGAGTTTCGAATCCCACCGACATTCTTTCCCCGGTGGTCGTGGCCCACCGTGGACCGAACTACCCCCCTGTGACGGTCTTTACCGCCCCTCAACCGCCCGCCGCTTGCACGCTTGCTTCCCTCCATACCCATGCACAGCCCTCGAGCACATCGTGGAGGCAACAGAGGCGTGCGACAGCGTCCTCGCTGAATAGCATGGCCGACTGCTGCAGCACGCGCGGGCACCAGATGACCTCGTTCCTTGGCAGCAACTCTGTCTGGCCGCTCCAACCGTTCTTGATCCACTAGCGAGGTGTCAGCTATTGAGCTATGGCCATGGAGGCGGGCGATGAGCCAGAGGAGGACCTGGACAAAGTAGTTATAGGCATGGACATGGACCGATCCATCCAGTTCGTGCACATGTACATCCGCGACATCTGCTGGCATCGGTGGGAGGAGCGAGAGGCACAGCGCACGCTGCAGGGCGTGCAGACGGCCGAGCCGGCCATGATCGTGTTCAACCAGCGTAGCTGCTACCGCGAGATCTCGAAGTCGAAGAACTGCAATGCGCCCATGCGGACACGCGGCAGCCTTTCGCGGGGCTGCCGACCTGTTGCGGAGGATATAGCAGAGCAGGATCGGAGCTGGAGGAGCCCGCCGCCGCCGGCAGGCTACTGCTTCTTGCCATCCCCGACGCTCGCCTTGGCTGTCTCCCTCGTCAGCCATCCGAGTCCGAGCGCGGCAGCCACGACGTTGTTGCCACCGCGGGCTTGCAGGGAGGGCGACATGGAAGCAAAGTCATCGCCAAAAGCCCAAAGTTGAATTCGTCCTCCAGTCAGTACGCACCGAAGAGCTTCACGGTGTTCAGCGTGGACCCCTATTGTCAGCTGAACAAAATTAACGGCAATGGCAGTGAAGGAAACGTAAATTGTAAGTAGTGGCAATCAAGGGAACCTGAGAATTTCAGTGGCATTGAAGGAACACATATAATTTTCAGTGGCATTAAGGGAATTAACTCATGTTTCTTAGGGTCCATTGTGTACAGGTCACGTCATAACAGACAAACAAATAAATCATTAAAAAAGGTGGAAACAAGTAAGTAAAACATCAATCATCTCCAGAAAAGCAGCGAAGATTAAAAAGAGAAGGTACCGCACTAGGCAATCCATCATCTGGAATTGGATGGGGAGACCTCCACCATCATGAACTCGTCATAGATTTCGGCCATGAGGTCGAGAATTTGGGAGAGCTCCTCGTCTGAGCAATGGGGGTAGCCCATTGATATGATATCAGAGAAGCCGACTGGAAAGGAATTAATTGAAAAAGCCGGCTGGAATGGAATTAATTGAAGAAGCCACGCGGAGATAGAAGTGAGCTTCACCTGGCTAGATAGTACGTGTTATTTATATACATGTAATATAACAACTAAAATAGGAATTGCACAAATTGATGCATTTTGTTTTGACCTCGCATCCCAGATACCTCGTCGGCTGGCTCGAGGTGATTGCGTCGATATCTGGGATGTGACGGGCGGACAACAACCATTTGTGTGCAAAGTTAATTCTGTGTGTTGTGATAATTCTTAAGGATTTGGTGTTGTTTTTGTGCCTCCAAGTATTGCTCCCAAAAGTCCACTACCTCACCAGCCGGTCACCGCTAATGGAAGGGGCACCTGTCAATAACCATACCAAACCAGTGGGAGGGGGGCACTGAGGGGGCCATGCCCCCCCTTCCCCCCCTCCCCCCCCCCCAATGAAGAAATAGCAGCGAAAATCAAGAGAGAACATATCGCGCTAGGCGGTCCATTATCTTCAGCTTGCATGGGGACCTCCACTGTCATGAACTCATCATAGATTTCAGCCATGAGATCAAGAACATGGGCGAGCTCCTCGGCTGAATAATGGGGGTAGCCCATCGATTGATATATCTCACAGAAGCCTGTTGGCCGCAAAGGGTGGGGATGAAAGTGATCAAGCTTCATCCCGAGGCACGTATTATTTAAACGCGTGTCATGTAAAGCCAGGAATCAAGAATTGATGCCTGAAGCCAGGAATCAGGAATTGATAGCTCTTGTTTTTTGACCGTGCATACCGGATACCTCGTCGGCTGGCTCGAGGTGATTGCATCCGTATTTCGGATGGGCGACTCCTCCCTTGGTTGTGATAATTTTGAAGGATTTGGTGTTGCTGTTGTGCCTCTAAGTATTGCTCCCAAAAGTCCACCACCTCATCAGCCGGTCACCACCAGGGGGAGGGGCACCTCACCAGCCGGTCATCGCCAATAACCATACCAAACCGGTGGGAGGGGGCGCTGAGGGGCGCATGCCCCCCATTCAGAAAGAGTAGCAAAAATAAAGAGAGAACACACCACGTTAGGCGGTCCATTATCTTCAGCTGCATGTGGAGATAGAAGTGAGCTTCACCTGGCTAGGTAGTATGTGTTATTTATAGATATGTAATATAAACAACTATGCCAGTAATTGCATAAATTGATGCCTTTTGTTTTTGACCTCGCATCCCAGATACCTCGTCAGCTGGCTTGAGGTGATTGCTTCGATATCTGGGATGTACGAGCAGATAGAAACCATTTACGTGCATAGTTAATTCTGTATTGTGATAATTCTTAAGGATTTGGTGTTGCTGTTGTGCCCCAAGTATTGCTCCCAAAAGTCCACCACCTCACCAGCCGATCACCGCCAGTGGGAGGGGCACCTCACCAGCCGGTCACCGCCAATAACCATACCAAACCAGTGGGAGGGGACACTGAGGGGCGCATGCCCCCCAATTCAGAAAGAGCAGTGAAAATAAAGAGAGAATGTATCGCGCTAGGCGGTCCATTATCTTCAGTTGCATGGGGACCTCCACTGTCATGAACCCATCATAGATTTCAGTCATGAGGTCGAGAATTTGGGAGAGCTCCTCATTTGAGTAATGGGGGTAGCCCGTCGATATGATCTTAGAGAAGCCGACTGGAAAGGAACTAGTTGAAGAAGCCAAACGAAGATAGAAGTGAGCTTCACCTGGCTAGGTAGTACGTGTTATTTATAGACATGTAATATAAACAACTAAGCCAGGAATTGCACAAATTGATGCTTTTTGTTTTTAAGCTCGCATCCCAGATACCTCGTCGACTGGCTCGAGATGGTTGCGTCGGTATCTGGGATGTGACGGGCGGACACAAACCATTTGCGTGCAAAGTTAGGGGGTGTTTAGTTGGGTAGACTGAAAGTTACCGTTTACTGTAGCAATTGTAAATCAAAGATTAGGAGGACTAAACATGATCTAATTATAAAACTAAATACTATGGACGGGAAATCGCGAGACGAATCTATTAAGCCTAATTAATTCGTCATTAGAGATTGTTTACTGTAGCACGACGTTGTCTAATCATGGCCAAATTAGGCTCATTAGATTCGTCTCGAAAAGTTACCTAGGGGTTATGGAATGGGTTTTGTCATTAACACACGTTTAGTACTCCATGCATGAAAGATTCTTTTCGATGAATAGTTGGATGTGACGTTTTGGCAAATTTTTTTGCGAACTGAACAGGCCCTTAATTCTGTGTTGGGATAATTCTAAAGTATTTGGTGTCAACCGGTCATCGCCAATGACCCTACCAAAACCAGTGGGAAGGGGGCACTGAGGGGGGGCCATGATACCCACACCCCCCCCCCCCCCCCGCTTGGTGCACACCATTGGTGTACGTCAAATTTTCTACAACGAAATATACTCCTCGTCGACTTGATCGGATCATATATTAGAATTAGATGGCCGTACCGTTGCTATATGGTATAATATGGCGCCACTCTTTTCATCTTTATTAGCAATTCTCTTACTTAAACAATTAACATATAATGAATACTTGACTAGAAAGAAATATGTTGAATCAAAACTCTATTGCTTTTCTAGCAAATTGATAGAAATCATTGAGTGCAATACTAATATAGTGGTAGAAATTAAAATAAATAAATAAATTAGTATTGTGCCGTAGTAATGTCCGAGCATTTTGCTAGTTAGTACAAAGTAACTCTATGAGTCCCTTGTTGCATGGTGTTTGACGCCACCCGACGGCCCGAAGGCAACGGCAGCGGGCCGACGGGTCTCCATTCTGATGATACAGCAGCGGGCCGGCAGCCCACGCCGAGCGTGTGTTCTCGGTGACGGGCCAGGAGTAGTATATGAGGCCTCTCTTTTCCTGTACACGAGCTGTATGAAGCAAGCACAAGTTAAACGTCCTGCCAAGGACCATGCAAACGCGACAACGTTTTAACCAGACATACAAGCAAGTTATTTATTCGATGGGCTTAGGCACTGTTTCAATCTTTAGAATTAATAATTAGCTACAGAGTTAATAGTTCCTAAAAAAAGCTAAGAGCTAATATCTCTTAGCTAGCTAGCTAACTATTAGCAGGGTAGTGTTTCGATCCACCTGCTAATAGGATCTGTTTGGATCTATAAAGCTAATATTTAGCTAGCTAAGAGCTAATATCTCTTAGTTAGCTAACTATTAGCAGGGTGGTGTTTTGATCACCCTGCTAATACATAGTAGGATAGTTGATTTTGTACTAATAGCACCCTTCAACTAGCTAATGGATTAATTATTAGCAAAATAAAGTGCTAATATTTAACAGGCCCGTTTGGATCCCTAGCTACTAACCATTAGTTCTAATTGTTAGAGTATATTTGGTAGATTAGGATGTGTAATTCCGGACTGTCATATATATGTTTGGTAGGTTATGATATGTAATCTTGGACTGCCATATGTATTGGGAAGATGTCTTACCTCCTAAGTCTTGTACCCCTATATATTCGCCCTAGAGGCTCAATGCAATACATCGACCACGTATTATACTAAATCTTACATGGTATCACGAGTCTAGGTTCAAACCCTAGGCCTCTGGGTTCCGCTGCCTCGCACCGCCCCTGGGGAGATCGATCTCCGCCGGGGGCCAGCGCCCCTGTAGATGCGCCGCGGATCAATCTGATCCGCCGCGCCGTTGTGGTCAAGACGCAGAGCAGATGGCCTATCTCCCGTGGTGATTGATCTCGTCGGCTGCCCCGGCCTCTTCCCTGCCGTCTCACCCGTGCGCGCGCTGCCCCTCTCCTCCTGCGCCGTCGCTGCCTTGCGCACGACCATGCGGCCGCGGAGGAAGCACGAGGGGCGCCAAGTCGCTGCGCCATCGAAGCCGCGGGGACGGGCCGGGCCGCCGGTCGACGCCGGCGCTCTTCGTTAAGATCCGCACCGGGACGGGCTATAGCGGGGCCACCTCGCGCTGTCCCGGCCTCCACGCACCTCCATCGCGCCGCTCCACCTGCGTCGTCGGTGACTTGCGCCGCCGTGGTGGATCCACCCCATCTCGACGCCCTCAGACCCCGCTCCCTCCCCTGGCTGATTTCTTTTCCTCTGCTGTGTTGACCACGGTGCGGAGGAGATAAGGGAGGGGGAGGGGAACTGCTAGGAGCACCCCGAGATTGTACCCAAGGTCCGCTTGCTACTGCTGTCTTTCCTTTTCTCTGATCTAAGATCGGTTTGCGTCGCCCTGTCGTTCATCGCCGTTCATCGTCGACACCCCCGAAGGACGAGGTTTTTGCTGGGCCTTCTCAGGCCGCAGCGGCGTCGCTCGTGATCAAGCCTCTACCGCCGGTATCGCCGCCTTCCAGCGGCGGCGGCGCTCGCACCAGCTCGCCGCCCCTCAGCGCCCCCCGGACGACCACCCGACGCCCCCGGCTGACCACTTGGTGCCTCTGATTAGCCCCTCGGCGCCCCCCAGCGCCGCCGGTCGGCGACTCAGCACCACCTCTAGGCGCCTCCGATCGGCCACTCGGCGCCCCCTGGCGCCGCCGGTCGGCGACTCAGCGCCACTACTCCGAGTGCTTCATGCCGCAAGCTCGCGGGCACCGCCGCCGATGTGCTGCAGGAAGAAAGTCGTGCTCTTTAGCCCCACTATCACCAGCGCCATCCAGCCGCATCGTTCTGCTGAATATGCCACCAGAAGCTGTTGCCTACCCGCGGCCACTCGGCTCTCCAGTCAACCACTCGGCGTCTCCGGTCGACCACACGGCACCACCCGGGCGGCCTCCCGACCCCTCCTCCACGGCTACGACCACGTCCACCTCGACCTCGGCTACTTCGGCACTAAGGGGCTATCATCTGCATGAGCTCTAGTCGCAAGCATTCGCACCGGCGTTCCGACTGCGGAGGGATGTCTCCATTGTTCTCCAGTCTGTACATTTGTTTTGCTAATGTTGCGACTGCGGGGGATGTTAGAGTATATTTGGTAGGTTAGGATGTTTAATCCCTGACTGCCATACGTATGTTTGGTAGGTTATGATATATAATCCCGGACTGTCATATGTATTGGGAAGGTGTCTTAACCCCCAAGTCTTGTACCCCTATATATTCGCTCTCAATGCAATACATCGACCACGCATTATATTAAATCTTACACTAATGGATCCAAACAGTCCTTTAATGTTCCAAGAAGAACGTGAGCTGTTCTCCTGCCACCGCCATCGTGAGAAGTATGAATAAAATATATGTTCGGTGTTCCCTATTTTTGTATTTGTCTATTTATTTTATGGGTTTATTTACACTGGACAAGTCTGCAATATACTTTTCTCCCACATGTAGAGAAAATCATAACAAAATATTATATTCAGAACATTATCAAACCATGAAAAACTAATATTAGATTTACTAAGACTCCTTAAAAAGGTCATGGAAAAATAATGTTGGAAAAGTGAGAAAGATGGGACTCATGCTTTTTGATAGTGGACATGGACATGTGCAAAGGCAAATGAGTGATCTTGGGACATAAATGATGTTCTCGTTATTAGATTGTACATGGTTGAAAAATGAGTATGATATTAATAAGTTTGACTTAAGTGAATAATGAAGTTTCAAGTACTAAGGAGCATTATCCTCTCTATTTTTTTCTTTTTTATCTTTTTTTCTTTTTCTTTGTCTTCTCTATTCATTTTTTTTTATGTTTTGCTTCTCAGAACTTGTGACCATATAATTACCTAGCAGCACCTTTGTTTCTCAGTTTAAAATACCCTAGGTTGTTGTATGAGTTCAGAATTTCATGGTTTCCATTCTCCAATCTCTGCCCCATTTACAGTCAGTCTCCTTGGGTGATCCATGCATTTCACTCCCATTCACAAATTGAAATGTTCATAATTGGAGGAATCAATACCGGGTTATCAATATTGGTACGAAGGCAAGATTCGTGTCCGTTTATCAATATTGCATGAACTGTATTTAATGTATAGCTGGTACAATAATATACTAATAATCTATTCCTTTCCTTTAAGTCTCTTATTTGAATGTGGTAGCATCAACTGATGGATTCCCAAGAATTAATTCTTTTGGACTTGGATTTTCATATGCTATAAATAGAAGTATGCTATGAGTACATAAGTATGTATATTTATCATTTGCAATTTCAAGTAATACTTCAACAAGAAACTTGTAGAGGGGGCTATGAAAGTCATTCTTCAACTCTTCGTTATTGCATTAGTTTTAACACATCAATCTTTAGGTGATCAGGATTGTTATGAAGACAAATGGTCCATTAGACGGCATTGTAGGACAAGCATCTCAAATGAAGGTGACTACATAGCGCCAAGTGACTCTTGTTGTCATGTGGTGAGAAAATCTGACATGGTTTGTGTCTGTCATAAACTCAACAAGATCGACCTAGTCTCAGTAAGCTCAGTAAAGCTTTCTTATGTTGCACATGATTGTGGCAATCCAATTCCGATCGGAACCATATGTGGAAGTAAGTATGCAATGCTATTAATTAATTTGGTATACAAAATATTCAAACCATGGTAGATATTCAAGCTACCTAATGACATAAGAGAATATGATATGGTTTTTTTCTAGGTTGATAACATAATATATTATTTTTTTCAGCTTGGATTGTGCGACCACCACTATCGCCACCATCACAAAGGGCACATCCATGAAAGTTCATAAGGGAAGAAGCATCTATAAGAATAATAGTGAAATAAAAGATATGTGATGGTATTTATTTTTGTGCGCAACCTTTTTCTTAATCTAATCTTGGGTGTGGGGTGTTGAACAAAGAGAAAGACAAAAGACATTTGGTTTGATAACACAATAACTATGAAAAATAGTTCATATATATAAGATTTATGCATTTAATGCACGGCAAAGACATATTAATTAAGATTTGATGCACACAGAAGAATGTAATAAACAATGGTACACCAACTTTATCACTAAGCTTCAACTCAATGAACAACACAAACATATCACCTAGGATACCTACCTCTATACTAATATTACTAAAGAAAAGATTGATCTCTTGTCCCATGAGTTTTCCGCTTTTCCCCAACATGGGGGTCCACCTCAGCCGCATGGACCCACACGCTTAGTGTTGGTGCTTGGTAAAGACAACTTTTAGGTGTTGTTTTAGTAGTGTTTCAATATTAATTCATATACTCTCCCATCATATGGCACCTAAAATAGCCCCATATTCATGGATGTGTTGTATTTTAGAGCATATCGTGCATTTACCAAAAAGGACACAAAAGGGATGAATTTTTTACAAGTAAGAGATATGGGCCTGGACTTAGGACAATGGACCACACAAATACGATTAATGCTGGAGTCCCACAAGAGCAGCAGAACTTATTCAGGCCATAACTTCCTCATTCGGACTCCGGATTTTGCAAAGTTTGTGTATAATTTGATCAGCTCAAAAAGATCTACATCTTCATGGGGGTATATGTGACATTTGGGGCTCTGATTGGCATGACACCCAACTTAACCATCTTGATCTCCCTAGCCCATGGTTGAAAGCACACATAGATACTTTGCCTAGAAGGCACCAAAACCGACTTCATCAACCATAAATACCCAGGTTCATCAGATGGAAATTTGGCCGAATCACAACCGCTACTAGGTTAGGAACAAAGGTTGAGCCACCATGAGAGGGAGGGGGCAAACTGGCACCGCAGAGGGCCATGCTGATCAGCATGCCTCCTGGTGCCGATTGACAAATAGCCCCTAACTTTGTGGTTTAGTCACCTAATTCGTGAACTTCTTGTCCAGGGGCTCCATACCCCATGTGTAAGTCAATCTGTGTAAATGATGGGGTAATTTCGTTGTTCTTTCGTTGGAGTTTTTAGGAGATCTCGACTTGTAACTTCTACAATAATCATATATATTCATGTTCTACTCATCTTGTGGTATATGTCATTGTAATGCTTTATTTACATATGTGAGCGTTCGTTCTAGTCAACATATGTTCTTAGTAGAGTTTGTGGTTATTGTGGTGATTAACTTAGTAGGGTTTGTGGTTATTGTGGTGCTCAGCTTAATTCCGGCGACGACGTTCAGCATCGATCCCTTCTCGGTGGCAATGGCAGCGGGCCGACACGGATCTCCATTCTGATTAGATACAGCAGATAGCAGGCCGGCAGCCCATGACGAGCATGTCGTTCCCGGTGATGGGCCAGCAGTAGACGAGGAGGCCTCTCCTTTTTCCTGCACGCGAACAGCATGTACCATGACGAAGTAAGCACAAGTTGAGCGTCCTGCTAAGGGCCATGCAAACGCGATAACGTTTTAACTAGCCCTGTTGCTGAATATCCAAAGATCATACCCAAATTCACTCCGGTATCAAATGAGAGGATATGGATACAAAATTAATTATCCATTACAAATAGGGAGGGTAAGATATGGAGAGAACTATTTATCCACTAGAGATATATAGTATCTAGTACAAAATTAATTATCCACTGGATATGGGTAAGAATGGGAAGGATAAGGATTGAGTTTGGATTTGGGTATGAATAAGAGTGGGTTTTTCCGTACTCTCCCCAATGGTAGGCCTAGTTTTAACCAGACATGCAAGCAAGTGATTTATTTTACTGGCTTGATGTTCCAAACAGAACGTGAGCTGTACGTTCTCCTGCCACCGCCATCGTGAGAAATATGAATAAAATATATGTTCGGTTTGTCTATTTTTTATTTGTTTATTTACACTGGCACACCTAGAATATATTTTTCTCCCACACCTCAAGAGACAGATTGACAAATCTCAAGGGAATATTTCTAAAAAAAAAGTACAACGGATACATGTACTTAGGTTCATAATTTGGTGTTACTAGTCGATACCAACAAATTTTTCTGGAGCCGTTGCGGGGAAATACTTATCAACCTACTCTACTCATATAAACAAGCGGGAGGCTTATCTGGAATTTGGTAGGTAGAAACAATCTTAGTAAAATATTATATTCTGAATATTATCAAACCATGAAAAACTTCTATTAGGTTTGTTGAGACTCGTTAAAAAGGTCGCAGGAAAAATAATGCTGGAAAAGAGAGAAAGATGGAACCCATGCGTTTAGATAGTAAACATTGATAGTTTCAAGTACTAAGGAGCATTATCCTCTCTTTTTCTCTTTTTTATCTTATTTTCTTTTTCTTCGTCTTCTCTATCCATTTTTCTTTTTATTTTTGCTTCTCAGACCTTTGTCACAGTATAATTACCTAGCAGCACCGTTGTTTCTCAGTTTAATTCATCCTCAGGTACTGTATGAGTTTAGACTTCCATGGTTTCCATTCTCCAATCACTACCTCTTTTACAATTAGTCTCCACTAGCCCATCAACCCGTGTTCCCGCACGGGCTAATATTTTTTAAAAGATATTGTATTTAGAAATTAAACTTCTACCTAATAATCAAAATTGTTTGCATACTACTTTTTCATTTTTCAACACTTCAACATAATACTCATATAGATGTGTACTTATATTTTTACATTTGTGATTGATTTTTAATTAGTATTTACTCTATACACTTTTTCATCCATATTCATACTCCTTTCATTTTGTATCACACCTCCATACATTATATTTAGCATAAAAATTAATATTTTTCATCATTTCCTCACATATACATTTATAAATGGCCTACATGATGGCATTCATTATGCGTATGTACTTTAACTTATTATTTCTATATTAACAATGATAAATAGGTAATTTAGAATCATATATTAGTTTACTTTTGGACCTTTCGGTAGAATGCATATGAAGATAATTAGATTAAGATTTAGGTGTTTAGTTTAGGTTATATTTAATAACGGCATACACAGATAACTTAGATACAAATTTTGAATGTCATTTTACGTATCCTTTATAATGATATGCATGAGTAAATTAGATAAAGATTATGAGGTTAATTTAAATTATTTTTATAATGCCATAGCTTGATAATTTAGATGTACTTTAGGGTTTATTTTAGAATTTATAATAATATTGGTGGGTAACTTTTTAGAAAATATAATAGACTAATGACTATAGTAATTAGAGTTTACATGATTGATGTTTTTAATTTTTATGCAAATTTCTTGAATTTTTCTTTATTTTTGGCATGTCTCGTGAGAACTAATGCGGAGTCTTCAATTAAAAAAATTAAGACTACATTCCTTCCAAACTATTACCTTGAGCTATCTCTTATTTGTTAAATATTTGAACATAATACCTATATAGATATATACTTATTATTTTCATCCGATTATGATAGATTTTAGTTAGTAATTACTCTATAACGTTTTAACACATATTTATAATCTTTAAATTTTCAATTTGCATCTAATTTTTGTGAGAATTTCTAGAGTTTTGTTTTTTTTCAAATGTGTCTCATGAGAACAAATGTGGAGTCTCCAACTAAAAAATTAAGGTTATATTGCTACCAAACTACTACCTTGAGCTATATCTCATTCATTAAATATTCGAACACAACACCTATATAGATATATACTAATTATTTTCATTCGATTGTGATAGGTTTTATTTAGTAATTACTCTATAACGTTTTCATACACATTTACAATCTTTAAACTTTCACTTTCCATCACATGTATGCGCTTGAATTTATTTAATGAACCCTAAGTTTGAACTATAATTTTAACATAGAAATTTATATTCTCATCATGTGTATACCTTAATCATGCATATATACCTTAATCATTATATCATATACCAATAGTGTATAAAATATACGATTTAGAATCTTATACTGGTGCATATTTCTAATTAAGATGATTTAGATTGAAATGTAGGATTACCTCATGTTATTTTTAATAATGACATATGTGGGTAATATAGATGTAAAGTTAAGGGGTTACTTTAAGTTATTTTTTAAGTATTTGTAGTGGGTAATTTAATTGCAAATTTATGAGGTTATTTTAAATATTATTTATAATAACATAAGTGGGTATTTTGATGAAGATTAGGGATTACTTTGGTTTTTTTATATAATGGCGGAGGTGGATAATTTAGATATAAATTTAGGAAGTTATTTTAAGCTATTTTTATAATGGCATAGTTGGGTAATTTTTTAGAAAACATAATAGATCTAATGACTATGATGATTTGAGTGTTCCAATTGATGGCTAGATGCTTTTTTTTTTAGAATTTCTCTCTTTTTTTCTAGAGTGTCCACCTAGGATCCTATGTGGCTTCACCTGAAGGCTTCAAAAAGAGTCTCCAAAGATAAGATGGGTGATCCATGCATTTCACTGCACTTCGTTCACAAATTGGAATGTTCAGAATCGGAGGAATATAATCCCAGGCCCATCACAAATAGGGGCATGGCCTTAAAACTACGTTTACCACAAATTTCGTGCTTTGTTTATGTGTGGTGACGGAGATACACCTCTGATTATACCTACGGCCCCATCATGCGCTTGTATGCATGGATGTAGTACTTGACGTGAAGACTGTACAAATGTGTGAAGAAAGTTGCAAAAATTATTGTTGCAATTGTAAATCAAAGATTAAAAGGACTAAACATGTTCTAATTTATAAAACTAATTACATGGATGGACGGAAAATCGCGAGACAAATTTATTAAGCCTAATTAATCCGTCATTAGAAATTATTTACTGTAGCACGACGTTGTCTAATTATGGCCTAATTAGACTTATTAGATTCCTCTCGAAATTTCACCCGGGGTTATGGAATGGGATTTATCATTAATTTACATTTAATACTCATAATTAGTGTCCGAATATTCGATGTGATGGATGAATAATGAAAAGTTGCGAAACTTGCCGCAGCTAAACAGGGCCATTCATAGTCTGGTCTGGTCTGGTCTGGTCTGGTCTGCGTTGTTCAGTCTGATCTTATGACATCCTGATCAATCAGAATGACAGAAAACTCTCCCAAAAATTTAAAAAAGATGCTGGGTAGACTACACCATTTCAAGACGTCTGCAAATCTGAATTATCTGTGTCTTCATCAGAAGCTGCATGGTCAGTCCAGGCTCATCAGAGCCATGCATCCCCAAGCCAGGCCCAAACAAAACACATATCCTATTTGCCACAACCAGCAAAACACCACAAAAATAGAGGCCGATCGACGCCGAAAAGCCTCTCGCATCAACCAGCCAATCCAAGCCAAGCCAGCCTGTTCCTGCACTGCACACACTAAGCCCTGACACTGAGGCACAATGAATGCACTAACACACCAAGCTCTGGTTGGACCTAACAGAAGACTGACCCCCAATCATGCAAAAACTCTGCATGCAGCAGACAGGGACCCTGCATCCCTCCGACCCTCCCTCCGTTTCGCGGATGCTGCTGGCTCCGTCCGTCCTCGCAACCACACGGCGCGGCCCCACCGCCTCCATCTCCAGGCCCTATGCTCTCCAGCCAGTGGCCGGCCGGCCATGGCGTCGTCCCAGAAGATAAGTCGAGGCTAAAAGGCTTGAGTGAGTGAATGCCGTGGAGCTGGAACGCCGGGCTCCGATCCTCGCCGTCCGTGCCTGCCTCGGATGCCCTCTCGTCGGAGCCTTGGCCGCAATCCTCGCGCTCATGTGCGCCACATGTACCCTGTCGGCGAGGCCTGGACAGCCGCATGTTACCGCCGGAATCTGAACGAATGGGAACTGCAAGTGTGCACCCAGATTCAGCTCTGATCGCCAGAGCTGGGGTTTCGTTTCTGTTTGAGCTAGCCCTTGACCGGCCAGCTCGATCTGGCCGTGCCGGCCAACTTGGGAGCCATTGACAGGTGGCTGCCAAGTGGAATGGTGAAGCAAAGATTGGACTGGATCCTGTGCCCATCCTTGAGCATGCATATAAGCATGTAAAATCTTCAGTACACAACTACACATGTTCTCAGAGGGATGCCAGCTGATGAGGAACAAGTGTCTGTGTTGTTGCATGAATTTTTGTTCTCTCTCTCTCTTTTAGTTAGCAAGATTAGTAAAGTGGTTAACTTAATTTGTGCCTGAGATTGAATGAGAAAACCTTCAAGTCCATGAAAGAACCAGTGGATTGAGCATGTAGTGAACTGATGAACTGGATCTGTGTGGTTCTTGCGTTCCGCACCCAAATTAAAGCATGTTGTTCTTGCTCTTGCATTTGCACAACCAAAGGGAAACATATGGATAGATAAACATAAACTCTTGAGGGGAAAACAAGCCATGTTTTCACCTGCACTTACAGAGAGTAATCAAGCACTGATGATGGATGTAACTTAATTAAAAGAGTGATATTTGGCTTTGTACAAACACACATGGAGATGTCAACTCGAATCTCCACTCCTTTTGTGTTGCTAACACCTAATAATAGTAAAAAAGAAAAAGAAAACAGAAACAAAGTGATGACCACACATCCACTCATGCATGCACTTTGATGCACAAAGCATAATTTCTCTCCTTGCAAGCTTCAGCTTCACTTCTCCTGTCGATCTTGCGTTTTTTGCCTTTGTTTCCATGTTGTGTTGAAGATCGAGCCAGACAAGGGGAGAGAATATGGTAAAACATGTCCATGCCTTGGAGATTCCAACCCAAAAAGAACAAAAGAATTTGCTCATGCACAAGACATATGCATCTTGCAATAATCCTCAGTTGTTCTTCACTGACCCAAGGCCCCTTGCTTCAGATCCCTTCATGATCCTCAACCTCTTGCAGGTGCTGATGAACATGCTGCAAAATCACAAGAACCAAAGACCATGAGACACCATTTCCTAATTAATACTATCTTGGAAATCTCTTAATCTTGCATACCAAATCTGAGCAGGTGGACAACAGATGTGTGTGTTAATTTGCAATTGTTGCAAGCACTTACTCGAAGGGGACGTCTCCGACGAGCATGAGGTCGCCGTCCTTGTCCTCGTAGGTGACGGCGAAGTCGGAGGGGTTGACGGCGGGCGCGTCGGCGCCGCCGGAGAAGCAGAGGAACATGGCCTCCAGGGCCTCCCTGAGCTCGCGGTAGCCCTTGTACATCTTGAGGTCGATCTTCCTAAGGTAGGGGGCTCCGTCCATGCTCACCTTGACGAACAGAGCACCGGCGGCGGCGGCGGCGCCGGCGGCAGGGGCCGGGGCCGGGGCAGGAGCCTTCTCCTCCGCCGGCGCCGGCTTGCTCTTGGCGCTGCTGGACTGCTGGAGGCAGCTCTTCCTGTACGACCTCACCGGCGGCCATCCCACCACCTGAGCCCTGCACGACGAGGCAACAAATTTCCACGCGCGTCAGAACGCTGCCGGAAAACAAGAACAAGAAGAAGCCAAAGCCATGGACCATGGTGAGTCACTCACTTGGCGGCCGGCGGCGCGGCCTTGGTGGCCTCCTCGGCGCCGCTGTTCCCGTCGCGCTTCTTGCCCCTGGGCGTGGACGGCGGCGTCGGCAGCGCGGCGGCCGGTGCCTCCTCGGTGCCCGGCAGGCCGAGCCTCAGCTCGGTCGCCTTCAGGCAGCTGTTGTCAACGTCGGCCACGTAGCTCGCTGCGGCGGCGGCGGCGACCTCCATCTCTGCCTCCTCGACCGTAAAGGTAAAGCTCCCAGCTTTGGACGGACGAAGACGAAGCTGAGCTCTTCTCTCTGATCTTCGCTGGCCTGGCTCGATAGATGAGTTGAAAGAAATAAAGCTGAGCTGTGAGCTGGTGACTTGCGGTGAGCTTGTGGTGTGTGGTGCTTTATAGAGGTGAGGAGGAAGAAGAGGAGGTGGAGGAGGCCATGGCGGGGCGTGTGTGGGCGGGCGTGCGAGCTGATGGAGCCACATCGGTCGCACGGGCAGGGGCGGCACACGCGCACGTACGTGCCAGAGGAGAGAGAAGGTCACACACACATACACACATGTGCGCCCACACCGTTGCGCGTACAAACAGCTGGGGTGGTTGCGTGGCAGGGTGCAGCCATGGGCACCCTGCCGGTCCGACCCGCGACAGCCCGGGCCGACCCTGTGGCCCCGCTCCGATTCGTCCGGTGCCTCACGGGCCTCTCCCAACACGTCTCGTCCATGAACATATATAACGGGTTAACGGGTTCTGGTTCTCTGCTCCACAGGATCCGATCCAGTAACTAATTGACCTACTAGTAGTAGCTGATGACACTACACTGGCTGAAGCTTATCAAGTGGTTTGTAGTTCATCAGTTGTTATTTGTTAACCATGTGAATGCTATGAGCTAGTGGTGCAAGGAAGAACCCTTCTAGAGCCCGGTCGCGGCGGGGTGCGGAGCGGTCAAGGATGGCAGCCCGGATCCATGTACTAGAAGGATGGTTTTTTTTTTTTTTGAAGATGAAGGATGATTAGCGAGCACCAAGAATTATGTTAGGAACCAAATCAAGCTAAACAAGGTGTGCCGTTGCCATGATTAGGATGTGCTATCATGAGAGATCTCGGGGGAGCATCTTTTGGCGCATACAATACTGCCCTACACCCCTCCTGCCACTGCCCAATTAATAAGCTATATGCAAAGGAACAATGTAACATGGAGATGAGTGTGTATAGCCATTGCATGCTCACACTTGTCTATTCCATTGCTTGTTCAAGCTCCCTCTCTCTCTCTCTCTCATGTATCTCATGGCCATCATCTCCATCTATCCCTCTCCACTACACCCTGTTCCTCCTTTCTTGAGCCTTGCTTCTTTTGGTTGGCCGCGGGGCCCACGGGCAGCCCTAGTGGGGGGCTTTGTTTAGTTTAGTTTAGCCCAAAACCCGCCTCGCAAAGCATCGTTAAGCGGTTAACGATGCTTTTTTAATCTTTGGAAACTGTTGGGAAAGGATTGTTAATCTTGTGAGCTGATAGTGCTGTTCCTTTAGCTAACCACCAAATTATAAAGCTTCTCCCTTTTTTCTCTGGTGGGGAGCAAGATGGTCCCCAGCTTTGGGGTAAACTATATATATGCTCAATCTGGTGATGGGATATCATACTACGGTGGTCCAGAACCCAGAAAACTCTGGAAATATTGTCTGCTTTCCACTAGTTTATTGTTCATCTTTGTTTTGGACTGGATGGACCAATGCGAGCTCATTTGAATTACATTTCCTATGTGCAGTTGAAATCCATTTAGTTGGAAAATGAGTTCAAAATAGTTTAGACGTGTACAGTCTTCTGTGCATGCATAATACTATACACAACACCAAGCATCAATCTAGTTCTTAGATTATGTGCATTGAATTGGTTTTTCTACCCTAGTTAAATGTGCATGCATGCCGCAGTGTAGAGAATCAAATTGGATTCCCCTGCCGTGTCGCTACGACCCATGATCAGATCAATTGCACCGAAATTTCGACCACCACCATGTATTGTCCGTTTGACTATCGCAATCAAGATACCTTGTGTTCCTGCAACCTCCTACACTGATGAACTAGAATAATAGTGCTCCAACAAAGAATCTTTTGGATCGAATTCGCGGCGAAAAACGAGCGCCGGTGCCCCTGATTCTTCTAAACCAAACACACTATGCTTGTAGTTGTAGGTAGGTTTCGGCTTTGAGTCTGCCTCCAAAAAGTATCTGATCGAAAATAATACTGCAAGTACCGTCCTTGTCGCCCACTGATCGATCATGAAGCTTCTTGGATTCCGGAATGGAGCTTGCTGCAATGGTTGAGAGAGAGAGAGAGAGAGAGAGAGAGAGAGAGAGAGAGCAGAGCATGCAGAGATGCATATAATGTTTGTTGATGATTAGTAGTGGTTAAGTACAATGCATGGATTTGGGTTTTAAAAATGGGGAAGAATCTTTTTGATCGAGTTTTGAGGCGGGGAATTAGGGGCGGTGCAGCATGTTTGACTGTTTGCTGCCGCTGCATGCTCGCTTAACCTCATACACACACTCTGCATCATATGCGTTGCATGATCGACTGCACCGACTAAATGCTGCGTGCTCAGCAGTGTTGGTGCAAAACCCCATTAGAAAATCCTCCCTGCATGTACTGGGTGTCTAGCTTCTTACATGTGTTGCTAGATACTTATAGGACTAGCTAGAAAGATGTGTAGTGACCAATGCAATTTGTTTTTATTTCCTGGTCTGGTTTGCTCTATTTTGGCCGGAGATCGATGCTTTGTGTTGTAACAACCACCTACATCCGGAGCATGCCTGCATAACTTACAAATTTCGTACTGGTTAGAGACCTTATCAATATCATTAGCACTGACCATTTCATGCATGGCTAGAAGCTGTAATGTATACTATTTTTTTCATCTCCAGCTACGTACTAGCTAGTATAGTGTAGCAGCTGCCCACTGTTTCTCTCTTCGAATCAGATCCTGTTGGCTAAGGCATGTATCCATGTTACAGCCTTAGCCATGTACATATTTTTCAACCACCAGCAGTGGAAGCATGTGCACGTTATGTTCATGCACTAGCTAGCCAACTGCTCTAGTATACAATGCAAAGTTAGCTACTGATTCGGAAAACCACACTCACTAGCTAGATCCTGAAATACAAGGTACTCCCTCCGTCTCAAAAAAAAATGCAACTCTCGTTTCCCGAGAACTCAAACAATTAATTTCAAATTTGACCAAATTAATATAAAAACTATTAGCATTTATGTTTTTAAATAGATTTAATATAAAAATATTTCATGACTAATCTAATGATACTTATTTTATGCCATAAATGTTAGTATTATTTTGTATAAATTGAGTCAAACTTGAAATTGTTTCACTCCTTGGGAAACGAGAGTTGCATTCTTTTTGTGACGAATGGAGTATATATGAGTTTAACTTAAGTCGAAACTACTCCAATACAAGTTTAATTTACTTCTCTGACGTGATAGATGTCGTCTTCTTTGTAAATTTGGCCAAATTCAAAATGGTGTTAATGAGAGTTACTATATATACTTATATTAATTTGAGGAATGAGGAAACATCTAAATTAGACTAGTAAGAGCAGATAAAGGATTGTTCATGTTACTATGAATTGTTGTGACTTCACTTTTGTAAGTAGATATACGTACATATGGCTGAATCGGTAAGCCAACAAGAATAACACTGCATGGGAGTGGTGTGAGACAGGCGGCGGTGTTAGAGATATGCTTGACATATATCTGTAGCGCATGTAATTGCATTGGTCTGTTGTGATTCGGTTGAACCATAGATATAGATTAGAGATAAGATATCTTGTACTTGTCACGGTTTAAACTGAATCACAACGACCTTGATGTATATCTCTTGGACTTGTTGGTCCCTATATAAACATGCAGCCGTGGCTCTGCCAGGATTAGGCAACCATGTTCTCCTCTGTTTACATGGTAATCAGAGCCCCTTCTTCCATATTCATCTACTAAAACACAACCCCACCAATGGCGTCGTCGTCTTCGCTTCCCCTTGCATCACTTGGCCCTACGATCTCAGAGAAGCTCACGAGGGATAACTTCCTCCTCTGGCGTGCGCAGATCCTTCCTGCCATCCGGGGTGCTCAGCTCATGGGCATCCTAGATGGCTCTGTGCCAGCGCCAGCCAAGACCATGGAAGTGGAGCAAGCAGACAAGAACAAGGCGATCATCGCAAACCCGGAGTACGCCTCCTGGCTAGCAAAGGACCAGCAGCTACTGGGCTATGTGCTCAATTCCCTCTCCAAAGATGTTCTCTCTCAGGTCATCAACCAAGAGACGTCGGCAGGAGTATGGGATACGCTGAAGAAGATGTTCTCGGCGCAATCAAGGGCGCGGGTTACAAACCTACGCGTTCAACTTGCAAGCCTCAAGAAAGGAGCCATGTCAATGGCCATGTACTACTCCAAGATGATGAACATCCGAGATGAACTCATGGCGGTCGGTAAGATTGTTGATGATGATGAGATGGTAACTTTCATCCTTCAGGGTCTTGATTTTGATTACAATCCCATCGTCTCTTCAATTCTTGGCCGATCCGACCCCATTGCACTGAGTGAATTATTCGCCAAGCTAATGTCCTATGATACTCGCATGGAGATGTACCAGGAAGGCTTTGCAGGAAACCAGCAGCAGTCGTCCGTCAACTATGGTGGGCGAGGGCGCGGTGGTCCTCGTGGTCGCGGCAATTCTCGCGGTCGAGGCTCTGGACGTGGAGGTCCACCTCCACGCAATGCAAACACCAGCAATGGCAGCTCAAGATCTGGAAAACAGGGAGGCCCACCTAGCAAGCCAAGGTGTCAAATCTGCAAGAAGGCAGGACATGAAGCTCCATCCTGCTAGTACAGATATGATGATGATGAGCAGAGTGGGAAGACCACAGGAGCAGCAACTACTGGCTATGGTGTTGACACTAACTGGTATATGGACAGCGGTGCTACTGACCATGTTACCAGTGAACTTGAGAAGATGACGGTGAAGGACAAGTACAATGGGCGTGATCAAGTGCACACTGCAAGTGGTGCAGGTATGAAAATCGGTAACATTGGGCGTGCATGTTTACATACTCCTGTTAGGGATTTAAATCTTGAAAATATTCTCCATGTCCCAAGTGCTCATAAGAATCTTGTTTCAGTTCATCGTCTAACCTCTGATAACAACACCCTCCTTGAGTTTCATCCTGATTATTTTTTCATTAAAGATCAGGAAACGAAGAAAATTCTTCATCACGGTAGATGCAAGGGCGGCCTCTACCCTCTCCTTTTGCAGTCGTCAAGAACAGCACCTCGTAGGCAGGCATATGGAGTTAGCAAGCCATCGTCGTCTCAATGACATAGTAGATTGGGTCATCCCTCTCTCTATTGTAGATCGAGTGATCAAAAATAATAATCTCCCTTTTGTTAGTGATTTAGGCAATAAAACAGTGTGTAATCCATGTCAAATGGCCAAGAGTCATCAGCTACGTACCCTATTCTATTTCCAACAGCATCTCTAGTGCCCCCCCTAGAACTCATCTTTTCTGATGTGTGGGGGGCGGCTCCTTTATCTGTTGGGAGACATTCTTATTATGTTAGCTTCATTGATGACTTTAGCAAATATACATGGATTTATTTGCTTCGTAAGAAATCAGATGTTTTCAAGTCTTCCATAATTTTCAGCAGTTGGTTGAAAGGAAATTCGATAGAAAAATTATAGCCATGCACACTGACTGGGGAGGTGAATAACAAAAGCTAAATTCGTTCTTTGAGAAAGTTGGAGTTTCCCATTGTGTCTCATGCCCTCATGCTCACCAACAAAATGGAGCTGCCGAAAGAAAGCACCGTCATATTGTTGAAGTGGGCTTAGCCCTCCTTGCCAATGCATCAATGCCACTTAAATTTTGGGATGAAGCTTTCCTTATCGCCACATACTTGATCAACCTCCTTCCTAGCAAAGTTATTGACTATGAAGTTCCTGTTGTGCGCTTATGTAAAACTGATCCTGATTACAGCGCCTTGCGCACTTTTGGGTGTGCTTGTTGGCCCAACTTGCGACCATACAATACTAGGAAACTTGCCTTTAGATCCACTCGCTGTGTTTTTCTTGGCTATAGCTCCATGCACAAAGGCTTTAAGTGCCTTGACGTGACTACAGGCCGAGTTTATATATCACGAGATGTGGTCTTTGATGAAACAGTGTTTCCTTTTTCTACCTTACACTCTAATGCCAGTTCTCTTCTTCGCAAAGAAGTCCTCCTCCTTCCCGATTATCTTCTTAATCCCGAAACAGGAGGTGTAGAGCATACTCACCCTAATGTTACTGATGGTTTTGTTGAGACTAATGATGTGCAGGAACAGTCAGCAAGAAATTCTACATAGAATGTTGGCATGTGGACTTCTACCGATGCTCCCAGTGTCCAGGCGGCCGCAGAAGATCCAAGCGTGAGATCCCATGGTGATTCGCCGGCAGCACTCGGTGGCAGGTCCGAGGCTGATCCTCCCCGACATGATCCGGCGTCTGGCTCCCGTCTCCCTGCGACGCGTGGCGCTCTCCCTCTCCCGCGGAGTCCTGCGTCGCCTGGAGGCGCTCCGCTTGCGCCACGTGGGGAGACAGAGGGGCCGACAGACAATGGCGGGGCCGCCGCATCGCCTTCGCTGTCCGTGCCGCTTCCGGCTGCGGAGGCAGCTTCTCCAGGATCTTCTACGGATTCAGCCGGATCTGGTGTGGCTACGCAAGAACCAGTGCAGAATCAAGTCTCGCCTGCTCCTACCACTGAAGCTCCCAGGGTTCGTACTCGTTTGCAAAGTGGGATAGTTAAGCCCAAGAAAATGTATGATGGCATGATCAGATATGCAGGTGAGCAGGTCTCAGTGTCACAGGAGAACCAACTTCAGTACAGGAAGCCCTGGATGATCCCAAGTGGAATCAAGCAATGAAAGATGAGTATTCTGCATTACTACAGAATGGAACTTGGCATCTTGTTCCAGCTAAGCAAGGTACAAATGTAATAGATTGCAAGTGGGTATACAAAATTAAAAGGAAGGCAGATGGAACAATTGATCGTTACAAAGCTAGATTAGTAGCAAAAGGTTTTCGGCAACGTTATGGAATAGATTACGAGGACACATTTAGTCCCGTTGTGAAAATTGCTACTGTCAGACTTGTTCTCTCAATTGCAGTATCAAGAGGCTAGAGTCTTCGACAATTAGATGTACAGAACGCATTCTTGCATGGTGTTCTGGAAGAAGAGGTATATATGAGTCAACCACCTGGTCTTGAAGCTACTGGTGCATCCAATTTGGTATGTAAACTTGATAAAGCCATATACGGATTGAAACAAGCGCCTAGAGCTTGGTACTCCAGGTTAAGCTCGAAATTAATTGATCTTGGGTTCAAATCTTCAAAGTCAGACACCTCCCTCTTTATTTATCAAAAGGATCATGTTACAATGTTTATGCTCATATATGTTGATGACATTATTGTCACTAGCTCGTCTCAGGAAGCTATCTTGGCTTTGCTTCAAGATTTGAGAAAGGACTTTGCTCTAAAGGACCTTGGAGACTTGCATTACTTCTTGGGCATCGAGGTAAAAAAGGAAAAGGATGGTATACTCTTGTCTCAAGAGAAATATTCGTGTGATATTTTAGCTCGGGTTGGAATGAAAAATTGCAAGGCGTCAACAACTCCTCTGTCAGCTACTGAAAAACTTTCGTGTCATGAAGGAGAATTGTTGAATGCGGAAGATAGTACACGCTACAGGAGTGTGGTTGGCGCTCTCCAATATTTGACGCTGACCAGACCTGACATAGCCTATTCTGTGAATAAGGTTTGCCAATTCCTACATGCTCCTACTTCGGTACATTGGACTGCTGTAAAAAGGATTCTTCGTTATGTGAAGTATACTCTCGGCTTGGGTCTAAAAATTTGGAAGTCTCATTCGATGCTAGTAAGTGCCTTCTCAGATGTTGATTGGGCCGGCAGTATTTATGACCGAAGATCTACAGGGGGTTTTGCTGTATATTATGGTGATAATCTTGTTTCTTGGAGTGCTAGAAAACGAGCCACTGTTTCTAGATCAAGTACCCAAGCTGAATACAAGTCCATGGCTAATGCAACAGCAGAGGTAATTTGGCTAGAATCTTTGCTGCTTGAACTTGGAATTAAATTAAAAGAACTGCCATGTCTTTGGTGTGATAATTTGGGAGCAACTTATTTGTCAGCTAATCCTGTTTTCCATGCACGAGCTAAACGCATTGAGATTGACTTTCATTTTGTGAGAGAAAGAGTATACAGTAAACTTCTGCAGGTTCGACTTATATCTACAAATGATCAACTTGCTGATGGTTTTACCAAAGCTCTGCCGATCAAGAAGTTTGAAGTCTTTGCGAGCAATCTAAATCTCAAGAGAAAAGATGCTTTAGATTGAGGGAGGCTGTTAGAGATATGCTTGACATATATCTGTAGCACATGTAATTGCATTGGTCTGTTATGATTCGGTTGAACCATAGATATAGATTAGAGATAAGATATTGTACTTGACACGGTTTAAACTGAATCACAACGACCTTGATGTATATCTCTTGGACTTGTTGGTCCCTGTATAAACATGCAGCCGTGGCTCTGCCAGGATTAGGCAACCACGTTCTCCTCTGTTTACAGGCGGCTCTGGACCAGTGGACACGGCGAGCAGTGGATTGAAAGGTACAGATCGGCGGATGGGATGGATCCATCGCTAGCTAGCTATTCCACTGCATGCATGCATGCCCACACTGTGCTGCCGCTACTGCTGTAGAGATCGATATAGGACGACAGGTGAAGATGGGCGTGGTATGTACGTACGTACGTGCAACAACTTAACGATGCACGGGACCGCGTGCCATCCACCACATCTATATCCATCGTCCATGCATATATGTCGCCATCCATCGACCGGTAGATTATGCATCCATGCATGATCTATCGGCCGGCCTATGCACCAGTACGCGGCAGCACAGTAGTAGTGGTAGTGCAAGTGAGACGTCGCAAGAATATAGTGTAGCTACTAGCTAGGGCTAGCTAGCACTGCGTCAGTGTCAGTGCGCACGATTGCACGTAAGCGTCGCAATTACTGAGAATTACACGCCAGTAGCTAGGTCTCGCTAGTATATATAGATTCTGATGGAGACGTTGGCCATGGCATGCAATGATGCAAGCGTGTGTGCACGGGTGGACTGGATGGCCACACACGTACTGGAAATTAAAGGAGGTGTCCACAAGTTTGGAACCACACAAACAAGATTAGCATGCATGGCCCTACGTACAGCCCGTACGTGCAAGGGTGACGTGACATAGTAATAGTACTAGTGCACAAAACAACAGAGAAAAAAAAACATTACATGTATTCCCTCGTTCAAAAAATGTAATTCATTCCAACATTTTTTAGAGTCAAACCATTTTACGTTTGACCAAAAATTTAGAGATGATTGCAAAGATTTACGGCACCAAATAAATATAACTATGAAAATATATAGATTTAATGAAGAATCTAATGATACTTATTTGATATAATAAATGTTAGATAAAAACTTGGTCAAACTTAAAATGATTTGACTTTTTAAAAATATTGGAATGACTTACAATTGGAATAGAGGGAGTATCATCAGGAAAAACTCTCATCGATTATGGCTTGGCCTTAGGTCATACTCATGCATATACCACTACGGGAAACCAGGGGTTTGCCGAGTGTCCCAAACACTCGGCAAAGGACGATATACACTCGGCAAAGGATTTGCCGAGTGCTACACTCGGCAAAGAGCACTCGGCACCGCTAGAGACGGCAAAGGGGCTCTTTGCCGAGTGTAGTATTACGGGCACTCGGCAAAGACTTTGCCGAGTGCCCAGGGCCACACTCGGCAAAAGCTGGGCCTAACGCCCCGTGGACGGCTCACCGCCGTCTGCTGACGTCACACCGACGTGGCGGCGACGGCGGCTGACGGCCGAGCTTTGCCGAGTGCCAGGTGGCAACACTCGGCAAAGCCGTGCCCTTTGCCGAGTGCCACGTGTCAGCACTCGGCAAAGCCGCACACACCGAGTGACGTGGCGTGGCAGCTTTGCCGAGTGTTGCCACGGGACACTCGGCAAAGGGCCAGGCTTTGCCGAGTGCCTCCACGTGGCACTCGGCAAAGCTTGACCATTAGGTGCTCCTGGGTCATCCTTTGCCGAGTGCCCGAAAAAAAACACTCGGCAAAGACTCGACACTCGGCAAAGGTGACCATAAAATAACAGAAATGGCACACTCGGCAAAGACCCTTTTTGCCGAGTGTACACTCGGCAAAGGTGCCATTTCTGCCCTGTTTTATTTGTTGCTTCAGGTATAAAGTGCCCCCACTCAATACACATCACAGGCAGTTCAAATAGACATATGTACACATTACAGGCAGTTGATATAGATAAAATCCACAAGCATAAATCCACAATAACCATAACAAAGTAGTATCTCATCCACAACTAGTATCGCATCCATAAGTTCACAAGTAACAAGCACAGTAAAGTTTAAAGTTGACAAGGTCAATACGTTCATAATCACAAAGTTCACAAAGCATCACTGAGTAGGCCCAGGCGGTGGGCCGAACAGACTGCGGCTGAGGCGTGTCGGCATGTCTTCTTCCGCCGCAGGAGCCTCGTTCGACGCCGCCGCCGATCCAGCAAAGTTCTGCACAAGTTTTAGGACAGAAACAAAGTAGAGCTAAGTTTTCTAAGCTACGGTTGTGAATCTAAGTTTTCTAAGGTTGTCATTGATCGAAATGAAATTATAAAGTTTCAGCGGTGACTCACAGGAGAATATGTCGGAGGTGGCATCACTGGCGGGGCGAAAGTCATCGGAGGCGGAGGCGGAGATCGGCCCATGTCCCTTGCCATGCCGTTGAACCAGTTGTACCACTCGTTCATCTGCTGCATGCGGAGCCGCTCGGCCTCGTCCCGCTGCCTTTGCTCCTCGTCCCGCCGCCTTCGCTCTTCCTCCCGCCACTGCCGCTCTTCATCCAGCCGGGCCTCCAGCATGGTGGTTCTCCTCCTCTCCTCCTCTAGCTGGGCCTGCAATATTCCATCAAAGCGTTAGAATTCAATGGTAAGGAAAAATGAACTAAAGTGTAATAAAGCAGAAATAACCTGGATTAGTTGCATGTTAAAGTGGCTAGCGGTCTGCGGCTGGCGTATGTCGGGGTTAGCGCTACCGGCTCGGATCTGGGAGAGAGTGGGGGTACTGGCCGTGTCGATCGTGCTGTCGCCGACGGCGTACCTCCCATGCCTCTTGCCTCCTGCCATCCTCATGATGACTTCTCCATCAAGCGGCGCGGCGGCCGGATCCCACTCAGGCCCATGCTTTTGCCTTCCCATATCCGAGTAGGCGGTGAGGCGGGCGTGGACCATGGGATTGCTGTACGCCTCCGGCCCGGCTTCGGGGTTGTAGCGGACTTCGGACGTGGCCCTGCCCATGTGGGACACGGCAATAGCCTAGAAGTCAGTCAGCTCCTCGCCTCCATGTGCCGCCGACTACAAAACACAAAAAAAAACAATATGATTACAAATATTGCAGAATTGAGCGTTTCAATTATAAAATGAGATGTCATACCCATCTTTGTTTGTACTCGGGGAGGGTAAGGCTGCCCTGGTGGTGTGCTGGACCTGGCATCAGCAAACGGCGCTCCCGGGCAGCCAGGTGTGTCTCCATCCACTCAGGGGAGCACCAGTAGGCCACCCACTTCTCCCAAGCCTGGGGATGCGAGGCACACCACCAGGGAATCACCTACGCAGGATGATGTAGAAGAAGATTAGATTATACGTGCTTAATCATATAAGAAATCGTAATTAAAGTTTTATATTTACCGAGATGTATTGATCGTGGGTCAGGTAAATGGTTCTGGCTTGCTCTTTGGAGTACTTTGTGCCTTTGTCCTTCCAGTAGTCAATGACGGCCTGGATCCGCGCCTCGTAGTACATGTCCTTGACCAGTTTGTGAGCCGCCCTCTTTGCCTGCTCATCCGCCTCCACCTCATGGCCCGGGGCGCATCTGTAAAAATCCTGCATATATATATGCGATATAGTGGTGACAAATGTAGAAAGCATGCATATATATATATATATATATATATATATATATATATATGTGTGTGTGTGTGTGTGTGTGTGTGTGTGTGTGTGTTGAAATATGTATTGCGGGAAACACTTACCCACAGCTCGGCAAGCACCCTCTCGGCCTTGTTGGGGAAGCTCCTGCCCTCCCGGTCCTCTTGGTCGTCCGTGGCGTCGTAGTAGTGGGCGAACGACTCCGCCGGCTCCTGGACTCCTTGGTGCGTAACTATGCCAGGGAAGTTTGCCCTGCACAGAAGACCCAGGATGCCGTTGACCTTCCGGCCGTGAGCAGCACCCCGCTCTACCACGTCCCAACCCCTGCAAAGTGATCAAGATAGATTGTTAGTTTCTATAGTGATATTCAACATATTAAATAAAAATGGAATGATAACATATAAAGTTTATTACCTTGCACCGCTAGGTCGGATCATCGGACGGTGTGCTGGGGGTATCGGCCGCCTCGGGAGTTGGGAGGGACCGCGCGCCCATAATCGGGCGTTAGAAGCGGAACCCTCCCCGGACCCCTCCCCCGCATCCCCCCCTCCTCCTCCGACGACTCCACCTCGCCCTCCACCACCGCGGGAGGAACCTCCTCCTCAGACGAAGACGAGGACGAAGGTACAGGGGTCGGTACCTTGCCCTTCCGTCGACCCCTGTGTCCACCCTTCCCTCGCCCCCTGGCTCCACCGCTCCCAGACCCTGAAGGTGCCTCCTCCTCACGTGACCCCCTCCGGTAAAGGGACTTCACGTTCCTAACTCCGCCCACCATCTGCATTGAAAAAGGCAAAATAAACATAATTAGAAAGATATGCAAAATATAATGAAATAGAAGCAAACTGAGCAAAATATATAAAGTAATTAACATGCATGGTATTACAAATAAAAAAAATAGCTAGGATCATACATGTATTAGAAATAATCATCGTGATCGAGATTTTCTTCTTGGTTCTCATCATCACTATCACGCATTTCGAGATCCTCATGCCCGTGCTCCTCAGGTTCTTCCATCTCATCATCACTCTCAACGCCTAAAAGCATGTTTTCAAGTAACTGCACGTCCTTCAAGTTAAGAACCACATCTCCATCGTCCACTTGTTCATTCATTTGCTCTACTTCCATTTCGTCCGCTTCGGTTAAGTCTATCACAAAACTCCCTTCTAGCCCATCTTCTTGGAAGAACTCTCCGGCATACGTGTTTGGATCGAAGTTGTAATCGTCATTGTTTGGGACTGGTAGTTTTTCGTGTGCTGATACCTTGTACACAACATCCCAACCCTGAAGACGCTTGTCGGTTGTGCACGGATACGAGAGGTAATAAACCTGTGTGGCCTGTTGAGCCACAATATATACATCTTCTCCGGCATAGACGGATGATGGTTGAATTTCAACTAGCCCAACGTTAGGGGTCCGTCTCACAGCTGAGGGATCAAACCAATGGCATTTGAATATGACAGGATGAAGAGGTTTGCATCCACCAAAATTGAGTTCGTATATTTCTTCAATTATTCCATAATACTCAACCCCATCAAGGCTTGGCGTACAAACTCCGGTATTTGTGGTCCTTCGATTGGGCATCTTCTGCTCATGGCTCTTTGTGCGAAAACGATAACCATTCACATCATAACAGCCAAAGGACTTGACCCTATAGGCACAACCATCGGCAACTTGTCTCAACTCGGCACTCATAGACGCATCGGTTTGGGCCTGCAAGTTCGAGCATGATTGTCCCATACGCCGGCGCATCATGCAGGGAGTACATGTACCAAACATGCATTGTGAAGTTTCTCTTCGTAGCTCGGTCGTATGTCAAAACACCTTCCTTCCAAGCACGTTCCAATTCATCAACCAGAGGCTCCATGTACACACCCATTTTTTTTCCCGGGTATCCAGGAATGATTAACGACAAGAAGATGTTCTGTCGTTGAAAGAGGACGCCGGGTGGGAGATTGAGAGGGATAACAAACATGGGCCAACAAGTGTATGCGGCAGCAGACATCCCATACGGATTGAACCCATCGGTTGCCAGGGCAATACATACATTGCGAGCCTCCAGAGCTTTCTGACTATGAATCTCATCAAATCTTCTCCATGATTCACCATCGGCTGGATGTACCAGCTTCTCAGGATTGTATCGACGACCATTTTTATGCCATGTCATCTGTTTCGCGGACTCCTCGGTCATGTAAAGCCGTTGGATCCTCGGTATGAAAGGAAGGTACCGTAGGATCTTCTCGGGAATCGTGGTCTGCCTCTTAGTGCCATCAGCTGATTCTACCTCGACGAACCTGGACGACTTGCACTGTGGACAGTACTTCGCGTTCTCATATTCTTTCCTAAATAAGACGCATCCATTCGGACAAGCATGTATCTGCTCATACGGCATCTTAAGTGCGCGAAGAAGTTTCTGTGACTCATACATGTTCTTGGGCAGAATGTGACCATCCGGAAGCAAGCTGCCAAATACTGTCAACATGACATCGAAGGCTTCTCGACTGTGGCTAAACTGAGACTTTACGGCCATCAGACGGGCAATGGCATCCAGTTGCGAGACCATGGTATGCTGGTGAAGGGGTTTCTGTGCCGCAGCCAACATCTCATAATAGGCCTTCGCACTGGCCTCCGGCTCTTCCTCCATAGAACCTTCATCTATCTGTGCTTCATCGAAGTCATTCAACATGTCTCCGACCCCGGCATCATCATCAAATTTCTCGATGCGTTGTCTCACGACTTCGTCTCTCACACGCTGGGCCTCACCATGGCAGGTCCACGGGTATAGTCCGGCGTAAATCCATGCTTGATGAGATGTTTGCTCATGTCCGTCTTTGTTTGTCGTTTACGGTTTGCACATTTGACGCATGGACAAAAAGCCCGTGTACTCTTGGCAAATGCAAACGCTTTGTTCACGAAATCTTCAGTCTTGGTTAACCATTCAGCAGTCTTCTGAGCAAAGCCCGTGTACATCCACTCACGGTCCTCCATCCTCTAACAGATTACCGAGCGATATCAAACTAACTTTTACATCTACCGAAATGTCTATCATTCTCTACTAGGTATAGATAGGTCCTAATCCCACCCGAGGATGTGTAGATTGGGTTAGTTTTCATGCTCTACTCCTATCTGAGCCAGAATTTCGGCAGCACCTACCCGCTGTTCTCCAAATACACGTCCTAGAAAGGAGATTGTGTATCCGGAGAACAACGGGGAGGTGATGCCGAAATTCTGACTCAGATAAGAGTAGACCATGAAAACTAAACCCATCTACACATCCTCGGGCTGTCCAAAAAACGTGGACAATTCGAAACAGATACGGTCACACATATGCAAAAATCTGCATATGTCCAATCGTATCTCTTTCGAATGGGAGACGCCTATGGTTACGCGAACAATGAACAAGAAAGTAAAAGAGAGCATGTTTGTCTCACCGTGTAAAGTCGGCGGGGTGTAGGCCGGCCTCGATGGAGGGGACACTCGTCTGCCCAAAAAAAAGAAAAAATAGTGTTAAAAATTGAAAATTTCGGCAGCACCTCCCCTGCAAAGGGAGGTTTCCAAACCCTGCAATTCGAAAAACGGCACGATGGCCGAGCACATTCAACAACCAACTGTCATTCCACATCCAACATTCCACATCCAAATTCAAAATTCAACATCATTAACTAAGAAAGACACTAAGAAATTGTAACTCCGGTAATTCTAACATCATTAACTCAAACCGACCACATAAACACACGCCTAAATCATTAATCTTGGTTCAAAACATAGATACTTGGGTAGTACTAATTGACATTCACAATGAAGAAAACATGCATATACAAGGATGTGGCCATTACCAGGAGAGTTGGGCGGGCGGGCGGCGCGG
>CM014272.1:5189622-5221749 GCA_004135705.1 Alloteropsis semialata
GTTATGGGTCCTCCTCGCTGTTTCTACTGATTTATCATTTTTGTTGTTCTTGGTGTGCCCCATCAAAAGACACGGCAACACAGAGCCAGTACAAGCGCGGCTAAGCATGCCGCTCTTCCTAGTAGTTGTGAGCAGATTTTCAATGCTGAGTGGTGACTTCGAAGCCATTTCAAGGCCAAATGCTGCCTTCAAAGTCAAAGAATAGATAGTAACAAAGGCATGTAGCGGCCGAGTGCCGACAGTGTTTAGAATATTTGCCCTGATATATAGGTTTCAAAGATTCAAATTAAAAAAACCATAAAATTTGAATTTTCTTTCCGATATATAGGTTCGATATGAAAGAAATAAATTGCTCATGGTATAATGGTGGACGTCTTTCTTCTCATGGAGGCGGTGGTCACGGGATCCAGTCTTGTTTTAATGTGAACCTTTGTGTCGCATTGTCAGAACCAAACCATTAGGTGTTGAGTAAGTTGTGAATACCAATCTCATATAGCATATTTGATAAGCTATTGTCTCACCAACCAACTAATAACAAAATGCCAGTCCCTTCTTGAGAAGATTTCTAGTTTTGCTCCTACGTCGGCGAATCCCATACCTTGTTGGCTTTGCCGGAGAAAAATGAAGTGCAAGAAAGAAGAACAAAGTCGGATGTTGAAGTTGCATTGTGATCATCCAAATGTTTGACTGCGCATTGACTTGATAAAGCACTCCCTTTTGGATAACAGTGACTCACATGAGCCCATGACAGTCATACGAATCTTGTGCCTGCCGCCGCATCAGAAGTTCAGAACCAGAGATCTGGGAGGCAACAAGTGGCAGCATGCAGCAGGCTGGTTCTAGAAAAAGATGGGGCACCCCATGGACTGTCAACAAACCCATGCATGCATGCCAGCACGGACCGCGATCGAGCGGTCGTTCTCATCGCGCAGGTCAGCGATCGGCGGCGGACACGGCGGAGCTTCGCTGACACGGATGCATGGCCGTACGTGACAGGTTCATGCACGGGTTGGGGTTTGGGGGGCCACCTCTTCGATCTCTTCGAGCTTGCTCTCGCCATGCATTTTCCATGGTCCCCTCGTCACACAGTTCTCGACTTCTGATCACTGCACAGATCTTGATTCTGGCATTGGCGTACATGATGCGTGCATCGGCGGATGGGCCATGGATTGTTGTTTGTTGGACGTAATGGGAGATCTGTCCGTGTCTGTCTAACCACTAGTGGTGTCGCAGTCTTTCTTGCTCCCTCAGCACTGTTGATTTTTGTGGCCAGCAGCCAGCAGGTTTAATCCAACGGTTACGTTGCAAGCATGCATCTTCTTCAACCTCCGGCATGTTTTCCTTCTCCGACCTCGTGCCTCTCCGATCCGAGGCAATGAGTTCAAGCACGCTGGTCTCGTCCCTCCATGGCAAGGAGCTCTAGTCCACCGCCCTTTTCCTACCTGCTGGCTGCTGCTTCATTGCACCATCATCAGGCTTGCCACCACCCCTCACGTTCCCTAAGCCTAGCTATCCACTCCATTGAAATAAATCCAAAAGAACCAATAATCTGAAAACCCTAAAAAAGCGGGTCAATACCATAGGCGTGCCTCGTTGTCGATGGACACCCAGCCCGTCTACCACTATAAATAGCACAATTGATTTTTAAAATAAATTTAGAAAAATTCGAGCACCAATGCTAGATATCATACTCGATCTTGATGAGTAGGCGGGTTCCATCACACTGTGAAGTTAGTCTAAGCCATTTACAATATGGTATGTAGCTAAGAGTGGTATGTCCATTGCACATCATCTAAAGAGAAGACTTAACAGGGACATGTAAACAGTAAACTACTCTAATCTAAGTTGCTGTGAGCGTCCAAGAATGTGATCTTTGTATGGAGTTCTTTTCGCATGATAAGGTTAATCTGCTGTCCAGTGCCGTCACTTAATTCATCGAGTCATAACACATTATAACAGTTCGCATATGTGACACATCAACGATATATGTCCTGAACACACTAACAGATAGGGAATGAAAACATATCGACAGAAAAAAAAGGGATACATTAATTAGGGTTTTTTTTGACGAACGTGCCTTAACACGTATTTCATTAAGCAGAAAGCAGTTACAGCCATTAATTAGGGTTGTGGCTGGGTACGCTCTCGTTCGACGACAGGGTGTCGTGGAGTATGGTGCACGACACGGGAGCTCCACTGTAGCACATTCAAGTGAGAGCAGCCAAGCTAAGCTAGCTAGCTGGCCACCTTGAGTATCCTTTTCCCATTTTTTTATATTTTTTTCTTAGATACAACTCAGAGAAACGCTTAGATACACGTACCATACACTCATCACCCCGTATGAACCCTCTCGTATATACTACGTACACATTGTCCACCATAAACGCTTGTTCTTCCACAAACTGAGTAGTAGTCGGTTAAGGACGACAGTACAGAGATGCCTCGTTGTCGAAGCGCACCTCAATTGCCACTGAAACAAATATTGTACTACGAGCAACCAAGTTTGAATCCAAATAACTAGCTATGCAGGTTTTGTTATTAGAAAACTAATCAACTGAACTACGATGTGCCATGCATATACGTACGTCATCATACACACATCAATAATACATGTATGGATGCAATGCATGGGGCCACCAATACTCGATAGACAATAATAACAAACATATACGATGTGTCGCAGATGCCCCGTACGGTACGGTATATACGACGTGGTTAAGGTACGGTACCATCACATATCGTGTACACCTTAGTAGTCCAATATACACCTTTTTTAGTCGTCGTAGCACAATTCTTGAATTCATAAATCGAGATGCATGCATATGTATCCCGTCCCGGCCCGTCTCTTTCAGTCACGCTGATGATAATGAAGTAGTTATATAGTCAATCAGCTGTCTACGCATGCATGACGCACTAACTAGCTTAGCTGGGTTAGCAACGAAACGAACTAAAAGTGTGTCACGTCAGGCTTGCACGTGTGGTGTCCTTCATCTCTCATGTGCATGGTCCATGCATCACCCTGCACGTACACAAGTTTCGATTTCACCGGCACTACACAAGTTTGTGAGCTGTGTTACGTTCAGCTCATATATTTCATGTCATTTGGACACGAAGACACGCTCGGATGGAAGATGGAAGCAGCTGCGTGGCGATGGGGTACGACACCTACGCCGCCAGCCGTCAGATCACGCCTTGAGATCCATGATCTGCGATCGGACGGTTGCGAGAGGCCCACGGCTGATCGGAGGGCCTTCCCGGCTCGAGGGAGAAGCTGGGGAAAAAACGTGGCACACGCCGGCAGGCTCACATGGCAGCCGTCCGTGGGGCGGCCCACTGCTTAGAACATCGTCACATGTCTACATGAAAACTCGGCCCCACCACCCTTGAGAACAATTTACAGTGTATGTCTATTTATTATTTTCCTTATGAAAGCAAGGTTAAGATAAGTATCACGTTCCTTCTCAAGAAAAAATGACCACATTTGTTCAAAAATAAGAAAAGTTACCACTTATACGAGAAAAATATAATATATTAGTAGTATAGTTAGTAGTATAGTTATATACTTATATGCTCCACATGTAAGGGAGAGCGTTAGAGCGAAGGATCCATATCAACAAAAAACACTTATTCATAAACAACTTCGTCAATCTCAATATCGAAATAGCCGGCCTAGTCTCTCAGAGGTGCTCACAGGGGTAGGGCTTGCGTCCGTGTATTCATGCGTGTGTGTGGGAGCGTCTGTGCGTCTGTACTTGTGTTTCAAAAAAAACATACTCATTACGTATATATAGTTGGCTTTGCGACATTTTTATCGAAGTAAATTGCACTCACTATACAACAACTTGGCGGATGGTGTAGATTGGTCCAAGCAACAGCTTGTAAATGCTCTATTTAGTGCAACAACTTGACATGTGGGTGCAGATTGGTCCAACAAAGCATCTAATTTAGTGCAACAATTTGGTAAAATGGTGCATCAGTAATCCAAACGTTACAACAATGATGTATTTTGGTCACGTTGGGTAGCAAAGAGATTGTATTTAGTGAAACAAATAATTGAGCATTATATGGTCATCGCTATGTGTGTTGGAATGGTGATATACTTGTCCAAGACTATGACCTTTATTTTGAAATTTAAAAGAAAAATGTATTCACATCAGAGATGGGAGCATATAAAATTAGTTTCTTCTAATTCTACAAACAATTTCTAGAATACATTAGAAGCCTAATTTATTTATATGCTATAATTATATATAAGGTATTTTTTCTTTAATCTGAACTATAACTTTTATGATGCTCCCTCCGTCCCAAAAAGAATGCAATTCTAGCATAGTGTCATGTTTTAGTATCTCAAGTTTGCCTAATTATAGATTAAAAATATCAATATTTATAATTAAAATAAATATCATTAGATTAGTTACAAAATGTATTTTCTTATTAAATTTATTTAGAGCCATAAATATGAATATAACTTGCTAGAAACTTGGTCAAACGTGAACCACTTTAGGTGGCACGCAACACATAGTTGCATTCTTTTTGGGACAGAGGGAGTAAAATGCTAAGGGGTATTTTGTATCTTAATAAGCAACAGTATGTCAGTTAATTCTTTAAGCCTATGTGTATTCCATGTATAGTGATCAACAAGTCGAATGTTGCATGGAAACAATATTATTTATTTCAAGCTATTTAGCCTATTTTTCTTAATCTTCAAAAAGAAACTAATTCCACAATGATACGATGGAAAAAAAGAGAAAATATAGAAAATTACCAAAAAAATATTAGAACATCAATTTAACATATGGTACATACTGGGAATGATTTTGGTCATGGCATTATGAAACAGAATCCTAAATGGGGCATGATAAAAACTCTATACTCTCTATTCAATCCATGCATAGCCAAATACATCGTTGGCATAATATTTGACTGTATCTACACCATTTTGTCATGTTGTTGCACTAAATTGAATATTTTACAAATTGGTGCACCCACCTGCTAAGTTATTGCCCTACATTAAGCATTTATGAATTGTTGGATCAATTTACACCCATCTACCAAATTTTGTTGGTGGGTGCAATTTACTTATGTTTATGGTGTAAAATATAAAAGATAGAAATTCAGACTTTTCGAGTTCCAAATAGGTCGAGGCCGACTGCCTCAGGGTAAAGGTGCGAAAAAGAATAGAGAAAGGTGCATGTGGGACCAGCCAAGAAAGTGGGCCCACACACGGGTAAGTGTGGCCCCACCGCATGGTCATTTTCACGCGTGTGGCCTCTTCCAGCTGGTGACTGAACCGGACCAGAGCCCCTTTTCATGTCTCCTCGCGACTGCCTGCCCTCGGAATCGCAATCATATGGACCAAATCGCACAATCCCTCTCACCACCAATTATCAGTGCTGCATAAAAAGAAAATAGTGAACTGATTGAGAAAAACTAAAATTCTCCAACTTGAAATTATGTTTGCATGTGCTGGTATTTTTGCTTGTCAATCAAAAATTAAAATGGCCAAGGAAGAGACGTGGTTTGTTGTACTACTACGCAAAAAAAATGTTTTTTGGGTAAACTCAATATGGTTTTGTGACTTAATACCACCCCTGAAAAATGGGGATAGGAAAACTGATGTGGCGGGATAAAGCTCAAAGTGAAGTGTAGCTATATGCCAAGCAGGAAAGTAGGAAGAAAATGTGATAGCTGCACAAGTGGATGCACAATGTTTATGTCTGAAGCAACAATAATTTCCTTTTGTGTGTATTCTGGACGCAAAAAAAAAATCCCAAGTGGATTCAAAGGGACATTTTTGCTGACATCATTAGTATATATAGAGCAGTTTTATATACTAGAGAAAAATTGGATCAGCATATATTAATGGTAAGGCAAAAGGATATATGAAGCTAAAAAAAGAAATCTATTTCTTACTGCCGATTTCTAGAAATTCATATAGTTTAACTTCATTAAAATATGATTTTTGATTTATCATGAGAAATACTTTCATGATATATAATTCGCAAAGCTATTAAACTACATGAATATCTAGGAATCATAACAAAACAGAAATATTTGACTTAGGATAAGACCAGAATCACAAGCAATTTGAAACCGAGGCAGTGACAAGCATGGGAGAGGGAAAACGCACAAAGCACCCTAAAAGAATCACAAAAGAAGGATTTTGATTTGCAGGGTGGTATTCGCAAAATTTGGCGGCCATGCATTATGATGGCCCTATTATTCTACACACCCACACCCTGCTGGCATTATTACTGGTGGCCCCTTGTTAGCTTGCTCTTCCTCCTCTTTATCTATTTCCATTCCATTGCATTTGCATGCCTTTACATCGCCATTGCCATCAACCCCCAGAAAGCAAGCAAGCAAGAAGCTAAGCCGAGCTAGCCTCAGCAAGCAGAGGAAACCACCAGCAAGCAAGGAGGTGACGAGGTGGCTGCAGCAGCAATGGCGGCGGACCTGGGGTTCGAGGAGACGGAGCTCCGGCTAGGCCTGCCCGGCGGCGGCGGCGGTGGGGGAGGAGACGGCGAGGCGGCAAGGAGCGCCTCCGGCAAGAGGGGCTTCGCCGAGACCATCGACCTCAAGCTGAAGCTGGAGCCGGCGGCGGCCGCCGTCGTGGAGGAGGAGAAGGCGGAGGTGGTGGATGCAGCCAAGGAAGCCGCGGCGGCGGCGGAGCCCTCCACGGCCGGGAAGATGAAACGCTCGCCCAGCCAGAGCAGCGTCGTCACCGCCGCCGCCGCCGCCGCGGCGCTGCCCGACCCCGCCGAGAAGCCGCGCGCCCCCAAGTACGTCATCGTGTCCACTTGCTCACTCACTCACTCCTCGATCTCCCTGTGCTAGCTTGATCTCCTTATGTGCATGCTTAGCTTCTCCACGCCATGATATGCAGAGCAAGCTTTTTCTCGCTCAAATTTAACCCTAGCTATCTCAGGAATACATGAACCAGCATCAGCCTGAATTATCACGCGGCTCTACCTTTTTGTCTGCCGCCATGATTGCCATGTCCGTGCAGGGCTCACCATGTCGTAAATGCAAACATTTTCCATGTCGCAGAGCAAAGAAATGCTTCAACCTTTTACGAGAAAAGATGATAGAAAAAATTATATATATACACGTGCAACCAAACTTTCAAAACCGTAGACGCTTCATTTGCTGATGAGATCTAGCTAAAACAAAAACATGCAGTAGCCTAGTGATCATGATCTGAACATCAACAAGCTAGCTATTAGCAAACTAGAGATCTTTGCAAAAAATAAAAGGCAAAAACACAAACTTTGCATGAAAACTTAGAGGCGAAAATGGCTATAGCTGGATCTAGGGCCGATTTGTTTACAGTTCGTCGAAGAACACGATGCGCCGGCTGTTGAACACGAACTTGGAGGAGACATCGGCATGTTACGTGTGGGGCACCGGGAGACAGCGGCTAGTGCCGACACGATAAAAGAAAGCCACGCCTGCCTTTCTCTCTCCCTTTAGTTTCTCTCTCTCTCTCTCTTTCTGGCACACAGTCTCATTTTTGTCCACACCAACATCATTTTCCACATCACTTGCCTGTTGATTCCTGATCGGTCGAGGCTTAGAATTGATGGCACGGTAGAAACAAACACGCAACTTTTTTGTTATTTTATTTGTTTCCCATACTGCCCTTGCCTGCCAAGGACTATACATCCATGCAGCATGGTCCTAGCTACATTGGGTTCACCGTTCACGGATCACCATTCTAGATCTGCCTGTCCTCTTGCCCCTTGTTCTTGCCTTTCTTTTTTGTTATCATTTTGCAAATATATTTGTTGAGTAGTAAAGTGATTAAGTACGGAGTATTAGTTTTAGAACTATATCTTGTGGGGGGGAAATGTAAATAAATGTAGAGTGCACATTTTATTTGCATGAACACGTTTAAGTGAGATTAAAGAAAGGAGCTGAGGAAAATTAAAGGTAGCAAATTGGAATGGAAGGTGTGGTAGCTAGTACACACTGCATGTGCCACCACAAAAGGTTCCTCCTTTTCCATGAAAACAATTGACACCTCTCCTCCCAATAGTACCATGGACCACAGAATGAGCTGGTCGATGATCTATAGTTCATGCTCCAAAGTAGAAAACAAAATGGTGCAGTAAAAAGTAGAAGGCAAAATGGAGAGAATATTTCTGTTGCATATGCAATTTGCAGTAGATTAATCAGCCGGGAATCTAGTGCATGCCAGTGTCTGTTTTAACCTCCATGATAGCTTAGTGTTATTACCATATTGGTTTGACAGAATTTAAACAAATGTTAACTTGTGGTAATTTTTCTGCAGGGCTCAGGTGGTTGGATGGCCGCCGGTGCGCTCGTTCCGGAAGAACATCATGTCCGTGCAGTCCGAGAAGGGCGCCGGCAGCAAGGACGGCGCCGACGGCGACAAGTCCTCGCCGGCAGCCGGCGGCGGTGGCGCCGCGTTCGTCAAGGTGAGCTTGGACGGCGCGCCGTACCTGCGCAAGGTGGACCTCAAGATGTACAAGAGCTACCAGGAGCTGTCCAAGGCGCTCGAGAAGATGTTCAGCTCCTTCACCATTGGTACTACATATCCCTACATCACCATGCATGAATTCAATTTTTTGCTTCTAAAGTTCACCAAGAAACGTAGTACCAAACCAAAACACATAGCAATTGTTAGAAAATGCATGGTAAAACAGGTAAATTTTTATTGTTAATGCAATATGTTGAAGTATAAATATCGCATTGTTCGTCTTTCCTCGAACATGAAGTTGGATCATGAATGAAACTCTATACATGTAGAAAAGTAACTTATAGTTACCAGTGCACTCCATAATTGGATTGGAACTTGGGTATATATATGCATGATTGCACTGCACTGCATTGGCGTTGGCATGTGTGGTGGTGGTCACCATGTGGTTTCGCCAGTGGTGCACTCCATGATTTGCATCCTCGGTAGGTGTCTGCACTGGCTGGCATAATGCCCTTGTCCCTCCAACACGCAGATCGCCATCGATCCACCAGTATCTCTTCTTCAGTCCTCCTCCTGTACGTGTACGTAGCTAGCTCATGATCATGCGTGCACGCTTCAGTAGTTTAACTCTCGATGAGCAGTTAGGTCCATCATTATTGCCATGTGCTGTTCTTCGACCTCCATGTCTAAACTAGTCCACGTGTTCATCCGCGTGCATATATATATCTTATAGAGAAAAGGGCCGGATCAGTAGACGATGCTGTTGCTCAGCAGCAGCAGCAACAACCATGGATTTGTCTGCCCTAAAAACCATTAGTTATGTGCTTAATTTCTAAAATCAGTTGGTTGCAGTTGCAGGGTACCTTGAGTTGGATTCAGGATCAAATTTATGATTATTTTTTCTCTGGAAATGGTTGATGTGGTTCAGGAAGCTGTGGGTCTCAAGGGATGAACGGCATGAACGAGAGCAAGCTGGTGGATCTGCTCAATGGCTCCGAGTACGTGCCAACCTACGAGGACAAGGACGGCGACTGGATGCTCGTCGGCGACGTCCCATGGGAGTGAGCACTCTGCTACCTCTCCATCCATGCATTGCCTATTCTGAAAATTTTGCAGTATATAATAAATCAGTTTCCTCATTCTGGAAATTCCATTTCATTTCAGGATGTTCGTGGAATCGTGCAAGCGCCTTCGGATCATGAAGGGATCAGAAGCCATTGGCCTCGGTTATTACTTTGCATAGCCAAAGAGCTAGCTTTTTTCATAGTTCTCAGATTAGTAGTAAATTTGAAAACTGAAATAACATTGTATAACTCATTTGGTATCAATCTTTTTTGTTTTTCAGCACCAAGGGCCATGGAGAAATGCAAGAACAGAAGCTGAGCAACATGGGGTCACCAGACGCAAGAACCAAGTCTCTATAGCTTTGCAGCTCTGCTCGTCTCTGTATCATACTCGTCCCTGTTCTCCAAGCCTGTATCTCCTGATCAGTGATGTCATTTTGGTGTGTCAACTGTCCCATCAGTTCCAGTGAGTCAGTCAGCCAGCCAGTCAGTGTTCAAGTCTCATCTTGTCGTATACAAAAGAGAGAAGCCATGAACATGTACCTGTCCTATAACAATGTCTTTTTGCTCTACCTGTTCTTTTTCTTTCTTTTTGGGCACAAAATGCAAAGGCACCCTGCTCCTAATCAAAGGGGCCCTTTTGCATATTGTTCGCCAAAAGTTGTTTAATTATATCACTATGGTGTGTCAATGGAACAAATAATTGTTGCAAGCTGTTAAAAGAAGTATTGTATGAGCCTACTCTCTTTCTTTTTTTGGCTATCTTTCAATTATCTTGGTGTCAATGGAATCACAAGAGGATAGATAAATTCCATGGTGGGAGGCATTGAGATGCTTTGCTTTGTGGTGGATAGACATTGCCCTGCTGTGCATACCTGTCCCTGTGTGTTTTTTATATGTGGAGCCAACTATGAGACAGGGAGCATGGCATGTGCATAGTGATGGGGCACTGTGTTTTTATATGCATCAACCACTGCAGAATTTCCAAGTTTCTCACTACTATTATGAGGCATCACACTTTGCTCTCTTGCTGCATCTTTTGCTGTCCGCTGGAGTACTATTCTACACATGCCAGTGTTTGGTACATTGTGCCCCATGCCCTGATGAATGATAAAGGATGCAAATGCAAGGTTGGCTGCTACCCAAAGTTGAGCTGTTGTTTTCTCTGTTTTCTAGAGAGATGGTAGAGAGAGAGAGGAGGCATTATGCATTGGAGTGCTGGAAGTTGTTGCCATGATTTTTGGGAACTTTCAGCTGCACCTTCCTTGTAGCAATGAGTGTCTCCCAACTAAAGGTGCTTTTGCATGTGTTTAATTAAGGAAAACATATTTGGCTTTGGAGATCATGTCCCCTAACAATGATGGCAGGCCAGCTTTGAGTCTTTTCAAGTGCCTGCCCCTTGTCCAGCTTTATTTTCAAGACAATCTGTGCTGCTGCTTGTACCAAGAAATTGTCCACTACACAGATGTTGATAGTTATGGATAAGCATTCTTTTCTCTGCCAAAAAATCGATGCCGCATCTTTTGATGAACTACTGGTAGCTTGTCTCCCAAGGTTACAGCATGTTTTTGTACATGAAGTGTTCACCGTCAAAGTGTTAATATAACTTTCTGAGCCAGGCCATTTGTAAACCAAAGTTTTAACGAATGTTTTGCCCCTTATTTTACCGGAACATCAATCTTTATTACAATCATTTTTACTCCTAGGCAGGTATAAAAAAAATTAGAAACAGGAATGTTAAAATTGGAAATGGTGAGTAACTGGCTTAGGCCTGTAATCCTGGACATTTTGCTCCAAAATCTCTTCTTTAAGGATAACGAAATGATATTTTGAACATAAATTTGAAGAGTGATTCTGTTAAATATGCCAAATAAATTTATTAAATAATCCCTCAACTGTACATCCTGGAGGGACATTTTATTAAATGCACATAATCACCATGGAAAACTGGAAATAAGCATCCAGCTTATTATATGTACAAGAATCTCCACGGAAACAACCTATTCGGTGCCCTCGTTTCAACATCATTAGGCACTATCCTATTTCCTACCAAAGAAATGGACTCTAGCTTGAGAAGTCCACCGATCTGATTACAAGATCAGCATTTTTTCTTGATTCCATGATAAGCTCTGCATTCGGCCGGTCATTGTACGAGATCTGATTCACAAGACCAATTTCAAAACAATAAAAAATAGCGATATTTCAGAAACTATGTATCAGTGTTTACAGCTGGACATGATTAGCAGCAAAAAAAAATCAAGTAAATTGCTATTGATGCAGTTTTTTTTCTTGTGAAAACCATGACAGGGCAATTCCCGAAATGCTAAGGAGGGCATCATTTTGTTCATCTGATGCAAATAAAGAAATGGTTACAGAATTCAAAATAAAGAAATGCCTGAAGGAGCGTAAGGCAGCCTTCTTGAAAGAATCCAACCGCAGTGCAGTTTTATTTGAATTCATGTATGCATGTACGTGAATGCTTGTGTGTGGTTAGGACAAAGAGGGTTCGGAGGAAAGAGAATTACCCGCCATGCTGCTACGTCTGGCTCTTTTCCTGGCAAGAGAAATAAAACAAAAAAATGAATATGATGGATAAATAGTAGTGCTGGAATGCTAAAGGAAGAGACCACAAACACTAGGGCAGACCTGTCGCGATATGTCTATTCAGCACTCTTTGCATGGACACATCAATGTCAATGTCAATGAACCTAAGAACGGGATTTTGGCCATTAGAAACCATTATTTTGCTTCAAAGTCTAAACAAATGTTTATTTTGTTGAGATGATTGAAGGGAAATGAAAAAAAAGATATTTAGTGTGTGAATTATGGTTGCAGATCATGCATACTCACCATTTCTCATCAAACAAGTCTCTAATTTCCCTCCAAACATCTTCTTCCAGTAATAGATAATTCCCTTCCACAATCACTATTTTGTGCCTGCCAAAATCATGGTACTTAGCAATCAGCATATGTCACACCTGTACTTAATAACTGGAGCATTTGAGGACAGACATCGTTTATGCAGGAATGCAACCATTACACAAGGAAGAAGTTACAAGACAGACAGGGTACAATTTGATAGGAAGAAAGAAGAATGGCAACAAGATTAAGTTCTCATGAAGACTTCTTTTTGCTGCCACTTGCATACACAAGAACAGAAGACGCACACACATAACCATTCATGAAAAGAACTGGAAAATCAGCAGTCGTTAATACTGTCGTGTGATAAGGAATACCTATCGCATGTCCAATGTTAGGAGATGCTACAATTGAGTTTTTTTCTTAGCTCTGCTACAATTAAGTTGATCCAAATGATTTTATGAAGACCAGTACATCCAGTGCCTTTAACCAAATGTATGAACAGCTCAAGCATGGTACGATTTGAATTTGCAAAGTTAACTTACTGTGGCTTTACAAATATGTCGTTCTCGACTGGGTCGCCAACACCATGGTCAAATGATGGAGCATAAACTGAACCCTGCACACCAAGATGTTTAAAGGGTCAGACAAAATACTATGCTACTCGAGAACTCATATTGTAGGACATTGGTAGATACCTCTGTTCTTAGGGTCTGCAGACATTTCTGAAAAAGTGATGGGTTGAATGTCCACGGTGCTGAAATTAACAACTATAATGTTAGTATCTGCGACTCTGCGTAAATACAGTTTAAATGGAACGGATCAAACAGATTCACACCTCCTCTTCTTGCATGTGCTTCTTTTGGATCCTACAGGCACAAGAGTGTTAGCAATTTGAGAGAGAAATTGAAATTCGGACATGAGTTACTCGAAAGATAACAAACCTCCATTGCATCAAGCTGAGCACGATAAAGGTGGAAACCATCCATTGGAAGCATTGCAGCAATCTCCTCGGTAGGAAGCGGTGCTCCGCTACCCTTGTGCTTTTCAGACCAAAGCTTATTAACACGTCGAACAACTTCAGAGGCAACTGTGGACTTGCCTGCACCAGGTGGGCCAGCTAGACCAACAATGTATCTATTGAGAGCAGTAGAACCAAGTGGTTAGCAGAATATTATTAAGATATTTTCTTAACAAAATAATCCACTCAAAAAAAACTCTGTTAACGTGTCAATTTTCAAATGCGGCACTGGAATATCAGGAAAAAGCAGGGGGAAAACCCCTAAAATATGAAGGGTCCTTGCTCCTTTATATGCTATATGAATAGCAATTGATACATGTATTGTTTTAATGTTCTTTCATGTTAAACAGATCTATTCGGTCTCAAAGGATCTTTGACAGAAAGAGGCTATAAATTCTCTTATAAGCAAATTAACAGTTTACTGTTCCTGACCACAAAAGAAAGAGGACAATAGAGTCCACTTCTAGTTTTTATTATTTCCCAAACAAAAATCAAGAATGAATAGAAAATATATTACAAACTTGGCTGACGATGTTCAAGAACTAAGTTGTCCAATTGCAATACATTGAAAGCCAAACCAGCATTGATCATTGCAAATTTGCAATAGAAGAATTGCCCAATAATGTGTGTCCTGAGACAGCAACTGTAGGAAAAGGCTTACTTGGAGTCAAGATGTTCAGTATTCTTGAGGACAGAAAGAAGGTGTTCAGCCAAAGTGTCGTATACCTCCTCCATTGACCTTCAAGTTTAAAATCAACTTTTATCAGTATGTCGAATCGAAGAGTACCCTCTATTAATAATCAAAGTTTTAAGACAGGTTGGCCAAAAACAGGCCTAATCAAAGAAACACTGGTCCAGAAGTAAAAAGATTCAAAATGGTAACAAAAATATAGACATGTCCAAAGCATTGCTACATATGATCCAGTTTGAATCAATGGTCCAAAAGGGAAAATGAAAATAATGCCCTGTTCTTAAAAACATAAATCTGCACCAGCTGATGCAAAAAAATAAAGAACCTTATTTGTTTGTTTATTTTTCATTGGTAATATCAACAAATTTTCTAGCATTTCATAAATATCTCTTCTTCTGAGAAGTCAGGGATTCAGCAGGTTCTTCTGGGAACTTGTACATTGAAAAAAAAATCAAGTTCGCTAGCTAGAACATGAGTGAAATATGGCATTATCAATTCGGAAGTGAAAAGGCTGTTATGTCAGCTAATAGGATACTTCATTACTGTGACAAAAAATTGAATAGCTGCATGCTGCTCAAATATTTTTCCAGTTGACCTGCCTGCGCAAGCTGTGTCATTTTATTGTAATAGGATAATGATTTTCACACAACATGCAGAAAAAATCCCAGAGCACCAAAGCCAGGGTCACCATTTTTTTGAACTGGGAACACAGCGAGGGAGACCCCCACTGTGAGGAAATTTATTAAAACAGAAAGTATAAGGTACAAACAAAGTACAACTCCTAACTACAAAAACTTGCTGTGCTATACAGAGGGAGTAGAGGAACTGCAAGGGATAGATCTATGTACAGGAGGAATTTATACAGGGAAAGAGTTGACCCAGGTTAGAAAGGGCGTTTTGAGTGATTCCTTCATCCTATGAGCTTGATTAAGGCACTCATCCACAAAGTTATTTTTCCATCTGTCCATGCTGACTGGAATATTTTCAAAAATGAGTCCATTTCTTTGCTTCCAGATTTGCCAGGCTGCAATAATGAAGATTTCCATGAAGAAGCTGTCATTGAAGTTATGTTTGGCAATCTCTATCATTTGAAAGAAAGGGATTCCACATTGCCACTGGATTCCAATTTCCAGCCAACAACTAGCTGCAAAGGGGCATGTGAAGAAAAGGTGCATAGCTGTTTCTTCTCTTTGGTTTGTACATAGGACGCATCTGTAGTTGTTTCCTTCAATTTTGAATTTCTTCCTTTTCAATAAGTTTCTGGTGTTTAGCCTGTCCATTAGTAGCAGCCATGAGAAGACTCTCAATTTGTTACAACATCTTGAGTTCCAGATCCAGAGGAAAGGTCTTGGAGGCTAAAAATCTTTGTATGCATGGTTGTAAAAGCTCTTTGAGTAGTATTTGTGTGTACCCCAAATGTATCGCCATTGATCTTTGTCTTCTTCTCTCAGTTGTATGTCTTGTAATTCCTTGTAGTTCTGTAAACTCCTGTTGAGCTTGCTCAGAGAGAGGGAGATAGAAATGGTCAGCTAGGTCAGATGCTGATAGAAATGCAGCCACCGAGATTTTCTGGTCTTTGGCAAAAGAAAAGAGTCTTGGTAATTTTTCCTGCAGATAATGTCCATTCCAAACATCTAACCAGAATAGCACAGTTGTGCCATTTCCCACAGAGCAGCTGGCCACACCTCTGAACTTGTCACTCAAGTGTAGCAAATCCTTCCACCAGAAGGAGCCTTTATCTGCAGTGGCGTGTGGGATTTGGCCTTGGGAATAATAGGAGTACCAAATCATGTTTACCCATGGGATTTCTCTTTTGTTATAAAACTTATCCAAATGCTTGATCAGCAAGGCGTCATTCTGAGATCTGAGATCAACCACTCCTAATCCACCTTTGTTCTTTGGTTTGGCCACTTTATGCCAGGCAACTAAAGATTTCTTCTTAGCATTTACCTCTGACCCTCTCCATAAGCAATGCCTTCTAGCTCTATCAATAAAATCCAAAACTGCAATAGGAATTTTCAGGCTGCACATTGTATAGGTTGGTAGAGATGAGAGTACAGAATTAACCAGCTGCAATCTCCCAGCTTGAGTGAGGAAGGTTGATATAGAAGTTAGCCTTCTTTCTGTTCTGTCCATCAAGGGCATATAATCATCCACTCTAGGTTTTGTTGTTCCAAGGGGAAGTCCCAGATATGTGAAGGGTAAAGTTCCAATTTGACATCCGAATGTGCTTGCCAGATTTTCTGCCTGTTCTTGGGACAGATTAAGGGGGATCATTTGTGACTTGGCATAATTGACTCTTAATCCGGTTGACTCTGCAAAAGATTGTAGAAGTCCCTTCAGGCAGAAGATTTCTCTTTGTGAGGCTTTCATGATCATGATGGTATCATCTGCATATTGTATTATGGGGAACTTGTTGCTGGGGTCAGCTTCAATTGGGAGTGAGAAGAGCCCTTCTATGCAAGCCTTGTTGACAATGCACTGTAATAAATCTGTTGCTAGGACAAATAGCAAGGGGGAGAGAGGATCACCTTGTCTCACCCCTCTAGTGCAATGAAACTGTTTACCAGGAATGCCATTTAGCAATATGGAGGTAGTTCCACTGTCCAGAATTCCTTGAACCCAATTGATCCAAGTTTCACTGAAGCCAATTCTCTGCAGAATTTTCAGAATAGTAACATGCTCAATGGTGTCAAAGGCCTTTTCAAAGTCCAACTTTAAGATGATCAATTCTCTTTTTGATTGTTGGCATTGGTGTATGTACTCAAAGGTCCAGGCCAAGCAGTCCTGGATAGTCCTACTTTTGATGAACCCATACTGGTTTTTGTGAATCAGTGATATTATGACACTCTGGAGTCTATCAGCCAATAATTTCGTGATTAGCTTGAGGATGGAGTTGAGAAGTGATATTGGTCTGAAGTCATTTGGTGTTATTGGGTGGTTGCTTTTTGGAACAAGAGTAATGAAAGAGCTGTTGATTGCTTGTAGGCTAACCTTTCCAGAGAAAAAATCATTGCAAAGTTGGTAGTTATATTCTTTTATAATTTGCCAACATCTTTTGAAGAACAATCCATTGAAACCATCTGGTCCAGTAGCTTTGTCTGTTGGCATGAGTTTCACCACATTTTCAATTTCTTCCTTAGTGAAGGGTGTTGATAGAGATTCCAGACCTTCTTGTGCATTAATAAGTTCTTCAAGGTTGTAATGCATTTGAGGCTGAGTTGTCTGTCCCATTCTAGCTCTGAAATTTTCATAGAGTACTGCTGCCTTTTGAATGTGCTCACAAACTATTCTTCCATCTTCAGTTTCCAGGCTTGTGATGGTATTTTGTCTGAATCTTTCTGTGGCAGCAGCATGAAAGAACTTTGTGTTCTCATCTCCAAACTTTGTCCATCTTACAGTGTATCGTTTTCTCCAGTATTCCTGTTGTATTTTCAGGAGCTTCAGAATTTGTTTTTTGACTATTTTCCTGAAGTTACTCTCCTGGATGTATAGGGGTCTTTGCTCTTCTAATTTATCCAAGATGCCTAGAACTTCATTACACTGAGTGATTAAGTTGTTGATCTTTGAGATACTCTTGCTCCATTTTTTCAGGGTTTTCTTGAGTAGTTTGAATTTGGCAGGAACTTTTGTGACACTATTGGAGCTTCTTACAGTACAGGCACCATTGTGCAATAGTACAGGCAAAAACTAGTCATCAAGTAGACTATAATAAAGTGGCAATGAACACTTTTCTCCATTACAAAATCAGAACTAGGTGGCTTACTTGGCTTCTATCTGCGGAGACCTTTGTCTCTGATAGCAAGGAACCTGAAAAAACAACAATGCTAGAGTCAACACAGTAAACAAACATCCATAGCAAACTGCGTGCAAGACGGGGAAACCACACACACATTTTGTTTCTTCCTGTTTGCATCTTGAAATATTGAGTGTTGAGGAAACACTGGCTGCAAGCTGGCACGGATTGGAGGCACTACCCTCATCGCCAGATTTCTTCTCCCAGCATTACTCCTACAAGACACGAACCCTGCAGAGGCAGCGTGATCATGCTTTTATTTAAGCTATAATGCAAAACCACAAAAGACAAGGTAAGAGCGCCGGAGCTCGGCTTTGGGGGAATAAAAGGAGAAGAAGTTCAATCATTCGGTTAGCACCAGCAGCCAGGGCTTAAAGGCCTGCTACGAGCAAGAAATTTCCATCGAACACTAAGAGGTACTACAAGGAGGCGCGATCCCGATGAACCGCAAGAAGGTCGAAATGCTGCAGTACTAAGCATGTCAGGGATTCCAAATCTGTTCGAGCCCAGCCGATAGGCCACTTGCAACTTCCTTGGATGAAGTCAAAGCAGAGGCAAATTGCAAGGTACTACCAGTGCAAAATTACCATACAGCTACAGGCCTACTAGTTGGGGGAATTGGAGCGAGGGAGACGGAGGCGGGGATCGACGGATCTCTTACCCGCCGGGCCGGGGCCAGGGCGGCGAAATGACGGCGGCCGGAGCAGCCACGCCTGCGCCTGCGCCGCCGCTGTGGACGCCATGGAAGAACTCGACAGCAACTCCATGACTGCTCTCTCCCCTCTCTGGCCCCCTCGATCTAGCGGGGATCAACTGATAAAGACGAGCAGGGTGCGCCGCCGCCGAAACCGAATCGGAGTGTGAATCTTTTGTAGAGGGGCGATTGGCAACGGTTAACGGAGAAATCGAAGCTCCAGCAGGAACTGAAATCCGAGTGTGACTTTTGCAGATTAGCCCTCCTGCTTGCAGCATATTGACCTCCGCATGCAGAGGTCTCCTACTCTGACCAAATAACACAGAATACGAGGACCCAACTGTAAAACTGTTCTAGCTAATCACTCATCAGAAAGCAGAGTACCAGACACAGGCCAGGGTTGCAAACGATCTGGTGATGGAAAGCATAGTAATTATTGTCCTAGATGAACAATGGTTTGAGAGTACAGCACAGCAGGGCCTGCTTGCACACAGTTATTGTTCTACAGACTCCACAGGTTTAACACGCGAGAAAATTCGACGGCATGAATAATAGCACTACAACTACAACACACTAGATGGAACATACAGAGTCTAGGGAAGCTTTTGCTCTATGCTGCTTCCTCTTCCTGAGGACGACCGCCGGCGAGGTTCGCTGGCAGGCTGAACCGCCTAGGCGAGATGAACGGTGCACTGGCTCTTCCTTGGCCTGCCCCATTTCTCCTGCTCCTCAAGCTGCAGACAGCAACAGGGTCGATTTGAACAAGTGAGAAGACGGTTATGTTTGAATTTCTAGCGGAAGGTATGATCAGATCGGGGGATTTATGCCAGTGCAGTGAGTGGCTCTTTCTTTACCTGCTCTATCATGAAGTGGGGGACGTGCACGCGCTTCGACCCGTCCGCCAGCCGCTTGCAGGGCAGCCGGGGCTCCACGGCTGCAAACTCGTTCATGACCTGGTTCCTGATCGCGCCAATCAGCATGTCACGGCACCCGTTGACGTGCACGTCTTTCAGCTTCGGGCATTGGATCAGCAGCCGCTCTGAAACAGGGTTTTCAGAAGCTTTTTAGTACAGCTGATTGCAACTTCTTGTACCATCTACTGCCTACATTTCAGAACCCCAAAAGAAAGAAACAGGGGAGCATCGCATCCGGGACGCACCTGGATGAAGATTCGTACAGGAGTTGAGGTTCAGATCAACCAGCTCCGGGCAATTCACATACAGGGCCTGTCACACGTGAAAGCGATAATGAGCACACCGCTTTCCTATGCGCATGAACCAGAACAATGATTCATTAACAATAGCATACAGCTTCTCGACACTTACATCGATCGCTGAACAGCCCCATAGACTGAGTTTCTTCAGACTGTTGTGCTTTATGATCAGCTTCTGGTAAGTAGGCTGCTGCTTTTTGTGGGTAGGCAATTTAGAGCAGAATTTGAACCCTACATCACCGAAGTATGGTCTCCCAGCTTCAGGCTGGGAGTTGGCACACATGCTCTTGCCACAGTCCATGAGCCGAAGTAGTGGCAACTGTGCTGCAGCCACCTGGATCCCAGCTACACATTCAGAGGACAGAATTCTTCAGCATATTTGCAGCTGGGCATTGAGATCTTTTAAAAATAACTGGGACAGAGGAATGTGGAAGGCTTACATGAAGTGATGTTTGGGCACAAAGCCATTAGAAGATGGGTTAGGGTGTCAGGGAATGCATTGCAGATCATCCCAAGCCCATTGTCAGTAATGGTAGACCTGGATATGTAAGCATGCAAAAATCAGATCCCATGAAGTAGCTTTCCAATAGAATAGGAAATGAGCAGTTTGGTCATGCAAACACTTGGTTATCAAACATTCATGCTTACCCGCTTAAATCAAGCAACTCCAAGCTTGCATAAGAACGAACAATAGATGCAACAGCTGCATCTGTTATTTTTGAACCTAGAACTAGAGACAGCATGCATAGGCCCCTGGCAAAAGGATAAAAAAAAAAGATTAAATAGGTTGCTGATATAAAAACAACAATATCGTGGCAAGGTGTGAAGAACTGAAGGTACCTCAGATTAGCACTCTCTAGAGCAAACACGGCTTCATTGCATAAGCGAATTGATGAGACGTGCATTTTTCTCAAGTTTGGGCAGGTACGGCCCAGACTATCCATTAGAGCAACCAGATCAGTAGAATCATTATTTTGTTTGGGGAAGTCCAATGAGAGCTCATTCAAATTAGGGCAGTTCATGACCTACAAGTGAATAACCCAATGAATTTATGCAAGATAAGATCAGAGGATTGCACAAGAAATGATTGCAAGAGTGTATCAACTTACCGCTTTGGTAAGGGAGCAAAGACCTGCTAGCCAAAGGGTTGAAAGACTTGAAGAGCTAATATTCAGAAAACCGAGACTGCTGCAGCCATCTAATTTAAGAATTGACAGAGATCGCTTCTCTGAAACAAACCTAGATAGCTCATCCCTGCATAGAACAGCAAATGTTAGTTAGATCACCCAAACTTTGAAGTGCTAATTATGCAGGTGTCTTTGTCCAGATGACTTGGTAACAGTAAAGACACTTAAAGCAACAAGAAACAACATTCTGAAGTTACATATCTTCAGGCAATATCATCAAGTTTGGTACTGCACACTGGCGAAGGGATTTGTACTAGATACTGATCATGAGCTACCAAGACACTAAAAGCAGCAAGAAGCAACACTGTGAAATTATATATCTTCAGGCAATATCACACAGTTTGGTACTGCACATGGTCAAAGGGATGTATAATAGATACTAATAATAAATTCTCACATTCCACTCAAAAGTGCAGCTGTGTAAATCATACAGAACTATGTGCAAGAGAACAAAATATATAGAAAGATGAAAGTTAAAATAAATTTAGCGTTAGGAGTTTTCAGCATACCCAGATATCCTGTTGACTGCACTATTGGCCATGCTGATATCCAGGGATTGTATATTAGGACAGGAAAATGCAATGCAGGCAAGCATTGTGGCATCAACATCACTGCAAAAAAAAATGTAGAAAAAGAACATCTGGTTAGAGCATAACTCTGACAATCAAGAGACTGAAACTAGAATTTCCTAAGATGAGTCAAGCACGAAAAGAACTAGATCTAGACTAACTAATCCACAATCAAAAGACACAAAGCAAAGTTAGGAATTCACTTTTGCTTGAATTATAATCAAGAACGCAGGCAGGTAGGCTGACAACAGCTGCATTTTGGTCCTAACAGAAAGAACACTAGATCTGCAAAATGATACTCTTAATTTGTATAAAGCCAGAAAGTTCCTCTCAAATCACTAATCAAGAAAATTGTCCTTAGTGCTAACCTAAATTCTGCATCTGCTGCAGAAATTGAAAGGTGTCACTACTGATTTTTCAGCTTCATCCCGTAGCTGCTCAAAAGGTCAGGCCAAGAAGCATTTCTGCATCAACCACACACTAATTCTGCATCAGAGCTAGACGAGCTAACAGATCTGTGCTTCCTACCCTCAGATCAAACCGGATCTCGCAGCATCATGGCTAGAACTTCCCTAAGAAAACCGCATCCAGCAAGAATCCAAGCTCAGATAATCAGAACAGATGAGATCACACTTAGATCGCTCCCAGCAAGCATAGATCGTAGTATCCGTACCACCATAGCTTTCCATTGACGACTTGACCTAGCTGCACAATTTGTATTCCGAATATAACCTAGCACCGATCAATGATCTACAAGGAGAGATCTCACGGCACCAGATCAGATCACACATCTGCTCTCAACCCATCCCAAAAGAACAGCCGTACAATTCCAGTAGTTCGGTCAGTCAGGTTAAGGTGAATTGAGCGAGAATTTTCATGTTCATTCGTTAACCCCTCCCATTTCGATCGATCGAGGCTATTAGCATCGAGTTCCAGGAGCGCCGTGTCATGTGTGCCGATCCTGGAGCGCGAGCGCCGCCCGGAGATCAACTCATCGATCCCGGAGGCGCCGCCGATCGGACGGATCCGTTGGATTGGGCTGTCAGTGTTGCTGTTCGTGTTCGTCAGTTTCGTTTTCCTCACCTGTCCATTTGGAGCACGAGCCTGGCGAGCGCGGGGCACCGTGCAATGAGCGCGCAGACGGGCCTGACGGAGGCGGCGCGGAGGCGGACCTCCTCGGCCCCGCGCCACACGCGGCGCGCGCACTCGCGCCATCCGCGGCTGACCCCGGCCGCCGCCGCCACGGCGCGGGGCGCCAACCGCCGCAGCACCTCCACCACCACCTCCCCGGGCGCCCGCCGCCCCGCGCCCACCTCGACCCACCCCGGGTCCGAGCCCCCCTCCGCCTCCTCCGTCTCATCGACGTGCACCACCTCCGCCACCCTCGCCTTCTTCCTCCCCGGCGGCGGCGGGTGCGGCGGCAGCGCCGGCGCCACCGCCAGCGGCACCGCCTCCACCACCACCACCACGCCCTCCTCCTCCGCCGCCGCCGCCGCCGGGTCGTCGAACTGCAGCGCGCGCCGCGGCTTGTTCTGCTGCGGGTGCTCCCCAGCCTTGGCGCCGCCCCCGCTGGCGCCGTTCCCGGACGCGGGGCCCGGGACGAGGCAGACGTGGCCCTTCTTGGGCTGCCCGCAGCGGCCGCAGTTGTAGTTGCCGCGGCGCTTGGGCGGGCCGGGCTGCGCGGCGGCGGGGACGGGGACGGAGGCGTCGGAGGCCATGGGGGGTAGATCTGGCGTTGGGGCTCGGTGGCTGAGCTGAGAGCTAGGGTAGGGGTGGATGGGGATTGGGGAGGATTGGGAGGAGAAGGAGGCGCGGGGTGGGGAAATAGAGGGAGAAGAAGGCGGGAGATTGGCGCGCGCGTGCTTGGCGCCATTTCTCCAGCGCGCGAGTTCCTTTCGCCCGCTGCCCCTTGCCTCTCTCTTTGTTTTTTCCTTTTTGGGGTTTTGGCGCCGGCGGGACTGGTTTCGTTTTCGTGGTCGGGGGGCGCCTCTCGTGAGGGCGGCGGGTGCACGGGCCGGCCGTGGACGCGGTCCATTGCGCTGGCGGCAGGGGAGGGCTGCGTGTCCTGCGTGCTGAGCTGTCGACGTGAGCGATGAGCTCGGGGTTGGGAAGGTGGTTGGGCCATGGACCTGGCTCTCGTGTGCCAGCCGGCCATGGCACCGGACTTTGTAGCGTGTTGAGATCTCCAGGGCTTTGCTCTCGATGGGGTGTGATCATGGCCGTTCATTGTTCCGTGTCGACGCAATCAGGCTTCAGACCCTGTCCGGAGAGAGGGTTTTGGAAGATGGTTGAGCCATGGACTAGCTCTCGTGTACTAGCATCCATGGAATTGAATTCGTAGTATGCTCACGGCTCGAATCTGAACTCGTAGCATGCCCACAACTTAGGGAGTGATTGATTGCATGAACGTGACTTGGACCAGTCTCTCCGGATACAACTTCTTTTGATTGGTTGTCTGCATTGGCGTTTGGGCCTGCTTGCCAGGTGCAAAAGGCACCTCTCCGGCCCTGGCTCCCCAGGTACGAGAACAACGAACGTTTCCGCTGGGCCTAGCTGGAGCGAGCTTGTGAGCTGCACCGGAGGAGAGAGCAGTAGCGCAGAGCAATCTCGCTGGGCAGGGCAACCAACTACCTCGTTCGTCTTGACCATGTTGCAGACGTTCAGAGAACCAAACAACTGGCGTTGCATGGCGTCAGCCTGACCAAGCAGAGCCTGGTTCGCTGGTTCGTTGCAGGTTAGGGCCGCCCAAGAAACCAATCACACCCTTAAATCTTGCGCTCACAAGGTATGACATCACGGCAAGGTGGTAACTATATGTCTAAAATTGTGTGGAAGTTTTGCGTTGGCCAATCATTTTGATTGGAAAATTCAGGTGGGATGGGGGCATATCTCCCCTCCCCTCACCCACCCTAAAAAAAGAATGTGTATAGTAAAATATAACACCGCGTTATATTCACACAACATAAAATCATTTTTTCTGTTCATATCTAAGTTTTGACGGCAACGAAGCACATCTAAGAATTATTTTATATATATGATGTTCATTCGGCAGTTCTCATTTTGTCATGATGATATAAACCTCACTCGTTTAAGAAAATTAGTGGGGATGGGTGATAGCTAGTTCATTAGTGCTACATTGACCCTGCACTCAAGTCACCAAGTTTCATGGTGTGATGGCCGATGTCTCGCATGGGTGGTTGAGACAGCGTTATACTTTTCAAGCTAACCTATTTACATCAAAAGATCACAAAAACAGTAATGCAAGAGTGGCTTGCTCAAAGGATGGGTGACGTAAGCAGATTGGGGATGAACGGTGAGGGGACGTAACCAAAGTTGTGTTGTTAGCAACGAGAGAGGGTTTTGGAAGATGGTTGAGCCATGGACTAGCTCTCGTGTACTAGCATCCATGGTGTGATGGCCGACGCCTCCCATAGGTGGTTGAGAAAGCGCTATACTTTCCAGCTAACCTATTTGCATCAAAAGATCACAAAAATGGTAATAGGTGGCTTGCTCAAAGGAGGGAGCGGTGACATAAGTGGATTGGGGATGAATGGTGATGGAGGCCTGCTAGTAGTCATAGGGCGTATCCCCTCCCTCCCCTCACCCACCCTTTAAAAATAATGTGTGAAATAAATATACCATAGCGCATTATATTCACACACCATAAAATCATTTTGTCGATCCATATCTAAGCTCTGACGGCAATAGAGCACATCTGAGAATTATGCTATATATATCCTGTCTGTCCGGCGGTTTCCATTTCGTCGTGATGATGTGTCATTTAAAGAAATTAGTGGGGGATGGTTGCTAGCTAGTTCATTAGTGCTACATTGACCCCGTGCACTCAAGTCACTGAGTTTCATGTTGCGATGGCCAATGCCTCGCATGGGTGTTTGAGAAAGCGCTACACTTTTTGAGCTAACCTATTTACATCAAAAAGATTACAAAAATGGTAATGCAAGAGTGGCTTGCTCAAAGGAGAGGTGACATAAGCGGATTGAGGATGGATGGTGATGGAGGCCTGATAGTAGTCGCAGGCCGATTACTGGTCATATAGTGCACGACAGAGATAAGTTTCTTTATTTTTATTATAATAGGTGTTTATACCAGGTGTTTCGGCGTTTCTCGAGAGTAAGTATAGGAGCATAGATGGACATTACCATCACTTTGAACATAGATAATACAGGTGTGTCCGATGTTCCATTGTATTTTATGATAATTCTTTTTACCGAGAAACCTTTTGTTTTTATTCTTCTGAAAGGAGACCTTTTTGCCTTTGGGTTTTTTAACAGTTTTTCCTTAGGTCTTTTTTTTATCAGTGATGGAATTCAGATTAAAATGGACAGAGGAACTGATGGTCAGACGACGGACCTGGGTGTGTGCTCCCGGTGTGACATGGGTGAGGCGGCGCCATCGTAGATCCCGCGGCCGTGCGCGATGGTGCGAGTGGCCGATGAGAGGCAGCCCACCACAACTGACGTCTGCCGATGCCGCTGCTCATCGCGAGTGTCATGGCGGACATCGGCCCGTAGCACCCCGGATCTGCATCGGGATCTCGAGAGGGACGACGCGGAAGCGAGCGCCCAATACCCACAGCCGCCACTTCCTCCCGTCACCCACCGTGGACTGTAGGATACTGTTAGGATGGTTTTTGCGGGAGGGAGAGGATCGGTGGAATGGGAGGCAGCGACGAGTTCCAGGGAGTGGCGCGGTGATCTGGCCGTGGACAGGCAGAGGGGCGTGGCGGCGGCGGATGCCAAGGAAGGATCGCTGGGTGGAGATTTCGGTGGGTGAGCGAGACAGATTTTACCGGGGGGAGAGGCGATGGGAGCGCATGGTGGCGGCACGGATGCCGATGGCGGGGGCGGCGATGCGAGCGAGGTACGGCGGCGGGGGCGGCGATGCGAAGCGCACTCGTAGGGTTAGGGATACAGCGAGAAGAGGGGCAACACAATCGCGACTGGGTCGCGGTGATCCCGGGGACCTGAGGGCAATGCGGCATGGAAGGAAACCATAACAGATGGCCCCACACGTCGGCGCCGAAAATCACCGAAGGGGAGGGATGAAGGAGCGGACGAAAACCGTAGCTACCAAAGGACCTACGACGGACAGGAAACAACGACATTTGGTTCTTTATAGGAGTAGAGACAGGAGGAGGCTACCCATTTACTAACAAGGGAAATCGTCTGCACATAGTTGTCACGACACGTATTAACAAGTTGTCTTGGTTTTTTAGAATGAAATATAAGGAGGCGGCCCATTATTTGCAAAACGAGCATGATGGGTGATGGTGAGTAATATGTTGTCCATTTTCCTCCGATGTAGCTCAATTGTAGCATCTCCCGTTTCATAGTTGATTTCAGAGTGGTCTACGCTAGTGTATTATGTCTGGGTCAATGATTTTTTTCACAAGATTGTGTATTAATTTGTTGCAAGGATACTAAGTATCCGACCAAGGTTGTGTTGTTAGCAACGAGAGGGTTTTGGAAGAAGGTTGAGCCATGGACTAGCTCTTGTGTACTAGCATCCATGGAATCGAATTCATAGTGTGCTCACGGCTTGAATCTGAATTCGTAGCATGCCCACAACTTAGGGGGTGATTGGTTGCTTGAACGTGGTTCGGACCAGTTTCCCCAGACGCAACTTCTTTTGATTGGTTGTCTGCGCCGGTGTTTGGGCCTGGCTCGCCAGGTGCAAAAGGCACCTCTCACCCTGGCTCCCTAGGTACGAAAAAAACGAGCGTTTCCGCTGGGCCTGGCTCACCAGGTGCAAAAGGCACCTCTCACCCTGGCTCCCCAGGTACGAGGAAAACGAGAGTTTCTGCTGGGCCTGGCTGGAGCGAGCTCGTGAGTTGCACCGGATGAGAGAGCAATAGTGCAGAGCAATCTCGCTGAGCAGGGCAACCAACTACCCCGTTCGTCTTGACCATGTTGCAGACGTTCAGAGAACCAAACAACTGGCGTTGCATGGCGTCAGCCTAGCCAAGCAGAGCCTGGTTCGCTGGTGCGGACGTGCGGTGCAGGTTAGGGCCGCCCAAAAAACCAATCACACCCTTAAATCTTGCGCTCACAAGGTATGGCATCGCGGCAAGGTGGTAACTATATGTCTAAGATTGTGCGGAAGTTTGCGTTGGCCGATCATTTTGATTGGAAAATTCAGGTGGGGTGGGGGGCATATCTCCCCCTCCCCTCACCCACCCAAAAAAAGAATGTGTATAGTAAATATAACACCGCGTTATATTCACACAACATGAAATCATTTTTTTATGTTCATATCTAAGTTTTGACAGTGACGAAGTACATCTAAGAATTATTCTATATATATGATGTCCATTCGGCGGTTCTCATTTTGTCATGATGCTATAAACCTCACTCGTTTAAGAAAATTAGTGGGGATGGGTGATAGCTAGTTCATTAGTGCTACATTGGCCCTGCACTCAAGTCACCAAGTTTCATGGTGTGATGGCCGATGCCTCCCATAGGTGGTTGAGAAAGCGCTATACTTTCCAGCTAACCTATTTGCATCAAAAGATCACAAAAATGGTAATAGGTGGCTTGCTCAAAGGAGGGAGCGGTGACATAAGTGGATTGGGGATGAATGGTGATGGAGGCCTGCTAGTAGTCATAGGGCGTATCCCCTCCCTCCCCTCACCCACCCTTTAAAAATAATGTGTGAAATAAATATACCATAGCGCATTATATTCACACACCATAAAATCATTGTGTCGATCCATATCTAAGCTCTGACGGCAATACATCACATCTGAGAATTATGCTATATATATCCTGTCTGTCCGGCGGTTTCCATTTCGTCGTGATGATGTGTCATTTAAAGAAATTAGTGGGGGATGGTTGCTAGCTAGTTCATTAGTGCTACATTGACCCCGTGCACTCAAGTCACTGAGTTTCATGTTGCGATGGCCAATGCCTCGCATGGGTGTTTGAGAGAGCGCTACACTTTTTGAGCTAACCTATTTACATCAAAAAGATTACAAAAATGGTAATGCAAGAGTGGCTTGCTCAAAGGAGAGGTGACATAAGCGGATTGAGGATGGATGATGATGGAGGCCTGATAGTAGTCGCAGGCCGATTACTGGACATATAGTGCACGACAGAGATAAGTTTCTTTATTTTTATTATAATAGGTGTTTATACCAGGTGTTTCGGCGTTTCTCGAGAGTAAGTATAGGAGCATAGATGGACATTACCATCACTTTGAACATAGATAATACAGGTGTGTCCGATGTTCCATTGTATTTTATGATAATTCTTTTTACCGAGAAACCTTTTGTTTTTATTCTTCTGAAAGGAGACCTTTTTGCCTTTGGGTTTTTTAACAGTTTTTCCTTAGGTCTTTTTTTTTAAAGGTGGGAAAAGAGAGAAGAAAAACTTGTGCTTGCGTCTGTCTGTTTGAGTGGGACCACCGTGATATGCGCGTGAGAAGAAAACGTCAAGTTCACGACATGGTACAGATCCGGGCCCAGCCAGTTACTGACTATAGATTTTGGCGCTGCTTAAGGCCTTATTTCAGTGGGCTAGTAACAGGCCCACTCCAGGCCCGGAAAAAATGAGGCGCCGCGCCGCGCCGCACCGCAGCTCGCCGTGTGCCATGAAGCCCATGAACCAGAAACTGGGCCGGTAGCACAGGCAAACTCTCGCGAGCCGTGTAGCTTGCGGGCTCGCGGCCCATGTCGGCGTCCCTCCCCCACTTCCCTTCCCGGCCTCTAGGCCTTTGCCTAGGCCCAACTCTCTCTTTCTCTTACAGTATCGCACTCCCTTTTTTTTTCAACCGGACTGATGATGAATCCGTCGTCCGTGACATGACACGATGGCGCCGTACGGTACGAAGGTTCGTATACCGAATTTTAAAAAAAAATCCGTGCAAACCCTGCCGCGCGGAAATGATAATGCCGAAAATCCAACGAATTAATTTCGAAATCATGCAGCCGCGAGCGATGACCTGGCGAGCCACTGCTGCTGGAACGTGACAGGCGCTTGTTGCCTGTTGCGCTTGACCACGGCCAGCCGGCCGGCCGGCCGGACTCCGGCCGATGCGGAACGCAACGAGGAAGACATGCATAGCTACCTGCCGCCATATCCCGATCGAGCGAGCGCTCGTCACGCCATGCTCGCTTCCAGGTCGCAGCACGGAGCTAGCTCTCTAACCCTAACCTAACCCGGTAACCCCAGCCTGATTGAGCTGCTGGAGCTGGACCATGCAGCGCAGCCACAGCGTCCACATGGCCATGGCATCTCGCAGCCTATGTGGCGAGGTCGATCCTGTGGAAGCAGATCACCGGCCGGCCGGCCGGCCGGCACATCACGTGGTGGTTTTATTCCGTGCAAGCGTGTGCGGTGGTGCCGACTGGGCCGTGTGCGTGCCTGCCGACAGGTGGCAGGTTCTAGTGGTACGCACGCGTCACACGTGTCCCCGACTGATGGGCTGTAGGAATCGTCTCCCGTTGGCGGTTAGCTCAGTTTTGGATATATATAAACTTGATTTGGTTTCACACAGTCTTTAAATTACACTTTGCTCTATGTGTTTCATTGAATTACAGTGATTAATCGCTTGCGGGTTTCAAAGTACCAACTTAGTGATACTACTTTTGTGTAACATAATATACATCTCGCAATGTAGCTAGCTAGTTGTTGGTAGAACATTACTGAATATGCATGTTAAAATGCATATAAGCCCTGTAAAAAGAACACATAGTGGATGCTAAAGAATGAGGATGTGTTTTGGTTAGGTGTTCCAATTGTTGCATGAATGAATGGTCCTGTATAAGATGTTTATTCAACCAATTTGTTTGATCATATGATCCATCAATTTTAGTAATAAATTGACTCAAGTGGAATGGTTTATCCTGGATTAGCTGGTACAATTCACTCAAGCAAACACAAGCATCGTTATCAAATTCGAACTTTTCCAATTTCTTTTTTTTAGATAATGGAATTATATTCCGGCCTCTGCAGTAACGCACACAGCCTATCGGCCTCTGCGTGACTGCACACAGCCTTGCTTATTACAAACATCTATGAAAATATCTTAGAAAACTTTAGTACATGAAAATCAGTACTAAAGACCGCCTAGTCCAAAATCTATTGAGATCACTTGTAGCCATTATGAACGCCGATTTCTATACATGAACTAAATGGTACAAGCAACCTAAAAGTTACTAGCTGTGAAAAACGTAGATATTTCATTATACTTGTTTCCTTAAAAGCTTAAATGTTGGAAAAACCTACCAATGTTCTTGATAGGGCGTTTACTTGGCTATGGTTCGAGTCTCACTAACTACAGAGAACAACTTTGGATGCCAGGCATCAGTGTTCAAAATCTGACGAGCTGCCGGGGCCGGGGAACCGTGATGATGATGAACGGCAGCCTTTGACAGGCCAAAAAAGAAAAGCTAAGTACGTGATTAAAGGGGCTTAACCACTACTGTCCCTGCTCGCCTTTTTGTATAATAGGAGCTGCTAGTCTGATAGTGATATGCGTGAACAACAGACGCCGTTGAGTGCTCGGCCATGCCTGATCGATCTCCCAGAGATCCTGCTGCTGCTCCTAATCAAATGAGGCCGGGCCAGTCCTTGATGGCCTCACATGGCCACTAGCACGTTTGGTCTCTTTCCCTCTCCCTCATCAGTCATCACCAGCGGGATCGCATCAACGACGAGGCCGGTAGGAAGATGCCGGTCTCAGGCATTTATTTATATATATGTATATATATAAATATTTGGCCACTAACGTTATATATGCGATCGTGGGGGGGCCAGCTCACGCACGGCTTGATATTCGCTTTGGCTGGATCGGCGTCGTCCCACCCTTTGCGCTGGTCAAACTCGCATAGACTATTTGAGGCGCCTACGTGCTAACAAATGCTAGATTAGTGCTAATTGGGTAGAGTATTGGGTTTTGATTTTTCAAAGGGGATTGATTTCCGATTTGTTTAGGCTCGTCGCAGCATCTAGCAGATAGGGTTTGAAAAAAGCTTTGGAGTTTAGTTCATGGCCCGGTAGCACGTGTAAGCCACGCCTTGTTGGGTACAGCAGCTCACTGGGTGGAATCATGGCAAGGGGCAAAAAAATATCAGAGAGATTTTTTTTTATGAAAGCTCTTGTTAATTAGAAGGGCTTGTATGAAAAAAAATCAAGCTTGCTAGGGCGTCCAACGTGCCGATTGAACTCAAAGTTTTGCCACATAGTCGCCTAGTGTCAAATGCCTCTGAATGATCGTGATGAACTTCAATTTGGCGTTAGTGGTTCTTGAAGCTCGACCTTTATACATATGGAGGCAAGTAGGCAACATCCAAGATCCAACGACTACAATTTGGTGGTCATGATCTCCGTTCATGGCATGATTCAGTGGTCGAGACACTGCAAAGAATTAACTCATCTAAACATTTTTGTACCGCCACACTGTTTTTCAAGCCTGACTCTCTGTATATTTCTGAAGTTTATCTCTTAAGGTAATCCAATTCAGTGTGAGCTGTCCACTATGATTTGATCCTAGAGTATTACAAACTCATGAAGCCATTCAGGTGATAGATACAAAATCAATAGTGGCAAGTAAAAAAAAAATGGAGCCTGA
>CM014272.1:5222749-5248357 GCA_004135705.1 Alloteropsis semialata
CTGTGGAAGCAGATCACCGGCCGGCCGGCCGGCCGGCACATCACGTGGTGGTTTTATTCCGTGCAAGCGTGTGCGGTGGTGCCGACTGGGCCGTGTGCGTGCCTGCCGACAGGTGGCAGGTTCTAGTGGTACGCACGCGTCACACGTGTCCCCGACTGATGGGCTGTGGGAATCGTCTCCCGTTGGCGGTTAGCTCAGTTTTGGATATATATAAAGGGGGTGTTCAATTGGGTGAAGAAATTTTGGTAAAAAATTTTGCAAGAGAATCTTACCATTTAGGAGTACTAAATGTAGACTAATAATAAAACTAATTATAGATCTCGCCTGAAAATCGCGAGACGAATCTAATGATGGTAATTAATTCATGATTAGTGAATGTTTAGCGGATGGTTACTGTAGCATCACTGTTGCAAATCATGGCCTAATTAGGCTCATTAGATTCGTCTCGAAAAGTTACCTAGGGATTATGGAATGGGTTTTGTCATTAACACACGTTTACTACTCCATGCATGTAAGATTCCCTTAAGAAAAATTTTGGTGAAAATTTTTTGGGGGAATTGAACACCCCAAACTTGATTTGGTTTCACAGTCTTTAAATTACACTTTGCTCTATGTGTTTCATTGAATTACAGTGATTAATCGCTTGCGGGTTTCAAAGTACCAACTTAGTGATACTACTTTTGTGTAACAAAATATACATCTCGCAATGTAGCTAGCTAGTTGTTGGTAGAACATTACTGAATATGCATGTTAAAATGCATATAAGCCCTGTAAAAAGAACACATAGTGGATGCTAAAGAATGAGGATGTGTTTTGGTTAGGTGTTCCAATTGTTGCATGAATGAATGGTCCTGTATAAGATGTTTATTCAACCAATTTGTTTGATCATATGATCCATCAATTTTAGTAATAAATTGACTCAAGTGGAATGGTTTATCCTGGATTAGCCGGTACAATTCACTCAAGCAAACACAAGCATCGTTATCAAATTCGAACTTTTCCAATTTCTATACATGAACTAAATGGTACAAGCAACCTAAAAGTTACTAGCTGTGAAAAACGTAGATATTTCATTATACTTGTTTCCTTAAAAGCTTAAATGTTGGAAAAACCTACCAATGTTCTTGATAGGGCGTTTACTTGGCTATGGTTCGAGTCTCACTAACTACAGAGAACAACTTTGGATGCCAGGCATCAGTGTTCAAAATCTGACGAGCTGCAGGGGCCGGGGAACCGTGACGATGATGAACGGCAGCCTTTGACAGGCCAAAAAAGAAAAGCTAAGTACGTGATTAAAGGGGCTTAACCACTACTGTCCCTGCTCGCCTTTTTGTATAATAGGAGCTGCTAGTCAACCACTACTGTCCCTGCTCGCCTTTTTGTATAATAGGAGCTGCTAGTCTGATAGTGATATGCGTGAACAACAGACGCCGTTGAGTGCTCGGCCATGCCTGATCGATCTCCCAGAGATCCTGCTGCTGCTCCTAATCAAATGAGGCCGGGCCAGTCCTTGATGGCCTCACATGGCCACTAGCACGTTTGGTCTCTTTCCCTCTCCCTCATCAGTCATCACCAGCGGGATCGCATCAACGACGAGGCCGAGTAGGAAGATGCCGGTCTCAGGCATTTATTTATATATATGTATATATATAAATATTTGGCCACTAACGTTATATATGCGATCGTGGGGGGGCCAGCTCACGCACGGCTTGATATTCGCTTTGGCTGGATCGGCGTCGTCCCACCCTTTGCGCTGGTCAAACTCGCATAGACTATTTGAGGCGCCTACGTGCTAACAAATGCTAGATTAGTGCTAATTGGGTAGAGTATTGGGTTTTGATTTTTCAAAGGGGATTGATTTCCGATTTGTTTAGGCTCGTCGCAGCATCTAGCAGATAGGGTTTGAAAAAAGCTTTGGAGTTTAGTTCATGGCCTGGTGGCACGTGTAAGCCACGCCTTGTTGGGTACCGCAGCTCACTGGGTGGAATCATGGCAAGGGGCAAAAAAAATATCAAAGAGATTTTTTTATGAAGCTCTTGTTAATTAGAAGGGCTTGTATGAAAAAAATCAAACTCGTTAGGGCGTCCAACGTGCTGATTCAACTCAATTTTGCCAAATAGAGGTTGTTGTGGCCAGTACCATATCGACCTATGAACCTATCATGGATCAAAACCGTGCCTTGTTTGGTCAGATCCATTGTTTCGTGCAAAATTGCTTAAGGCATTGTTTAGTTGGTTGAATTTGGTTGAATTTTCTGTAGAAAAAGTGTATTGGGAAGCATGTCACAGAGAAGGGGCACGTTTTTTCAATATGTTATCAGAAACTTGCAGAAACTAAACAAGGCATAAAAAAAAAGAAAACATTTAAAGGAAAAACCATGTCACTCTTCCACCAAGCTCCTCAAATTCTCTATCCTAGTGTATTCTTATCATAAGCTATATTTTCTTAGCATGTTATTCGCTCAAATTAGCCTGCATCCCGTCCCGTCGTTATATCCACAACCCTTCCTCCTTCCAAATCTTGGCCATCTTCAATAAAGCCTCCATCAGGTGTTGCTAGGTTTTTGACCTAGTGTCCAATGTTGCTCTGAATGGTCGTGATGAGCTTCAATTTGGCGTTAGTGGTTCTTGAAGCTCGACCTTTATACATATGGAGGCAAGTAGGCAACATCCAAGATCCAACGACTACAATTTGGTGGTCATGATCTCCGTTCATGGCATGATTCAGTGGTCGAGACATTACCAAGAATTAACTCATCTAAACTTCCTGTACTGCCCAACTGTGTTTTCATGCCTGACCACTTCTGAAGTTTGTATCTCTTAAGGTAATCCAAGTCAGTGTGACCTGTCCACTATGATTTGATCCTAGAGTATTACAAACTCATGAAGCCATTCAGGTGATAGATACAAAATCAATAGTGGCAAGTAAAAAAAAAATGGAGCCTGACAAGTTTTAGCAGATGCTATTTTAAGCACGGTAGTTACCACTAACATTAACGAGGTTAGCAATCTGTAAATAAATGATTTGATTTGCTATATCAATATTTTCACTAGGCATCTATTTTCTGAAAAAACATACCACATCTGGTAGTTAAAAAGGTTTAAGTAAGAAATGAAATACCAAAACTACAGAAAAATGCCCACCTGAATTTAGTTTAAGACTAACACGGGAAATTCTATTAACTTAGATAAATGAACTATGGTGCACCGACAGGATATTTGAGCCCGGGGCAGAAATCTTCTCCAACTACAACATTTGTTTTCACATGTTTGGTTTTGTGTTGCATTTTGAGCTTTCTAATTTAAGAACTATAGGCCCATATCAACAGGACGTACGCTACCTCATTTTTGGCAGGCGAAACTCCTTGATTTGTACTCCGCACATCCATGCCTCCTTGAGATTACCAAGAACACACCTACTCGTACACGTTACTAGTAGTTTCCTTTTTTACTAGCTTTCATGAAATGATCAGGAGTACGTAGTAGGTTCCAATATCCTTTTTATTAGAATTACCGCTTGTAATCGATGCTATTTTAAAAGAGTAAAACAAATAATCGCAATTTAAATACACAAATAGAGAAGGACGTGGTTACTGTACATAAGGACTGTACCCACATGCAGTACAAATAATTTCGAAATCATTGGCACCAGCCTGAATTCACAACGCAAGCCTGTTCGCTTGGCTTATCAGCCACCAGCCAGCAGTACTTCAGCCTCACAACAAATCAGCACCAGCCACCAGCCATCAGCCAGCCAGCAATACTTCAGTCTCACAACAAATCAGCACCAGACACCAGTCACCAGCCAACCGAACAGGCTTAAGGAGTTGTGGAGTGGAGTACAAACTGTCCAAAATTTAAATAGCAGCACTAATGTCATGACCAGATCCTCTAACAAAACAATTTGGAAAAATAAAAAAGGTACTACTACGACCAAAGCTGCAGAAAATGAAAAGGACCCATTGTTAAACTCCTCAATCATGCCACCAGTTTTGCCGTGCAGGCCGAAAAAAAAATCAATAATTTCCTCCTGTCCTGTCCCCCACCACCTTCTGCTCAAATCTGTTTGTTCCCCATATGCATCACTGATTTAATATGTATGCTAAAAAGAATATCTTTTTGAGATTTTGAAAAATAAAGTGAATAGAATAATGGCCCTTGGCACTACCCTGCGGGTAAGCTGTCCCTCCTGTGTGGTTTGTGGTGCCCCATCATTTTCGGCCTATTTAAGGCACCCATTCCCCTCCATTCCTCTCCTTCCTCCACATCCAGCAGCTCCACTCAAAGCTTGAGCTTTCTTTTTTCTTGTTTTGTTTTATTTTCTTGGTAGGAGTAACAATAGTGCCTGTGGCCTTCCGCCCCTCTCTCTCTGTATCCTAGGAGAGAGAAATCCAGAGGCAAAAGCTTCAGGTAAACATCTATCTCGTGTTCCCTCTGAATACTTAGTTGTGATCTGTTCTTGTTCTTGCACTTGCACCAGTTCTTTGCTAGCAAGCAACCTACCTTGCTTCAAATCTCTGGAAAGATGGTTTTTTGTCAGGCTAGTGGGTACAGATCCTCACACACTCGTTTATTCTGCAAAGAACACACTTTGTTGCATGAATCTGTTCAAAGTTTTGAATTTTATGTGCAAAACTCTCAGAAATCCTTCCCAAAGCTTCCACCAACCTTGGTAGTTCTAGCTTCTTTTATCCTTGTGTTGTTTTATCCCCTCCAAACTCAGATCTGTCGCATGTGTCTGAAATATTTCGCCTTTTTGTTTCTTTGCGGCCACTCAACTGAGGTAGCTAACGATTAGTACTCGTGATGTTCTTGTTCTTGCAGGGTTTGTCTAAATCCTAGATCTAATCAACTAACCAGAAAACCAAAAAGAAAAAGGAAGAGAACATGAGCCACTTCGCCGCCATGAAGAGCCCCCTTCCCGTCGCCGCGTCCGCCGCCGCCGCCGCCGAGGCTAAGAGCCCGCTCTTCTGCCCCAAGCCGCGGCGCCCCGTGGCGCCCCTCCGGTGCCATCAGAGCGGCGGCTACTCGGACGCCGGCGTGGATCTGCTCGACCTCCTCCTCTCAAAGGTGGGATCTTTTCCCCTCCTCGTCTCCAGATCCGCGAGTTCTTGCGTGATTTCTGTCAGGCGCTAACGAGGTCGTGTCCGGTCGCTGGCAGGGCGAGGAGAGCGGCCTCATGGCGGCGTCCCCGCAGCCGCCGCTGTTCTGCGGCTCGCCGCCGCGGCGAGCGTCGAACCCGGTGGTCCACGACAGCCGGTTCGGCATGGACTACCCGCCCATGCCCGTGCCGCTGCCGGTGGTGGCCCGGCCCAACCCGCGCCCGTCGGTGGTGGCGCCGTCCATGTCGCCGCGCGGCGGCAACGGGTGCGCCCGCGCTCGGTTCGTGTTCCAGGCCCCCGCGGTCCGCGTCGAGGGTTTTGACTGCCTCGACGGCAGCCGCGGCGGCCGCGGCCATGGCATCACCGCCATGGCCTGATGTGCATACTACAAGTAACCCTGAGACCCCTCCTCTCCCTCCTCCATGGTTGCAAGAAAAAGCTTTCTTTTGCTACCACAAGCTCCTGGAGGAGGGAGGAGGTGAGAGATTGAGAGGATCAATTCGTCCTAAATTTAACCCCTAAAAACTATATAAGCCATCCCATCCACCCCACCCAAATCCATCCCACAACTATAATGAGTTTAGGTAATATTTTACCACAGATCTTTTTGTATGTAAATAAAGTTTCAGGTTCAGGTTCCTCATGTAAATTTGGGAGCACTAGCTGGGGGAGAGAATTGGTAGAAGCCCAGAGAGAGGAGCAGGGACACAAGGGCATATCAAAAAAAGAAGAAGAGAGCCCTCTTGGATTTAATCAAAGTTTCCAGATCTGTCCCTGCCATCTCTCTGGGAGGTGGAGGATTGATTAGCCATTGGATTTGGTGGGAGGGAGGTTGGGATTAGTTAGGTAATCTGTCCTAGTTCATCGATCAATGATGCCCTTTTTTTTGTTTTTGGGTTTTGATGGAAATTGTTTTTGTCCGTCCGTCCGTCCATGCAACCAAGAAATCCCAAGGCCATGGAGAATCTGTACAAAAGAGTGAGTGGCTACAAGAGTGTTGAGTCAGAGAGCAGGAATCAGCAGCTAGGTTTAAGTCATTCAGTCAGTCGACGAGCTGAGTGAGAGAGGGAGACGACATGATGCGTATTATTTGTGATCTTTTTTCTTTTGATTTTTGTATATTGTAATATCCTGCCGGATTTCCAATCAAGCAACAACCTGTATAATATAATATAATATTATTATGATGCTACCACTATGATTATCATCATCATCATCGTCACTGTCAGCACCACACACCCTGGATTTCAGAATTCTGTTGTTTGATTACGGTGGTTGGATGGGATGGTCCAGTGTCAGTCTCTCACTCCATGAGAGCAACACAACACAACACATGGTTTCCATGTGCTGAAGCAACAAAGAAGCGATAATGACGGTGACGTGTCAATGCTCCTAGCGATAACCGGCAGCCACTTGCTTTCGTTCGTGTGTCGTGTGTGGCTGTCTGATCCGCAGATGAGCTGACTCCATGGAGATTAGCGAGAGCAGGCGAGGTTACCGCAGCAGTAGTGACCTTTGCTTGGTGTCGTTTTCCTCTGAACTTTCCTCGCCTGATTGTGTCGTTGTCCCTGGAGATTTCGAGGTCTCACTGATTTGTTTTCGAGCTGAAATGTCTCTGCCAGCAGTTTTTGTCTAGGGTTAGTCAATGGGGGAAAACAGTAGAGGTGAGAAGTGAGATGGTTTGTTTGAAAGTTGAAAGTTGAAGTTGAGACGGCGAGGAGAGGAGGAAGCAGGGCATGATGGCTGTGGCGTGCTGTGGTGGCAGTGTGCCAGAACGTGTGACGCGGTAGTCTGGTCTGATCTGTTGAGTGTTGAGGAGGAGCGGCCATGGCGCCATGCCTGAAAAGATGGAGGTCAAACCTGAAGAAAAGGAAGCGGCGTGGAAAGGTGCAAACTGGAAAGGAATACTGCAACGGCTTGGCCATGCATACGCCCAAACCTTTCTTCCATGTGCCGACGCCAGCGTCACTGGATTCAAACCTCGGTAGTGCTTCAGACATCTGAGCTGTGAGATCTAGAGGAACAGTAGTGACGTAGCCTTACTGCTCAGGATTTTTATTGAGACGCAAGGCAAGAACTGAAGAACACTGTCCGGATCTGTATATATACGCGGTGTCCGTAGAGAGTCCGTATCCATACACCGTAGATAACTTTTTTTTTTGTGGAATAAATAAAAGCATAGTAGAGCGGTAGAGCCGGAGCTGCAAGCCTGCGACCCAGCTCAGCTGGGCTCAGCTGGGCAATGGTGGTTGACACGTACCGGTAGTACTCGGTCCCGCACCAGCACGGGCTGGCGATGGCGACAGCGGGCGCGCGCGTGTGGGCCCCACGCGTGACTGGATCTCACTCATCTCTCATCCCATGCGGGTGCGTGACTGTGTGTGCAGAATAAATTAAGGGTCTGTTCAGTTCGAAAAAAAAATTGTCAAATATCACATCCAACTATTCATTAAAAGAAATCTTTTATGCATGGAGTACTAAACGTGTGTTAATGATAAAACCCATTCCATAACCCCTAGGTAACTTTTCGAGACGAATCTAATAGTAAACAATCTCTAATGATGGATTAATTAGGCTTAATAGATTCGTCTCGCGATTTCCCGTCCAACCGTGTATTTAGTTTTATAATTAGATCATGTTTAGTACTTCTAATCTTTGATTTACAATTGCTACAGTAAACGGTAACTTTCAATCTACCAACTAAACACCCCCTAAGGTTGTTGGACGGCCGGGGCAGAGAGCAGGCGCCGGGAATTCAAAACGGGTACGGCCACACGGCTACTAGCCAAGATTCTCCTGTCACTGCAGAATTTGTTTTTTCGTGGGATCGTTTTTTTTTCAATAAAATTAAAAGTTACAGCCAGGATTCTCATGTAAACTTCTGCCTTTCTTTCTTTTCTCCGCCGGTATTTCTTTCCGGCAAAATATTCAGTGCAAACCACCTATTTGGTGGAATCATGAAAATCCCTCTTAAGAAGTTGTAATGTTCCACATCCGTAGTGCATCCACGTATCTAATTTGTTGCAAAAGTTGAGATGTAAAATCATTTTATAGAAATTATTATAAAAATAGCAAATTTCATAATTTTGTAGTGCACATGCACGCGATTTTTGGTTTTTATAAAATTTTCCAGATTAAGTTTTTATCTCAATTTTTGCATTGGAGTACATATATAGACTCACTATGCATGTGCAATGTTTTGGATATTTCAAACATCTTGAGTATGTTTTAAGAGGTTCCCACGTTCCACCAAATAGGTCATATATTTTCCCTTTCTTTTAAACATAGATGTTGGCTTACATGTACCTGTCCTCGTTTTTTAGACAAAACTCACTTACGAGAAGTGAATATCTCTGAGAGGCTAAATCTATTAATCTTGATATTAACAAAGTCACGGTAAATTGTTCTTTTCACAACGCCTATGTTACATACAACTGCTGCTGAAAAAATTAGCCGAAAAATATGATGGCCCAACTTTTGCTTATGTTTTATGGCAAAGACTACTCGATAGTTTACTCTGGAAGAATGCAGTTTGGTAATTTCCCCCGAGAGTATGGAGACATGCTCTTCCAATTTAGTCCAAATCAAATTGCCATTCATATTTTGTTCGAATTAGTGCTGAAAATATGCTTTGTGAATGGAGCATTAGTACTAGTGGCCTAGCATTGTATAGAGCAGCCACAAAGTGTAGTTGACCGTCCGCTGTGAGTGCCAGGGGGAGAAACGAAGCAACTTGGCTTTTTTAATATCATTTTCCTCTCTTATTCTATGTCCTGGGTTCATGTGAATAAAGGCTGTCTCCACGGTGGTGAGATCCCAAGGAATTATATTCCAACTGAAAAAGGAAAATAAAAGAAAAAAAGAGCTCCAATCGTGTCGATGCCAGAATGCACATGATCTATTGCATATATTCTATGTAGCAACTAGACAGATTTCTCATGTTTGCATTTTGCAGCAGCTCTACTGCTTTCTGTAAACTTGTTATTCTGTATAAAATCACCGTACATCATAGAAAAATCCTGATTAGCCTATATAAATCACTGAAGGTTATCAACTTCTTTTTTTAAAAAAAGAAAATTTACTCAAAGCACTACAGCTGTCGGTGTTGCTGATCCGAGCAGAATTAAAGATGGAGTTCATCAGCCATGTTACAGACCAAACTTCATCTCACTGGCGAAACAACAACAATATCCGGAGCAACAAGGTTGTTTATCCAATATATGCAACGGATGCATCTACCATTTGCACAATCTCAGTCTCAAGGCCAAAGCATCTTGACAAACTGTAACAAAAGGAACCTGCCCATTATTCTTCTTCTCCCCCTGAAACCTGATTAGTTCTGGTTTCGGAGCTATATTACAACATAAACTGTATCCCAAAACTGAAGCCAATTATTCATGAAAGTTAGGGCAGGCGCTTGCCGGAGGTCCTGGCATACTTGTGGAAGAGTGAAGACCAAATTTGTTTAAGTAATACCACTTCTTCAGGCACCTGTCATTATTGACTATGCTTCTCATGGGCGCTATGGATTCAGTTGCCATACTTCACAGCCTTGCATGTAACAGTTGGGTTTCGGATATAGTCTTGGCTTTGAATCAACCGGATCTCTAAGCTGCTGGTTGATGGGTCAAAGCCAGCTCTTTTGTAGTCTTCCACAGTTCTTTTTAGGAGCGCCTGCACAACGCGTAATGTGTGTGAACTACAAATAGCTATATGTACAATGGTGTCACTGACACAAAGTAACAATCCTAGGAAGCAAATATGCCCGTTATCCATGAAGGCTCCACGATATCCAGAAGGTGGAACAGTCTAACTGGTCGACGCTGACTTATCATTTTAAATTTTACACGATGTTGAAGCCTTATATAAAGAATATACATATGAGCATCTGAACTAAACCAGATACTGCAACAAATTAAACATGGCACGAGGGATATACAGGATGAAAGTAGGCCAGAAACAGAAAACTAGCAGAAGACTATCTGAGAACTGTGACCTAGCTTTGAACTGAGATTCCTGTATTAGTTCTATACTTCTAACTATATGTGAGGAGAATCAATGAAATAAACCAGATATCAGGGTTGGTAATACATCATGCTGCCTAAATTCAGAATACAGAAGGCATTATAAACAGTGCTAAATTTGAGATCATAGTATAAAGCAGCACGACTGAGATACCTGCAAACTGGATACTGCCAGTTCCGCCGCTGTCTCAAGGTTATCAGGATATTTCTGTGTTTATCACAAGCAAAGCAACTGTGCATTAGAAACAAGAAACCATGATAAGATAAAAAAAATCCAGGAGACATAATTGAACTTTCCCCACGACTTACATTACTCCATCCTAGTAGAAGAGCAGTCGTTAAATCTCCAGTTCCCTGCAAAGCATTATGGAGCCAGGTAATTCATGCAAGTGATGAATCCTGGAATAGGTATAACCAACAAGCTTGCAATGCAGAACATGTTGAAAGGTCAATCCGCTTCTCTCCTATAATTAGGAGAAGCTTCACAAGGACACAACTCTTTGCGCGCTTGAAACCTTTTACCTCAAATGTTAGTACACATGACATGTGATTATCTACGTGGTCTCTACAATCCTTAATGACACCGACTTTAATGGCAAAAAAAATACCCGAAGTATCTTATATTTGAAGCTTGGAATCCACTGTGTGCTAATATATAGTTATATTTTGTACTTTCCTTTTGTGACGTGCATTCAGCTTCCACATGGCCACTGAATTAATCAATTTAAATGGACTAGTACACGAAGCTCCTATGTAAACCACAAACAATCATATTCCTTACTCCACGCTCTAATCTAGAAGTAGACAGTAAAGAAAATTAGAGTTATATCAATATACCGTGAAATATGCAGGTATCTTCGGTATCTCGATCTTAAATTGTTCTGGCAGTTGTTCCTGAAAAAAAATTGATTAAGCAAATCTCCTGTATGCATATGATATTACCATATCAAACAACAACAATGTATATTTTGAACAAAATTACACCCATCTCCGCTGCATTCGTCTGCACAAGTAATTGACACAAGCTAGCCTGGCTTACATATCAACCTGTTATCGTGATCACTACAAGCTAGAACTGGCTTACATGTCAATCTGACAACTATTCAATTTAGTGCACCTGGCCTAGTTGACCACTATCACATGAATATATCACAGCGGTGAGACATCCTACTGCATGGACTAGTCAGTAGTTCATAGCCAGCCAAAAAAAAGATAAAAAAGAAAATCCCAGTAGATGACTTGATTAAGTTATGTGTATGCGGGTTCTGTTGGTTCTGGAATTTTCCTGTGTACACGACTCTGTGCATTTTGCTTACAAGTCTCATGTGGATGTCGAGGTAAGCTCAATATTAGTTGTATGTACATACTTTTGGCGAATAAAGTTTTTGAACAACTAATTTTCTATTTGTAACTCAAGTACATTGGTAGTAGCATGTAGATAGATGCCAGCTGCATAATTTTGTTGAAAGTTTACCTTTGTTTTTTTGTGACTTCCGATAAGGAGGAGCTTGCCTTCAATAAGTGCACTGGTTATAACCACCTGGAAGATTATAGCAACCAAACACATGCATTACTTGAAAGGGTGAAAAAAGGAAGAAAAGAAGTGAACCATAGAGGTCATGAGTATTCCATGTAGCCCATTAAAGACATTTCACGGTTTATTTATCGAATAGATAAGAGGCACACCTTCCGTGGTCCAGCACTGTGGAGGGTATTGCAAGCTGTCAAGCCATCTTGTTCGGAGGTGATCCTGTAAGTACGCATTCAATTAAGAAAAAAGAATGCACACAATCTAATAATATGAATATATCATAAATATGGCATGGAATCACTCTATTTTTCTCTGTTGGGAAGAAAGCATGGCTACCTCAATCCAGTAAGTAGTTCAACTTCGAATTGGTTAGGTGTAAGCATTGAAGCAACTGGAACAACCTACAGATGGTTTCATGATAAAATGAATAGATTAGGATGGTAAAAATATATGGGGACCTGCAAAGCATTATGAGCATGAATAAGAATAATAACTCAGAAATAGCATATTTGAAATGAGATGCCATGGCCTATAGCATAACTTTCACTCCATATCTCAGTAACAGGGAAAATAAGCTAGCAAAACTAAGTTCTGGTCTGAACAAAAAGTTAGGCACATAATTGGCTCTAATCAGTTATACAGGAGCTATAGCATAAACACAGTGTTCTATAATATCAACTAACAGTTTAATCTACGGAAGGGTTAAAAGGGAATGTATAGAACCCATGTCTGTGCCACTAGTACTTGCGATAAATAACAGCCTTGACATGCTAAAAGGCTGAAGGACAAGCAATTCCCTTAATTTCGTACCATGTGAGATAAATATGGAAGAATATAATGGATTAGTTACCTTCTGTTGATAAACAGATATTAGCTCCTTAGGAACATATAGTTTTCCTTCATCACCTAAAACTGGGTCACAAACTGCAGCATGTTTGCAATTAGCAAACAGAAATTGACCATTTCTAGTCAGTCTTTAGCTATGACAAGAATTTGTCTCTATTAAATTTGGTAAATAAGAAATAAGTATACAAAAGATGAAAGGTGAAAAAAGATTACCATATACAAGATCAGGATTGACTGATCGTAATTTGTCAACAACTTGTAGCACGGTATCTAAAAAGGAAGCTGAGCCTATATAACCTGAGAACCATAAACAGCATGTCACCCTGTGTGTAACGAACCATATTTTGGCAGTATAAATATACTGATATTTGCTTGCTATCATGAAAAAATTATCAGTAATGACCAAGCAAGCAACCAACTCGCTCTTTGCTTGGCATGAAGGATGGACAGTCTAATTAGAAGAGGCCGTGACAGTTTCACCTGTTAATAAATGGGTATAATGGAGTAAATCATTTTCTTCCAGTCCTTTAATAAGGTCCCAGAGCTGTTCGCCATTGAGAACCTGACCTCTAAATTTTGGGTATCCTGTGACAACACATCATGGGAATTACTTAGGTGTCCCAAGCAAAATGCACAAGAGAGGCTGTTAGATGTACCTGTACCTGTATGATTAGAGAACTGTACAGAGTTTATTGGATCCACATCAAAGCCAAGGAGTTGCAGGGGAAAGACAGCTGATTTGTTGCCAACATACCCCTGAATCAGTGCAAATGTGCAATGAGAGTTTGAGCCGACAGCTGAACACACGTATCGATTGGAAAGTAGAAACGCTCAATGATTTCCTACTCTGAAACGAAATCCACACGGCTTACTTTGGCTAAACAAATACACAACCAAAGAATCCGACAAAACCAGAAGTCGAGGGGGGAACCAAACTCGTGACCGCCCGTCATACAAAAGACAAAATGGTCATAACCAACAATCCCTCACACAACCATCGTGCAACCGCTTAGCAGGCAACAGTCACGCCAATGACATGAGAGCACGCGGCACGCCTGCCTGGTCATGTGTGTATATATACGGCATCAGATCATCAAGGGAATACTTGCAAGGGCCCAACCTAAAGCTGTCCATGCAAAACTCATGCAGTGAAGTGGCGCACGTCGTACTCCAGATTCTACAAAGCAGTGTTCTTTGCCTAGCCTACATGAAGAAGAAGAACCCACAAAACCATCCATCCCCTTGGCTACTGAATCCATCCACCATTCATTCAGGCCATAGGCAGCGAGCAAGGCTACAACAGTATGCCACTACACATATACATAGGCAAAGAAATCTGAATTCCATCAGTTACTAAGGGGAGCACGGAGCAAGCAGGATGGCAAGTGACTTATGCATGGGAGGAGGCATGGCGGGGGCCAGAGGCCGGACCTGGACGGTGTGGGACTGGATGCTGAGGACGCGGCCGGTGTCGGACGGCAGCGCGACGGACAGGATCGGCGGCCGCGACATCTTCGGGTGCACCCCCGCCGCCGACGCCGCCCTCCTCCTCTGCTCCCTCCGCCTCTGCCGCAGCGACGCCCACCCGAACGCCTCCCTGCAGCAAACAATCACAGCGCGCCCGCCGCAGCACCACACACCGAGCACGGATCAGTCACTGCCGGTGAAACTCAAGTACGAGGAGGAGCAATTGAATCCGGCAGCCTCCCCTCCAAATCCACCACTGACCTCACCACCTAATCAGTTTGACTAGTAAGACGATTGCTTGTCCAATTTTGCTCTTTTTATCAAAAGAAAAATGGTTTCTTGCTCCTGCAGAACAGCGGGTCTGGCACGCACCTTGCGGGGGAGAAAAACGAGGAGGGGGAGCGGGGCGCGGGGCCCACCGCTCCCACGAGGAGCGCGCGGGAGGGAGCGGCGGTCGGCGGCGAGTGGAGCGCGGCGACGGCGGCGGTCATGCGACGGCGCGGGGGGCGGAGGAGGAGAGCGATGCGGGGGAGCGGTGGGCCGGTGGATGGCGAGTTGGCGACGGGGTCGTACGGCCCGCCAGCTTGGCGGGATCTGGGCCGTCCGTTACGAAAGCGACGGGTCGGATTCCATCGGTGGCGGGCGCCCTCGCGCTCGTCGAGGCGTCCTCGTGAGTGGAGAGGGGGCGGAACGACGGCGGGCCTGACTAGGTGGGCTGGTCCTAGGTTTCCAGATTGGGCCCGACAGTGTGGGGGCCTGCTCGTGGGCCCAAAAAATATTGGGCCCATGGAGGAACCTGTCCAGGCGTTGGAGTCTTTTAAAAAAAATTAAAAATTTTTTATGGGCTGAAGCAATAGGCCCATGCGAGTCTGTTGTTGTTCAGTATCGGCGGCCCGGTAACAACCGAGCCCAGAGACACATTGCTCACGTGACTGGCTGTCGCTGGACCCCAGTAAGCAGACGCGGTCGTCGCTGACCGTGACGACTGCATGTGTGGCAGTGTAGCCGTGCATGCTTGCGCTCTGCACCATGTCCTCCCTGTCTTCTTGAGCTCACCATGGAAAATGGATTGTCTCATCGCTTTGTCACGAGGAAAAGGATTAACATCACCGTAACCTAAAAAATAAGATATGAAACACACAAGATGAGAAAGAAACATGTGATTTTTTAGGAAAATGGAAATCCATGCGGTTTAGAAATGCGTCGTAGTTGCAATATGGAAATAACGTAAAAGATGTGTGAGTTTGGTTTCTTTTTCTATCCGAGGCTAGTTTCTGCTTTTGTGATGCAGCTGGTGTTTGTTCTCGTATACGAATTTTCGAAAATGGCGTGGTTATATGAGAACACGTAAATAACGAGTGAGTTTACGCCCTGTTCGGCTGGCTGGTTCAGAACCAGCCAGCAGTACTTCAGTCTCACATAAAATCAGCACCAGCCACCAGTCAGCCAGCAGTACTTTTCTCTCACAGAAAATCAGCACCAGCCACCCGAACGGGCTGTTAGTCTTTCAGGCAGATTCATGTATTGTTTTCATATTAGACCCCGAACGTCCATGGTTTTTCGCTTCTTGTCTTGATACGACACATTAGTTTCTATGAGAAAAAGAGATATCTTTTGATACCAAGGGACTTTGGAATTATTGATATATTAAATTCGGGGTTGGTGGCCTAATAAATCTTAGGCTAGATGGGGTGTCATATAACATAGGCAACGGACTATCGCAGGCTGTAACAATATATGTCCGTTGCCTATAACATAATGGTACCAAAATACATGTGGGTATTGCAGGCTTACAGCACTAGTAGCACACAAACAAAATTTCCATTATGCATGCCATTAAATAAATGCCTCTGCCAACATAACATATATTGTTTTTAGTCGTTATGACAAGGCAACAATCACAAAGAAAAGCAATATATGCAGTAATGTATGACGTATCCATACATTCTACATCCAACATTGAACCTAAATGCATATGAGTATATTAGAAATTTCATGCCAAAGAGAAGGCCAAAACAAAGAAAAATATGACTTAAATCATCATAACTATCAAAGGCCGTGTTCGGCAGCCTGGATAAAAAATTGTCCCGGATTACTGTCGCATGCATGAGGGCCTAAATGGAGCTTATTTACAAAACCTTTTCACAGATGAGTGCAACTTTGCGCGACGAATCTATTGCACCTAATTAATCCATGATTTGCTACAGTAATGCTACAGTAATCATCCTCTAATCGCGTGGTCAAAGGCCTCATTAGATTCATCTCGCGAATTTGACAGGGGTTGTAGAGGTAGTTTTATAAACTGACTTTATTTAATACCCTTAATTAGTGGTCAAAGTAGCATTTAATACTCTAGACAATTTTTTTACCTCCCATCCGAACACATCCAAACAGTCCCGTTCATGAATCCTATGTCTGGCATTGCCACAAAACAACTTTTACTTCTGGACTGCATATTCACGTATTCATACAATGCATCTTTGTCCTTATCTATGCAAGTTCGTTGCCAAGACCAATAACGCGTGCCAAAAATCCTCTAGAAAGATAGCACATTATGGTATGAGACGTTTCGTCTAAAATATTATTGTCTAAGATCCTTAATATTCATTTATCAAGCTATACAAAATATCAAAATCTTTATCGCAATTCGATACCTATAAAATAAAGTTTTTATGGCAATCTGAACTCCAATATTTGTAATTTCAACATGGGCAAACAAGATGTTAAAAAGGGCCACGACCACATTCCAATACCCAACAAGAACAAATTACAAGGAAACAAAAGTTCATGCAAAGAATGCAAGATAAGAATGTAGATCCAACGAAACCATCACGTACAAGCAAAAGCTGATAACAGTAACACGCTAAATAAATCCAAACACGTAGGTTTTATTCTTCACACAAAAAGCGACGCAAAAAAGCCAAAAAAAAAAAGAAAAGAGAAAAGAAGAAGGAGAAGAGCGAAATAAAACCACCTGTTGTGTTCCTTCATTGCCTTTCGTCCTTCGGCTTCTCGTCCCTCGATAAGCACGTAAATAAATTTCATTTTTTTTTTCTCTTCATCCTCGTCTGCTTCAACTCCTCTCCACCTCGCCGTCCTCCTCCTCTTCGATCTCTCCTCCCATTTCCACGCGGAGGGGAGGCGTCGGCGCAATAAAGGCGGCGCCTTGCTCTGCTCCCTCCCCGGCATGCGGAGCTAGCCTCGCTGCTGGGCCCCACGCCATGCAGACCACCGGGCCCGCATCGCCGGAGCAGCCGCCGGCCGAGGCCGAGGCGAAGGCGGAGGAGGGGGCGCAGGCGAAGGAGGAGGAGGATGAGGAGTTGAAGGCGGGTGGCGAGGGCGAGGAGGAGGAGGAGGGGGAGCGGGAGGAGAAGGCAAGGAGGGGAGGTGGGCGGCCGCGGCGCCGGCGCGGCGGCGCGGCGGGGGACGGCGCCGTGGTGATGGTGAAGCGGGAGCTGCTCGCGCGCTGCATGACGTGCCCGCTGTGCAGCCGCCTGCTCCGCGACGCCACCACCATCTCCGAGTGCCTCCACACATGTGAGTCTTCCCTGCTATGCCTTGCCTCGCTCCGCCGCCCCCGCCGATCCCGGCGGGCTCGAACGCTCGCATCTCCACGACGATTCGGCGCGTTTCTCTGAGAGCTTCCCGCGGCGGCGATTCGATTCGACGTGCGCCTCGTTCCTGGAGCTGCTCCGCCTCCGGATTTGGTCGCCCGAGGTCCCGGGACGTGGGTCGGTGCCGCCGGGCTCGGCCATTTCCGGCGATCCAGCGGCGCTGTACGGCGTTCATGCGCGATTGCGATTCTCGACGTGCGTGCGTTCCGGGCCGTGCTGCGGTTTCGCCTCGATTCCACGTAAATCTAGTCTGAGTTGACCACGTTTGGTAGCTTCCTTGCTTTCCATTCTTGCCTTAACAGGCTGAGCTGCAATTCGGTTTCTTCAATCCTGATGCAATGTTGCATCAATGCTGGGCCTCAGCACGCGGATTTTACGTAGACTTTGAATCCTGGGCTGTTGATTGGCCATCTTTGCCCCCAATCCGTGAAATGCTTTGTCTCCTGTCGAGATAATGTTCAGGCGATACTGTTCTCAAAGTTATGAAAAGCTTCTGGTGCTGTGATTTGAGTTGTTATTCACCTTGAGGGCATCATTCACATTTTCCATCCTCTCTGTATTCCATGCAAGTTCAACAGATGGTGGCCTGTAATGAAAATTATTAAGGCCACAATGTGGAATCATAGACTGTAAATGGCCGGAAACTATTTGAATCTCCATGCTTGAATTGATTGGTTTAACTGTTAAATCTGTGCGTGCTTTTGAAATATCAGGAGCAATGTTTTGATTCCAACATTTGTGAATTTAAGCTTCGTTTTGTGTTTTGATGCTCTGGCTTTAGTTCTAAATGGATCTGGGCATTTCATGCTATATGGTCCATGCTTGTGCAAATGCCAATATGGCAATATCTTTTGTTCATTTGCATGCTACATTTTACTTCTTATGGTATATCTATATTGCCGTTTGGGACATTCTTATGTTTTCGATGGAAAGGAACCTCTGTGTAGACAGTAGGCAGCAAATTCCCTTTTTATGTGAAATGAAGCATTGCATTGTGACTCATATAAATTCTCTATGTTGTGAAATACTCACGTCTGTTTCCTTATGTTCTTTGTTTTTATGCAGTTTGTAGAAAGTGTATCTATAAGAAGCTCAATGATGAGGAACTAGATCATTGTCCAGTATGCAAAATTGATCTGGGCTGCACTCCAGTTGAGAAGCTTAGGTATTCTTTTTGTGACCTTACTATTTAAGAAAAATATTGTGAGAAACTTCAATGCTTTGCTTCGCTAAATGTTCTTGTACTTTTCTTCCAAAATCCATGTTTATCAGCACAGCATTGAATGCACAGCTAAGTTTCCTACATTTCATACTGTTAGCATATATTTCCATTGTAATAGATAACTGCTGAACTACAGAGAGTAAAAAACTACAATTCTACAGTGTGAAGCATTCGTGCCACTTTCTGGATAAGCTTGAACGTAGCTCTGTTGCTCCTGTCCTGTGTATAATTTAGAGCGACCTTTAGGATTTGTTGTATACACCAGAGAATAGTAGCTATCCTCTGCTGTCTTGAATCCTCTGAGATTCATGCCAAAGATGCATATTTTACCATGAATCTCTTAATAAGATTTTCTGTGAGTCCACTGCCAGATATGCATTCTGTGCTTGACCCCTGCTGTTCATTCTTATAAGCCATTAATTTGTTTCTAAAGTTATCTACTTATCTAACATAGTTTTGAGATTTACTAATACCAGAACATAGCTGTTATTTCATCGCTGACCTGCTGTGTTTTCGGGCTTCTTCCCAACCATTTGTCATAGTATAGTATAGTATAGTATAGTATAGTATAGTATAGTATAGTATAGTATAGTATAGACTTCACTGTGTGTTACTATGTCAAAGAAAATGCTCGTCTTTTGAAACCCGGTTGAATGTTTCTATTGGCCATTTGACCAAGAGAACTTCTATTTCTTGGTCATGCTGTTTTTCTGATTAGGGGAAAATTCTTAGTAGACTCTAGTTTCTTTTTTAGCTTAACTTTCCCCCCCTTTTCTAACTTTCTGATACAATGATTTCAGAGCTGATCACAATATACAAGATGTGAGGTCAAAAGTTTTTCCATTCAAAAGAAAGAAAATTAATGCTGAAGAAGCTGAATCTCCCATTACGGTACCTGTTAAAAGGAAAGAGAGGTCTATCTCTTCGTTGGTGGTCAATACACCTAGAATAACACCAGCAGGTTCGACAGGGCGACGAACAAGAGCAGTTACCAGGAAGGCTGCTGCATTACGTGGCCTTGGTCCTATCATTGTGGATTCTTTGAAAAAGGACAATGATAGCTCGAATAAGCAAACTGATAATTCAAGCTTACTAGATAGTTTGAGCAAAGTACCTCAAACAAGAAGACAGGTAAGCAAATACTTGAGCATTCTAATTTAGTCATACCCTATCGCTTGTGTATCTTTGGAGTATGTTGCACCAAAATGAATCAATGGAAGAATGAAGCCAATATGAAGCAGTGATTTAACGCTAACATTTGCAGGTATTGTCAAATGGGGACACATCAAGTCACCCCTCTGGTAAAGATAAAGCAAGTGATGATAAGGACTTGGACAAGGCAGAGCTCTGGAAACCTTTGAATTGTCTTGTAGAGGCTGCAAGCAAAACAAAGCCCCGGACAAGTGCTCAGAGTCCAGCTTTGAAGGGAGATAAGCCCAGTGAATCTCCCAGTAGTGAACATTCTAGCATAACAAAGGCTAGGGAGCCTCTTCAGAAGTCCAAAGTTGATGATGACAAGAAGGATGATCCTGAGCCAATAGGGCTGCTTAGAAAGAAAGGACCTGGCCGGAAGAGGAAGCATCCCCTACCTTCAGCAAATGCAGCTTCCAGTGCTGTAGCTACACAAATTGGGAGGAAATTCATCCCAATATGGTTTTCATTGATTGCGTCGTTTGACCAGTAAGCCACATCCATACTTTAGTCAAACTATCAAAGCAATATATGAGATTTGTACCATCCCTGATCTTCTGCTGTCTTATTGTTTCCAGGAAAGGCGACCCTCCCTTGCCTCAGATACCTGCCCACTTTTTGAGAATAAAGTGAGCTCATATGACTCTGTTATGCTATTGATGTACTCATTATTCTTATCTTATATTAATAATTTTCTAAACATGCATCCAGAATTGAAGTTCTTGGCATTGATTCGTTATGATATATATTTATAATAGATTAGTATGATGCAGAGGAAAAGAAAATATAGTTTCTGTAACATGCATGTTTTTCCATTGGTCATAGGTGCTGGTGTCATGTGACAAGTGCATGTTTTGGCCTAACTGAAGAAAATGGATAATGCAAATAAGCTAAAAACATATAACCTGTGTGGTGTATGTGGCTACATTCCTTGCTTTCAATTTAGCTACCCAGTTTCATGTTTTTGGTCCTTGGAGCAAAATAAGATGGTTAATCTTTTAGTCACTGGTGTTTCCTGTGTGGATATCTTTAATCGCCATAAGCTTCTCCAATGCTGTTGCTTTAGTTGTGCATTATTATATGCAAATAGCCAAATACATTAGTTAGCCCAGCTGAGTCCAGTGTCTCTTATCAAGTCTAGAAAGATCTGAAAGTTTGATCGTGACCACGATCTTGTACTCCCATTTAGTTTGTCACAGTTGTGGTGACAGAGCCATTGATTCAGACCGCAGCTATTTGTTTTATTTATCTGATCTGTCTTTAAGTTATGTCAACTGTGGCTAATGCATTGCCAAATGATAGGGATGGAAGTATACCTGCGTCATCCATCCAGAAGTACATTATGCAGAAGCTCAGTCTTCTAAGCGAATCTGAGGTAAGACTCCTGCCCATCTATACTGTTTAATGATGTTTGCTGTGCCAAATTTTTCTAACAGCAGTCTTAACATATCTAAGTGATACATTGAGTTTATAGTTTGTTCGAACCAGTACATGTTTAACATGTTCCAGAAATGAGCGCATCACATTCTTAGAAACAGAGGTGTCATTACATATGCTTTCTTTATCATCTTGTACAGGGGTGGATATGCCACCCTATGCATATTTCAATTTTGATTCTTTTTAATGTTGCAATCTGTCTGAACAGTCTGAATCGTTATGTTTACAGGTTGAAATAAGCTGCTGCGGGCAGTCAGTGAACCCCGCACAACCTGTGCGTAACTTGGTGGAGCGGTGGCTAAGGGTTGGCCCAGCGCGCCCTCTGCAAACGGTGATAGGCTCCTCTGGGGGAGACTATGTGATGGTGATAACCTACGGGCGGCCAAAGTCTGGATAATCTCAAACTGTAACATGGTGGACCTGGTGCTCTCCTAGTTTGAGCAAGGTTGCGCTGCCCCCAGGGAAGAGGCCATCAAAGATAAAGGGTTTGAAGGTCGGACATATACTCAACAAACAGCCTTGCTTTTGTAGTCATATTCTCACTGATGCTGCTGGTAGATGATGTCCGTTTCTTTAAGAATTTGTTAGTTCTTTTCGTTATTATACATATGTGATGAAAGTCACTGTAGTATGGAGTTCGGTAGGCTTTGAGAATTGACGTTTAGGTTGGATAAACAGAGTTGAGATCGTTAACCTGCATTTGAATGGCTACATGGGACTGCAACTTCTCCAGCTCTCTCTCTTTTTTTCCCTTCTTGGAAAAAAATGTAATGTAGTTTCGTTATTAGTTGTCCTGAAATGAACTGCTGTAATACCCATCTGTGATTTATTCGGATTGAGTTGAGTGAAGTGCCTGTCGGAACTGCAGTTCTGCTCGACTTGTGCCTCATTATTACCTTCTACAATGACATTTTTTAACCTCAAAGGTTGCCATTTACCATTTCAGAAAAAAGGCTTGTCATTGACAGTTACTCCTACCATCTTGGGCTTTCCCAGATACTTGTAACATCTTGTTCATTCATGCCCAATCAGTTATTTTCAGAAAAAAGCTGTAGGAGATTTGAAAATTGATGGCCATGCCACCATTTCTGACTGACCGGCGATACACTGCAGGTACGTTGGGATCCTTCATTTGCCCAGCCTTGCTTTGCTTGTCAGAGCAAGGAAAAGCTCGCTGCTGAGCCAGACGTTTCGCTCTCCGGCGGTCCGACCAAACTGAATTGAGTGCTTTCCTAGAAATCAAGACCCAACGCAAGTCGATGCTTGAGCAGTGGGATGCTAGCCTGCTACCGCAGCCCCGTTCGGTTGGCTTTGGCTGGTTCCGCTGGTGCTGATTTTCTGTGAGAGAAAAGTACTGCTAGCTGGTTGGTGGTTGGTGGCTGGTGCTGATTTTCTGCTGCTGCTGGAAACCAGCCGAACCAGCCGAACAAGCCGACTTGTATTGCATGTATCGCTGAGCAGTGGGACATTATTTAAAAACAGGTGTGGGTGTTTGGTTGTTTTGGTTTATCATAAGTCCCATTCCATCGAATGTTAGGTTGGTAATTAGGAGTATTAAACGTATACCAATGGCAAAACGAATTCATAATCTTGAGATTTTTTTGACGAGCTGAATCTATTAAGCCTAATTAGTCCATGATCAGCCCATGTAATGCTACAGTAAACATGTGCTAATCATGGATTAATTAGATTTAATAGATTCGTTTCGAAAAAAAATCCTAGACTTATAGGATTAGTTTTATAATTAAGCTATATTTAGTTCTTCTAAATGACATTAATATATTCGAATATTCGATGTGACTGGGTTTATTTTAAGCAACCAAAAAGTTAAGAGTGAGCTTGAAGGAAAGCGAAGCCGGAGGAGGACGGCGATGGACGTGCAGTCAAGGCTGACAGCTTGGACCGCCGACGCGACGAACAGCCGCTGAAAAAATTGAAATCCTGAAGGAGAATTAGAAATACCGCTTCTTCCACGTGTATGAAACGTAAAACTATATTTTGTCAGCAAACTTCAAATACACAGCTATCAATGGCACTGGATTTTGGATTGGCTTCAGAACTGCTCAACTGTTGTTGCTCGAGTTATCTGGAACCGAAGATTCGGGGAAAAACTTTGCGAAATCTACTGTGGCAATTTTAAACCGAAGATTAGATGGATTAAACATGATCTAATTATAAAACTAATTACATGGATGGACGGGAAATGGTGAGACGAATCTATTAAGCCTAATTAATTCATTATTAGAGATTGTTTACTGTAGCACGACATTGTCTAATCATGGCCTAATTAGGCTTAATAGATTCGTCTCACAATTTCACCGAGTTATAAAATGACTTAATTAGTATCAAACATTCGAATTCACTGTAGTGATAAAAAAAATACCGAACTAAACAGAACAAGTTCTAGTTCTAGGCAGATGGCCCTGGCCCTGTCTTCAGTGCACTGCAAAGCCTAGGCCTAGGCCTACTGGAGGCAAGCAGATTTGCAGAGTTGCAGTAACTGCAGCTGCAGTGGCAGCAGCAAAAGGCCAGGAGACCTCAGATGCGGCCCGGCCACGGGCCACTAACGCAGCAAAGAGGCCCCCAATTTCTGAATCGGCCCATTGCAGCTGATGCTCAGGCATGGATCGGGCCCAGCAGGCTAGCACAGGCCTTCAAACAGATTCATGTGCAGTCCAGCCCAACACCTAAGACAAGTATTTAGGTTTCAACAACTAGAAGTAATTGCTTCTAAAAAGCAACTAGAAGTAATTTACTCTTAAAAATAGAAATAGTTTTAGGAAAAGAAAATGAATTAATAATTATCGCGTTTACGCTGGATTTTTTTTAATAATAATGGCCCTTAGTCGGAAACAGGATATGCATCTGAATCCAAGTGTGAAACAGTCTGGCCTTCGACTTCATTTGTATACACTTAGGCTATCGGCAACGGACGCCTGTATCACCTCCTCACCCGGTAATATACGGTGTTTCACCCCCAAAAATGGTCTGCAACGGAGTCCTGCAACACGTCCGCCAATCTCCCGGTCTGCCGTCCCCTCCCCCAAATTTCGGGGACGGTCGCATCCTCCGCAAAACTGTCACCGCCGCCGCATCCTCCCCCTCCCTCTCTCTGCCGCATCCTCCCCCTCCCTCTCACCGCCACATCCTCCCTCTCCCTCTCCCTGCCGCTACGCTCGGCGAGCCTGGCCTCCTCTTCCCTGCCGTCTCGCGCCGCCACACCCGCCGCCGCCTGGCCGCGGTGCTCGCGGCGCTGCTCCTCTTCCTCGCAGTCGAGCTCGCGATCTCCCGACCACTGCGACGCAGCAGCCAAGGTCCGCCGACACCGCCCGCCACGCCCGTCCCCTTCCACCAGGCCCGGCGGCCACGTCCAAAGGAGGGAGATGCTTCGACTTCACCGTGTTCGTGAGAAAACTCAAGATTTTTCACAAGATTTCTGCAAGAACTTCACTGTTTTCCACTGAAACTCCATTGGAACTGGAGCTCTGCAGGAGCCGGCGCTGGACACGCTGCGGGAGGTGGAGGCGTTCCTGTCGTCGAACCCGTCGGAGGTGGTGATGCTGATCCTGGAGGACTACGTGGGGGCGGACCGTGGCCTATCGAAGCTGTTCAGGGACGCCGGGCTCACCAAGTATTGGTTCCCCGTGTCGCGGATGCCGCAGCGCGGCGGCGGCGGGGACTGGCCGCGCGTCCGCGACATGGTGGCGCGGAACCACCGCCTCCTGGTGTTCACCTCGGCGTGGTGGAAGCAGGACACAGAGGGCATCGCGTACCAGTGGGACCACATGGTCGAGAACCAGTGTAAGCTAGGATTCAGATTCCAGAGCCGCGACGGCGTGTACTTTGTACTTGCAAAACGGGGGGCTTGATTTTGCTCTGACGATCGAGTTCGTTCCCTGTCCGTGGCGCAGAGGGAGACGAGGGGATGCGCTCGGGGTTGTGCCCCAGCCGCTCGGAGTCGGCGGCGCTCGACGACAGGACGAGGTCACTGGTGCTCGTGAACTACTTCCACACGGTGCCGCTCGGGGTGACGGCGTGCCTGGAGCATTCCCTGCGTCCGACAGCGGCGGCGGCGCCGAGCAAGGCGAGACCGTCCTTGTCCGACGGCGACGGCGATGGCGGGCGAGCAAGGACGCGGCTCGGGCGGGAGCAGAGGGCGCGGGCGGGCGGGAGCG
>CM014272.1:5248652-5267904 GCA_004135705.1 Alloteropsis semialata
TAAAAAAAGAAAGAAAAGAAAAGAAACTAGGAACATACTGGGAACGGACGGGTGGATTTGTACTGTGGAAGGAATAGACGGAGGGCCACCGGCTGGGTGGGCCTGGGCGTAGCGTAGGGCACATGGGCTGCCACATGGGCCATGACATGCGGAGGCTTGGTTCGACCCAGTAATCTTTAAACAACTGATCGAATACGGCCCGCCTTGGCCCAACGCGCCAAGATCCTCACAGAATTGTGCTACTACCGCTCGATCTCATCACGCTCACGATAATCAACGGGCAAGCTTCCTTTAATAATTTTTTTGCAAAGCTTCTCCGCAGATGAATTGGATTCTAACGAACAAGTGAACAATGCTCAGGTCCTCCTGTTGTTCCAAAGATGATGTAGGGATCATCCTCCTGTTTCTGGGATAAAAAATTAAGCATTAGATACGGAAGAGCTGGGATTTAGATGTCCAAGCTTTGCATGGACGATCGGCTCACTAGGTTAGGGTTAGCACTAAAATTAGCAACTGACTTTGCAAACAGAACAAGAAAAAGTACTCCCTCCAAACGGTAAGTCATTCCGAATTTTTTGAAAAATCACACGGTCTGAAGTTTGATTAAATTTTTATGATAAAGTACAAATAACCAAATAAGTATTATTAAATTCTTCATTATATATTTTTATAGTATATTTGTTCGGTGCCATAAATATTGACTCCTCAAAAATGTTGGAAAATGACTTGTTATTTGTGGTTGTGGCCACGCCCTGGAGGTCTGTGTATCGCGTGAAAATCTCTTTTTTTTTCTACCCCGAGGATACGTAAGTGTTTACTTGACTTAAGAAGTCTCGATAGTTGTCTTCCAGCAGTGACTAGTCACTATTGAAAGGCCAATCTTCAGGTCGCAATTGCCTACGCTCCACGGCACACGAAAATACTGCCAATCTTGCATTGGCAAATTTCCTTTCCAGCTGACCTCAACGTTGAAAGCTTGCTACGAAAGAGCTGTCGGGTCACAATCTTACTACTACACTTGACCTCAAAGTTAATTACAAGATCGCTGAAAAAGAATCCTAAAAATTCTCATAAAAGTTAAAAAAATATTTGATCATTAATTCGTTAGGTAATAATCACTTTTGCCAATAATAGATATCGGATCTATTATTTCCTTTTGTAAATTACCCATCTCCAATATTATGAAAATATAGTTTAAAGCAAACTATTTAATCCTTTCTGTTAGAGAAAATAACATAAAGTAACCTCCAAATCTTCATTTAAATTAACCATTTATACTGTTGTTGGGAATAATATGAAAACACCTTAAACTTTCATCTAAATTGCTACCTCCACCGTTATTAATGTCACACTTGATTTTAAGGATAAAATTGAATGCATCGCATATGTGTGCCAGGATCCGTTCATCACACATATGTTGACGTCATCAGTGAAAATATCATAAGACAGTGTTCAAAACGTACAAAAGAGAGTATATAACTTTATTACACTCAGCGATAGTAGACACGAAGGTCTTAATCGTTTCACCGATAACTTAACACGTAAAGCTTCAGACTTCTTCCACAGGCTTGACTGGGAGACGTAAAGCCTCAGAACTCCTCGAAGTCACTGAAGTACTCCACTTCATTGTTATTTTCTGAACAGCAATTGTTTAGCAAGGGTGAGTACACTTATGGTTTGTTATTTTCTGAACAGCAGTTGTTTAGCAAGGGTGAGTACACTTATGGTTGGTACTCAACAAGTGGGGGAAAATGCAAGGCCATCAAAGGGGGGTTCAGGCTCATGCGGTTAGCACTTTTAGTTGGTCAAGTTTTATTAGCAAGCACCTATTTACTAGATGTAAGTTTATACCAACCCAAAATTAAGCAGGATAACCCAAAATTATACCACCAAGAGACCAAGAACCACATGTTAAGATCAAGTTAAAGTTCATTTATCATGTGAGGGTCCAAGCCGCCCTTAACCGTGGGCACGGCTGATATATCAGTTTTATACTCTGCAGAGGTTGTACACTTTACCCACAGCTCGTGTTCCCTTTGTCGCCCGAGTTTGCAAGGCCCTTAAACACTTCCTTTGGTGAGTGGCGAGGGTTCACTACGAAGCCTTTACAAAGACCTAAAGTTAACTAGCAGCCCGCTAGAGTTTCAGCAGCGGTGAGGTCCACAGCCCTCCCAAGAGAGGACGTACCTTAGCAAAGACTACTCCTACAAAAGGACCGAGCTATGACCCCTCACCGGCCCCCTCCTTGCCCTTACGGTAAGACCACTAGCCAACCCCAAGTCCAATTAATTAGCTAAGTCAGAGCCATGTGAAACTGTGGTTGCACTGTTTTCTTGGGTGGTTCTCCATGTTCCAATTAATCATGGTGATCTTGTAATTAAACAAGAATGTAACAACATAATTAAATCATGATTAACATTGTATAAAGGTAACAGAACCATCCCAAGTTTAAGCAAGCTAAGCATTTCTACCCATAAAGTAACCAGGTGATTCAAGGTTCAAGGTAAAAAGATCTAGTCATGTCCTAATAGGTATCCCATCAAAATTAATGCATGACAGCAAAGTAAAGGTGAATTTCATGTGTAAATGGGACCAAAAAGAAATGTTTATGTAGAGGGAGGCCACTTGCCTTCCTCAACAAACTGCTGTGGATCCTCTTCAAACAGCTGCTGCTCCTGATCTTCCTCGAACGGCACGTTCTCTACACGATCACACAAGACATACAACAAAATAAATAAAAACAGTACATCAAACAGTACTAAAAGTACAGAACAAGCACCTTAAACTAAAGAGCATGCAAAGACGATCGCGTGGACGCGAAAATCGCCCAAAATGGATTTAAAACGACGAAACTACGCTAGTTACAAGGTTGCAGGGACCTATATGCAATTAAAACTAAAGTCTGCGTACTGTTTTGATAAAAACCGAGGGCACAAACATAATTAAACATATACATCAGGGGCTAGCAAGAGAAAATACCAAGAACAGGACGGCGGGTTAAAATATTTAAAAGATCAGGGGCCTAAAAGAATAAATCGAGGGTACAAGTATAAATACTTTGAACTGCGAGTGGACTGCAGGTTGATTATCGAAAAGCTCAGGGACTCTTTAGCAAAAGTGACGCTGACCGGCGGGTTTGACCCCAGTTGACCGGTACGCTCGGGGCGATCTGGTCCCTTGATATCAGATCGGACGGCTAGAAAAAGAAAGGGGCGCCGGCGACCATTGGACTCGGCGGCGCCGCCGCGTCCACGGCGGGAACTCGCCGGCGACGGCTCGGTTGAGCGCTACGGTGCAAGAGGAGGTAAACAAATGGCACGGGGGTGTTCAGCAGGGAATGGCGAGCTCACCAGAGGGATTTGATGGGCCGATTGGGGGACGGAAGGTGCTCGTCGGCGTAAGGAGGCGGCGGCGAGCTTCGGTGGACGGCGAGGAGGGTGTTCCGGCGTCGGTGGCGGCTCCTGGACGTCGGGAAACGGCTCCGGAGCTTCCTGTGAGTGAGCGAACACGATGGAGATGGTCAAAGGGGGCTCGGACAGAGAGGACCGAGGCGGCGGCGAAGCTTTACCTCGACGGCGGCGTTGTCGAGCTCCGGTGAGGGATTGCGCGGGCGGCAGAGGTGGTTTTGGTGCGTGCGTTGCGTGAGTGAGAGCGTGAGCGAGAGGGTGAGCGAAAGGCGGGCTTTATAGGGGCCGGGAGGAGCAGAGGGGCACGGGCGTGGAAGGAAACCGAAGAGTGGCGCGGTTCACGGCCATGATGGCCTCGGCTTGATTCGCCGGGTGCCGAGAAGGAAAGAGGGGGGAGCGAGAAGACGTCTAGGTTCAGCGGGGAGGGCCGAGTGAAGAAAGAAGGTGATTGCGGGGCGAGCGCGGGCGTGGGCGCGAGGATTGCGCGGCGCGGTGATTACGGCGAGCGGCGGCTCGGCCGTGTGCGCAGCGACGGGAGGAAGAAAGCGCCGACAGGTGGGGGCCACGAGTCAGCGAGAGAGAGAGAGGGCGTGCGGGCGCGAGTGGAAAGGCCGGATGGGCCGCGCTAGCTGGGCCGCGAAGATGGGCCTGCGGTGGAAAGACGAAGAGAAAGGGAGAAGGGGAAAGTGGGCTGGGCCTGATTGGAGAAAGAGGAAAAGGGAGGGAAAAGAAATAATTCAAACATTGTTTGAACTTTGAAGTTGGAGAGAATTTGAGATGTATGAATTGGATTTGAATTTGGGTTTGGATAAGAGATCACTCAAGCAAACAAAAACCAATGCACGGCATGATATGCGACAAACACTTATTGGAACTAAAATTAATTATTTACTGTTTAAGTATTTAGGGCCACAAATTAAATAAAGGAAAATAAATTCATTTAACCTTAGATAAACCTAAAAAAACAAGGTTGCTATAATTTATTACATGATGGAATTTGGGTGTTACAATCAAAAACACAACCAATGTAATCCGCTACATCTGCATGTAGAGTACTGTATATATATGCACCTAAATTACCCATTTCTATCATTGTTAATATAGAAAATATATAAGTGACTAAGTAAGTAATTTCTTGGGTTATTAATATAAATGGTGCATTGATGACGATAGTTTCTAAAGTAATCTCCATATTACATTACATAGCATGAAGAGTACATAGACGTAGTGGTTTTTAGATTGAGATTGTTCCATGTTCTGTTCCTCATCTTAACCCTCATCCATGGCTGCTGTTGCGGAATGATCTTTGAAAAAAGAAAATATCAAAATTCATGAAAAAGAACGGAAAGGTTAAATTCTACTAAAGTATAAACGAGTTGTCTATTCTTTTTAACCAGTTTAAACTTTTGGGTTGAACTAGCTAGACCATGCCACTCAGAGACTTGAGTCTCGAGTTAGAATCACGGCGAGCAAGATTAAGTATCTGAGGCACGAGGAAACATGCATGGGAGGGAAAGTGTCGTGAGAACTGAGTGTAGCTTAGTTAATTATGTTTCTTGTGGTGGAACCTGCCCACATGAGTTCGAGTCCTTGACTTTGCACGGATGTCAAATTTTCCTGGATTTATTCTAGAAATTAATGGACGCTAATCTTAGAGCGGTAACGAGATGTCTGTAGTAGCTTTGTCAATCTCAAGACCGGAATAGCTGGTCTAATTTTTTGGAGGTGGTCACGGAAGTAGGGTTTGCATGCGTATATTCATAAAATGAGTGTCCGAGCATATGTGAGCACCTGATGTTTGTGTTTGCTAAAAAAATATTATAGTATAAACGAATTGTCCACCTTTATTTATCATCCAAAACTTTACATCGAACTGGTCGAGGCGTAGGCGAATTGTGTCTCGTTGGTGAGCGCCGTGCACGTTACATCCACGGCTGCGAGACCGTGACTCGTTTTTGGCAACTTCCAATCTATCATGTCCTGCTCCTGCCCGCTACTCATCATCTCTCCTCGTTTTGCATCTCGTCTCGCCATCGTTTGGGGGCCAGGGAATGGAGACGCGGTTACGATTCACACAAAGACGCTACCACGACGGGCCACCACCGGCGACCGCGCGCACGTCCGCTGCCGCTGTATCACGCCGGCCGTCGGGGCTCTGTCCGTGAGTTCATGCTAACGCTTTGAATTGTGATCGCCGATCACCCTTTTGGCCTTTCCTAGATGTTACTTTGAAGATCTGAATTGTGATCATCGATTTGGAGACAGCACATAAAGAAGAGAAAAGGAGGACCAGGCCAGCGTCAGGCCTCAGCCGAGACTAGTAGCATCAGGAGGATCATCATCAAGGACTTCGCATCTAGGATTTTAGAAGAAAATTTTAAGCTAATATGTTTATAAATTACTTGATAAGATATTTTTAGATGCACATTGAGTGTTTATTGGTAAAATTAATATAGAAGTATTTTTACCACAGGACACACTCCTTCATGAAATTAGTTGTAGGACACTAGCTAGATTGCATTTTCTTTACCACAGGACACTACATTCTTTGTTGTAGGACAACATCTAGTATATTGTAGCCATATATAGTCGTATCTTCATGATACTATGTGGCACATCATCTAAAATAATTCTCAGTGGCATCTAACTAATGTGCATGATACAATACTTAGTGTTTGGATTAGTTTTAGGATCTTGCAAAGCATGTGCACCATAAAAGACAAAGAAAGGGACCTGGGAGTAACGGTTGGTGCCAATGCTGTCACTCATATGGTCCCACTGGAAGAAGAGAAAAATACATCTGAGCTTTCATTTCGCGATCCACATTAATGTGCAACATGCTGTCATTTATGCGCGACGACCGATCGACGACTTGGAAATTTCAATAAGATTTATGGACTTCACCTGTTGATCGAATAATTCCAAGAAGACTTGGAAATTTCTACTTGTGAGGCCATACTTGTATCTTCGTGATACTATGTGGCACACATCATCTAAAGTAATTATATTTGGCATCCAAATTACTGTGCATGATACTACTCATTGGGATTAGTCTTAGAATCTCGCAAAGCATGTGCACGCTAATGAAAGAAATAGAAAGGGACCAGAGCGTAACCATGGATGCAGGTGCTGTCCTCATTTGTTTCCTCTGGAAGAAGGAAACACAGACAGAGCTTTCATTTCACAATCCGTGTATGCACGATGACCAATCGACGACTTGGAAATTGTTTCAATACAAGACTTATCTGCTTCAAGATCCATCGTGGCGGCAATACATACAGTATATAAGTGCACGTATTTGGAGCTCTGGGCACGTCCTCTTTTTACCCTTTTGTTACTGCTGGACAGTAGCTTATGGCCTCCATTGGTTGGGCATTGCTGCTCTGTCTCGTACAGCTCTACCCACTCGTCGCCTCCAGCGTCCATGCCGATGGCAATCTCAGTCACCACCACTATACTCCTTCCTTGTGCCTTCCTGATCAGGCTAACGCTCTGCTTAAACTCAAGCAGTCTTTCTTCTTCCACTTACCCATCCCGTACTTAGCAGACTCCATCACCACTCTTCCGTCTTGGAAAGCTGGCACGGACTGTTGTCTCTGGGAGGGCGTCGGCTGCAGCAACTCCTCGGGCCATGTCACCACTCTCAACCTCCGTGGGTTTGGTTTGTACAGCTATGGCATCGACCCAGTGCTCTTTAATCTCACCTCCCTCAGGCAGCTTGACCTGAGCATGAATAATTTTGGTGGCAACAGCCAGATCCCGTCAGTTGGTTTCGTGAGGCTCACTTTGCTTACCCATCTCAACCTCTCAAGTTCAGGCCTCTGGGGTAAGGTGCCTGTTGGCATTAGCAAACTCACGAGCCTTGTCTCCTTAGATCTTTCCAATCGTGATACTTATATCGATGACGATGACTCAGACTTCAATACCTACGACGACATGCCTGATATCCTCTGGGTTTCGTGGCGAATCTCAGCAATCTGAGAGAGCTTTACCTTGATCGAGTGAATATATCTTCTACCGCAGACGATTGCTTCAAAGCTGTAGCTAAATCTGTGCCACATCTGCGGGTTCTTAGCTTGGAGGGCTGCATCCTCCATGGTCCTATTGATCGCTCTCTCTCGAGGCTGCAATCTCTGGTCGTGATCAACCTCAGCTACAATTATGGTATCACACCTGGCCCATTTCCTGAGTTCTTCATGAATTTTCTCAATCTGAGAGTACTCCTGCTGTCTGTATTAATCTTGAAGGGTGGTTCCCTCGAGGAATGTTTCAATCAAAAAATCTAAGGGTGCTGGACTTGTCCTCGAATCCAAATCTATCAGGACACATGCCAAGCTTTTCTGATGTCACTTCTTTAGAGACACTAATGATAGACAATACCAACTTGTCCTATTTTGGCAACTTCGTGGCACTGGCAGAATTAACTCTTGGTGGAATAATTATTTCCCGAGATTCCCTCTCTTCATTTGGTATGCTTCCGTCATTGCGCAAATTGGTGCTGAAAGAACTGGATTCACCAAGAGAATTGGAGTCAATATTTTCTTGGCTTGAAGGCATCAAGAACCTGAGAAGCTTGCATTTGTACTACTGTGACTTATCCATGACAAAACCTTCCTCCACTGGAAATTTGAAAACCTTGACAAGCTTAGTAATTTTAGGTAGCAACCTCACAACGCAAACGTTATCAGCAGCTGCCAATATTAGCCACTTGAAAAGTTTCACCATCGATAACTGTGATTGCTTATTGGCACAACTACCGCCTGCCATTGGAAATATGACTAGCTTGGAAAGATTGGAGATCAGCAACTGTCGTGGCTTACAGGGACAACTGCCGTCTGCAATTGGGAATATGACTAGCTTGGAAATATTAGAGATCTCGGGGTGTCAGCTTTCTGGGCCAATACCACTTGAAGTTGGCGCATTAAAGAAATTGACATCACTCCTACTACAAGACTCCGGTCTTTCTGGAAGAATACCAAGTTCAATTGCTAATTTGACTCGGCTGGTTGGACTACAGCTTAATGGAAACTATTTCACTGGTAAGCTTAGATCTCTCATAAAAGTACGCCTAATTTCTATCTTAACTCCTATGAAAGTGCACCCCGTACTTTACTAGTATATAACTCCTAAAAGTTGCAATGTTTTTTTTTTTGCGGTTTGTATTTCTGTACAGATTCTTGCCTTGCAACAAACAACACTAACGGAACCAGTGCATTGCTGCTTGTTATTTAAAAAGTTATGATGATTTCATATTGAATAAGCTTGATTGTGCAAGGATAAATTAGGAGCAAATGCTCGATATATATCATGCAAGTATAGCATCTCCTGGTACAGGCAGTGCGCTATGTGCTGCGGTGATTACAAAGTGGAAGGGATTTGAGATGTCATGATATTGCTATTGCATTATGTTTATTGTGGTTCTCAAAGGGATATTTTCTATGATGCATATAACAACTCAGTTTATTAGGTCAGTTCGGGTTTTCATGCTGAAAACCAAATTGGAAATAAACCACAACAATATGTTATTATGGATTGGTCCCAATTTATCATTTGTTTTCAGATTATTTGCCCACAACTTTGTCCTGCAACCAAAGACTAATAAGATAGGCATCTGCAAACCATAAAAGCCAAATCAAATGGTTAAGATAATTTAAATGATGTGGAACCTTATTTCTCTTATTGAACCATTAGAGTAGAGTCCACCTAGAGTACTTAAAATTTTAGGTTTATGAACTCTCAAAATGAACGTCTAGGTCATTAAGCCTCTTAACTGGCTTGTTCCAAGCGAGAATATATGTCCATATAATTGGACCTAAAGTGAACTTGGAATAAATCACATATAAGTTTAAATACACATATGTCCGAGAGTAAAGGCAGAAATTGGCTCGGGCTTGGGTTGAACAAATGTGGGCTCTCGTTGGTCTCTACAATAAAGGACATATCAACGAAGCCTACAACCTGTCTAGTGTGACCTTGACTGCATTTCGCGAACTGGGCTGAATAGTTGCGTGTTAGGATATTTTTTTTCCTGATTAGAGATCATTCAATTGACTTTGTCCACCAGGTATGGGATTATACTAGGCTTTATTACTTCTGTATATGATTCTGCTGTAAGTGACTACCTAGGCTAGACCAGGATATAGGATCCGCCATTGTATGGACTTGTGTGATAATTTGGAAAAAAAGTGTAATGATCCCTGTGTATTTTGGTTTTTATCTTATAATAAGATGGAGAAAGCCACATAGGATCGTGCCCTTAACTGTTGTTGAGATTCATAGTTTTAGCAGATGTTGCAAACAAAATAAAGCATGCTCTATGTCAACCATTTATAGCTATATGGCATTTAGGACCAGCTGATTAGTTCATTTTTGAACAAATTAGCTTCCCCTAGACATCATATATTTAAGGACAAAAAAAGTAATGAATAAATCTTTCTTATCCTTTCTAATTTGAACCTCTAAAAATAAAGGGAGTTAGTACTACCCAGTTTTAATACTAGTGGACCCAAGACTTCTTAAAATATAATAATTTCTCCCTGGAGAATTTGTGGTCGTTGGATTGCTAACTGAATGGCTACGTGAAAAAAACATGATGTGAGTGATTGTAAGACTATTTGGCTCATCATTCACTCTCAATTTTATATAGAGCATAAACTTTTTGATGCTCAGATTTCTCTTCTTTGTGCAGGAGAAATTCCAGCATCTCTTTTCACTCTTCCAGCGCTACAATACTTAGATCTATCACACAACCAAGTTTCGGGTCCTATACATGAATTCGATGGGCTATCTTCACGCTTGAAGTGCGTGTACTTACAAATGAATGATTTGACAGGGCAGATTCCCCAATCATTGCTGCTACTCCCAAATTTGACTCATCTCAATATTTACGGGAACAAATTGATGGGCTTAGTGGATCTTGAATCATCACTATGGAGGTTAGAGAACCTCACTTATCTAGATCTTTCACACAATAACTTGACTGTAACAGAAGGGGAAGTTAGCAACTCTTCATCTACCTATCCTTCTTGGCTTGTGGGACTAGGACTTGCTAGTTGCAATATGACAAAAATACCAAATTTATTGATGCGTCTTAACCACATTTATTATTTGGACCTTTCAAGTAATAGAATAAGCGCTGATATACCAAAATGGATATGGGAGAGAGGCTACAATGATCTCCAGATATTAAATCTTTCACACAACAAGTTCACCGGCATTGAACTCAATTTATATGTCATCCCAATCAGTGATGTCATGGATGCTTTCGACCTTAGCTCCAATAGACTTCAGGGACATATTCCTATGCCAAGCTCATCAGCTCTCCTCTTGGATTATTCAAATAATAATTTCTCTTCACTTCTTCCAAACTTCACATTATACCTTAGCTCTACTTCGTATCTTAGGTTGTCCAACAATAATATAAGTGGTCAGTTACCACATTCAATTTGCGATTCACCCCTGCAAATCCTTGACCTATCATATAACAATTTTAGCGGACTGGTACCACCATGCCTGATGGATGGATTGAGTATATTAAATTTGAGGGAGAATAAATTCAGAGGGATGTTACCTTCCAATATTTCAAGTGGATGTTCTCTTCAAACAATAGATTTGCATGGCAATAAAATTGAAGGTCAGCTTCCGAGGGCACTTCATAATTGCACTAACTTGGAGGTTCTTGATCTGGGAAGGAACCAAATTGCAGGTACCTTTCCATCTTGGCTAGGGAGGCTTTTAAATCTCCGTGTCCTTGTCTTGAGATCCAACCAATTCCATGGTTCAATAGGTTATCTCGAAGATGAGAAATCTGGAGAACACTTCTCAAGCTTGCAAATCATTGACCTAGCCTCAAACAATTTCTCTGGCAATTTGTATCCACAATGGTTTGAAAATTTGAAATCAATGAAGAACTATAACAATTCAGGACAAATCATTGGCCATCAAAACCTACCAGTTACTGGATCTTACCAAGACTCAGTCACAATATCATACAAAGGGTTGTTCGTGACATTTGAAAGGATCTTAACTACCTTAATAGCTATAGACATATCAGATAATGCATTGGAAGGTAGAATTCCTGAGTCGATTGGAGCTCTTGTTTCACTGCATGCACTAAACATGTCTCACAATGCCTTCAGTGGAGAAATTCCTACCCAGCTTGGCCACATCACTGCTTTGGAGTCCATGGACCTGTCCAACAATAATATATGGGGTCAGTTACCACATTCAATTTGCGATTCGCCTCTGCAAATCCTTGACCTATCGTATAACAATTTTAGCGGACTGGTACCACCATGCCTAATGGATGGATTGAGTATATTAAATTTGAGGGAGAATAAATTCAGAGGGATGTTACCTTCCATTATTTCAAGTGGATGTTCTCTTCAGACAATAGATTTGCATGGCAATAAAATTGAAGGTCAGCTTCCGAGGGCACTTCATAATTGCACTAACTTGGAGGTTCTTGATCTGGGAAGGAACCAAATTGCAGGTACCTTTCCATCTTGGCTAGGGAGGCTTTTAAATCTCCGTGTCCTTGTCTTGAGATCCAACCAATTCCATGGTTCAATAGGTTATCTCGAAGATGAGAAATCTGGAGAACACTTCTCAAGCTTGCAGATTATTGACCTAGCCTCAAACAATTTCTCCGGCAATTTGTATCCACAATGGTTTGAAAATTTGAAATCAATGAAGAACTATAACAATTCAGGACAAATCATTGGCCATCAAAACCTAACAACTACTTACCAAGACTCAGTCACAATATCATACAAAGGGATCTCCGTGACATTTGAAAGGATCTTAACTACCTTAACAGCTATAGACATATCAGATAATGCATTGGAAGGTAGAATTCCTGCGTCGATTGGAAATCTTGTTTCGTTACATGTACTAAACATTTCTCACAATGCCTTCAGTGGAGAAATTCCACCCCAGCTAGGCAACATAACTGCTTTGGAATCCATGGACCTGTCTTCAAACATGCTATCGGGTGAGATTCCACAAGAGCTAACAAACCTCAACTTTCTTAGCATCTTGAACCTGAGCAACAATCAACTGGATGGAAGGATACCACAATCACGTCAATTCGATACATACCTGAATAGCTCATTTGATGGCAACGCAGGACTTTGTGGACCCCCTCTATCCAAACAATGTGGCACTCCGGATACTCAAAGTGAAACAAATCTGAAAAGCTCCTCTGACATTGTGGATGTTGTTTTGTTTCTCTTCGTTGGTGTGGGCTTTGGAGTGGGATTTGCAGCAGCTATTCTAGTGAAACTTGATTGGATCAGAAAGTGGTTCCATATTTTAAGGATTCTACGAACTTGATCTGAAGCTGCCCTGTTGTTTGCAAGTGTGATTTACCATGCAGGAGGGTGATATAAAGGAGGTGCAATATGTCATGCACGCACAACTTGGTACTTTATATTCTAAGGTTGCTGCTCGATCATACAGTATAGTTATGTAATTCTTAGCACATAAGATAAATGTTGTTGTTTCATGTATGTATAGTATTTCTGAACCTTGTTACTGTTAGGCGCTTTGGATTACTATTACCTGCCGGTCATATATGTGTTATCAATGTGACAATGATCAAAATTGCTCATCACATGGCAGTCTCGAGATGATCCCTCAAGCAAGATTTTTTTTCCAAGAAAAAGAGGCTTCCAAAGATAAAGGGTTTGAATGTCATTACCGTTTGGTGCTGCTCCGGAGTGCTCCGGCTCTATTAGCTCCCTCTCCACTGTTCCAAACAGTGTTCATTACTGTAGCAATACTATATTGGTCGGAGCAGTTTCAGCGCCTCTAGCTACAGCCAACGGGGGAGGATGCGGAGCCAGCGGAGCTAAAAGTTCCAGCTCCTCTCGCTTTCATGAACAGTGATCAACAGCAAATGAATAATGATGTAGCTGGAGTCTGTAGGAGCTCCACCAAACGCGCCTGAGAGTGTAGTTGGTTGCTCTGCACTCTACAACCAGCCCTCACTGTTGTCTTCTTCCTCTCACTAATGCTTCTAGATGATGTTCTGTTTTTCAAGAATTTGTTTGTTCTTTCGTTGTTTATTTGTTATTACATAGATGTGATGCTGCGAGAATTGACGGTTAGGTACTTAGGTTGGATAAACAAAGGTGAGATCTTTAACCTGCACTTAGAAGTAAGAAGTGATGAATGGTTACATGGGACTGCAACTTCTCCAGTTTTCTCTTTTCTTCCTTTTTGAAAAAAAGTAATGTAGTTTCATTAGTTGTCATGAACTGAACGCTGTAATACCCAGCTGAGATTTACTCGGATAAAAATGGCTGTCGAACTGCTGTTGTTTTGTTCGATTTGTACCTCATCATACCTTCTACAAAATGATATCATTTTTTGTCTTACAAAGTCAGTCATCTAATTAATTAATGCTCTAACACGTGTACCATCTTGGGCAAATACTTGAAACATCCTGCTCATTCATGTACAGTACCCGTTATATTCAGAAAACTGTAGCAGATCTTAAGCATTGATGGCCATGCATGGCACCATTTCAGACCGGCCGGCGGTACACATACACTGCGCTGCATCTGCATTTGCCTGCCTCATTCAACACGAACCACCCATGGAACCGGAGGGCACTTTTTGTACAGATTAATTGGCTGAAATAACTAAGCCGCATTCAAATTGGATCGAACCATTGCATTGCTATCCAATTAGAGCATCAGTGCTAGTACGGAAAGTTCTCTTGGAGAGGATTGCCAGCAGCTTGAAACAAGTTCATGCCATACTGCCCATGGCCTCTCAACTGTTCCGAACGATGTTCATTACTGTAGCAATATTATTCGTAGGAGCAGTTTCAGCAGCTCTAGCTACCGCCAACGGAGGAGGATGCGGAGCCAGCAGAGCTAAAAATTCAAGCTACTCTCACTCTCATGAACAGTGATATAAAATAAATGAATAGTGATGAAGCTGGAGCCGGTATGAGCTCCACCAAACGTGCCTATATATTGGACAATGTAGCTGGTTGCTCTGCACTCTGCAACCAGCCCTCATTGTTGTCTTCATCCTCTCACCAATGCTGCTAGATGACCTTCTGTTTTTTTTTAAAAAAAATTGTTCTTTCGTTGTTTATTTGTTATTACATAGTTGTGATGCTGCGAGAATTAACGCTTAGGTTGGACAAACAGAGGTGAGATCTTTAACCCGCACCTGGAAGTTAGAAGTGATGAATGGTTACATGGGACTGCAACTTATCCAGTTTTCTCTTTTCTTTCTTTTTTGAAGAAAAAGTAATGTAGTTTCATTAGTTGTCCTGAACTGACGCTGCAGTACCCGACTGTGATTTATTCGGATCAACTGTCGAACTGCTGTTATTTTGTTGGAGTTGTATCTCATCGTACCTTCTACAATGATATCATTTTTTCTCTTACAAGGTTAGTCATCTAATTAATGCTGTAACGTGTACCATCTTGGGCAAATACTTGAAACATCCTGTTCATTTATGCACAGTATCAGTTATATTCAGAAAAAGGCTGTAGCAGATCTTAAGCACTGATGCACCATTTCACTGGCCGGCGGTACACATATACTGCGCTGCATCTGTATTTGCCTCCCATTCAACACGAACCACCCATGGAACCGGAGGGCACTTTTGTACAGATTAATTGGCTGAAATAACTAAGCCGCATTACTGTAGCAAATCATGGATTAATTAGGCTCATTAGATTCGTCGCGCAAAGTTGCACTCATCTGTGAAAATGTTTTGTAAATAAACTTCGTTTAGGGCTCCATGCATACGATAGTATTTGGGGACAAAAAAAATTGTTCCCAACTACCGAACACGGCCTTAGCATCAGATTTTCGGCTGGTTTCTGAGGGTTGAAACGGAAACCTGCATTCCATTTCATCCATAGGCCTTTGTTTAGTTGCACCAAATTGGTGCAATTCGACCAAAAGTAACGTATTGAAAAACGTGTTTCTCTCTCTGCAGCACGTTTCTCAATGTACTTTTTCTACAGAAAATTTAACCAATTTGACTGGAACTTGTTAACAAGGCCATAAAATAAAACTGAATTTCTGACAGGCATGTACAGCTTAGGCCTACTAGAAGCAAAGCAACAAGGGCAAAGCTGTGCCACGTTTGCAGTTGCAGCAACAAATTAAAATCCGTGCTGCTGCTGGGCCAACAACGCTAGAAAAAAGGGCCATCATTTTTTTTATCGGCCCATCCCTGATGCTCAAGCATGAACCGGGCCAAGCTGCCCCAGCAGAGGCTAGCCCCTTATAGGCCTTCAAACAGATGGTTGTCCAGTCCAGACTGATAACTCAAAAGAAAAAAGCTTAGCACCTTATGAACCCGGCAATTCCTAACAATGAAAGTTTAGCGCCTGTTTTGCTCTACTTCATTTTATGTACCGCAATATATATCTAAGTCTGTAGAGTTTGTAGCTTGTTGGAACCATCAGTACACATGTTGGGACCGGGTGTCCAAGAATCAAGTACGGATTGCTTGTGGCCATCAGGCCATGATTTCCTCCTACTCCACGCTTGGCCTTGGAGAAGACGAACTTGTCGAACAGCGCCTTGCCGTCCCGTATTGGGTAATTGCCACACTACACGAGAAATATAGAGCAGCAAATTATCTACAGAAAAGAGCCGTGGGAGAAAACGCCAGGGAAAAGGGAAAAGAACCTGGCCCCCTTGGCGTTGGACGTTTGATATCTTTATCTGCTTGTAATAGACGGCCACGATCTCTAGGAGATCAACGATCTCTTTGCAGGTGAAGCGCGATCGAGGCATGTTGCAGAAGAAGCCGCATGTTTTTTTTAAAAAAAAAAGCTCAGAGAAGGCACTTGAGGTTGTTGATGAATTAACAATACAGTCAAGGACATACATGTTTATTGACCAAAACCGTGTCACGTCCACAGAGTTTTGTAACTTATTGGAAACTTGGAACCATCAGTACATGCATGTTGGGATGTTGAAGAATATATATGTGGAGTATGTATCTTAAATTAGGCCCTCTTTAGTAGGGATTCGGCCAGCTCCAGCTTCACCTGATGCGATACTATGCAACACTTGTCAATCACTGTAGCAAGAAGCTGGAACACAAATCGAGAATATAAATGAACTGAAAAACTAAAGGAGCCGCCAGAGCTATCTAAAGTAGCTCTACCGGCTCCAGCTCCACCTCGCTACAGATGTGTTTAGAGAGCCAAAGAAAACTGCACCAAACGAGCCCTTAGAAACAGAGGTGTAATTACACATGCTGTATTACAAGCACTGTTCGCCTAAATGGCCATTTAGCCCGTTTACACGCCGTGTAAACGCTACACACTGGCTAACCGTGTCATTTAATCACCCATTTAGCCCGTTTAATGACCATTTAACCCGTTTAAATGACCGTTTAGCCCGAATAAAGAGCTAAACGGTAGTTGACCGACTATTTAGCGTTTAGCGTTTAGGTTAACATTGATTACAAACAAAATTCGGGATGGTAGATGGATTCAGCCGCAGGTATTGCCGATCGAGCAACATGGTTCTAGTAGTCTATAAATACATGTCCTTGGCTGGTTGGTTAATTCACAACTCAAGCGCCTTCTCTAAGTTTTCAAAAGAACTGGCAATTACCCTATACGGGACAGCAAAGCGCTGTACGAGAAGTTTTTCTCGTACACGAGCACCGATGAGGGCTGGCAAATACTGGACCACCTCATCCAAGGCAAGCGTGCTGGCGTTGGTGCTGCTGGTCCGTCCGATCCTGGGGCCGGGAACGGGAAGGATCCTGCGCCATCCAGCGGATCCTCCAGCGCCTCAGTCCTCATAGGGAGTTCTAGAAATTTAGCCAGTAATTAGGGATAGTGAAACAAATCGAAATCGAAGGGAGTAGGCACGATCGGTCGAGCCTTGATGTAGTGCAAACTAACCGAATTCTCTTGCGGCAGCTGCAGGGACGACTCCGGTTGGTTGGAATATTGGTGAGGCGGCCGGCGACGACCTCCGCCCCAGCAACTCCGTTCTTCGGAGCTCCTGTCCTGATGTGTTCTTCTTCGCCTAATGCTCTCTCATCATCAGGCGGATGGGAGTTACTCTTGCTCGCCATTGTTACGGTTGGTTCGGCATCGGAATCAGAGGGAGGCTAGCTTTTTATAGAGGGCCGCTTGAGGAAGATAAGGATGAACACCACTGCTGGGCACATGGTCGTAGGCATCGATGAGATGCTCGAAAGAGCTACGTGAGGCTTGTATCAATGTGGCGGCATCTCTAGGAAGAATCCATCACATGCTCAAGTCTCATCGGACTAGCTCTCGATCAGGTCCAGGAATCTGAGCAGGAAGAGAAAAGGAATGGAGCTAGACCTGAACAGTGGGCCGGAACTCCCCCTACGTCTCTCTCAGGCAGCGAAACACAGGCTAGCAGGATCGCATGCCGCTATAGCTTTATTCTCCAGCACAGGTTTAGGTGGTCGGAGCGACACGGCACATCTCCGGCACTAGTACTTCATGTTGTGCTGCATGGTACCTTATATCCAAACTATAGAAAAAATATGCTGAAATATAGTAGATGGATATAGTCATCTCAAGATCGAACAGCCGTCCAGTCTCGCCGACCCAGTCTCTCGGAGGTACTCATAGGGATAAAGTTTGCGTGTGTATATTCATAGAGGTGAGTATGCGTACATGTGTGAGTGTTTGTACTGGTCTTTTGTAAAAAAAAAGAAGATATAGTCATCTACTTGCATGCAATGATGCAAACTTTGAGCTCAACAAAAACTCGAATACCGTGTTAAATGGTCTGCGTCTTCTTGCTAGAGATTCTTTTTGATGAGGTGAGGATGGGTCGTGGGTGTCGCCATCGCCGAGCTTGCACTTTGGAATAGCTTGTCTAGCCATGTCTCTGCCTCATGTGTCAGTTCCTCATGCCTGCAAAAAAAAAAGGACGCCCAAAGATCAGGATTCGAAAGTGCAAATGGACGCCAGCGAAAAAGATTGGCCGCAGTTTGGATCAGGATTCAGAAGTGATCTCCAATACGCAAATGGTACTGTAAAACACCCACACTTAAATATTTTCCGACTTGTTATTATGACAGGCAATATTTTTCCAGGAATTTTGTACAAAAATATACCTGAAACGTTCAAATAGTGTGCATCAAAAGATTGGAATAATTTTCATCCTGTTTGTGGAGACGAAGCGAAGCAGCTTCTTAGTTGGCTCCAATTCAGAACTCAAAGAAACATGCGGATTATACTTGGACCGGGCCACCCTGATGCAAAGGCACATGGAATTTTTTTTAATTTTTATTTACGAATTTTCAAAAACAACGCATGGGTGACAGCCCAACCGCCGTATTATACGGCTGCCGCCGTATCATACGGCGGCAAGCCCATCTAACCGCCGTTTCAAACGGCGGTTAGATGAACCGCCCTTTGAACCGGCGGTTCAATTTTAAACCTTTTTTCAACTTATTTTCGCGTGGGAAGGTGAACCGAACCGCCGGTTGAAACGGCGGTAGGGTTCGGCACCTGGGCCCTACCCACCTAACCGCCGTTTCATTCGGCGGTAGGGGGCCGGCGCACGGCGGCAGCACCTACCGCCGTATGAATCGGCGGTTAGGTCCCCTACCCCTATAAAACCCTAAACTCAGTTGAAAATCTCATTGTAAATCAAAAAAGAAAAACTATGGTTAGAGTGAGGGAGAGGGAGATTCAGCGGCGAAGCCCTGCCGGTTCTGCGCGGCGGTTTCTCAGGTAAAATCTGCACTCGTAGTTGTAGCTTCATATTGATATCAGATTTAGTGATATTAGATGTAGTGATATTAGATGTGGTGAATTAGTTACTGAAATTAGATTTAGTGATATTAGATGTAG
>CM014272.1:5268482-5283623 GCA_004135705.1 Alloteropsis semialata
GATACGGCGGCAAGTCCAGATGAACTGCTCTTTGAACCGGCGGTTCAATTTTAAACCTTATTTTCGCGTGGGAAGGTGAACCTAACCGCCAGTTGAAACGGCGGTAGGGTTCGGCACCTGGGCCCGCCCCACCTAACCGCCGTTTCATTCGGCGGTAGGGGGCCGGCGCACGGCGGCAGCACCTACCGTCGAATGAATCGGCGGTTAGGTCCCTGGCCCTATAAAACCCTAAATTCAGTTGAAAATCTCATTGTAAATCAGAAAAAAGAAAAACTATGGTTAGAGTGAGGGAGAGGGAGATTCAGCGGCGAAGCCCTGCCGGTTCTGCGCGGCGGTTTCTCAGGTAAAATCTGCACTCGTAGTTGTAGCTTCATATTGATATCAGATTTAGTGATATTAGATGTAGTGATATTAGATGTGGTGAATTAGTTACTGAAATTAGATTTAGTGATATTAGATGTGTGATATTAGATGTAGTGATATTAGATGTGGTGTTATTAGTTTAAGTGATATTAGATTTAGTTATTCTAGTTAATGCACACTCACTGTTTTAGTGATATTAAATGCACATATACGTCCATGAAGGTGATTTGATGATTAAGTTTAGTATTTGGTTATTGTATTGTTCATTAGGAGGAATAGTAATTCTTCAGTAGTACATCAATGACATAGAATGTTCATACGATCAATGCTTTGCAATTTTTTTTATTTTAGGAGAAGTTCTCATGAATAACCCACGTTATTAAGCGGAGAAACGGGGATATGGAAAATTTCTCAATGAGTGGGATGAAGACGCTCCTGTGCCTCCAGCCCTCCCTGTCCCCTATTGTTTATGTGGTGTCCCTGCTTATGTTAAACAGTCCAGGTGTCCTAGCATTGCTGGTAGAGCCTTCTACCGTTGTTGGATAAGGGAAGATCTTGGTGATGTAGCTCCGTGCTATTTCTTCCAGTGGATAGATGGTCCTGACAAGTTTGATCCTATCACACCCGATTTGGTAAACAAAATCGAATGACTATCATATGTGCGTCAGGATCAAGTTTACACATATATGAGACTTCATCAGTGATATAAAAGACAGTGCAAAACGTAAATAATATTAAATACAACTATTACCCTCACGGAAGCGAATAACTAGCAGCGGAATCTTCAAAACTTCTCTACAGGCAGCTGACTGGGGGAACACGTACGCCTAGAAACTTCCAAAAGACTCCACTGAAACTTCTGTCTAAGCCTGAGCCGCAGATAAAGCAAGGTTGAGTACACTTATGGTTGGTACTCAGCAAATCTAGAGCAAAAGCAAATGACATGCAAAGGCTTAACAAGGAAATAGTTTGGCTACTATTTAAATTGCTTAAAGCATTTTAGTTGGTCAAATTTTATTTAGCAGCATAATTACTAAGATATAAGTATATACCAACCCAATTAAGCATATGGTAAACCATAAGCATCATCATCAACATAAATAAACCAATTTAATTCATCTTTCGATATATTAATCTGAAACGACCCGGATTTCCAAATCGGAGAATCCGACTCCCTGTACCAATGTGATAGTCCCAGAATCAACTGCTATCACGTACAGAACTTATTTCAGCATAATATCATATCCATACTTCGAATCAGAGTACAATTATTACAAGAACAATATGGAAAGCGTAGCCGATACAAGCCCTTTGGGCTAAACGACAAGAAGAAAGCCTACGAAGCGGTAGCTTGGTCTTCAAGTCTTCATCTCCAGTCTTCGCCACAGGCAACCTTGAGCGAAGCAACACAACCCTTCAAGTAGCATCCGTCGGCTGAATTCGGATTCCAAGTCCAAACCTGCAAGCTCACGAACTGTCCCCAAGGAATGGGACAGGTCCACGTCACCATCCGTATGCAAGCTTTAAGGTGGCCTAATTCTAGTATAACAAATATATCAAGGAATAAGGCTGGGGTTTTTCCTATGCAGCAGCAGCAGCAACAGAAATAAAGATCTCCAACATCAGCTTCCCAAGCTATCATCTCCACGGGTCAACCCTAGCACACCAGGGTCCCGTCGCATTCTCACCTCCTGCTCCTCACGAGTCGATGGGAAGACTCCCACTCTTCCCATCTCAGCGGCTACAAGCCGGAATCCGCACTATCAGCTCTCATCCAACCCAAGGCTATGAAAAAGGGGAGAGGTAGAATATCCCAAAACACTAATCAGAAGAAGCCGGATCGAGGGGTGTCCATGACCGAGGACGCGGCTATACGTATAGTTTTAACTCTGCAGAGTGTGTACACCTGGCCCCACCCGGGCTGCGAGCTGGTGGCCGCCAACTCGAGACGCAACCCACAACCATGACTTCCTAGCCAGAACGGTACCATCCTGCTTTCCCGGGCTTGGGACCCAGAACTGTGAGTCTCTAGCCTGGCCACCGTGGTGTCGAGAGTCTCGGAAACAAAGGGCTGTGAGACAGCCGGGCTTCGGTGGCGCCACCGGTGAGCCCAATCCTAGCACACTGCTCCACAGAAATGGTACCGCCCAACTAGAAATGGCTGGAATCCTCCCCTTCTGAGGATAAGTGGTGTGCACGTTTGACAAAGTCCCGTCACCAGGTCCAACTGACTCAGCCTAAGCCAGAGCAAGCAATCTTCCAAACTGGGCCGTCCGACTCCGCGGTACGCCAGTCTACCCATTACAGGTAACATCCTCCAGCTCCTCCAAAGTAACCACATCAATGTACCCGCCACAGGTACTCCGTAGGAAGTGCCCAACACACTTCCCGAGCCCCGACCAGAAGGTCGGTTAATGTCTGCTCACTCCAGCCGGGGGTTCGAAACTCTTCAGTTTTATCCCACCCCAAAACTCACGCCAAGATGATCAAGACCACAGCTATTCCCACACATGCAAGCATAGCACGAGTATAACAATGTATATAGGTATACAAGGATATCAGGTAATAATCAAAGGCTATGCATAGGTTTAACATCATCATCATGAATTAAAGCGCTAGCAATTCTAATAGCAATGCCTAATAGGATTCAAAGTCGGAATGGGCGTGAACCTGGAGCAAGGTCCTTCACTTTCACTTTCTTGATGAAGTTACGATTGTCGTGGTCGTAGTCGACGAAGTCGTCCAAGTCTTCTGAGGGTCCTATCAATTCGGATAACAAAACGATAAGCTAGTTGCAAATAAACTCCAAATGAGAACCAAAGAAGAGCCAAAAGCATTCAACTCCTACACTAACGCGTAGGTCATGATTTTAGAAGAATTATGAAACTAATTTCATAATTTTCTGAGCTATAATGAATTTATTATGAATTTTCTTTGATAAATCCTAATTCTGAAATTATGAAAAAGAAAAAGAAAAGATCTGACACGTGGCAGCCTGCGGAGGAGACACGTGGCAGTGATGACGTCACCATGACGTCGGCAGCGGGGTCCACCACTGATGACGTCATCATGACGTCATCGTTGACCAAGTCAACGGGCAACATTGACCGGGTCAACGGGTCAGCGGTCAGTGGGTCCCACGTGTCAGTGACACGCAGTGTATGACAGGTGGGCCCCGGCGGTCAGATTGGGAAAAAGAAAAGGTCTGGAGCGGGCTGGTTTACGGGCCGAAACTGTTTATGGGCCTTACTTGGGGAAGGGGCGTTTGGGACTTTGGATTGGACAACGGATTTATGGGCCGAGCAGATTCGGCCCAAGGCCATTTTGTGGTGGATCGGATGGGCAGGGAGATACTGACGAGACGGGCCCACATGGCGGTGACTCAGGCGCCCTGGGCCCATTGGTCAGCGAGATGGGCGAAGGGGTAGGCTGGATCGGCTGTGGTTCGTGCGGCTTGGTGCCCGTGTGGTTCTCTGTGTGGCGTGTCTTGCGGCGAACGCAGAGCGCGACGGCGTCGGCGGCGATCCTCCAGGCGCGGACGCGTAGCTCGGTGGCGCGGCCTCCTGCCGCGGCTGACCAGCATGAAGTCCAGGCGACGACGGGGCACAGAGAAGGGAGGTAGGAAGGGAGCAGCGGTGTTGTGTGGTGGCGATGCGGGTGAACCGGAGCAGAGCAAAACGGTGGGCACGGCGGCGATGAGAGCAGTGCGACGACGAGACTACGTGGGCACGGACCAGACCCCCTGTCCGTGGTGCACGACGCGGTGGGTCAGGAACGCGATCAAGGAGCGTCAGAGAGAGGTGAGCAGGGTGGATGGTCAAGTCGACGTTGCGGCGAGATGAGTGAACGCGGCGGTGAGGATGGTGAGCAGAATAGAGAGGGGGTAGCGATGAGAGAGCCAGAGAGGAATCAAGGGGTTCGATCGGGTCCCTACAGAAGAAGAGCGGCACGATGGCCGGACAGACAACATAAACGGAGCAGAGCTCCACATCTTCATCCATGGCGGCCGTCAAACAGATCAGAGCAGAGCAGTTCATGATGCAGGAGGTAGAGAGGTTGGGGTAGCTGGTGGGGGTGCTCACGGTGGGCTAGGTGATGGCGATGGAGAAGAGGTGGCCGAGCTTGACGAGGACTTCGCGGTGTAGGCTCCGAGCAGTGCTCCTTGCGGTGCGGTAACCCGGGCGGCGTTCGAGCGGCTCGGCGATGGCGGCGTCGTTGTGGTGAAGGCGTCGGTGTGGTCGGGCGTGCGGCTCAGCTTGCGGATCGGCCTGCGGTTCGTCATCGGCGGCTCCTCGGCGTCTTCTCCTCCTTAGCGCGGCGGTGCGGCGACGGCGGCGGCTTCATGGAGACGACGTCTTCGCGGGCGGCTCTTCCTCCTCGTGACCACGCCTCGGCTTCCACTCCAGCAGCGGCTCCGCCTTCTTTTCCCCCCTCCTCCTACCGCTACTCCTTGCGTGGGGAAGGAACTGACCAGGGCTTCGCCCCTTCGGTGAAATCGGTGAGGAACCGAGAGAGGGGAAGGGCAGATCTTATAGGTAGGGAAGAGGCGTGGACGAGGGGAAAGGATTGAGATGGGGGCTTTCGTAGCGGCCAAGGTAAGCGGGGCAAGCGCACATGGGGTGGGGCCGTGTGGTTGCGCCAGCAGCGGGAATCGCGGGGAGGAGCGGGCCGTCGCGCGCGAGCTGGGGAAAAGCAGAGCGGTGTCGCGCGCGCGATGAGAAGGGAGGAAGGGGACGGCACTGTGCGGCTGGGTCCACGCGGCAGAGACAGACAGGGGTGTCCGTGTGCGAGTGAGGCGGGCGCGGCCGGATTGGGCCGGAGTTGTTGGGCCGGTGCAGGAAGATGGGAGAAGGGAGGGGAGATCGGGCCGGACCGGAAGCAGGCCAGAGCTGGGCCGAGTGCGGGCTTAAGGGAGAGGGAGGTGGAAGTCGGGCTGGGCCGGGTTAGGGATGATTGGGCCCAAGGTGAGTTAGAAGGTTTAGTTAATAAGTTAGGTTTGAATTTGTATTTGAATGGTTTGAGTTCAAATACAAATTCCACTCAAGCACACACATAAAACCAAAAGAGCCAAATCACTCTAACATTGAATTGCCCTATGCAGAAATTAAAGGTTGATTTTAATTTCCTAGGAATTTAGGGAGATTCATAAGTAGGCAATCTAGGTGATTTCATGACAATGCACGAAAAATTTTGAAACCCACAATTTTGCATTCAGGAACATTCCGGAAAAATCCGGGATGTTACATAATCATGTGAGGGTCCGGGCTGCTCATGACCGCGAGCACGGCTATTGCAATAAATTTTAGACACTCTGCAGAGGTTGTACAGCTTTCCCCACAATTTGTGTTTCCCGTGTCGCCTGAGGTCGTGAGCCTCTTCAACACTTCCTTAGGTGAGGGGCTAGGGATTCACTACGAGACCTTTCCAAAGACTCCCTCTATGTATGTGTTTGGTCCCTGACCGAATGGGTAATCGGAAGGCACACCTTCGTTCCCCGTACATCACACACAAACCAAACATCCGCCCCCCACACACCTCCAAACACAACATAGAGTTCATCTAGTTACTTAGCCAAGACCAGAGCCATGTAGTATTATGGTTGTACGGGAAATCCTGGGTGGTTCTCCATGTTCCAATTAATCAATGTGGTCTTGGTTTAACATTCTCATAAGATCATCAACATGGACATATAAAATATATCACAAGATTATTATCTTCACATTTAGTGTAAACCAATCCCATGTATAGCAACTAAGCAAATGCTACCCAACATTAATATAAAACCTTGAAAACCACTCGATCACTCGATCACCAAGAACGATCCTTGAAAACCACGAACTTTGCACCTCCTATGCGCAATCACGGGGGCACATACAAGAAACAATACAACAAATAAGAAACAATACACCAAACATGGGCAACAGTACAAAAGAACGGTGTAGGGTTATAGTTCAAGTCCTTACGGTCACGATATGATGAAAACGGGAATCCAGGGACTTATCTGCGAAGGATTAAACTTCCAAGGGTTAGATTGATATAAACCGAGGGCATATACATAATTATGTAAATAAACTCAGGGTCTAACTCGCAAAATGATAGATTTGGACGGCGGGTTATATTACTTGAAAGTCTAGGGGGTTAAACCGAAGAAATAAGGACCCTCTTGTAAATAGTTTACATAGAGCTAGGACGGCGGGTTGATTACCTCTTCCTTGGGGGTCGCTTTAGCAAAATGTGCAGGGCTGACCGGTACCTTGATCGGTTGACTTGATCTGGGACCGTTGAATGCTGATCGGACGGTCGACGAGACTTGGGGACGCCGGAGTTAGAGCGGGCGGCGGCCGGCGGTGTTTTGCGGCGGCGACGGGCGGCGGCTCGCCGGAAAACACTCAAACTCGAGCTCCCGGGCACCAAAACGAGCGGCACTTGGACCAGGATGTTCGGGAGATCACGGAGAACTCCAATATGATGATCTTGACGACGATTGGATGATGGTGGCTCGGTGCGACGCGAAACGGTGGCTCGGTCAGCAGGACACAACTCCGGTGAGCAATTCCCGAGTAAAGATGGCAAGGCCACGAGTTCAAACGGCACGGAGAGCTTTCTTACGTCCGCGTGCGCACCTCCTGATGTGATTTTCCTTCGGCAATGGGGCGCGAGAGAGGGAGATCGACGATGGCGACGAAGCTCGGTCTTCGGAAGCGGTGGCGGCTATGGAATCCTCGTTGCAAGGGGCGGCTAGGGTTTCGTGGGGCCGAGGGAGGAGCGGTGGCACGGTTATATGGTGATGGGGCCGGGCGCCTTGGCGTGCGTGCCACAGAGACGCTCGGTGGCTCGGAGTCGGGGTCGGCTCGGGACCGAGTCCTGCTCGGGGACGAAACCGACGGAAGGGATGATAGGTGGGTCCCACCTGGCGGCGAGCGGGTGAGGAGGGAGGTGATGGCGTAAACGCCGAGAGGCGCTTTCGTCCCTGCGGGCTCAGAGCTGGGCCGGCGCGCGAACTGGGTTGGGCCAGGAGCGGGAAAAGGGCCGGGCTGGTGCGGGGAAAAGAGGGAGCAAAGGTGGACTGCGACAAAACCTTAGGGAGACCGAACAGACTTAAACTAAACTACCAAATCTAACTCAAACAAATGTTATTCAATTTGAATTTAAATAAATTCAAACTCAAAATTGAATAACAAACAAATATAAAACCAATGCAACAGCATGGATGCACAAAAACTTATTGAGTCTATAAATTAATTATTTAATTCAATAAAATCCTAAATAATTCTAATTAAAACATAGAAATTTATTCATGCCTTAAATAAATTCTAGAAAATTCCAGAAATGTTTCTACAATTTCTTGTAATGAAAATTAGGGTGTTACAAACCTACCCCCTTAAAAGAATCTCGTCCTCGAGATTAGGATGAACTTGAGAAGAGATCGGGAAATTCTGCCATTAACTCATCTTCTCTTTCCCAAGTTGCTTCATCCTCTCCATGACGACTCCATTGTAGCTTGCACATCTTTATCACCTTACTTCTAGTAACCCTTTAGCTGTCTCCAATATCTTCACTGGATACTCCATATAAGTCAGATCATCCTGCACATTCAGTTCTTCCATTGGTAACTGCTCCTCTGGTACTCTGAGACACTTCTTAAGCTGTGATATATGGAAGACATCATGTACATCTGACAAACTGGCCGGTAACTCAAACTGATAGGCTACTTCACCTTTCCTTTCCAGAATCTTGAATGGACCAATGAATCTAGGTGACAACTTTCCCTTCACTTTGAATCTGAGCAAACCTCTGATAGGAGAAACTTTCAAATACACATAATCGCCTACTGCAAAACTTAACTCCCTTCTTCTAACATCAGCATAACTCTTCTGTCTAGACTGTGCTGTCCTCAGGTTCTCTCTGATAATCTGAACCTGTCTTTCTGCCTCTTGCAGTATCTCTGGACCAAACACCTAACTTTCACCTGTTTCACTCCAATACAATGGAGTTCTACACTTTCTTCCATAAAATGCCTCAAAAGGTGACATCTTCAGGCTTGCCTGATAGCTGTTGTTATAAGAGAACTCTGCATAAGGTAAACTATTATCCCAACTTTTTCCATGTTTCAAAGCACAAGCTCTCAACATATCCTCCAAAATCTGATTGGTCCTTTCTGTTTGTCCATCTGTCTAAGGGTGATAAGCAGAACTGAAATTCAGCTTAGTATCCATAGAGTCATGCAACTTTTGCCAGAATCGTGATGTAAACTGGGTACCTCTGTCTGATACTATCTTCTTAGGCACACCCTGCTGACAGACAATGCGAGACATATACAACTCTGCTAGCTTCGCACTAGTATATGTGGTCTTGACTGGAATGAAATGAGCAACCTTAGTCAAGCGATCCACAATAACCCAAATAGAATCATAACCATCTCGAGTATGGGGTAAACCCACTATGAAATCCATGCTGATTTCTTTCCACTTCCATTCAGGTACCTTTAATGGTTGGAGCAATCCTGCTGGTCTCTGATGTTCAGCCTTAACTCTTTGGCACACATCACACAAAGCAACATGAGTACCAACATCTCTCTTCAAACCATACCACCAATACCTTTCTTTCAAATCCTGATACATCTTGGTACTTCCAGGATGAATAGAGTAAGCAGAATCATGAGCTTCTCTTAATATCTTATCTCTGAGCTATGCCACATCGGGCACACAGATCCTCTTCTTGAACCAAATAGTACCATGTTCATCTTCAGTAAACTCAGGGGCTTTTCCAATTGCCATAAGCTTCTTAATTTCCTTAATTTTCTCATCATTAAGCTGACCTTGGCGAATCTCCTGCTCAAGAGTAGACTCAACCTCCATAGTCACTCCTTCTGTATGAGCCACAAATCCAAGGTTCAATCGCTCAAACTCTTCACACAGCTTCTCTGGCATCTGATGAGTTAAGAGGGTATTAGCATGTCCCTTTCTACTCAAAGCATCTGCAACCACGTTAGCCTTACCAGGATGGTAGTGTATCTCCAGATCATAATCCTTGATCAATTCTAGCCAACGACGTTGCCTCAAATTCAGATCCTTCTGTGTGAATATGTACTTCAGACTCTTATGGTCAGTGTAGATCTGGCACTTGTTCCCAAGCATATAATGCCTCCAAATCTTCAATGCATGTACCACTGCTGCTAACTCCAAATCACGAGTAGGATAATTCAACTCATGTTTCCTCAACTGCCTGGATGCATAAGCTATAACATGTCCTTCCTGTATAAGAACACATCCAAGGCCCTGACGAGAAGCATCATAGTAGATATCAAAACTCTTATGAATATCAGGCATCACTAACACTGGAGCTGTAGTTAGCCTTTTCTTCAACTCTTCAAAACTGGCCTGACATGCCTCTGACCACCTGAATTCTTTTCCTTTCTCCAATAATGAAGTGAGGGGCTTCACTATTTTAGAGAATCCTTCTATAAATCTCCTGTAGTAACCTGCCAATCCCAGAAAACTCCTGATCTCAGGCACATTCTTTGGTGGCTCCCACTTCAGAACATCCCTGACTTTGCCTGGATCAACTTTTATTCCACCATCTGTGATAACATGACCCAGAAAAGATACTTCTTTCAGCCAAACTCACACTTACTAAACTTGGCATATAGCTGATTCTCTCTAAGCTTCTGCAATACTAGCCTCAAATGTTCCTCATGTTCCTCCTCATTCTTGGAGTAGATCAAGATATCATCAATAAATACCACCACGAACTTATCCAAGTACTCCATGAACACCTTGTTCATCAAATACATAAAGTAGGAAGGAGCATTAGTCAAACCAAAAGACATAACTGTATACTCATACAAACCATATCTGGTAGTGAAAGCTGTCTTCTGGATATCGGATGGCCTGATCTTCAACTGATGATAGCCTGAACGCAAATCAATCTTGGAGAATACCTTGGCTCCTTTCAACTGGTCGAACAGATCCTCGATCCTGGGCAGAGGGTACTTATTCTTGATAGTAACTTCATTCAATGATCTGTAATCAACACACATCCTCTATGTACCATCCTTCTTCTCAACAAAGATAACTGGTGCTCCCCAAGGCGATGAACTAGGTCGTATGAAACCCTTATCCAACAATTCTCTCAGTTGTTTCTTAAGTTCTTCCAGTTCATCAACTGACATTCTATAAGGCCTCTTAGAAATAGGAGCTGTACCAGGTAGAAGCTCAATGATGAACTCGATATCTCTATCTGGTGGCAAACCTGGCAAATCATCTGGGAACACATCTGGAAACTCACATACTACTCTGATCTCAGCAACTGTAATACTCTTCACTTGATTCGCATTTGCCTGTAGTGAGTTCAATTGCTTCTGGCTGACCTGAGCAGGGCTTTCAGCTTGAGGCCGCACTATGGCTTGCCTTTGGTTGTTCCCACCAAACAGACGCGGATCCTTCTTTGGACATTTACTAATGATATGTCCTTTTTGCTTACAACATGAACACACCTTGGTACTTAGAGCACTTGCACGACTGGGATTACTCTGTGAAGGCTCTAGTGCTTGCTGAACTGATGCCTGACAGTTACCAAGTTGTGGCCGATAGCTGATCTGTGGGACTTGGGCTTGGTTGGAGGGGCCAAACTGGTGGACTGGATGACTCTGCACCTCACTCTGCTGAGCAAGATGGAAACGAGTGTTGCGATTAGACTGCATCTGTCTCTGAGAGTTCATCTTCCTCTTCTTTTTCTCTTTTATCTCATCTCTCAAATTTTCTAACAAGGGTGCCTTATCCACCAACTGATCAAAAGTAGAGAAGGTATGCACCATCAACATATATCGAATAGACACGATCAATCCTTCTTGGAAGAGCTCTTGCTTCCTTTCATCCGTAGCCACCTGTTTTGGGGCATAACGAGACAACTGAATGAACTTGTCACGGTACTCAATCACTGACATCCTTCCTTGTTTTAGACTGAGAAACTCTTCCTTCTTATGCTTAATCACACTTACAGGGATATGATATGAGCGAAATTCATCCTTGAATTTCTTTCAAGTGATGTTACTTGAGTCTTCATGTGCATCACAGTATGCATCCCACCAATCTGAAGCTGCACCTTGTAATCTTCCAGCAGCATATAAGACCATCTCTCTGTCGGTGCACTGAGTAATCAACAACTTCCTCTCTATAGTTTTAATCCAATCATCAGCATCTAGAGGATCTACAGAGTGAGAATATGTAGATAGGTCGTGACTCATGAAATCCCTGTGTTTGTCTCTCGGGGGCGGTGGAGGAGCTTGGTTCTGATTCAACTGGACAATAGAATTGGCCATATTTGTCATCAGCTGAGTCTGGGCAGCCATAAACTGTTCCAATACTGAATTCGACATCTGGTTCTGGCTTGAGTTAGGCTCTGGATTATTTTCACTGCTTCCAGTGCCAGACATAGTGTTCTCCATCTGATTGGATTAGAAGACAAGAACTTAGATATAGTTATAGAAAGATATGGTACTAGTGCAGAAGAAACTAAATAAGCAATTTAGAGAAAGAACTAAGATAGAGATTCCAACACTAGCACTTGCATGGCCAAAGCTCTTTACCCAAATTAACACGACCAATAAAAGAATAGCGTCCATTAAGAACTACTCCATGTTAAGGACAGATTCTGGCTATCTCGGAAAAACAGATATATCTCCTAAACAGAATATCCAAAAATTACGAAACTTATCTAGAATGTAGATAATGAAATTATGAATCCAATGCAACTGGAATCAACTCATTTAGAGTCCGGAAACTAAAGTTATTAAGAAAAATACTCTAGCTGTGTCAGGTGCTCTGAACAGATTCTGCATACTCCAATAAAACACATGTATCTCTTCCTCAGACAATCCAAAAATGGTAAGCTTTTACCAAAAAATAGGTTGTCAAATTCTGGAACTAACCCAACTAGTTTCAAATCAATCGGAGTTCTGAAACTTCAGTTATGAAATAAACAAGACAACAGTGCCAGATTACCGAAACAGATTCTCTTTATCCCACAAAAAGTCATATATCTCTCTGTCCAATAATCCAAAAATCATGAAACTTTGCCAGAAAATAACTTATGAAGTTATGTAACCAATCCAACTGGATTTGCATTAATCGGAGTCTTGTAGCTCGAGATATGAATTAAACCGTACTGCTGTGTCAGGGGGTGACGAGAATAGATTTGTGCATGAGAGATTAAAGATTAGATATGGTAAAGAGGGATTTGGAACTCACCTAGGTACTAAGACCAGGAACAAAGACAAAACCCAACTATCTAATTGTTTAGTTGATTTATTAAGATGTAATTGTGGTCATCACTCCACAATACATCACACTCATTACAAAGAGCCAAATCAAACATTTGCATACAACAAACACAAAGTAAACAATCCTACACAAGAACTAATCATCGACCTCAATGACGACTCTTCTAACGGTGACATGAATTTAGAGGGGATGATTTTCTAAATCCTTGTGTTGAGATAAAGCACGACTGATGGTGTTTCCAAACAAAATATCCACGATTCTCTTGTTTCCGATAATATCCACTTTTTCTTATTTCCAATACTTCAAAACTCATTAACTGTGGCCTCCAAAGTGACTTCATATTTTTATCTTGTCTTATAGAGAAGCGTTAACTAAGAGCTGGAGAAAGAATGAAACAAATGTAAAGTTGGAAGATGATTAAGAATCAAGGAGAAGGTAAGTCAAGGTTGACGAAAAACAACGAATTTAGACAAAGATTGGTGTAGACATGGTAGGGCAAGTTGAAGAAAGCATTTAGAACCCTAAAAATGACCATTGCTAATCTAGGCTTACGTCCTACAGTCAACACAGCTCTGATACCACTTCTGTCACACCCGATTTGGTAAACAAAACCGAATGACTATCATATGTGCGGCAGGATCAAGTTTACACACATATGAGACTTCATCAGTGATATAAAAGACAGTGCAAAATGTAAATAATATTAAATACAACTATTACCCTCACGGAAGCGAATAACTAGCAGCGGAATCTTCAAAACTTCTCTACAGGCAGCTGACTGGGGGAACACGTACGCCTATAAACTTCCAAAATACTCCACTGAAACTTCTGTCTAAGCCTGAGCCGCAGATAAAGCAAGGTTGAGTACACTTATGGTTGGTACTCAGCAAATCTAGAGCAAAAGCAAATGACATGCAAAGGCTTAACAAGGAAATAGTTTGGCTACTATTTAAATTGCTTAAAGCATTTTAGTTGGTCAAATTTTATTTAGCAGCATAATTACTAAGATATAAGTATATACCAACCCAATTAAGCATATGGTAAATCATAAGCATCGTCATCAACATAAATAAACCAATTTAATTCATCTTTCGATATATTAATCATGTGAGGGTCCAGGCCGCTCATGACCGCGAGCACGGCTATTGCAATAGATTTTAGACACTCTGCAGAGGTTGTACAGCTTTCCCCACAATTCGTGTTTCCCATGTCGCCTGAGGTCGCGAGCCTCTTCAACACTTCCTTAGGTGAGGGGCTAGGGATTCACTACGAGGCCTTTCCAAAGACTCCCTCAATGTATGTGTTTGGCCCCTGACTGAACGGGTAATCGGAAGGCGCACCTTCGTTCCCCGCACATCACACACAAACCAAACATCCGCCCCACACACACCTCCAAACACAACATAGAGTTCATCTAGTTACTTAGCCAAGACCAGAGCCATGTAGTATTATGGTTGTACGGGAAATCCTGGGTGGTTCTCCATGTTCCAATTAATCAATGTGGTCTTGGTTTAACATTCTCATAAGATCATCAACATGGACATATAAAATATATCACAAGATTATTATCTTCACATTTAGTGTAAACCAATCCCATGTATAGCAACTAAGCAAATGCTACCCAACATTAATATAAAACCCAGGTTGACAAGGCATGATTAAAGAAAACTAGTTATCCTAAATATAGGACCCATCATGATTAAGCATGCAAGCATAGCAAACTACAGTGTATAAGCATGTCATATAGTTATTAGGACTGAAATCATGATCAAGAATACACTTGCCTTAAATCCAGCTAATAAATGCTATGGCTCAGGGTCTTCTCGACTGAATACTCCATCACCAAGAACGATCCTTGAAAACCACGAACTTTGCACCTCCTATGCGCAATCACGGGGGCACATACAAGAAACAATACAACAAATAAGAAACAATACACCAAACATGGTGTTGACGCGGAAAATCGGCGGATGTATTCCCCGCGTGCAGCACACGATGACCGGGGAGATCAGCTTCGCTCCAGTGCCAGTCTACACTCCAGTTCAGGTTCGCGGCGTGCCAGTCAATTTGACCTGAAATTGACAAGGGAATAAAACAGTTAAATTGCTCTATGATTGTGCCGGCTCTGTTTCAGACGATGGAGTAGCGTCGAATTTTAGCCAAGACCCAATCAAACACGCATCGGCCGATACCGATCGGACCTCAGAATCAGACCTCAATGATGACGTCAATCGGACCGGATGATCGGACCTCAATCAGACATCAAATCGGACCTCAGAATCGGACCAATCAGGATCGGACCTTGATTGATATAACAGACCAGCCTTTGAATAATGAAATAAAGCATAAAACAAGGCCAATATGTAAAATAATGAATCAGCTATGTCTTGAAACAAGATATTAAATAATCAAAGTGTAAGCCGATACATTGTCCACCTTGTCTAATTACCAGTTTGACTCGTCTTATCGGACCATCTAACCAACCGATCGGACTATA
>CM014272.1:5291456-5351123 GCA_004135705.1 Alloteropsis semialata
AGCAAAGCGAAGCAACTTGTATAATGGTTGAACTGAGTCAATGATAAATTTCATTCCATCCCACCACTCCATACTTGCAAATCTGGCATGAGTAAATCTACCCATATTTGTATTTGCCCATTTGCTCTGCAAAAATTCAGGAGATCCCATCCACTGCATGAAACGATCACGTTTCCGATATATGCTGTCTAGGAACATGTAGTTGGTCCCAAAGCGAGTTGCATTCCACTTGACCAACTCACCACCGATCGCTTGCCTCATCATTGCATTCAACTGACCATGATTGTGTAACCAAGCTGAAATTTTCTTGCATTGATCGATCATACCTTGATGTTCATACCTTGCACCGATATCCTTTAACAGCAAATTGACAGTGTGTGCTAGACAAGGTGTCCAAGCAATGTGTGCATACACATCGGAAAGCTCCCTGCATGCTTTCTTGTAGTTCGAGCCGTTGTCGGTGATAACATGAACGATATGCTCTGGCCCAATCTCCTCCACCACCTTTATAATCTCCTGGTAAAATATACAGATTCTTTAGCGGTTTCCAGACGCACAAACAGATTCTTTAGCAACATCGGAATCATATTCGGATTGAAAGGAACTAGGTAAAGGGTTACCTGGAGCAAAAATTCGGAATCTTGAGATTTTCTAGACGCATCAATAGACTTGTGGAACCACGTGACCCCATTGCAATATATCAAAAAGTTGATGACACTCATCCTCGTCGGGCCAGTCCACGAATCGCACATCAACGTGACGCCAAAGAGAGGCCACTCTTGCTGAAACTTTGCGTACTGAGTCTTCAAGTCTTGCTCGTTTTGATCCAGGTACCTGTCATCAATATCCCGTCCAGTGGGTGACGCGATACCTTCACCTGCAACCATATGGCAATCATGAGATTAGATAGAGACATGCAGTTGCATAGGTGTCATTCGCATGAAAAGAAAACTTACCCCACTTCTGTGTCTCTCTGACCGCGCTGACAAAGTATGGATTGTCAGCCTGTCTTCCAGGTACTCCCGCAATATGGAAAAACTTTGACCAAGCTTTCCCAATAGCTTCCTTTGCATTCTTACCCTTCTGCGTCCAGGAGCCTGTGTCAATCCTTGGCTGCGTCGTTCCTCTCAGGCCCGCGGCCAAGTTATAGTCCCTCACCCCAGGAGTCTCCCTCACCGAAGTTGCCCTTCGAAGAATCCTCTGCACCGGATTTCCTCCCCTCGAACCACTACCCCCTCCATGCTCGTATGCACCTCCTCTCTGTTGCACCCCCCGACGGAACTCCTCTTCCGCTCTCGATTGGTTCAGGGCACGCTCCAGCTCAGCCTCCTCATCATATGCTTCATCTCCACCGGGATAGTTACCCTCCGCTGCAAGCTTCTCCTTTCTCAACCTCTCTCGAGCCCGGTCAGCAGTTGCCTTCTGAACCCTTTCAATGTCACGCTGAAAGTATTCACGCACCTCCTTTGGAACCTTCCTACAATGGACGACCTCGGTCCCGCGCCCTGCCAAATGTTGTTTCAATCTAGTGGAACCACCTCCTCCTTTGGACGTATGACAATATTTGCATATCCAACCGGGGTAAAGATTTTCACCGTGTTCCCATACATCTTTCTCTCTGCCTGACATTTTGTATCTGCAAACATGGAACCAACATAAACATATCAATCACAAGTTCACAACACATACCTAAATCACAATACACCTAAAACCTTGCAACACCTAAATCACAATACACCTAAATCACAACATACCTATATCACAATATACCTAAATCAAATAATACCTAAATCACAATATACCTAAATCAAATAATACCTAAATTCTTGCAACATCTATATACCTAAATACTAATAGGCTCATACGGTCGGTCTACCTAAAGTCCTAAACACTAAATAGCTCATACTAAACACTAAATAGCTCATACCTTCGGGCTTCTCCCTCGGCCGGCTTACCGCCGGAACACGGCGGCCAACCGCCGCTCCGGGCCGGTTGACCGGCGCTGCGAGCGGTCAACCGGGGCGGGGACGGTAGATCCGCGGTTGCCCCGGCTAACCGGCGCAACCGCCCGGGCAGCCGCTGCCTTGGGGCGGCAAGCCGACGGCGCGCGGCGGTTGCGGCGCGCGGCGGTCTCAGGGAGGGCAGGAGCACGGGAGGGGGAGGGAGAGGCCGAATGGCCGTTCGTGGGGGGGGGGGACCGGGGGAGGGGTTAGAGAGCGTTGGGCCTAAATGGGCCGGCCGGTTTTTTCTTTTTTTTTAAATTTGTAATGCCCGCCAAAAATACTAAATGAACAAATATTTGAAAAATTTTGACACCATTAGATTATACGCACCTTGAAGTATTTTTTGAAATTTTTACTCTATTTTTTCATTTTTTGAATTCAAATTTCAAATTTTTAAATTTGGGCGGTTTGTTACCGGCCGGTACCGCTACCGGTCCGGACCGGTAAGAGCGGTTACCGCGGGAACCGGACCGGTAGCGGTCGGTAAAAAAAACCCTGGCTGGGAGGCGCGGCGCGGACCCGGCCCGATACAGGGCTGTATACCGGCTACCGTTGCAACATAAATAAGATTTAGGGGAGAAATTATTTTACAGGGTCTCTAAATTTTGTTTTAGAGGGTGAAATATAGAAGCCACCATTGCAAACGAAACTTAAGAAAATACTTCTACTCCTGGCAAACCGAGAATTTGTGTTTTGAGTTTTTGACGCTGCTATGTAAAAAAAAGAAAAGAAAGAAACTAGGAACATACTGTACAGTAGTTCGATGGGAACGGAACGGGTGGATTAGTACTGTGGAAGGAATAGAAAGGGCCACCGGCTGGGTGGGCCTGGGCGTAGCGTAGGGTACATGGGGCTGCCACATGGGCCGTGACATGCGGAGGCTTAGGCTCGACCCAGTAGTCTTTAAACAACTGATCGAATACGGCCCACCCTGGCCCAACGCGCCAACAGTCCTCACAGAATTGTGCTACTACCGCTCGATCTCGTCATCACGCACACTCACGATAATCAACGTGCAAGCTTCCTTTAATAATTTTTTTGCAAAGCTTCTCCGCAGATGAATTGGATTCTAACGAACAAGTGAACAATGCTCAGGTCCTCCTGTTGTTCCAAATATGAGGTAGGGATCATCCTCCTGTTTCTGGGATAAAAGTTGAAGCATTAGATATGGAAGAGCTGGGATTTAGATGTCCAAGCTTTGCATGGACGATCGGCTCACTAGGTTAGGGTTAGCACTAAAATTAGCAACTGACTTTGCAAACAGAACAAGAAAATGTACTCCCTCCAAACAGTAAGTCATTCCGAATTTTTTGAAAAATCATACGATCTCAAGTTTGATCAAGTTTTTACGATAAAATACAAATAACCAAATAAGTATTACTAGCATATTGCCCGTGCGTTGCTACGGGTAACTTCTAGAATGCATATTAAGTTAGTGGGGTTGTGTGGTTCCCTTTGTAATTTATATAGAAATTTGTATTTCTACTTTCAAAAGATAGGAAAAGAAAAACATCAAAATACTTGCTTGCTTTGGTCGCCAACGGCTTAGACATTATCTTTTTCTAATTTTGTTATTTTGTTTTAAACTCACAAAAATTGTATTTCTGTTATAATTATTTTTATTGTACTCAATAGTTCTCTACAAAACCCATAGAATTTTGACTTAGTATATTTCTTTTTATTCAAGTGCTCCTTTGCATCTCTATATCTTTTATTTTAGCAAGAGAATTCCTAGAGACAATACCATATCAGCAGCTATTTAGGCCTAAAGAATTGAGAGCTCTAGGAAACCCGACAGTGCATCTGCATACACGCCATCAGGTGCTAGCCAAGCCGCTGCTAGGCCACGTAGCCTTTCCCGGCTGCATCCATTCCAAGCTTAGCACGACGCTGCCATCCGCGTGCTTCAGGCCGTGCTTTGCCAAGCAAGGAGGTTAACAGGGACGGTCGTCTCTTGCTTCTGCTGGGCTCGGGGATTTTTGGACTCCAGTCGAGGATCGGAGTTAACTTTTACACGCATCTCCACCCTGGCACCGGGTAATGGAAGTGGAGTCCTCATCACCATGTACTACTCGATCACGGGTGAGGGCGACGGACGAAATTACAAAGTTTAGGCAGAACATATGAAGGATTTCTTCCGTGTTTTAGATTAGGCAAAAAATAACAAAAATACGTAGATTATTAGGTTGATATAGAGTGGCAGAAAGTTAGAACTCTAATTCGATTAGGAAACCAATGTCGAAAGTTAGAGTTGTGTTAGAGTTCAACAGACCAGGTGGGATCCACGTGACAGGACGGACCAAAAAAGAGGAAGAAGCAATTCTCCTTTAGAAATAGGTAAAGATTAAATTCTTCATTGTATATTTTCATAGTATATTTGTTCGGTGCCATAAATATTGACTCCTCAAAAATGTTGGAAAATGACTTGTTATTTGTGGTTGTGGCCACGCCCTGGAGGTCTGTGTATCGCGTGAAAATCTCTTTTTTTTTCTACCCCGAGGATACGTAAGTGTTTACTTGACTTAAGAAGTCTCGATATTTGTCTTCCAGCAGTGACTTAGAGGTCACTATTGAAAGGCCAATCTTCAGGTCGCAATTGCCTACGCTCCACGGCACACGAAAATACTGCCAATCTTGCATTGCCAACTTTCCTTTTCAGCTGACCTCAAAGTTGAAAGCTTGCTACGAAAGAGCTGTCGGGTCACAATCGTACTACCACACTTGACCTCCACGTTAATTACAAGATCGCTGAAAAGGAATCTTAAAAGTTATCGTAAAAGTAACAAAATATTTGGTCATTAATTCGCTAGGTAATAAGCAATTTTGCCAATAATAGATATCAGGTATATTATTTCTTTTTCTAAAATTACCCATCTCCAATATTATGAAAATATAGTTTAAAGTAAACCATTTAATCCTTTCTGTTAGAGATAATTACCAATGTAATCCGCTAGATCTGCATAAACAGTACTGTATATGCGCCTAAATTACCCACTTCTGTCATTGTTAATATAGAAAATACATAAGTGACCAAGTAAGTAATTTCTTGGGTTATTAATATAAATGGTGCATTATGATCCTTCAGGCAGTTAAAGGGAGATGAGGAGTGGTACAAGCTCGCAATTTATTATGCGAGAGGGGTGCCCGCCCCCAACTAAGCCTGTTACGACAACGGGGCACCCCAATGACTTTACCATCTGAAAAAAAATGGTGCATTGATAACAATAGTTTCTAAAGTGATCTCTATATTACATGACATAGCATGAAGAGTACGTAGTGGTTTTTAGATTGGGATTGTCCTAATGCACTTTTTCAAACAAAAATCATTTCCATACAGAACTTGTTTGATCGTAGAAAGAAATTGTTTCAAATAAAAGAGAATGGTGTTTTGATGGTAGCAAAAATTGTTCTGAGATTGTTCCAAGCACGAAGATGGACCGTTCCAAGTTCTGTTCCTCATCTTAACCCTCATCCATGGCTGCTGTTGCGGAATGATCTTTTAAAGAAGAAAATATAAAAATTCATGAAAAAGAACATAAATGTAAAATTCTACTGAAGTATAAACGAGTTGACTGTTCTTTTTGATCAGTTTAAACTTTTGGGTTGAACAGAAAAGCTGCAGCTTCATCGCAGCGCAAAACCGCTCTCTCTCGTGTCCACTGTGTTCGCGTGAGTTTCCATGACGTTCGTCGGCGTTCACCGGCGTTCGCCGTCCGGTTGTCCTCTGTCAGAGTTCACCAGTCGTGTGGTACAGGAGAAAGAGGAGGAAAGGTGAAAGGAAAAGGGAGAGGGGCAAATCCCCTTTAGAAAGGGGAGAGGATGGGAGAAAAAGGGGATTGAGAAAAAATTAAAGGGAAAGAGGAATAGAAAGGGGATTTGTTGGAGAGGGTTTTTTCATCTCAATCCCATTTAACCAAGAATAAAGGGAAAATGGATTGGTTTTCTCAATCTGTTGGAGATGCTTTAAGTCCCACTGGAAGAAGAGAACAAAGACGTCAGAGCTTTCATTTCGCGATCCACATTAATGTGCAACATGCTGTCATGCATGTGCGACGACCGACGACTTGGAAATTTCAATAAGATTTATGGACTTCACCTGTTGATCGAATAATTCCAGAAAGACTTTTTCTACTTTTACCTGTATCTTGGTGGTACTGTGTGGCACACATCATCTAAAGTAATTATATGTGGCATCTAAATTACTGTGTATGATACTACTCATTGGGATTAGTCTTAGAAAATCTCGCAAAGCATGTGCACGCTAATAAAAGAAAAAGAAAGGGACCCAGGGCGTAACGATGGATGCTGATGCTGTCCCCATTTTGTTTCCTCTGGAAGAAGGAAACACAGACAGAGCTTTCATTTCACGATCTGCCATGCCGTGTCGTGTATGCGCGACGACTGACCGACGACTTGGAAATTGTTTCAATACAAGACTTATCGACTTGCAAGATCCATCCTGACGGCAATATATACAGTATATAAGTGCCGGTCTTTGGAGTTCTGGGCATATCGTCTTTCCCATACCCATTTGTTACCTAACAGTAGCTTATGGCTTCCATTGCTTGGGCATTGCTGCTGTGTCTTTTACAGCTCTACCCACTCGTCGCCTCCAGCGTCCATGCTGATGGCAATCTCACTCACCACCACCATGGGCCTGGCCGTAGCGTAGGGCACATGGGGCTGCCACATGGGCCATGACCTGCGGAGGCTTGGCTCGATCCAGTAATCTTTAAACAACGGATCGAATACGGCCCGCCTTGGCCCAACGCGCCAAGATCCTCACAGAATTGTGCTACTACCGCTCGATCTCGTCATCACGCTCACGGTAATCAACGTGCAAGCTTCCTCTAATTTTTTTTTTTGCAAAGCTTCTCCGCATATGAGTTGGATTCTAACGAAGAAACTGTGAACAATGCTCAGGTCCTCCTGTTATTCCAAAGATGAGGTAGGGATCATCCTCCTGTTTCTGGGATAAAAGTTTAAGCATTAGATATGGAAGAGCTGGGATTTAGATGTCCAAGCTTTACATGGACGATCGGCTCACTAGGTTAGGGTTAGCACTAAAATTAGCAACTGACTTTGCAAACAAAACAAGAAAATGTACTCCCTCCAAACGGTAAGTCATTCCGAATTTTTGAAAAGTCACACGATCTGAAGTTTGACCAAATTTTTACGATAAAGTACAAATAACCAAATAAGTACTACTAAATTTTTCATTACATATATTTTCATAGTATATTTGTTCGGTGCCACAAATATTGACTCTTCAAAAATGTTAGAATGATTTATTATTTGTGGTTGTGGCACCCCCTGGAGGTATGTGTATCGCGTGAAAATCTCTTTTTTTTTCTACCCCGAGGAGACGTAAGTGTTTACTTGACTTAGAAGTCTCGATAGTTGCCTTCCAGCAGTGACTAGGTCACTATTGAAAGGCCAATCTTCAGGTCGCAATTGCCTACGCTCCACGGCACACGAAAATAATGCCAATCTTGCATTGGCAACTTTTCTTTTCAGCTGACCTCAACGTTGAAAGCTTGCTACGAAAGAGCTGTCACAATCTTACTACTACTACGCTGAAAAAGAATCCTAAAAATTCTCATAGAAGTAAAGAAATATTTGGTCATTAATTCGCTAGGTAATAACCACTTTTGCCAATAATAGATATCGGGTATATTATTATTTTTTTGTAAAATTACCCTTTAATCCTTCAACATAAAGTAACATCCTAATCTTCATTTAAATTAACCATTTATACTCTTGTTGAGAATAATATGAGAACACCTTAAACTTTCATCTAAATTGCTACCTCCACCGTTATTAAAAAGACAACCAATGTAATCCGCTAGATCTGTATGAACAGTACTGTATATGCGCCTAAATTACCCACTTCCGTCATTGTTAATATAGAAAAACATAAGTTACTAAGTAATTTCTTGAGTTATTAATATAAATGGTGCATTGATAACAATAGTTTCTAAAGTGATCTCCATATTACATGACATGGCATGAAGAGTACGTAGTGGTTTTTAGATTGGGATTGTCCTAATGCCCTTTTCTAAACAAAAATCATTGGCGGACGATTGTTCTTCCATACAAAAATTGTTTGATTGTAGAAAGAAATTGTTTCAAATAAAAGAGAATGATGTTTTGATGGTAGCAAAAATTGTTCTGAGATTGTTCCAAGCATGAACATGGACCATTCCATGTTCTGTTCCTCATCTTTTCCCTCATCCATGGCTGCTGTCGCGGAATGATCTTTTAAAAAAATAAAATATCAAAATTCATGAAAAAGAACGAAGGTTAAATTCTACTAAACGAGTTGTGTGTTCTTTTTGACCAGTTTAAACTTTTGGGTTGAACAAGCTAGATCATGCCACTCAGAGCCCTGAGTCTCGAGTTAGAATCACGGCGAGCAAGATTAAGTGTTTGAGGCATGAGGAAACATGCACGGGAGGGAAAGTGTCGTGGGAACTGAGTGTAGCTTAGTTGATTATGTTTCTTGTGGTGGAACTTGCCCATATGAGTTCGAGTCCTTGACTTGGCACATATGTCGAATTTTCCTGCATTTATTTTAGAAATTAACGGACGCTAATATCTGAGCGGTATAGGCGACGTGCTCGACGACAGCGAGACGCCTTTGGTGGCTTTGTCAATCTCAATATCGGAATAGCTGGTCTAATTTTTTGGAGGTGTTAATAGAGATAGGGTTTGCATGCGTATATTCATAAAACTGAGTGTGCGAGCTTATGTAAGCACCTGGTGTTTGTGTTTGCTGAAAAAAAGAAAAAATATTATAGTATAAACGAATTGTCCGCCTTTACCTATCATCCAAAACTTTACACTGAACTGGTTGAGGCATAGGCGAATTGTGTCTCGTTGGTGAGCGCCGTGCACGCTACATCCAAGGCTGGGAGACCGTGACTCGTTTTTGGCAACTTCCAATCTACCATGTCCTGCTCCTGCCCTCTACCCATCGTCTCTCCTCGTTTTGCATCTTGTCTCGCCATCGTTTGGGGGCCAAGGAATGGAGACGCGATTACGATTCACACAAAGACGGGCCACCACCGGCGACCGCGCGCACGTCCGCCGCTGCCGCCGTAACACGTCGGCCGTCAGGACTATGTCCGTGAGTTCATGCTAACACTTTGAATTGTGAGATCTGAATTGTGATCACCGATTTGGAGACAGCACATAAAAGGAGAGAAAAGGAGGACCAGGCCGGCGTCAGGCCTCAGCCGAGACTAGTAGCATCATCAGGAGGATCATCATCAAGGACTTCGGATCTAGGAGTTTTAGAAGAGACTTTTAAGGTAATATATTTAGAAATTACTTGATAAGATATTTTTAGATGCACATTGAGTATTTATTGGTAAAATTTATATAGAAATATTTTTACCACAGGACACACTCCTTCATGAAATTAATTGTAGGACACTAGCTAGATTGCATTTTCTTTACCACAGGACACTACATTCTTTGTTGTAGGACAACATCTAGTATATAATATTGTAGCCATAGTCGTATCTTCATCTAAAATAATTCTCAGTGGCATCTAATTAATGTGCATGATACTATACTTAGTGTTTGGATTAGTTTTAGGATCTTGCAAAGCATGTGCACCACAAAAGCAAAAGAAAGGGACCTGGGAGTAACGGTTGGTGCCATGTGCCAATGCTGTCACTCATATGTCCCACTGGAAGGAGAAAAAAGGCACCAGGGCTTTCATTTCACGATCCACATTAATGTGCAACATGCTGTCATGTATGTGCGACGACCGACGACTTGGAAATTATTTCAATAAGATTTATGGACTTCACCTGTTTACCGAATTCCAGAAAGACTTGGAAATTTCTACTTTTGAGGCCATACCTGTATCTTCGTGACACTATGTGGCACACATCATCTAAAGTAATTATATGTGGCATCTAAATTACGGTGTATGATACTACTCATTGGGATTAGTCTTAGAAAATCTCGCAAAGCATGTGCACGCTAATAAAAGAAAAAGAAAGGGACCCAGGGCGTAACGATGGATGCCAGTGCTGTCCCCATTTGTTTCCCTCTGGAAGAAGGAAACACAGACAGAGCTTTCATTTCACAATCCGCCATGCCGTGTCGTGTATGCATGACGACCGATCGACCACTTGGAAAGTGTTTCAATACATCAGTATATAAGTGCCTGTCTTTGGAGCTGATCTGGGCATATCGTCTTTCCCATACCCATTTGTTACCGGACAGTAGCACTAGCATATGGCCTCCATTGCTTGGGCGTTGCTGCTCTGTCTCGTACAGCTCTACCCACTCGTCGCCTCCAGCGTCCATGCCGATGGCAATCTCAGTCACCACACTATACTCCTTCCTTGTGCCTTCCTGATCAGGCTAACGCTCTGCTTAAACTCAAGCAGTCTTTCATCTTCTACTTGGACTCCGTCACCACTCTTCCGTCTTGGAAAGCTGGCACGGACTGTTGTCTCTGGGAGGGCGTCGGCTGCAGCAACTCCTCGGGCCATGTCACCGCTCTCGACCTCGGTGGTGTTGGCTTGAACAGCTATGGCATCGATCCAGCGCTCTTCAATCTAACCTCCCTCAGGCAGCTTGACCTGAGCATGAATCATTTTGGTCAGCACAACATCCCGTCAGTTGGTTTCGAGAGGCTCACTTTGCTTACCCATCTCAACCTCTCAAGTTCAGGCCTCTGGGGTAAGGTGCCTGTTGGCATTAGCAAACTCACGAACCTTGTCTCCTTAGATCTTTCCAATCATGATGCTTATATTGATGACGATGACTCAGACTTCAGTTTCAGTACCTACAATGACATTGACATGCCAGCTAATGTCCTCTGGGTCTCGGAACCCTCTTTCCAGACCCTAGTGGCGAATCTCAGCAATCTGAGAGAGCTTTACCTTGATCAAGTGAATATATCATCTTCTACCGCAGAAGATTGCTTCAAAGCTCTAGCTAAATCTGTGCCACTTCTGCGGGTTCTTAGCTTGGAGTTCTGCCGCCTCCAAGGTCATATTGGTCGCTCTCTCTCGAGGCTGCAATCTCTGGTCGTGATCAACCTCAACTACAATTATGATATCACTCCTGGTCCATTCCCTGAGTTCTTCATGAATTTTCTTGATCTCAGAGTACTCAAACTGTCTGGTATTAATCTCCAAGACTGGTTCCCTCAAGGAATGTTTCAATCAAAAAATCTAAGGGTGCTGGACTTGTCCTCGAATCCAAATCTATCAGGACACATGCCAAGCTTTTCTGATGTCACTTCTTTAGAGACACTAATGGTAGACAAGACCAACTTGTCCTATTTTGGCAACTTCGTGGCACTGGCAGAATTAACTCTTGATGGAATAATTATTTCCCGAGATTCCCTCTCTTCATTTGGTGTGCTTCCGTCATTGCGCAAATTGGTACTGACAGAACTGGATTCACCAAGAGAATTGGAGTCAATATTTGCTTGGCTTGAAGGCATCAAGAACCTGAGAAGCTTGCATTTGTACTACTGTGACTTATCCATGACAAAACCTTCCTCCACTGGAAATTTGAAAAGCTTGACAAGCTTAGTAATTTCTGATAGCAACCTCACAACCCAAACGCTATCAGCAGCTGCCAATATTAGCCACTTGAAAAGTTTCACCATCAATAACTGTGATTGCTTATTGGCACAACTGCCGTCTGCCATTGGAAATATGGCTAGCTTGGAAAGATTGGAGATCCGTTACTGTGATGGCTTACAGGGACAACTGCCGGCTGCCATTGGAAATATGACTAGCTTGGAAATATTGGAGATCAGCGACTGGCGTGGCTTACAGGGACAGCTGCCGTCTGCAATTGGGAATATGACTAGCTTGGAAATATTAGAGATCTCGTGGTGTCAGCTTTCTGGGCCAATACCACTTGAAGTTGGCGCATTAAAGAAATTGACATCACTGCTACTACAACACTCCGGTCTTTCTGGAAGAATACCAAGTTCAATTGCTAATTTGACTCGGCTGGTTGGACTACAGCTTAATGGAAACTATTTCACTGGTAAGCTTAGATCTCTCATAAAAGTACGCCTAATTTCTATCTTAACTCCTATGAAAGCGCACCCCGTACTTTACTAGTATATAACTCCTAAAAGTTGCAATGTTTTTTTTTTTGCGGTTTGTATTTCTGTACAGATTCTTGCCTTGTAACAAACAACACTAACGGAACCAGTGCATTGCTGCTTGTTATTTAAAAAGTTATGATGATTTCATATTGAATAAGCTTGATTGTGCAAGGATAAATTAGGAGCAAATGCTCGATATATATCATGCAAGTATAGCATCTCCTGGTACAGGCAGTGCGCTATGTGCTGCGGTGATTACAAAGTGGAAGGGATTTGAGATGTCATGATATTGCTATTGCATTATGTTTATTGTGGTTCTCAAAGGGATATTTTCTATGATGCATATAACAACTCAGTTTATTAGGTCAGTTCGGGTTTTCATGCTGAAAACCAAATTGGAAATAAACCACAACAATATGTTATTATGGATTGGTCCCAATTTATCATTTGTTTTCAGATTATTTGCCCACAACTTTGTCCTGCAACCAAAGACTAATAAGATAGGCATCTGCAAACCATAAAAGCCAAATCAAATGGTTAAGATAATTTAAATGATGTGGAACCTTATTTCTCTTATTGAACCATTAGAGTAGAGTCCACCTAGAGTACTTAAAATTTTAGGTTTATGAACTCTCAAAATGAACGTCTAGGTCATTAAGCCTCTTAACTGGCTTGTTCCAAGCGAGAATATATGTCCATATAATTGGACCTAAAGTGAACTTGGAATAAATCACATATAAGTTTAAATACACATATGTCCGAGAGTAAAGGCAGAAATTGGCTCGGGCTTGGGTTGAACAAATGTGGGCTCTCGTTGGTCTCTACAATAAAGGACATATCAACGAAGCCTACAACCTGTCTAGTGTGACCTTGACTGCATTTCGCGAACTGGGCTGAATAGTTGCGTGTTAGGATATTTTTTTTCCTGATTAGAGATCATTCAATTGACTTTGTCCACCAGGTATGGGATTATACTAGGCTTTATTACTTCTGTATATGATTCTGCTGTAAGTGACTACCTAGGCTAGACCAGGATATAGGATCCGCCATTGTATGGACTTGTGTGATAATTTGGAAAAAAAAGTGTAATGATCCCTGTGTATTTTGGTTTTTATCTTATAATAAGATGGAGAAAGCCATATAGGATCGTGCCCTTAACTGTTGTTGAGATTCATAGTTTTAGCAGATGTTGCAAACAAAATAAAGCATGCTCTATGTCAACCATTTATAGCTATATGGCATTTAGGACCAGCTAATTAGTTCATTTTTGAACAAATTAGCTTCCCCCTAGAAATCATATATTTAAGGACGAAAAAAGTAATGAATAAATCTTTCTTATCCTTTCTAATTTGAACCTCTAAAAATAAAGGGAGTTAGTACTACCCAGTTTTAATACTAGTGGACCCAAGACTTCTTAAAATATAATAATTTCTCCCTGGAGAATTTGTGGTCGTTGGATTGCTAACTGAATGGCTACGTGAAAAAAAAGCATGATGTGAGTGATTGTAAGACTATTTGGCTCATTACTCACTCTCAATTTTATATAGAGCATAAACTTTATGTTGCTCAGATTTCTCTTCTTTGTGCAGGAGAAATTCCAACATCTCTTTTCACTCTTCCAGCGCTACAATACTTAGATCTATCAGACAACCAACTTTCGGGTCCTATACATGAATTCGATGGGCTATCTTCACGCTTGAAGCTCGTGCACTTACAAATGAATGATTTGACAGGGCAGATTCCCCAATCATTGCTGCTACTCCCAAATTTGACTGATCTCGATATTTACGGGAACAAATTGATGGGCTTAGTGGATCTTGCATCATCACTATGGAGGTTAGAGAACCTCACTTATCTAGATCTTTCACACAATAACTTGACTGTAACGGAAGGGGAAGTTAGTAACTCTTCATCTACCTATCCCTCTTGGCTTGCGGAACTAAGACTTGCTAGTTGCAATATGACAAAAATACCAAATTTATTGATGCGTCTTAACCACATTTCCTATTTGGACCTTTCAAGTAATAAAATAAGTGATGATATACCAAAATGGATATGGGAGAGAGGCTACAATGATCTCCAGATATTAAATCTTTCACACAACAACTTCACCGGCATTGAACTCAATTTATATGTCATCCCAATCAGTAATGTCATGGATGTTTTCGACCTTAGCTCTAATAGACTTCAGGGACATATTCCTATGCCAAGCTCATCAGCTCTCCTCTTGGATTATTCAAATAATAATTTCTCTTCACTTCTTCCAAACTTCACATTATACCTTAGCTATACTTCGTATCTTAGGTTGTCCAACAATAATATAAGGGGTCAGTTACCACATTCAATTTGCGATTCGCCTCTGCAAATCCTTGACCTATCGTATAACAATTTTACCGGACTGGTACCACCATGCCTAATGGATGGATTGAGTATATTAAATTTGAGGGAGAATAAATTCAGAGGGATGTTACCTTCCATTATTTCAAGTGGATGTTCTCTTCAGACAATAGATTTGCATGGCAATAAAATTAAAGGTCAGCTTCCGAGGGCACTTCATAATTGCACTAACTTGGAGGTTCTTGATCTGGGAAGGAACCAAATTGCAGGTACCTTTCCATCTTGGCTAGGGAGGCTTTTAAATCTCCGTGTCCTTGTCTTGAGATCCAACCAATTCCATGGTTCAATAGGTTATCTCGAAGATGAGAAATCTGGAGAACACTTCTCAAGCTTGCAAATCATTGACCTAGCCTCAAACAATTTCTCTGGCAATTTGTATCCACAATGGTTTGAAAATTTGAAATCAATGAAGAACTATAACAATTCAGGACAAATCATTGGCCATCAAAACCTAACAACTGCTGCATCTTACCAAGACTCAGTCACAATATCATACAAAGGGTTCTCCGTGACATTTGAAAGGATCTTAACTACCTTAACAGCTATAGACATATCAGATAATGCATTGGAAGGTAGAATTCCTGTGTCGATTGGAAATCTTGTTTCGTTACATGTACTAAACATTTCTCACAATGCCTTCAGTGGAGAAATTCCACCCCAGCTAGGCAACATTACTGCTTTGGAGTCCATGGACCTGTCTTCAAACATGCTATCGGGTGAGATTCCACAAGAGCTAACAAACCTCAACTTTCTTAGCATCTTGAACCTGAGCAACAATCAACTGGATGGAAAGATACCACAATCACGTCAATTCGATACGTACCCGAATAGCTCATTTGATGGCAATGCGGGGCTTTGTGGACCTCCTCTATCCAAACAATGTGGCACTCCGGATACTCAAAGTGAAACAAATCTGAAAAGCTCCTCTGACATTGTGGATGTTGTTTTGTTTCTCTTCGTTGGTGTGGGCTTTGGAGTGGGATTTGCAGCAGCTATTCTAGTGAAACTTGATTGGATCAGAAAGTGGTTCCATATTTTAAGGATTCTACGAACTTGATCTGAAGCTGCCCTGTTGTTTGCAAGTGTGATTTACCATGCAGGAGGGTGATATAAAGGAGGTGCAATATGTCATGCACGCACAACTTGGTACTTTATATTCTAAGGTTGCTGCTCGATCATACAATATAGTTATGTAATTCTTAGCACATAAGATAAATGTTGTTGTTTCATGTATGTAGTCTCTCTGAACCTTGTTACTGTTAGGCGCTTTGGATTACTATTACCTGCTGGTCATATATGTGTTATCAATGTGACAATGATCAAAATTGCTCATCACATGGCATTCTCGAGATGATGAGTAAACATTTTATTTTAGGAAAATGGTAAAAACACCCCTCAAGCAAGATTTTTTTCCAAGAAAAAGAGGCTTCCAAAGATAAAGGGTTTGAATGTCATTACCGTTTGGTGCTGCTCCGGAGTGCTCCGGCTCTATTAGCTCCCTCTCCACTGTTCCAAACAGTGTTCATTACTGTAGCAATACTATATTGGTCGGAGCAGTTTCAGCGCCTCTAGCTACAGCCAACGGGGGAGGATGCGGAGCCAGCGGAGCTAAAAGTTCCAGCTCCTCTCGCTTTCATGAACAGTGATCAACAGCAAATGAATAATGATGTAGCTGGAGTCTGTAGGAGCTCCACCAAACGCGCCTGAGAGTGTAGTTGGTTGCTCTGCACTCTACAACCAGCCCTCACTGTTGTCTTCTTCCTCTCACTAATGCTTCTAGATGATGTTCTGTTTTTCAAGAATTTGTTTGTTCTTTCGTTGTTTATTTGTTATTACATAGATGTGATGCTGCGAGAATTGACGGTTAGGTACTTAGGTTGGATAAACAAAGGTGAGATCTTTAACCTGCACTTAGAAGTAAGAAGTGATGAATGGTTACATGGGACTGCAACTTCTCCAGTTTTCTCTTTTCTTCCTTTTTGAAAAAAAGTAATGTAGTTTCATTAGTTGTCATGAACTGAACGCTGTAATACCCAGCTGAGATTTACTCGGATAAAAATGGCTGTCGAACTGCTGTTGTTTTGTTCGATTTGTACCTCATCATACCTTCTACAAAATGATATCATTTTTTGTCTTACGAAGTCAGTCATCTAATTAATTAATGCTCTAACACGTGTACCATCTTGGGCAAATACTTGAAACATCCTGCTCATTCATGTACAGTACCCGTTATATTCAGAAAACTGTAGCAGATCTTAAGCATTGATGGCCATGCATGGCACCATTTCAGACCGGCCGGCGGTACACATACACTGCGCTGCATCTGCATTTGCCTGCCTCATTCAACACGAACCACCCATGGAACCGGAGGGCACTTTTTGTACAGATTAATTGGCTGAAATAACTAAGCCGCATTCAAATTGGATCGAACCATTGCATTGCTATCCAATTAGAGCATCAGTGCTAGTACGGAAAGTTCTCTTGGAGAGGATTGCCAGCAGCTTGAAACAAGTTCATGCCATACTGCCCATGGCCTCTCCACTGTTCCGAACGATGTTCATTACTGTAGCAATATTATTCGTAGGAGCAGTTTCAGCAGCTCTAGCTACCGCCAACGGAGGAGGATGCGGAGCCAGCAGAGCTAAAAATTCAAGCTACTCTCACTCTCATGAACAGTGATATAAAATAAATGAATAGTGATGAAGCTGGAGCCGGTATGAGCTCCACCAAACGTGCCTATATATTGGACAATGTAGCTGGTTGCTCTGCACTCTGCAACCAGCCCTCATTGTTGTCTTCATCCTCTCACCAATGCTGCTAGATGACCTTCTGTTTTTTTTAAAAAAATTGTTCTTTCGTTGTTTATTTGTTATTACATAGTTGTGATGCCGCGAGAATTAACGCTTAGGTTGGACAAACAGAGGTGAGATCTTTAACCCGCACCTGGAAGTTAGAAGTGATGAATGGTTACATGGGACTGCAACTTCTCCAGTTTTCTCTTTTCTTTCTTTTTTGAAGAAAAAGTAATGTAGTTTCATTAGTTGTCCTGAACTGACGCTGCAGTACCCGACTGTGATTTATTCGGATCAACTGTCGAACTGCTGTTATTTTGTTGGAGTTGTATCTCATCGTACCTTCTACAATGATATCATTTTTTCTCTTACAAGGTTAGTCATCTAATTAATGCTGTAACGTGTACCATCTTGGGCAAATACTTGAAACATCCTGTTCATTTATGCACAGTATCAGTTATATTCAGAAAAAGGCTGTAGCAGATCTTAAGCACTGATGCACCATTTCACTGGCCGGCGGTACACATATACTGCGCTGCATCTGTATTTGCCTCCCATTCAACACGAACCACCCATGGAACCGGAGGGCACTTTTGTACAGATTAATTGGCTGAAATAACTAAGCCGCATTACTGTAGCAAATCATGGATTAATTAGGCTCATTAGATTCGTCGCGCAAAGTTGCACTCATCTGTGAAAATGTTTTGTAAATAAACTTCGTTTAGGGCTCCATGCATACGATAGTATTTGGGGACAAAAAAAAATTGTTCCCAACTGCCGAACACGGCCTTAGCATCAGATTTTCGGCTGGTTTCTGAGGGTTGAAACGGAAACCTGCATTCCATTTCATCCATAGGCCTTGTTTAGTTGCACCAAATTGGTGCAATTCGACCAAAAGTAACGTATTGAAAAACGTGTCCCTCTCTCTGCAACACGTTTCTCAATGTACTTTTTCTACAGAAAATTTAACCAATTTGACTGGAACTAAACAAGACCATAAAATAAAACTGAATTTCTGACAGGCATGTACAGCTTAGGCCTACTAGAAGCAAAGCAACAAGGGCAAAGCTGTGCCACGTTTGCAGTTGCAGCAACAAATTAAAATCCGTGCTGCTGCTGGGCCAACAACGCTAGAAAAAAGGGCCATCATTTTTTTTTATCGGCCCATCCCTGATGCTCAAGCATGAACCGGGCCAAGCTGCCCCAGCAGAGGCTAGCCCCTTATAGGCCTTCAAACAGATGGTTGTCCAGTCCAGACTGATAACTCAAAAGAAAAAAGCTTAGCACCTTATGAACCCGGCAATTCCTAACAATGAAAGTTTAGCGCCTGTTTTGCTCTACTTCATTTTATGTACCGCAATATATATCTAAGTCTGTAGAGTTTGTAGCTTGTTGGAACCATCAGTACACATGTTGGGACCGGGTGTCCAAGAATCAAGTACGGATTGCTTGTGGCCATCAGGCCATGATTTCCTCCTACTCCACGCTTGGCCTTGGAGAAGACGAACTTGTCGAACAGCGCCTTGCCGTCCCGTATTGTGTAATTGCCACACTACACGAGAAATATAGAGCAGCAAATTATCTACAGAAAAGAGCCGCGGGAGAAAACCACTACCAGAAAATGCTCCATCCATCCACCCTCTTCGGTCACGGTTGGATTGGACCCGGTACCAATGCCATATTAGTACCGGGTCCATAGGGCGAAAAAAACGCCAGGGAAAAGGGAAAAGAACCTGGCCCCCTTGGCGTTGGACGTTTGATATCTTTATCTGCTTGTAATAGACGGCCACGATCTCTAGGAGATCAACGATCTCTTTGCAGGTGAAGCGCGATCGAGGCATGTTGCAGAAGAAGCCGCATGTTTTTTTTTTTAAAAAAAAAAGCTCAGAGAAGGCACTTGAGGTTGTTGATGAATTAACAATACAGTCAAGGACATACATGTTTATTGACCAAAACCGTGTCACGTCCACAGAGTTTTGTAACTTATTGGAAACTTGGAACCATCAGTACATGCATGTTGGGATGTTGAAGAATATATATGTGGAGTATGTATCTTAAATTAGGCCCTCTTTAGTAGGGATTCGGCCAGCTCCAGCTTCACCTGATGCGATACTATGCAACACTTGTCAATCACTGTAGCAAGAAGCTGGAACACAAATCGAGAATATAAATGAACTGAAAAACTAAAGGAGCCGCCAGAGCTATCTAAAGTAGCTCTACCGGCTCCAGCTCCACCTCGCTACAGATGTGTTTAGAGAGCCAAAGAAAACTGCACCAAACGAGCCCTTAGAAACAGAGGTGTAATTACACATGCTGTATTACAAGCACTGTTCGCCTAAATGGCCGTTTAGCCCGTTTACACGCCGTGTAAACGCTACACACTGGCTAACCGTGTCATTTAATCACCCATTTAGCCCGTTTAATGACCATTTAACCCATTTAAATGACCGTTTAGCCTGAATAAAGAGCTAAACGGTAGTTGACCGACTATTTAGCGTTTAGCGTTTAGGTTAACATTGATTACAAACAAAATTCGGGATGGTAGATGGATTCAGCCGCAGGTATTGCCGATCGAGCAACATGGTTCTAGTAGTCTATAAATACATGTCCTTGGCTGGTTGGTTAATTCACAACTCAAGCGCCTTCTCTAAGTTTTCAAAAGAACTGGCAATTACCCTATACGGGACAGCAAAGCGCTGTACGAGAAGTTTTTCTCGTACACGAGCACCGATGAGGGCTGGCAAATACTGGACCACCTCATCCAAGGCAAGCGTGCTAGCGTTGGTGCTGCTGGTCCGTCCGATCCTGGGGCCGGGAACGGGAAGGATCCTGCGCCATCCAGCGGATCCTCCAGCGCCTCAGTCCTCATAGGGAGTTCTAGAAATTTAGCCAGTAATTAGGGATAGTGAAACAAATCGAAATCGAAGGGAGTAGGCACGATCGGTCGAGCCTTGATGTAGTGCAAACTAACCGAATTCTCTTGCGGCAGCTGCAGGGACGACTCCGGTTGGTTGGAATATTGGTGAGGCGGCCGGCGACGACCTCCGCCCCAGCAACTCCGTTCTTCGGAGCTCCTGTCCTGATGTGTTCTTCTTCGCCTAATGCTCTGTCATCATCAGGCGGATGGGAGTTACTCTTGCTCGCCATTGTTACGGTTGGTTCGGCATCGGAATCAGAGGGAGGCTAGCTTTTTATAGAGGGCCGCTCGAGGAAGATAAGGATGAACACCACTGCTGGGCACATGGTCGTAGGCATCGATGAGATGCTCGAAAGAGCTACGTGAGGCTTGTATCAATGTGGCGGCATCTCTAGGAAGAATCCATCACATGCTCAAGTCTCATCGGACTAGCTCTCGATCAGGTCCAGGAATCTGAGCAGGAAGAGAAAAGGAATGGAGCTAGACCTGAACAGTGGGCCGGAACTCCCCCTACGTCTCTCTCAGGCAGCGAAACACAGGCTAGCAGGATCGCATGCCGCTATAGCTTTATTCTCCAGCACAGGTTTAGGTGGTCGGAGCGACACGGCACATCTCCGGCACTAGTACTTCATGTTGTGCTACATGGTACCTTATATCCAAACTATAGAAAAAATATGCTGAAATATAGTAGATGGATATAGTCATCTCAAGATCGAACAGCCGTCCAGTCTCGCCGACCCAGCAGTCTCTCGGAGGTACTCATAGGGATAAAGTTTGCGTGTGTATATTCATAGAGGTGAGTATGCATACATGTGTGAGTGTTTGTACTGGTCTTTTGTAAAAAAAAAGAAGATATAGTCATCTACTTGCATGCAATGATGCAAACTTTGAGCTCAACAAAAACTCGAATACCGTGTTAAATGGTCTGCGTCTTCTTGCTAGAGATTCTTTTTGATGAGGTGAGGATGGGTCGTGGGTGTCGCCATCGCCGAGCTTGCACTTTGGAATAGCTTGTCTAGCCATGTCTCTGCCTCATGTGTCAGTTCCTCATGCCTGCAAAAAAAAAAGGACGCCCAAAGATCAGGATTCGAAAGTGCAAATGGACGCCAGCGAAAAAGATTGGCCGCGGTTTGGATCAGGATTCAGAAGTGATCTCCAATACGCAAATGGTACTGTAAAACACCCACACTTAAATATTTTCCGACTTGTTATTATGACAGGCAATATTTTTCCAGGAATTTTGTACAAAAATATACCTGAAACGTTCAAATAGTGTGCATCAAAAGATTGGAATAATTTTCATCCTGTTTGTGGAGACGAAGCGAAGCAGCTTCTTAGTTGGCTCCAATTCAGAACTCAAAGAAACATGCGGATTATACTTGGACCGGGCCACCCTGATGCAAAGGCACATGGAATTTTTTTTAATTTTTATTTACGAATTTTCAAAAACAACGCATGGGTGACAGCCCAACCGCCGTATTATACGGCTGCCGCGGTATGATACGGCGGCAAGCCCATCTAACCGCCGTTTCAAACGGCGGTTAGATGAACCGCCCTTTGAACCGGCGGTTCAATTTTAAACCTTTTTTCAACTTATTTTCGCGTGGGAAGGTGAACCGAACCGCCGGTTGAAACGGCGGTAGGGTTCGGGACGGGGCGTCTCCGTCGTCCACCAGGCTGTGCAGCGGGCCGGCGCGAGGAAAAGGGCCGGGCCGGGAAGGTGGTTTACCGGACCAACGGAAGAAAACACGGACCAAAACCGGACTAAACAAAAGCTCGGGGAGGTCTATCGGACTTATAAACTATAAACTATAAAACTAAACAAACAAATGCAAATCAATTCGAATTTAAACAGAATTTAAATTCTAATTGACTTGCAAAAGTAACAAAATCAATGCACCAGCATGTATGCAACAAAAACTTATTGGAACTAATAATTAATTATTAAATTGAATAAAATTCTAATAAATTCCAATTAATTCCTAGAAATTTATTTAAGCCCTAGATAAATCCTAGAAAATTCAGAAGTGGTTCCTAAGATTTATTTGTGATGAAAATTAAGGTGTTACACTCTCATGAACAGTGATATAAAATAAATGAATAGTGATGAAGCTGGAGCCGGTATGAGCTCCACCAAACGTGCCTATATATTGGACAATGTAGCTGGTTGCTCTGCACTCTGCAACCAGCCCTCATTGTTGTCTTCATCCTCTCACCAATGCTGCTAGATGACCTTCTGTTTTTTTTTAAAAAAAATTGTTCTTTCGTTGTTTATTTGTTATTACATAGTTGTGATGCTGCGAGAATTAACGCTTAGGTTGGACAAACAGAGGTGAGATCTTTAACCCGCACCTGGAAGTTAGAAGTGATGAATGGTTACATGGGACTGCAACTTCTCCAGTTTTCTCTTTTCTTTCTTTTTTGAAGAAAAAGTAATGTAGTTTCATTAGTTGTCCTGAACTGACGCTGCAGTACCCGACTGTGATTTATTCGGATCAACTGTCGAACTGCTGTTATTTTGTTGGAGTTGTATCTCATCGTACCTTCTACAATGATATCATTTTTTCTCTTACAAGGTTAGTCATCTAATTAATGCTGTAACGTGTACCATCTTGGGCAAATACTTGAAACATCCTGTTCATTTATGCACAGTATCAGTTATATTCAGAAAAAGGCTGTAGCAGATCTTAAGCACTGATGCACCATTTCACTGGCCGGCGGTACACATATACTGCGCTGCATCTGTATTTGCCTCCCATTCAACACGAACCACCCATGGAACCGGAGGGCACTTTTGTACAGATTAATTGGCTGAAATAACTAAGCCGCATTACTGTAGCAAATCATGGATTAATTAGGCTCATTAGATTCGTCGCGCAAAGTTGCACTCATCTGTGAAAATGTTTTGTAAATAAACTTCGTTTAGGGCTCCATGCATACGATAGTATTTGGGGACACAAAAAATTGTTCCCAACTACCGAACACGGCCTTAGCATCAGATTTTCGGCTGGTTTCTGAGGGTTGAAACGGAAACCTGCATTCCATTTCATCCATAGGCCTTGTTTAGTTGCACCAAATTGGTGCAATTCGACCAAAAGTAACGTATTGAAATCGTGTCCCTCTCTCTGCAACACGTTTCTCAATGTACTTTTTCTACAGAAAATTTAATCAATTTGACTGGAACTAAACAAGACCATAAAATAAAACTGAATTTCTGACAGGCATGTACAGCTTAGGCCTACTAGAAGCAAAGCAACAAGGGCAAAGCTGTGCCACGTTTGCAGTTGCAGCAACAAATTAAAATCCGTGCTGCTGCTGGGCCAACAACGCTAGAAAAAAGGGCCATCATTTTTTTTTATCGGCCCATCCCTGATGCTCAAGCATGAACCGGGCCAAGCTGCCCCAGCAGAGGCTAGCCCCTTATAGGCCTTCAAACAGATGGTTGTCCAGTCCAGACTGATAACTCAAAAGAAAAAAGCTTAGCACCTTATGAACCCGGCAATTCCTAACAATGAAAGTTTAGCGCCTGTTTTGCTCTACTTCATTTTATGTACCGCAATATATATCTAAGTCTGTAGAGTTTGTAGCTTGTTGGAACCATCAGTACACATGTTGGGACCGGGTGTCCAAGAATCAAGTACGGATTGCTTGTGGCCATCAGGCCATGATTTCCTCCTACTCCACGCTTGGCCTTGGAGAAGACGAACTTGTCGAACAGCGCCTTGCCGTCCCGTATTGTGTAATTGCCACACTACACGAGAAATATAGAGCAGCAAATTATCTACAGAAAAGAGCCGCGGGAGAAAACCACTACCAGAAAACGCTCCATCCATCCACCCTCTTCGGTCACGGTTGGATTGGACCCGGTACCAATGCCATATTAGTACCGGGTCCATAGGGCGAAAAAAACGCCAGGGAAAAGGGAAAAGAACCTGGCCCCCTTGGCGTTGGACGTTTGATATCTTTATCTGCTTGTAATAGACGGCCACGATCTCTAGGAGATCAACGATCTCTTTGCAGGTGAAGCGCGATCGAGGCATGTTGCAGAAGAAGCCGCATGTTTTTTTTTTTTAAAAAAAAGCTCAGAGAAGGCACTTGAGGTTGTTGATGAATTAACAATACAGTCAAGGACATACATGTTTATTGACCAAAACCGTGTCACGTCCACAGAGTTTTGTAACTTATTGGAAACTTGGAACCATCAGTACATGCATGTTGGGATGTTGAAGAATATATATGTGGAGTATGTATCTTAAATTAGGCCCTCTTTAGTAGGGATTCGGCCAGCTCCAGCTTCACCTGATGCGATACTATGCAACACTTGTCAATCACTGTAGCAAGAAGCTGGAACACAAATCGAGAATATAAATGAACTGAAAAACTAAAGGAGCCGCCAGAGCTATCTAAAGTAGCTCTACCGGCTCCAGCTCCACCTCGCTACAGATGTGTTTAGAGAGCCAAAGAAAACTGCACCAAACGAGCCCTTAGAAACAGAGGTGTAATTACACATGCTGTATTACAAGCACTGTTCGCCTAAATGGCCGTTTAGCCCGTTTACACGCCGTGTAAACGCTACACACTGGCTAACCGTGTCATTTAATCACCCATTTAGCCCGTTTAATGACCATTTAACCCGTTTAAATGACCGTTTAGCCCGAATAAAGAGCTAAACGGTAGTTGACCGACTATTTAGCGTTTAGCGTTTAGGTTAACATTGATTACAAACAAAATTCGGGATGGTAGATGGATTCAGCCGCAGGTATTGCCGATCGAGCAACATGGTTCTAGTAGTCTATAAATACATGTCCTTGGCTGGTTGGTTAATTCACAACTCAAGCGCCTTCTCTAAGTTTTCAAAAGAACTGGCAATTACCCTATACGGGACAGCAAAGCGCTGTACGAGAAGTTTTTCTCGTACACGAGCACCGATGAGGGCTGGCAAATACTGGACCACCTCATCCAAGGCAAGCGTGCTGGCGTTGGTGCTGCTGGTCCGTCCGATCCTGGGGCCGGGAACGGGAAGGATCCTGCGCCATCCAGCGGATCCTCCAGCGCCTCAGTCCTCATAGGGAGTTCTAGAAATTTAGCCAGTAATTAGGGATAGTGAAACAAATCGAAATCGAAGGGAGTAGGCACGATCGGTCGAGCCTTGATGTAGTGCAAACTAACCGAATTCTCTTGCGGCAGCTGCAGGGACGACTCCGGTTGGTTGGAATATTGGTGAGGCGGCCGGCGACGACCTCCGCCCCAGCAACTCCGTTCTTCGGAGCTCCTGTCCTGATGTGTTCTTCTTCGCCTAATGCTCTCTCATCATCAGGCGGATGGGAGTTACTCTTGCTCGCCATTGTTACGGTTGGTTCGGCATCGGAATCAGAGGGAGGCTAGCTTTTTATAGAGGGCCGCTCGAGGAAGATAAGGATGAACACCACTGCTGGGCACATGGTCGTAGGCATCGATGAGATGCTCGAAAGAGCTACGTGAGGCTTGTATCAATGTGGCGGCATCTTTGGGAAGAATCCATCACATGCTCAAATCCCGTCGTCGAGTAGGAATCTGAGCAGGAAGAGAAAAGGAACGGAGTTAACCTGAATAGTGGGCCGGCACACCCTACGCGTCTCGGCGAACACAGGCTCCAGCAGGATCACATGCCGCTATCTAGCTTTATTCTCCAGCAGTCCAGCACCCAGCAGCGAGTGCACACAAATCCGGCACTACTTTGTTTTGTGTTGTGCTGCATGGTACCGAATTATCCAAACTATACGTAAAAGTATATATGATGAAATATAGTAGATGGATATAGTCATCTACTTGCATGCAAAATTTGATCTCAACAAAAACTCAAATATATCGTGTTAAATGGTCTGCGCCTTCTTGCTAGAGATTCTTTTTGATGCGGTGAGGATGCGTCGTGGGGGTCGCCATCGCCGAGCTTGCACTTTGGAATAGCTTGTCTATGTCTCTGCCTCATGTGTCAGTTCCTCACGCCTGCAAAAAAAGGACGGCCAAAGATCAGGATTCGAAAGTGATCTCCAACATGCAAATGGACGCCAGCGGAAAAAGATTGGCCGAGGTATGGATCAGGATTCAGAAGTGATCTCCAATACGCAAATGGTACTGTAAAACACCCACACTTGATTGAATAAATATTTTCCGACTTGTTATTATGACAGGCAATATTTTTCCAGGAATTTTGTACAAAAATGTACCTGAAACGTTCAAATACTGTGCATTAAATGTTTGCAATAATTTTCATCCTGTTTCTGAAGACGAAGCGAAGCAGTTTCTTAGGGTCTCTCCAATGGGAGGTCATAGATTGGTCCTATAACTTTCTCTCTTCTATGGAACCAAGTTCTATATACTGTGAGCCTGGTTCCATGGAGCAAAGAGGGGAAGAGAAAGAGAGAGTGAAGGGTTGTGGGTCCTATTTATAGATTCAACCTCTGGTTCCATACATTGAAGCTAAAACAATACGTAACATCAAATCATTGCGGAACCCGTTTATAAAACCAGAGGTGGTTCTGTACATTAGAGATGCCGTTAGTCGGCTGGCTCCAATTCAGAACTCTAATAAAAAAAAGAAGCATGCGGATTATACTTGGACCGGCCCATCCTGATGCAAAGGCATGTATCAGGCCTAGCAGGCCAGAACCATAGGCCAGCCCTTTTTTTAAAAAAAAATTGATGCCCACTCCAGTCCATCCCAACACAACAGCCCACCAAGGGATTCAGCCCATTTCCACCGCAGCATTACGTGCATTCTTGAATCTTCATACACTTACGTTCAGGAAGCTTCTTGAACTTTTTATACATAAGCTGCCTGTTGTGACTCACCTTTACACCCGCCTGATCAAATTCTGCGTTCTGTGTAATATGCAACCAAATACAGGTGCAAAATAGTGCGCATCAAATGATTGTGTCACAGCAAAGCAAAACAATCAAAAGCATAGCTTCATGCTAATCTTTGCAGCACTACGTTGGGCCTGCGTGTAGCTAAGTTAATATGCGAACAGTCGCAGCTGCTCAAGGGTTCTCTTTATCAGAAGCCACGCTCCTCATAGCTTCCATGGTCTCCCTGCAAGTTCCAACAATCAAATTATACCAATTCACAGTGCTCATTTTCCCATGGCTGATACTCAACGAAGGCTAATAGCTGGGAGCGGCAATAATACGGAACAAAACCACTTGCCTTAACGCTTTCTTGATCTCGTCACTCGCAGGGTCGAGTTTCAGTGCTTCCAGGAATGCATCGACAGCTCCTTTATAATTCTGGGCATAGAGATACAAACCACCAGGGTGAGATACAAGATTACATTATATTAGATTGTAAGGCTGTGTCTGATGCAGCTGCTATATTACCTACCATACCTTAATCATGCTGAGAGCCGCGCCCTCACGGTACCATGCCTTCGACCAACCAGGGCGTATCATCCTACATTGGACAGCATCTGCAAGAGCTAGATTTCCTTCTCTCATCCGCAACCAGCATAGGCTCCGGTTGGCAAAGAGAGTGGCATCAAGTGGGTCCATCTCAATTGCCTGCATAATGAGCAAATTCTGTTGATATTGAAAGCAGATTAAGACACACGCATCAACTGATTAAATGATCATAAGGTTACATATATAGGCCACCCTCCCAATACCTCAAGTATCAGCTCATAGAAACAATAACTTAAGAGAGTTAGGGAGGAGTCCAGGAATTGTATGTGCTTGATACATGGGAAGCATGCTATGCATGCAGAAATATCTAACAGATATCATGCTGATCGATTTTACAGGTTCTTTTGCATTAATTAAACATCAGTTGGGACTTGTGAGCAAACCACAAAGAAGCTTATCACCTTGATCCATACAAACAAAGGCCACTCCAATACCAATCACGTAGAGATGTTAGTATGCACTATATGCCATCCTATCTTATGAATTATCATTCAGGAAATAGGTATTGCTACAAGAAAAACTGAGGTCCATTCATATCTTCCAAGCATGATGTCCCGGAACTAACCATCTATTATGCAGCAGTTTGTATGGTTACAAACAAGTAGGCACTTTAGATTGTCTCGAGAGTTACCAGGTCAAAGAAGTATATTGCTGAAAGGTATTCCCCCTTTGCAAATAACTCCTTTCCTTTCGCTTTAGTGTTAGTGATATCCTCTTCCACCGAAACCTCATCCTAAACAAAATAGCATGTTACACAAATAATGTGGCATACACAAGGTTCCAACTGTATGATAAATGTTACAGATGGCAATTTTTTTTCTCCTTTGTTCAAATTTCCTTCAATCATAATCATGTTGTCCCCCTCTCTTATCTTTGCAAGCTTGGAGGAGGGAATGCCCATAAAAGCAGAGCAACTTATCTGGAACTTACAATTATAAAAAATTCAATCTCCACTTTAAATAGGTAATACTACTGAAATATACAACCATCCTCAAGAGCTGCTGGGTTCAATAGTTCTCAAGTGCAGTACGTACTAGAAACACAAGTTACAACAGAATGGGTTCAAAAGTTGTGCTAGTTCCTAAGAGAACTAAAAGCTAGTAGAACCTGTTACAGCGATACATAATGAATTATTGCAGTCCAAATTAGCAAACATGGAGAAAGAAACCTAAACTATTCACAACAGGATAATGAACTACTGCCCTCCAAATTAGCAAACATGGAACAATGATTAAACTCCAGTACAAGTTACACTGGAATGAAGAAATTTGTTACATTACATACCGTAGCCCTGAAAGGCATATGTTTCATAGTTTCAATAATCCCATCAACGCTCCAGTCTGGCAGAAATGGGACTGGCCTTGTCCGAGGAAAGAGAATTTCCACAAGCTCGCGTTGTCTGGAAGCTGCTGCAGACATGATTGGAATTTTCCCATGCTGCATTGCACATATAAAAATGAAAGAGGTAATACAATCCCGCAAGAAATGTGAAATGACAAAAGCAGTTCAAGGCCTTTTCTTTTACAAAAAAGCATGAAATCGAGATACCTTGCATTCATCCTAGTGCAGTCCTCAGTATTGTAAAGCACAAAGAGTAGAAATTTGAAGAAAAAACAGTAGGCAAAATTATTTTATCTTAAGTATAGTTGGAGATCAAAGCCAGAAATCATGCTAGGTGCGCCTAAACTAACTCTTTATAGTAGATTACAAAAGGTTCCCTTGGAAGTCGGAACATACAGTCCACTGGTACCAAGATTCTGAGATGCAAAATCTCATTGAGAAGCAGTAACCTATCACTAGAGCTACCACAGCCAATTAGAGGATATCTTATGAGATCACTGCAATTGGATGGAAACAGACCTAGTGTACACCACATGCATGAGAAATGAATACAATTTAGACAGCGAACTTCTGCATGAGACATGTAGAGTCTATATTGTAGACATGTACTCTACTTGCATGAGACATTGATTTTATAGTGCTACCCAGCCATCAGATATGCAAGGACACAGTATCAAGTAACGAAAGGCAGAGCCATACTTACATGGTCAGGAATGTTTGGGTCAGCTCCAACCTCTAGCAAAAACTTCACAATGTCAGTTAAGCCATCATCGACTGCATACATTAAAGCAGTCGGCCCAGAGGAACTTTTATGGTTCACATCAGCACCAGCCTACACAATCAAAAATAATTAGATTGATTTTGAGAGGATTACAAATGTAATCATGATCACAAGTTCAAAGTTAGTAACAAGGCTATTTAGTCTCCTCTCAACAGTTTCCTTTGAAAAATTAGGACATATTCAAGCAGATAAACAAAAGAGAATACACAAAGTCACCAAGTCACTGGACCTGAACCAATAGCTTCACACATTTCAAGGATTTCGTGTCACACGCCATCATAAGTGGTGAAACAACATGATGGACAACTCTGTTGGGCTGCAAAGGGAAATGATGTCAGAAAATGAATCACCTATCCTTTTTCTACCCTACAGGCACCAACAGAACTACCAACTCACATCAGCGCCATGCTCCAGCAGGATCTTCATAGCCTGATCCTGTTCCTTGGCAGTGGCCAAGTGCAGCGGCGTTCCACGGAAATTGAGAGGATCCACGGGAACACCTTTGGACAGCAACAGCCTCACAGCCTCGCAGTGCCCTGGAGGCAGAAAGGCACGGCACAAACTCCAAATCAAAAACAGCCAGAAGAGTTTGCACGCAAGAAACGTCCTCTGAGACGAAGTCTTCCATGGAATTCCTGAGATTGGGGTTCCGCACCGTACTCCGCTGCACTATGAAGCGGCATGGTACCACAGGAGGTTGGCGCTGCCGGGTCACCACCACAGCCCAGAAGGTACAGAAGAACAGGGACATTCCCATCGACGGAGGCCAGGTGCATGGGCGTCACACCTACATGGGAAGCATGCATCAGCCACCAAGTATGTTGTAATATTGAAAATCACAGTGTGCACCTTCAGCAGAGGTGGAGTTGACATCGAGCCCCAATTCCTCCATCAGGAACTTGCAGACCTCAAGGCGCCCCTTGGCAGCAGCGGCGTGAAGAACATTACGCCCCTCGCTGTCCTTCACAGCACACAAGTCCACCTTCTTCGCCATTTCTAACCAGCAGAGAATCGCAGAAACAGCAATTTTATAAAATCAAATAGCACAAGCATGTGGTTGATCGCACAAAGTGAAGAGGGGAAACATAGCCAAGAAATTTGCGGGGATGAGAGCCCAAAATCCCAAATTGGTTTAGGCACGACCAAATCAATCCTGGTGAGCCGTTTCGTCACTATCCTCCGTACTCACAGGTGAGGAAATTAGAGTAAACTAACATCTCTAACCAGGAGCAAATCGCATAAAACACATTTATATAAAATCAAATAGCACAATCATCCTGTTGATTGCACAAACCGAAGAGGGGAAATTTCAACATGACGTTTGGGGAAATGGGAGCCCAAATCGCCACCAAACAAATCCTAGCAAGCCATTTGATCCCGAACCAGCATCTCCCAGCAGTGAGGAAATCGAAGTAAACTAACATCTAATTGCCTACTCGGAACAGTCGCCCCGGCCGGAAATCAACAATGGGGGCATCGGATTCCAACCACCCAGCCCCAAATCCGCGATAGACTACGTGCACACGACTACACGATCGTTCAAACAAATACGGAAGAAACGCGCGCGCGCGCGGGGGGGGAGGAGAGGGGTAGCGGCGAGCGGGCGGACGGGCGGACGGACAGCGCTTACTCTTAAGGAGGCGGAGGTTGCCGTCGAGCGCGGCATCGATGATGACCTTGGAGTCGGAGGGGGATGGGGAGGGAGCCATGGCCGCGGCCCGCGGCGGCGGCGGGATCGAGAAGGGTGGTCGGTGGCTTAGGGTTTTGGCTTTTCGGAGAGCGGAGAGAAGAGGGGAACGGAATGGTTCCCGTTCGGAGGTGGTTGGCGGGAATGCCAGCTGGCAGGTGCATAGCGTACAGAGGAAGGAGGAGAGGACGGAACGCCGCCGATGCGGCGGAAGAGCCCAGCCTATTCTTCAAACGACTCGAATGCGGCCCAAACCCAGACCAATGTGACATGGGCCTCCTGATATTATCCAGTTGATCCCGAGGGAAACAAAACAAAAAGGAATCTGACTGCAGTGTTCGTCTTTCAGAATTTGCTTAAGGCTGCTTCAAAAACATAAAAAAAAACTGAAGGCAGAGGATCACACGTCAAAGACTGGATGATACCCAGCTACGATCATTAGCGCATGTTAACATGTTCCTGCAAGAAAATATGTACACAAGAGGTTCAATAACCCAGTTCATTGCCCATTGGCAGCCACAAAATAATCTTACAAGCCCACCTCAAATGACCAAAACCAGTCTTTGCTGCAGCACATTTTGGCAACATATAGTATCAGCCCCATAGGTTGTTAAAGGGGATTAATCACGAAGCTCAGGGTTCCCTTCTTCACCGGGCGCGTGCCGAGCTCCGCATGGCCTCTCTGCAGGTTTCAAGAACCAAAAGTCCAATAAGAGTTTCGTTTACATACCATAAAACAGAGCATATAGGGAAGAGCTGGGACTTGCAAGATGCCCATGCTCCCACCCCACAGATGATGCCTCATTTAGGGTAATCACAGAAAATAACGCTAGGCAGGAGAGCTTTTACTACCTCAAAGCTTTCTTGATCTCGTCATTCGCGGGGTCAAGTTTCAGTGCTTCCTCATACGCCTCAACTGCTTTTTTGTAGATCTATGTGGACAAGAAATGCAGATAGAATGAGATATACACATATCGGTTTACCCTGTGCAGAGATTAGAATAGGCTCATTTGCAAGGCTGAAATTGATGTAATAACCTACTAATGTGAGCTGTACCTTGAGGAAGTTGAAAGCCGAGCCCTCGCGGTACCATGCCTTGGCCCACCGAGGACGCAAGGCTCTGCACTGTTGAGCATCTGATAGAGCTAGTTCCCCTTCTCCCAGCCGCAGCCAGCATAGGCTCCGATTGGAGAACAAAGTGGCGTCAAGCAGGTCTATTAAGATTGCCTGAATTAACAATGGGCAAGAACTTGTATTCAGGGCTTGTTTGAGAAACGATAAATTGATTCAGTGGGTTCTGTTAGCATTAGTTTGATAACTCTGCTATCTCATGCCAAGGCAAAACGAAGGCCCATCCATCGTGTTGCTGAGTATGATATTTCAGAACTACATATTTAACATGCAGCATTCTGTATTATCATAACAATATTAAGTATATTTTTGGTTCAAAGATATACCTCAGTATAGGAGTAGACTGCAGCAACATAGTCCCCCTTTGCAAATGCTTCCTTTCCTTCTGTCTTGGCATCGGCGATTTGCTCTGCCACCGATTCCTAAACACAATTGCACGTGTTCAGTTTCATGCACAAACCATATTTCAAGAGGTTCCAACAGTACAGTTACCAAAGATTGCTTCTATATTCAAATTTAGAATCATAACACACCTGAGGCTCAAACTGTAGATATTTCATAGTTCTAATAATCCCATCAACGCTCCAGTCTGTCACAGCTGGAATTGGTTTTGTCCAAGGAAGTAGAATTTCAACAAGCTCATGTTGCTCACGAGCTGCAGCCAGCATGATTGGGAATTTCCCACACTGCATTATAATAACAAAAATGGAAGTGGTGATACAGTCCACAGTCCGCAAGAAAGGTCAAAGATACATCAATGGTAATGATTTTTTTAAAGTTTACCCGCCAAAAAAAATGATTTTTTTAAAGTTAGGCCATTTGTGAATTTATACAAATGGCTTTGATAGCCCCATTTTGTTAATACATAGGCAACCTAGCAAAATTGCTGTCTTAAATCCATCCAGTGATGAATTGCTGGAAAAAAAATTATAGTAGATGTGCCTAGACAAAGGTTTTGAATAGTAAAATAATTTCAATGGTATGCACTGTCCTATTGACACCATTTATATGCTTTCAAGACCACAAAGAAAAAGCTAAAGATTAATTGCTGAAAATACATATGGAAAAACATAAATACATTTAGAGGGGGGGTGAAACTAGCTCATAATCTCAGGGACCTTGGCTTATTCTGCCACACACCAGCTATCAGATATGCAAAGGCCGATGAAATTGTATAGCTTGTATGAAAGTAAACAAAACAGCAGAGACGACTAAGAGCCTGATTACCCCATCAGGAATATTAGGGTCAGCTCCAGCTTCTAGCAAGAACTTGACAATGTCAGTTAAGCCATCATCAATTGCATTGAATAACACAGGTTGCCCAGATGGACCTTTCAAGTTCACATCAGCACCAGCCTACATAATTGAGAATATAAGTAGCTTTAGTGAACATGCGCATGATTCACAACATAAGCATGCTATAAAGAAGTTGAAGTCAACAAGTTAGGACCTCAACCAATAGCTTTATGCATTTGAAGGAGTGACCACAGCATGCCATCGTGAGTGGTGAAGGAACACGATTGGCAACTCTATTGGGCTGTAAAAAGAAGTGAATAACAGTTATGAGAGATAGATAGATCACTGACAAATGATGCAAAAATGTTATCATCAAGTGTTCTTCTAAACTAGCTACAACAAATGAGAAATCTCAACAGCCAGCCCAAAAATTTCAGATGGTGCTAAAATGTCTTCAAAAGTGTTGAATTCCCAATGCAACAAGGCAACTGTAATACTTGCGGCTTACATCAGCGCCATGCTCCAGCAGGATCTTCACAGCTTGGTCGTGGTCCTTCGCTGCAGCCAAGTGCAGAGGCGTCCCACAACGGTTGATAGGATCCACAGGAACGCCCATGGATAGCAGAAGCCTTACAGCCTCGTGGTGCCCTGGAGGCACAAAAAGACACAGCGCACAGAAACTCCAAATCAAACACAACCAGGGAAATTCCAGAGCATCGATAATTAGTTTGTATACTAGTGTCCTCTATATCATTCCAAGAAATTCCTGAGATCAGGGTAAGGAACGCACCGTACTCCGCGGCGTTGTGCAGTGGCGTGTAGCCCTTGTCGTTAGGCGCCGCTGGGTCGTCACCGCGGTCGAGAAGGTACCTCAAAACAGGGACAACGTTGTCCTCCCTGCCCCCCAAAGCCTCAGTGGCGACAAGGATCGGCGTCTCATCTGCAAGTGGAGAGCTAACATCTCAGTGGTAGTCATCTGACACCGAACGACAGCTAGCTCCCTACCAATCAGTCCATAAGACAAGATTAAGTGAGAGACAGAGCGTCGGATTACATTCTACAGAGGTGGCTTTAGTGTTGAAACATAACTCCTCAATCAGAAACCTGCAGATTTCAAGCCGCCCTGCAGCCGCTGCATAGTGGAGCAGGTTTCGGCCCTTGAAGCCCCTCACTTGCCGCAAGTCCATAGTGCTTGCCATTTCTACCAAAACAAGGAAAGTGGTCAGACAGAGTGCCCGCACAGGGAAGAGTGAGAGAGGGTGCATGCTTACCCCTAAGAAGGGGCAGATTGTCATTGACAACTGCCTGGATGGCGGCCTCAAAGGGGCTGGGGGCAATGGCTGCAGACTTCATAGGGGAACCTCCGGAAGTTTCCATTCTGGAAAGATTTTCACATACCTGAGCCTCAGACTGTAGATACTTCATAGTTCTAATAATTCCATCAACGCTCCAGTCTGGCATAGATGGAATTGGTTTTGTTCGAGGTAGTAGAATTTCAACAAGGTCACGTTGTTCACGAGCAGCTGCTATCATGATTGGGATTTTCCCATCCTGCAATGTGAAGACAAATGGAAGTGGTGATACAATCCATCATGAAAACTGAAAAGGACCATCGTGAAAGGTGAAAAAGAGATATGAACTGAACAAGTTTTTTCTTTTAATAAAAAGACTTTGAAAATAGGATGTTTGTGAATTCATACCAAATGGCATTGATAATCCTATATGTTTTTAAATATTTAGAGCAGAATTCGAAGTAAAGCTAGCAGAATTGCTCCCTCTTAAAACCCAGCAAGTGAATTAAGTGCTGGAAACTATAGTGGATGTGCTAGACAAGCGTTTTGAATAAGAGCATTGCTCTGCCATATAAGGAGCAGTATGCAGGGTTTTACATTTGTTTTGATACATGAATGGAACAGGAAAACTCAATAGTGCTCTGACATGACCCTAACCCATCCACAGGTCTCTATAGGCCTTTCAACACCACAAAACAAAGGCTAATGATTAATATCCAAAAATACATATGAACAGATTGAGAGATTTACAGAAGGACTGAAAATAGCTCAAAACACCAAGAGATCTTGGCTTTATTCTACTACCCAGCCATCAGATATGCAAAGGATGATGAGATCTTATACCTTAGATTTACGCATGAAAGAAAATAAACAGCAGGGACAAAGAAAGAGCCATAATTTACCTTGTCATCAATGTTAGGGTCGGCTCCGGCCTCCAGCAAAAACTTTACAATGTCTGTTAGGCCATCATCAACTGCCTGGAATAAAACAGGTCGCACAGACGTACTTTTGAAGTTCACATCAGCACCAGCCTACAGAATTGAGGATACAAGTAGTTTGAGTGAACATGATCCACAAGCAAGAAGTTTAAGTCTATAAGTAACAGGACCTCAAGCAGTAGCTTCATGCATTTCAAGGACTGGCCACAGCAGGCCACCATGAGAGGTGAAAGAACAGGATTGACAACTCTGTTGGGCTGCAAAGGGACATGAATAACAGTTAAGATAGCTAGCCAGGTCACTGAAATTAGTCTAGTAAAGCTGATACAGGGAACAATTCCATCGATTATCAAGCCAGATCAAACTTTTTAGCTGGTGCCATTTGCTGCACTGACGATGCGAAACAAAAGTAACAATGATACTTGAATCTTACATCAGCGCCGTGCTCTAGCAGGATCTTCACAACCTTGTCATGGTCCATTGCTGTCGCCAAGTGCAGCGGCGTCCCACGACTGTTGATAGGATCCACAGGAACACCCTTGGAAAGCAGCAGCCTTACAGCCTCGTGGTGTCCTGGAGGCACAGAAAGATACATACATATCAGAGACTCCAAATCTAACACAACCAGAGCACCTCCCGGAGACCAATGGCAAGAGCCACCCAATAGATTCCCGAGACAGGTCGAGAGACGCACCGAACTCCGCGGCGTTGTGAAGCGGCGTGTACCCCTTGTCGTCGGGCGTCGCCGGGTCGGCGCCGCGGGCGAGAAGGTACCGCAGGACAGGGACGATGTCCGCATCGTCCCCCCCGGCCTCGGTGGCGACGAGGATCGCCGTCTCGCCTGCAAGTCGAGAGCCAACCAACTGAGCGCCGCCCAATACACAAGGCAGGATCCACCAGCTGGGCAGCGGCGGCGGCGTTGGAATTGTTACCGTGCGTGGAGGTGGATTTGGCGTCGAACCGCGACTTCTCGACGAGGAACCTGCCGAGGTCCAGCAGCCCCGCTTTCGCCGCGAGGTGGAGCATGTTCCGGCCGTTGGTATCCATCGCTCGCCGCAGGTCCATGGTTCTCGACAGTTCTAGCAAGAAGAGAGGAAGCGATTGAAGCTAAAAGCACACACAGAGATGTAGAAGGGGGAGGGTTTATTGCGTTACTCTTGATGGGGCGGAGGTTGCCATCGGCGGCAGCCCGGATGGCGACCTCGAGAGGGCTGGGGGGCATGGCGGGCGGCGGCCTCCACGGGGGAATCTCCGGCGATTCGAGAGGGATTTCTGCGCGAGGGTTTTGGGAAGGAGAAGAGGAGACGGAATGGATGGGATTTATGGATTCGTATATTGGGGGAAAGAAGGTGCGGTTGGGGTGGTGTTAATGGCGGGAGACGCGAGGCGGTCGCGCGGGAGACGACGGGACGGCCGACACGTAGCCCTAGGCAGACGATGAGATGGGCCTGGTTGGGCTCGCAGCGTTTGTTGGGCTCGGGCCTTCGGCTGTTTGGGCCAGGCCGGCACTTGGTTGACAGAACTGCTATTTTATTATTAATTTATGTAAAACATGAATAAAAATGACCCAGTTAACAAAGAAATTTAACCGTAAGAGTATCTCCAACAAAGTTTCTATTTTTGGCTCTCTATTTAACTCTCTACTGGAGTTGGCAAAAAGATTCCTCTCTATACTGAGTTGTTCACTCCAACAGACTATCCATTTCCCATTCTCCAAATCCCAACAGCTAGTTTCCTCTCTAAAAATCACACACTCCATCCACTCCAACAGTCTCTCTATTTTGTACTACAACAGCCTCTCCATTTTGCAATCTCCATTCTGGCATTTACTATGCGTGAGACCCACACTTTGGCAAGGCAAATTGACTTGCCAAGTTTAGCAACTGTGAGGAGAAGTTTGGCAAGTCGAATGAGTTGGAGAGCCGGATAGCAACTCTGTTGGACCACAATTTTCTTGCTGACTTGCCAAATTTTAGCTTGGAGAGTCACATAGCAACTCTGTTGGAGTTGCTCTAAGCTAGTGACCCAGTTAACAAGAAAAATGTTATTCTGGAAGCTGTGTGTTAGGGGTGAATCCAGCCATGGACAATGTTATGTCAGCGTACAATAGACAAGTTCGATGAAATAACTCAATGAGCTGGAGCCTAAATATACGGGCATGTTTGGATCTATGGTGCTAAAAATTAGCATCATATTTAGGTGCCAATTAGATTGGCTAAATATGAGCTAATTTTAAAACTAATTATATAAATCATGTTCAATTGATGAGTAGAATCTATTAGTCATAATTATGTCCTAATTAGCCCATATTTATTATAGTATTACACAGGCTAGTTAGCCCATAATTAGTCCATATTTTATATAAGTTGTAAGAAGAGTCTCGGGCTCTCTACACTATCGTTTACTAGTTGATTACTGTGGTTACTCTTCTGTAGATGCTCCCCTTCAAAAAAAAGAGTTCCCAAGATAAAGTTACATGGGTTCCGCCGTTAAAAAAGGTTTCAATTGGTTTTTCTAGTCCATCAACCCGTGCTCTCGCATGGGCTAATATTTTTAAAAGCTATAATACTTTAAATTATTCAAAAATTAAACTACTTCCTAATAATCAAAATTGTTTACATACTACTCTTTTATTTTTGTCAATACTTTAACATAATGCTCATATAGATGTGTACTTATCTTTTCATTTGTGATTGATTTTTAATTAGTAATTACTCTATACACTTTTTCATCCATATTCACACTTCTTACATTTTGTATCGCGCCTCCATACATTATATTTAACGTAAAAATCAATATTTTTCCTTACTTCCTCACATATCTTTACCTATTTCTAAATAGAGGATTGTTTCTTCCTTATTTTTTGTCCATCCTGACAGGTGGGTTCCACCTATTGCGATAAACTGTAACCACGGTTCTAACTGTCGATATCAGTTTTTTAATTGGATTAGAGTCCTAACTGAACCCATCAATCTTTATCTCCTACCTCTCTATCTCTCTCTATATATATATACACACACACACCTATTTCTAAAGGAAGGAACGTTTCAATGGTCTGTCATATACATCTTACGGTTGGATTAGACATGCTTCATCTTGTCCCCTGATTAGATTAGGAGTAGTCCATTGTACATACCGCAGCCAGATTACGAAAGCAAGTTAATTACTTTAACTTGCTTAAAAAAAGATATAACGGTCTTCTTCCGTAGCAACGCACAGGCAAGGTTGGCAGTACATGTATAAATGGTCTACATGGTGACACTCATGATGCGTATATACCTTACCTTATTATTTCTATGTTAATAATGATAAATTACCGTAATTTAGAATCATATATTAGTTTAATTTTGGACTTTTTAGTAGGATGCACATGAAGATAATTAGATTAAGAATTAGGTCTTTAGTTTAGGTTATCTTTAATAAAATCATACGTTGGTAACTTAGATACACATTTGAATGTCATTTTAAGTTATCCTTTATAATGATATGCATGAGTAAATTAGATAAAAAATATGGGGTTAATTTAAATTATTTTTTATAATGGCATAGCTCGATAATTTAGATACATTTTTAGTATTTATTCTAGAATACTTTTATAATGATAGTGGTGGATAATTTTTTTGAAAAATATAGTAGACCAATGACTATGGTTATTAGAGTTTACATGATTGATGTTTCTGATTTTTGTGAGAATTTCTAAATTTGTCTTTTTTCTAGCGTGTCTCGTGAAAACTAATGCGGAGTCTCCAATTAATAAATTAAGACTACATTTCTACCAAACTATTATGAGCTACCTCTCATTTGTTTAAATATTCAAACACAATACCTATATAGATATATGCTTATTATTTTCGTCCGATTGTGACAGATCTTTGTCAGTAATTACTCTATAATGTTTTTATACACAATTATAATCTTTATATTTTCACTTTGCATCACCTGTGTCGGTGTATGAAATCACCAACTAGTGAATTTAGTGAATTGCGTGCTAAGGCTCGGATGGTTCGCGAGAAGACACAAGGATCATACTGGTTCAGGCACGAACACCCTACGTCCAGAGAGGCTACTCGTGTTACTCGCGTTGTAGTAGGGGTTACAAACGGTGGAGAGAGGAAAAGCGCTCCCAAGTCTCTGTGGGTGTGTGCGTGTGAAGTGTAGTCGTATGGATCGGGTGGTCTCGAACCCTTGCTAAGGAAGGCCCCCATTCCCTTTTATAGTTCAAGGAAATGGGTCGGGCCATTACATGTAGAGAGAGAGAGGGGGGGAAAGAGATCCTAGAGGAAGGAAGCTTCAGGTGGAAGGAAAACGCCCGGGACTTCCGCCCGTGGCCCTCTCCTGGGGCACTATGGATGACGCTCAAGAATGGCACTATGCGACGTGCCGAACAGGGCCGCCTGACGCCCCCACGTCTCTTGCTAGTACCTCGCCATTCGCTAGGATGGACGGGTCATCGTGCTGGGGGTACGGCGTCCATCCCGCTTGTCCTGGGCAATAAACGCCCGTCGTGTTCGCCCACGTCGTTGGCTGTGCCTGTTTCTCAAGGCCAAGCTTTCTGGGCCCTTGGGCCCGGGCGAACCTTTGACCTCTGTGGAGGAGGTCGAGCGAGGCGGAGAGTTTTGCCCGCCACGGGCTCCGTTCCTGACCCCCCTACCTGGGGTCGGGCGAGGCGGAAGGGTCTATCGAGGCAGGTCCCGCTCCCGACCCCTACGCCAGGGGTCGGGCGAGGCGGAGACTTTTGCCCGTTGCGTGTCCTGCTCCCGGTCCCTCCGCCTGGGGTCAGGCGAGGCGGTACTTCATGGGCACGGGCCCGGACCGGCCCACACGTCCACATCCTAAGTTGCGCCTATTTCCGCAGCCCATCAAGGTTAATGGGCTTAGAGGAGATACGGCCCTGAAGGGTCACATATTCGTTTAACCCCGCTGATTAAGATATCTCAGATATTCATATCCGACAGTAGCCCTTGAATACCTGCAGAGGTTGTTCCGACTTGTACAGGGACTCATAGGTCATTTACTCGCGGTCGACCTGTGGGTGCGCGCGCACCCACCGAGTGTAGCCTCCAAGCCTCCGGGCGAGTCGTGGACTCGCCCAGAGGGTCAGTTCGCGGGATGGTCTTACTGTTTCTCACAGGGGGCACGCGAGCGCACCCGGTGGGTGTAGCCCCCGAGCCTTTGGGTGAATAATAAATTCACCCATAGGCTGAGGTCCGCCTGCCCATGTGGTCATTTCACCGCTGTGCAAGGTTGCTCCTTTTGAGGGTACGGCGCACGTCGTGCTCGTGCATCAAGGGGCTCGTGACCCCCTGTCAATGCCTGCAGTGCGGCGTGCCTGCCACACCTGGGTCTGACCTGTGTGGTCTTGTCGGTCCCTTTTAGGGTATTGCGCCGCTCTTTCCCCATGAGGGAATTGGCATATTCGAAGTTTCACGCCACGCGGCTGAATGTGCATCTAGGCCCTCAAGTGGATTTTGATGAATTGAGTGACAAAACGATTAAAAGACTAACTTGTTTGTTTAAGTGCATGAGCAGAGACCTATTCTTATAGTCCATCTACAGTTAACATGCTCATGATATATACATGGTTATTAATCAAAGCAAGCAAGTATGATCCCAAGATTCTAGATTGATGAAGATGGCATGTCTTTGATATTCATGATGGAGACATGGTTTTATGATTGATATATGGTCTCTAATTGCTTAAGTAGGACTGTCATTGAAATATTGGGATGATAGTTTCAATGAAGTATGTTTGGATCATTATTGGTCTCATGACATGGATGCTCTTTGATCAAGACATGAGACAATATCACTATGATGAAGATAAAGATTTACGGATCAGCTCAGAAAAGAAGAAAAATGCATAAGGGTGGATATTGCAAGACTTCATGTATGTAAGATAAAATGACATGAGCTTATGTGCTACATATTGGTCTACAATTGGAAGCTTGCATTATGTGGGATATTCTTTATTAATCAAGAACAAGCATTTGAAGAATCTTTCAAATGGAATTTATTCAATGGCAAAGCAAAGCTAACTTGATGATGCAAGGGTAAGTGGTGAAGAAACAAATTGAGATGACTAGAGCGAGGGACTAAGCAAGCTTTGGTTAAGTGACGACTTATGACCATGTGCGAATTGCTAAGGTGAAGTATCTAGTATCCGGGGGTTTTGAAGTATCATATCCAAGTCTTGTCAAGAGAAGCAATGCAATGCATATATGTTATGATTGATGAAGGGAGTGGCCTAAGGATTAAAGTGAACTCAAATATAAGTTATGGAAAATCCTAAGTCACTAGCTCAAGGTGGATATGCTCAGTTGAAGATACAATGTTGAAAAGCCCTCAAACAAGTGATTGATCAAGTATTGGCATGATCATTGACATACAAGCTCAAGTGGTTGAATTATGATTTATCTTATGTCTTGAGTATAGGTATGCCGTACTATCAAGAGGGATGCAACATTGGTTGAATGACAATCTCCAAAAGTGCTCAAGTGAACCCATGTGAGTCTAACCATGAGAGTTTCTAACTTAGTGTGGGTTCCCTGGTAAAACCGGTGGAACCAGTTTTGGGAACCGGTTAAACTGGTTTTGGTGGCCTCGAGCGTCTAACAGCTAGTTTCTTTAAAATCCGGTAAAACCGGTTTTGTAACCGGTGGAATCGGTTTTCTCTGACAGAAAAACGACTAGTTTTTAGAGAGATGGGTATTTATATCCATGAGCTCCTCTTGGAGGGGCTGCTGGCTCATTTCGAGTTTAACACATTCTAGAGGTCAGCTGAGCTCTCCCCAACCTCTCTAAGTGAGACTTGTGCTCATAGCTTGAATCTTTGAGTTGGGTTGAGAGAGTGACTTGTGTGTGAGCCTTGGAGAGCAATCCTAATCCTTGAGCACTTGTGGTTTCGTCAAGCAATCATTGAAGCATTTGTTACTCTTGGAGGTTCTTCCTCCTAGACGGCTAGGCGTTGCCCGGTGAGCTACCGAAGTGTGCGGTGAGCCACGGGATCGTTTGTGAAGGTTTCACCTCGCCTCCGCAAGGGAAGAGGTCACTTAGTGGAAGGAGGAGATAGCTTGACCTTGTGTGGTCGTATAAGCTTCCTCAACGGAGAGTAGGATTCACCGTGCCTTGGTGGCTGCTTGGTGCGAGCGGTGAATCCGAACTTCGGGAGAAAAATCTCTTTGCCTCTTGGTTTGAGCTCTTTCCTCATATTGTCATTTCTAGCATATTACTTGTGCTTCCGCTTCGATCTACTTTGGTGTGTTGAGCTGTGTGCAGGGGCTCCATTGGAACACTTGGAAACATCCCTGGAAGCTTCACACCATTTGTGGTTTGTGCTAGAATTCGTAGAGGGGAAATATACTTATTAGTGCAATCTGTACAGGAACCGGTTTTACCGGTTTGGGAAACCGGTAATATCGGTTTTGGTGCTGACAGTTGGAATTAGTTTTTGTAAACTGCAGATTCGCCTATTCACCCCCCTCTAGGCGACATCAAGGTCCTTTCAATTGGTATCAGAGCTTGGCTTCACATAAAAGCTTAACCGTCGTGAAGAAAAGATGTCGATGTCGATTGAGGTACATTTTGAGCCACTTGAGCTTGACGGCTCAAACTATGCTTCTTGGTTTGGTAATGTTCATAATGCTCTTAGAAATATAGATCCTGTAATTGAACATATTTTAGTTGCTAGCATTCTACCTCGTAACTTTGATTATGACAACATTGGTTTATCAAACCTCACTCAAAAGGAGCTAGCTTGCATACAACTCAATGCTTGTGTTACTGACTTTTTGCGAAGTTCTGTTGGTAAAGATTTATGGGATATCATCTCTAGCGAGGAAGGAATCCGAAGAGATGCACATCTCATTTGGATTCTCATCAAGGAAATATTTGAAAATCCGGAAAGTGATGATGAAGAGCAAGAAGTCATGGAGTCATCTGAGAAATGCTCATCTACATCAACAATATTTTGTGAGCCTCAGGTGACCTCATCTTTGGAGCAAGAGAGCAACAAAGTGCAAAACTTGGTTCCTGTGCAGGAACCGGTTTTACCGGTTTGCAACTCCGGTTTTATCGGTTCTGCCAGGGAGCCCATGTACAGCTCTGCTCAAGGCACAAGCGACGACTTAAGCAAAACATCCACATCAACCTGTTCATTTTTCAGTGATGAAAGCTTAATGTGCTTGATGGCCAAGAAAAAGAAGCAGAAGAAGACCAAGAAGGGTAATGGTCAAATTAATGAGAGACTAAGTTCTTTGACCAAAGAACTAGAGGCTCTCAAATCATCTCATGCCTCCTTGGTCAGTAAGTATGAAATCTTGTTAAAGGATTATACTTGTGCTACTGATTTATCTACTTGTGTAGCATCCTTAGAACAAGAAAAACAAATGCTTAGTGCTCAACTCGAGAAGCTCACTAGTGAGCATATGAAATTGCAAGGCACTCACAAGGAACTTGAATATTCCCATGAGATGCTTGTTGATTCATATAGTTCCAATAAAGGGAACCCAGGGACCATATTCTTCTCTAATTATGCTTTACTAGAAACATCTCACGAGGTCATGATTACATCGGTAAAGTATCTTGAACCTCATACACACGCATGCACATGCTCTCACATCAATTCTACTTTATTGTGTGAAAAACCGTGTTGCTCCCAAGCAACCAAATCTTGTGGTGAGCATATTTTTGTAGAGTCTTGTGATGATCTCCTTGCTGAAGAATTGGAAGACATGAAGCAAGAGAGAGAAAAGATCAAGAATGACTTGGTCAAGCTTAAGGGAAAGGGCCAAGTGCAACCTCCTCAAGATAACCGTGAACACATGGTGAATAAGCTTGAGAAGGGATCAATGGTCACTGGCTTAGTCCCTAAGCATGACAAGCAAGTCAACAAGAACAAGACTGAGGAAATGAGGAAAAAGGGATTTGATCACATACAATGCTTCGAATGCTCAAACATGGGGCATTACGCATCCATGTGCCCTATCAAGCTTAAAAGCAAGGGAAAGAAGCAGAGAGGATCCAAGAAGACGGCATGCTACAAATGTAAGGAAGTTGGACACTTGATTGATGCATGTCCTTTGAAGAAGGTGGAGCTGCCTGTGCAAAACCGGTTTAACCGGTTACAGAAACCGGTAAAACCGGTTCTGACTGAGGCAGTACACCAATCCTTCAAGAAGGGTGATCAAGCTACATCCTCAAGCAGAAAGGATAGCAAGGTACAAGTGATCAAAAAGAAGAGCAAATCACCAAGCAAGACCAAAAGCCGGATTTGCTACACTTGTCGTTCAAAGGGACATATGGTAAGGATTGTCCAAATGGTAACATTCCAACATCTGATCTTATCCATTATGATTTTGCTAAGCTTGGGAAAGACAAATCTGGTACTTATGCTACTAGAGTGATTAGTTCACCTCAAACTAGCATAAGAGCTATTTGGGTTCCTAAGTTTCTTGTCACTAACCTCAAAGGACCCAACATGGCTTGGGTACCTAAAAGCACTTGCTAGACCTGCAGGAGGATAGAGATGCATTGGGACTTTGGCAAATAAATTGATATATATGAACTTCATCAAATTGCCAAGGCTACACTGAATCGGCTATATCATTTCCAATAACATCTCGGTAACATGTTCTGATTGGTTGACTTATTCATACTCTTCTTTGTGAATGCAAGTTCTCCATACCTTGTTATGGGTGCTTGAATATGTCTAAGTCTCTTATATCTATCATTTATTCCCCGTATGCCATAAGATGCTTTTAATGGCTTTCTTGTAGAGCAAATTACTTTGAAGTGCAGGAACAGAACAAATCAATTTAAAAGGAATTTCTTGGATCTTATAAAGCTACATTTCCACTGATATGGAAGCTGCCAGGACAAACCGGTTCTACCGGTTTAGCAAACCGGTTTCATCGGTTTGGTCCAGTGAGGTTCACCTAAGTTCCGATCAACTCCAGATTTTCTGACATGAATGTCCGGTAGCCTCTGGGTCGTATCAGAAGTTCTGGCAAATCGTGCCAGAATTTCTGGCATGAGTTTTACTGCAAGGCTTCATCTAAAGTGGAATATTGTAAGAAATTCTCTTAGCACTTCAATGGCATACAAATTCATAAGCTATCTTTGTGGTAGTAAGTTTTCTTGGCACCATTTCAATAAATGCAATTTATTTATGTGCTGGAACCAAATTGTGAAATAAACTCCTCAAATTCATTAAATTGAACAAGTGCATGTGACAAGTGATTCAAACACTTGATGCACCTATTGAGGAGAGTTCATTCTACAATTTGTGTCTTTGAGACTAACAATTTCTTTTAGTGATCTTGTAGTCTCATTTGTGAGAGTTTGTCTCTCTTTGAAGTAAGCTATGCCTTTTGTCCAAAAATGGTAAAATTGTATCTATTTCTTACTTGGGCAATGAATTCTTCTCAATAAATAGCTGCTTGCCATAATATAGATTAAATCCCTTTGCTTGGCTTTGTGACAAGATTGATGCATATGAGCTTGCCTTTCCATCCATATACACATGTGCATCAAGAAAAAGGAATTTAACCTATATTGTGGAGTTTCATCTTTTAGTGATCCATTATGCCTCTCCAATTCAAAGGTCACTAAATGATGAAAATAGGTCTTGTGCTATTTAATGCATTTCTCTTCTATGATGCATAAAAAGGGAAAAACATAAAGAGAAAAGGCATTTGGATTATATTGACAATGCACAAACCTTGTGATATGAATCTTCACCAATGTGAAGAGAGGACTAGCTAGAGGCCAAGGTATGTTTTCTTGACTCATGTTTTTACATTGAGCATCTAGGCCTTATATCTATGCTAGTGTGTGCATTCTCGCTTGTAACTCTCTCAAGTCCCGTTCCTTGTACCTATTAGATGTTTAGTAAATTTCTTTTTATAATTGACTAGGTGTCATTTGTACCATTGTCGGATCTAATGTCCGGCAGTCCACCCGGGGGTACCCAGATGGTTGATTTGTAGGCAAAGGGCAATCGCGAGACTAGGGAGCTCGAGGTAACACAGGGACACAGGGATTATACAGGTTCGGGCTACCCGGAGGTATAATACCCTACGTCCTGTGCTTGGGGGTCTTGTATTGATTTGCTCGGCGTGGTTCCGGGGAACGACGGCGAGCTCTTGGTTACAATGGATGAATGGCGTGGGAATCAGATGTCTAAGGGGGTCAACCTAGGCCGCCTTATATAGGCCGACGGCCTAGGGTTTACAAGTCGGTTATTTCTAAATACTGTCCGGCTCAAATCAGGAAACTAATCCAAGTCGGTTACAACATAATTGCCGTGATCTCCGGGCGGGATCTGAGGATATCGCTAAATGCCTTGCTGGTTAAGTCTTCTCCAATCTTATCCATCAAGCCGGGGATCCTCGTGGGCCGGCCTGGGGTCGGCCCACATCCTTGTCAGACGTGGGACCAGGCCGACTGGCTATCAGGTCGGTAGTGGGCCCAGGGGTACCCATATCCCACAAGTCCCCGAGCAACGTGCAGGCGCGTGTCGGACTGCTGATGAAGAAGCGAAGCCATCAAGGTCGGCTGAAGCGCCTTGGTCGACAGGCCGACACAAGGGTGGGCGGTGCTCAAAAAAGAAAACCGCAGGCCATCCGGGAATGACCCTGGGCAGACCCGGGGCGAAGCCTCGAGTGATGTAGCGCCGAGTCGTGGCCGAGCCGGGCGCCGAGGAGCTGCACCACTTGGGAAAAGTGACACATCCTGATGGGGCATATGGAGGGCGACGCAAGGAGCCCTCCATATGGAGTAGTCCCCGAACATTGGGCCGACTAGAAAAGTCGGGCTAATGGTCAAAAGAGAATGATCTGCAAGCGTCGGGGCAGTCAGGCCGCCCAAAGGATAAGCTTGCCGAATAGCGACAAAAACAGTATTCACGTGGATGCACAGGGCAATCCCGTGGTCGGATGAAGCTGAAGGTGATAAGGGCGGACTGAGCGCCTCGAAGAGAGGAGCTGCTGCGTGGCACAGGGCTCACGCGCTGAACAATGCGACCGGAGTCACATGCAATTGTATAGCACGGGGCTATAAATAGACACCGAGGCCCAGGGCCTTGTTATTATCCAAAGGTAGCAACCACCTCACTTGTACATGTTAGGGACTATGTACTGGGTTCATCCTCCGGGGAAGAATCATAGGGGCTTGATAGCTTGGTGCTAGAAGAGTGCTTGCGAAGATCCTGAGGTGTTGTCCCATTCACCCCTGCATTCCCATGTGACGAGGGCCATGTGGGGTGAAATGCTTTGTAGAGCAAGGGATACCCGGAGGCATTCGCTAACAACCCTCTGTTGGTGCTGTCTCGTCGAAGGCTGCAGTGGTGCTACAAGAGAGCTTGCGACGAGCTCATGTAGGCCAAGCTTGCTTCGGATGCAGCACTAGGCGCAGGGACGAGTGCCCCAGGCCGTCATCTTGACGGTTGACGTGTTTGATTCTTGTAACCGGCTTATGACCGGCTCTCTTTGTAACTTGTAATCCTTGTATTGAATCTTTTCTCCTTTTCGTTTCCTATAAACACAATATCTGTGTCCCTGGACCCGGGGTCAAGAGAGGCGTCGTAGGTTCACGCAGTAGCAATCAAGTCACAGAGACTTCTGAGTTGCGGCCAATAAAATCGAGTCCTTAGGGTCGGAGGTTGACCGGAGTCAAGAGCGCCGAGTCCCCGAGGGTCGGGGCTGGCCGAGTCCGGAGACCCGTTGACCGGAGTCAGGAGCGCCGAGTCCCCGAGGGTCGGGGCTGGCCGAGTCCGGAGACCCGTTGACCGGAGTCAAGAGCGCCGAGTCCCCGAGGGTCGGGGCTGGCCGAGTCCGGAGACCCATTGACCGGAGTCAAGAGCGCCGAGTCCCCGAGGGTCGGGGCTGGCCGAGTCCGGAGACCCGTTGACCGGAGTCAAGAGCACCGAGTCCCCGAGGGTCGGGGCTGGCCGAGTCCGGAGACCCATTGACCGGAGTCAAGAGCGCCGAGTCCCCGAGGGTCGGGGCTGGCCGAGTCCGGAGACCCGTTGACCGGAGTCAAGAGCGCCGAGTCCCCGAGGGTCGGGGCTGGCTGAGTCCGGAGACCCGTTGACCGGAGTCAGGAGCGCCGAGTCCCCGAGGGTCGGGGCTGGCCGAGTCCGGAGACCCGTTGACCGGAGTCAAGAGCGCCGAGTCCCCGAGGGTCGGGGCTGGCCGAGTCCGGAAACCCGTTGACCGGAGTCAAGAGCGCCGAGTCCCCGAGGGTCGGGGCTGGCCGAGTCCGGAGACCCGTTGACCGGAGTCAAGAGCGCCGAGTCCCCGAGGGTCGGGGCTGGCCGAGTGCTGCAGTAAAGAGCCGTTGGCGCGCTGAGAGCCGTTGGCCCGCAATTAACGGGAGTCCCGCGGATTCCGTCCGTTAGTTACGGCGCCGTTAGGGTAATTTGGATCGACCGGGGGGGGATAAATCGGAACTGTTCACCGGCGGCTTTTACCACAGTCATTTCCAAATCGAGATTCATCCCGCGCCTCCGCCGCCGCTTAGGACCGTCGTGAGAGCGATTCACCCACCGCCCGCTCGCCGCCACCGGAGTCCACGCGCCACCGCCGTCGCTGAGTGCCCCCATCGTGCCTGTGCCCTCTAACGGAGATGGCGGACACCAGGGAGACGGCGAGGACACCCGCGGCGGGCGAGGAGGTGCCGCCGGCGACGAGGGTGGTGAGCACCCCCATTTCCACGGTGGGTGGCGACGCCGACGCGAGGAAGGAGATGACGCCCTCCGCGGGCCAGTCTGGGGCCGCGGGGGGCGCCGCCGCCCGCGAGGGCGGCGATGCTGATACGCCGGCGACCGCCACCGGGGCGGACACCGGGGGAAGGACCGTGGCCTCGTCTGAAGAGGTCCCGGAGCTCACCTCCGTGCCTGGAGGAGTGCCGCCCCAAGAGCTGGCCTGGGGCCAATCCTCCATCACCGAGGAGAGGCTGGAGGACATGGTGCGCCGTGGAGTGCTCGGGTCGAGGGAGATCCTGCAATGGCGGTCCGCCGGCGATGACGCCCGGCCATGGGAGCGCTCGGAGACCGAGATGGCCGTCTTTGCGCCGTTCTTCGAGCGTGGGTTCGGATTGCCCACGGGAGACTTCTTCCGGGGTCTGCTGCACTTCTACGGGGTGGAGTTGAGTCACTTGAACCCCACCTCGATTCTTTCCATCTCTGTTTTCATTCATCTGTGCGAAGCATTCCTTGGGATCCCGCCACATTTCGGGTTGTGGCGGCGATTGTACCGGATGAAGATTATCGGGGAAAATTCTGGGACGGGTCCTGCTAGGATCACCGGAGGAGCTGGGTTCTCGTTGAGGGTCGGCATGGCCAGGAGGTATTTTACCCTGGACATGAACGACTCCAACAAGAACTGGCGACAGGAGTGGTTCTATGTCGCGAACCACCCCCCTGCTCTACCGCTTCGGACTGGCCACCGGCCGGTGAAGAAGGACTGCTGGGAGTCGCAGCCGGAGGGCCAGGAGCTTCAACAAGCTGAGGAGCTGCTGGGGTTGATTGCTGAGGTGAAGAAGCAAAGGCTGTCTGCTGCTGCTATCATGATCTCTTTTGTTCAGCGGTTGACTCAGCCGATCAAGGACCGGGTGCATCCCGGGTTTGAGTTCTCGGGTGGCAGGGATCCTACTCGGGAGCAGGTCCGGACAGTTTCCGTTCCCGAGGTCTGCGAGAGGATCTCGGGGTTCATGCGGGGCCAGATCTTCAACGAGGGGACTCCTGTCCCATTTTCTCTGCGGAATCCTCCTCCACCGGTTAGTTTCTTATCTTCTTGCGTGTTGTGTATCTGACTGCTGAACTGCTGAATGACTGATGAACTGTGCTTGTTGCTGTATGTTTGCCTTGCAGGAGCGAGCGACGAGGTACCTCAGCCACGCGCCGCTGCCTGAGGGTGACGTCCGGGTGGAGAAGTTGATGACGGCGGAGGAGGCATCCCGGGTGCCTCGAGTCATGGAAGAGGAGCAAGGTGACTGGGATGAGGTCGGCGTCATCCCGGCTCCTCAGGAAGGAGCGGAGGATAACCCGGTGACGCGGATACTGGGTATCAGCATGGGGCGGCCAGCGCGCCAAGTTGTGCGCAAGCTGACCCCAGCCCAGAGGTCGGCTCGAGAGGGGTCCCCCAAACCAGCACCGATGCTGGGGCAAGCCGCGCGGGCCGAGGCCGAGGCGCGGAGGAAGAGGAAGGCTGCGGGGGATGGCCCTGACGGCTCGTCTTCCAGGCTTGAGTCGGATCAGCCCGCACAGCAATCTTCAAGGGCTCAGGGGAGCATCTTCGCCCAGCCAGGGCTGCAGCCGGACTCGACCCTGTTGCCGAGCCAGACGCCTCCGCAGGTGCTGCGGGGCGTGCAATTCAAGCGTCCGCGCAAGGGCGGGTAAGTCGCCTTGAATTTCTGATTGTTTGGATGAGCAATTCTTGATCTGTTGATGTGTTGAATGCAGGCTCGGGAGCCAAGCGGGCGTCGGCACCGTATCCCGCCCGGGGACCGGTGACAAGGCGCCACCGAGTCGGTCTGCCGCCGTAGAGGCGGGTTCAGGGTCGAGCATGGCCCTGATTGTGCCGGAGCAGGTGCCAGTCGGCATGTCGGGGCCGCCAGACCCGCCGAGTCCGCCGCGCATCACAGGGACGAGCGACCCGGCGAGGGATCTGCAGGCCGACGCGTCCGAGGTCGCCCTCGAGGAGGAGGCCCCGGAGGGTCGCACGGAGATGGAGGAGCTACCGAGGAGTCCTCCACCCCTTGAGGATGACGACAACCAGCTCCTTGGGGAGGACCTGGATGCCGATCCAGGCGTCCACGTGCCTCCCCAAGGGGAAGGGATCGCGGCCGAGCTCGGGGGCGGACCGCAGGCTCCAGAGTTGACTCTGGAGCAGCGGATGGAGCTTGACGCCGCCGACCAAGCGAGCGAGCTCCGGAAGCTGCAAAACGTGGCCGGCGTCTTGACCCGTGTTGTACAGGTATGTCTTCTTGGCGCCATGTTGTCAGTATAACGCTCACAATGACCCTGAGGCCAATGTGTTATGTGACAGGGTTTCTCGGAACGGGCCACGAGAGACCTCGACTTCAGGCGACAGGCCCTTGAAGACCGTCGAGCCTTGGCGCGGGTCCACACGGATAGAATCCGTGAGGCGGAGGCTGCCAAGGAGTTCCAGAGGCAGAGGGAACGGGAGCTCGCCGACCTACAGAAGACCAACGAGGATCTCATGAATGACATGAGTGTTCTCACTGAAGGTGAGTTCTTCACGCATTGCTTGCTGGTGTATCTTGCCGAACTATTGTGCTCATGAGGGTTCCTTTGCAGAGTCGAGGAAGAGGGAGGACGCCCTTCAGGGGAGGATCAACGAGCTGGTCGGGGCCAAAAAGAAGCTTGAAGACGAGCTGGCCGAGGCCAAGCATGAGCTCGAGGAAGAGGTGCGTGGGCTTAAAGCAGCCAATCTTCGCCTCGCCGCCGAATCCGGGCACCTGAAGGAGGCCAATCAGGTCCTGAAGGATACGCACGACCAGGCCATGCATGGTGAGTGTCTTTTGCCGAATCATCTGGTGCTGTGAAGAAGTCGATTGTGCTTACGCATGTTCATCTGCAGGGCTTCGAACGGAGCTGAAAGAGCTGAAGCAGGCGACCGAGTTCAACGCCAACTCCTTGGTGCCCGCCGAGTCCGGCCCGACGGCGGTGACGTTGGCCGAGCGGCTCAGGGCCGGTCCGACTCGGGCAGCCCAGTTGATGCAGCAGACTGCGATCGGCTTCGGGAGTCGGATACTGGCGCTGTTCAGGATACACTTCCCGACGCAGGAGCTGGCTCCCATCGCCGATGGCATTCCTGAAGAACTTGCCGACGAAGAGTTCGACGAGTTAGTCAAGGAGTGTACCCCTCTGGCTGAAGCTGTAGCAGTGGAACTGGGCCTGTAAAAACAACTATGGATGTAAACTCTGTAGAATCTGTAAATAAAATTCCGGTTGTATTTGAAGTATGAATGTGCACTGGTGCTTTACTGGACCCTTTTCCCTGCCGACTAGGACTCTGCGTCGCCCGACTAGCCACTGCCCTGTGCTGTTTAAGCACCCTTTTTGACCCGCTGACCACTGCTCACGGAGAGGACGGCTTACCCAGCTACACTGCTCAGCGGGGAGGCTTAGGTGTAGGGGGCGCGCGGGTTGAGCGCGGAGCTCAGGGTTTCACAGTTGGGGACTCGGACCAGCCGAGTTAGCTTAGTAGTCACCGGGGGGAACATAGGGTTGGGCAAGGACTCGGAAGTCGGAGTAAGCAGGTACCCCCCCCCCAAATATCGTGATGAAGAAGACGCATCCTGGGTCGGGCCCAGTCCCCGAGCATCAGCATGGATGTCGGGTAAAAAGACAACAGCAAGCCATGAGGCAAAAGTAATTTTATTAATACGAGACAGGGAATACATAGCTTTTGTTTAATTTCTACGGGTAGAACTTGACGAGGTGCTCGATGTTCCACACGTTTGGGACTGGGTCACCGTTAGCCCACTGAAGGCTGTATGTTCCTGGCGAAACAACTTCTTTGACGATGAAGGGACCCTTCCAGGGGGCGGATAACTTGTGCTGTCCTTGGTGGACATGACTCGGCGCAGGGCCAAGTCACCGACGTTGAGGGAACGTTCCCGGACGTTCTTATCATGGTAGCGCCGTACCTGCTGCTCATGTCTGGCATGTCTAATCAGGGCGGTGAGTCGGTGTTCTTCCAGGCAGTCGATGTCGACCTGGCGGCCGATTTCTGCTTCTCCTTCTTCATAGTGCTGGATGCGCGGAGCACCATGGGTGACGTCGGCTGGGAGGACGGCTTCGGAGCCGTATACCAGAAAGAAAGGAGTATATCCCGTTGCTCTGCTCTTCTGCGTTCGTAGGCCCCATATGACATGAGGTACTTCCTTAGCCCACCGGCCGGGGTGCTTGTTGAGTTCGTCATACATGGCCTTCTTGAGCGAGTCTTGGACCATGCCGTTGGCCCGCTCGACCTGGCCGTTGCACCTGGGGTGCGCCGTGGAGGAGTAGTAGACGTCGATGCAGCTGTCCTGGCAGAAATCCCAGAACTCGTGCCCTGTGAACTCGGATCCCAGGTCAGTCACGATGCGGTTTGGGACGCCAAACCGATGGGTGAGCTCTTGGATGAACTTTGCAGCCGTGGCCGACTTGGTGTCGGTCACGACCTTGTACTCAATCCACTTGGTGAACTTGTCGACCGCCACCAAGATGTGCCTGAACCCGCCCGGGGCGGTTTTGAAGGGTCCGACGTTGTCGAGTCCCCATATGGCGAATGGCCAAGATGGGGGGATGGTCCGTAGCGCCTGAGCCGGCAGGTGCTTTTGCTTCTGGAAGAACTGGCAGCCGGTGCAGCTGCGTACCAACTCCTTGGCGTCAGACAGGGCTGTCGGCCAGTAGAACCCTGCCCTGTAGGCCTTGCCGACTAGTGTGCCGGCCGCCGCGTGGTTGCTACAAGTACCCGAGTGGATATCATGTAATAGGGTGATACCTTCATCTCGAAGGACGCACTTCATGAGTATGCCTGTGGAAGCTGCCTTTCTGTACAGGCCGTCGCCGATGACGACGTAGTTTGTCGCGCGCCGAGTCAATTTCTCGATTTCTTCCCTCGTATCCGGCGACCAGTTCTCTGTGAGGAAAGCGATGAAGGGGGCGCGCCAGTCTGCTTCCACCACGAGAACTTCGCTGGTCGGCGGGCCACCCGGGAGTGGCTCCGGCTCGGGTACGGGGCTGCCGTCCTCAAGCATCTTGATGGACGGGGTACGCAGGTCTTGGACGAAGACGCCGACTGGTACTTGGGCTCTGGTGGACCCTAACTTGGAGAGGACATCAGCGGCGACGTTGTCTTCCCGGAGGACGTGGTGAAGCTCGAGGCCATAGAAGTGGGCCTCAAGTTTGCGCACCTCTGCGCAGTATGCGCTCATGGTTTCCTTGGTCGTGTCCCAGTTCTTGTTCACCTGCTCGACGACTAGCTTGGAGTCGCCATAGCACATGAGTCGCTTGATGCCGAGTGACACCGCGATCCGGAGACCGTGGATGAGGGCTTCGTACTCGGCCCCATTGTTGGTAGCCTGGTAGTGTATCTGGAGGACATACTTGAGGTGCTGCCCCTCCGGGGAGATGAACAACACTCCTGCGCCGGCTCCCTCGAGGTTGAGGGCTCCGTCAAAGTACATCTTCCAGTGCTCTGGCCGTTCCGCGGGGGTTGGCGTCTGGATCTCCGTCCACTCGGCCACGAAGTCGGCCAGTATCTGAGATTTGATGGCCTCTCGTGGCTCGAAGTTAATAGTGTGCTCGCCGAGTTCTACGGACCACTTGACGATGCGGCCGTTGGCATCCCTGTTGTGAAGTATGGCTCCAAGGGGAAAATTCGAGATGACTCGGATCACGTGGGCCTGGAAATAGTGCCGTAGCTTCCTGGCGGTTATCAGGAGTGCGTAGAGCAGCTTCTGAGGATGGGGGTACCGGACCTTGGACTCGCTGAGCACCTCGCTGACGAAATATACAGGGCGCTGGACCTTGTATGGGTGGCCTTCTTCTGGTCGCTCGACGACCAGGGCCGTGCTGACCACATGAGTGGTAGCCGAGATATACAGCAAGAGCTCTTCCCCGGGGGTCGGACCCGTGAGAACCGGGGGTGTGACTAGGAATTCCTTGAGGTCGGCCAGGGCCTTGCTTGCCTCAGGGGTCCACTCGAACTTGTCCGCCTTCTTGAGTATCTTGAAGAACGGAAGTCCCTTCTCGCCGAGCTTGCTGATGAACCGGCTCAGGGCCGCCATCATTCCAGTGAGCTTCATGATATCTTTCTTGCACTTTGGCTCCTTGAGGTTGCGTATGGCGTCCAGCTTGACTGGGTTTGCCTCGATGCCGCGCTGGCTGACCAGGAAGCCCAGGAGCTTTCCTGACGGCACCCCGAACACGCACTTCGTGGGATTGAGCTTCCATCTGAATCGGCGTAAGTTGTTGAAAGTTTCCTGCAAGTCGGCGATGAGGGAGTCGGCGTTATACATCTTGACGACGACGTCATCCACGTTGCGGCTGATTTGGCTCTGCAGGCAACCTTGGATGGCCTTCTGGTACGTGGCGCCGGCGTTCTTCAACCCGAACGTCATCGTCTTGTAACAATAGATGCCGTGCGGGGTGATGAACGCTGTCTTGTCTTGGTCGGATGTCTTCAAGGCTATCTGGTGATAACCCGAGTAGCAGTCGAGAAAACAGAGGAGTACGCAGCCGGACGTAGAGTCGACGACTTGGTCAATTCGCGGAAGAGGGAAGGGGTCCTTAGGGCAGTAGCGGTTGAGATCCGTGTAATCAATGCACATTCTCCATTCACCGGATTGCTTCTTTACAAGTACAGGATTTGCAAGCCACTCAGGGTGTTTGCATTCTCTAATGAAACCGGCAGCTAGGAGCTTATTCAGTTCTACCCTAATGGCCTCCTTGCGCTCTTGGGCGAATCGGCGCAGCTTCTGTTTAGCAGGCTTCGCGGTCTTGCTCAAGTCCAAGGAGTGCTCAGCCTTCTCCCTCGGAACACCCGGCATGTCTGATGGCTTCCATGCGAAGATGTCCCAGTTGTCCCGGAGGAAGGAGGTGAGCGCGTCTTCCTATTTGGTGGTGAGCCCTGGCCCTATGAGGGCCGTCTTGGAGGGGTCGTCGAGTCCCAAGCTTATAGCTTTGGGGGCGTCTGCAGGTGCCAGCGCCGTGGGCTGCTGTTTCTGCTCCGGGAGGACAGGCTCACCGGTTGCCGCCTTGGGGGCTTCTTCCGCCAACAGAGTGGCGTTGCCGAGTTGATGGGACAGCTCGGCTATCTTGATGGCCTCGCCGTCGCACTCGAACGAGGTCTTGATATCTCCACGGATGGAGAGGACGCCATTGGATGCTGGCATCTTCAGAACCAGGTAAGTGTGGTTCGGAATCGCCATGAATCGGGCCAGCATGGGCCTGCCGAAGATGGCGTGGTAGGAGCTCTTGAAGTCGGCTACCTCGAAGTACAGGAACTCCGTGCGGTAGTTGTCAGCCGTGTGCAAGGAATGTACTAAACATTGCAATATGGTGAAAGGAATGTATTAAACATTGCAATATGGTACTTGACTTGATGAGTTGCATGCTTGTGTGATATAGGATAGAGTTTGAAAAATCCAACTAGCATGATAGGACTTGTGTGTTTTTGAAAATATTTGGTTCTTGGTCTTTGTGACCTTATCGATCTGTTTGTGACTATTGTTGCCCTTGATTGTTTGATGGCTAGTCACAAATGGTGTGATTTTCCTCAAGTCCATGAAATTCTTTATCTTTCCCGACCCTCTTGGAAGAATCAAGGAGGTTTGAAGTATATTGGAAAATCTCAAATCTATCAATGATAAATCTAGTTCCTGACTCAATCCTAAGTTATCCATCTCATATGATCAGGATTCAAGTGTTAAGGATACCAAAATCAACTTTTTGGGTTTCCAAGCGAAAACCGGTATTACCGATTTTGGCTGGGCCCACAATCTTATCTCTTTACCACAGCAAAACTTACCCTTTCACCCCTCATTCACTCCACAACTCACCCAGGCCCGACTCCTCTCTCTCTCCCGTGCTCCTTGGGCGACCAAGGTCCCCCCCCATGGCGATTTGAAGATTCCTAAGGGAAGAAGCTCGGCCCCTCTGGTTTTTGAGAAGGCATTGGTGTTGGACGTCGGTTTCACCGGAGTGGAAACCGCTTTGGATTCAAAAGCTCATGCGGCCTAGGTATTCTGAGGTATCAAATGTTCCCATCACCCGATCTATCTCCTCGTTGCATATCTGTTGAAACCCTTCAAGGAATCATCTCCTAGTATGCCCAGGAAGCTACCCCATGAATGGTTTTGGATTTGGCGGGCTACATTTTGAACATGGGCGATTTAGGGTTCAGCAGCCAGGAACCGATTTCATCGGTTTTAGGAACCGGTTTCACCGGTTCATGCTGAGTGACCCTGCCTCATCCATATTCAACGTGTAATCTTCTCTGAAGATTGTAGGATTTTATTCATGGATATAATCTGTTGTTCCTACACTTTTAGCCATTCATCTTGCTCAGCTATACTCATCTATGATCTACCCATGCAAGAACTGTTGGTTATGGAATTTATCATGTTGACATGGATTTTAAATTCTCTTAATGATATTTCTCAATTCCATCTTTTATACATGACCTAGAACTTGTTCCTGTGCTCTGTGCAAAACCGGTTTCACCGGTTTGTCAAATCGGTTCCACCGGTTCTGGACAGAGCTGTGCCCTGCAGATCCTAAGCATCAATCTTGTGATTCTTTTTATCTCCAAATCATTCCTGTGTCCTGATCTTTATTTTCACATTCTTTTTGACCAGGAGATTCACACTTACGAGAGGAGAAAGAAAGAAATGGCCGATGAACAAGGTGGTTCTGGATCGGGAGGATTTTATGGTGATGATCCTTCTAGGCGCAGTGGGCACAATCTGAGGCCCAGGAAAAAGAGAGCAGCTTCCAGAGATATTGAAGATGTTCATGAGGAGGCTATTAACACTTCAAGTGATGATGATGAAGTTAGTGATGAGAACTATCGAGTTGAGCATCGTCAAGGGAAAGGGATAGCTGTTGAGAGCAGCGAAGAGGAAGAGGAAGATGAGGGAGGTGCTGGTGTTGAAGAAGAAGAAGAAGGTGATGCTGGTGGGGAAGAGGAAGAAGAAGAAGAGGATGAGATGGCAATGCCAGAAATTAGAAAGCCGGTTGCTCCAAGAAGAGGAGAAAATTTCCTTCTAGGTGGGATGACTGATGTGGCAAGGAGAAAGAGGAGAGAAAATTATATTGGCACTCCTAAGACAGCCACAGATTATAGGTTCCATACCTTGTTCCACCAGGATTACTATTCTAGTGCTATCATTGGGAAGAAGGGTCACATAGAGGCCGAGTCAAAGTGGATTGACTGGGATTACATGGCAAGATTTAATGATCCTATCTTCAATGAGATCATCGAGGTGGTTACCAACACTAGAATCAAAAGGATCATGAACTTCAAGTGTTCTTGGAACAAAGAAATAATTGCTCAGTTCTATGCCACTCTATATGTTGAGGAGGGAGTGAGTGTGAGGAGGATGCACTGGATGACAGAAGGAAGGCCTTATAGTATATCATTTGCTGCCTTTTCCAGAAGATTTGGACTTGGAGAAGAGGATGCCTCCTATCCCAAGCTACATAGAGCTGATGGTCCTATGCCCCCTAAGGACATGAAGTTTATGTATCCAAGGACCGAGCAGGGTGACTTTGGGAAGGTAAAGGGTCTCTATACCTATTATCATATCTTGAACAATTTATTTAGAGTGACCCTTACACCTAGAGGAGGAAATCAAACGGATGTGTCCAATTATGCTCGTGATTTGCTTGCTGCCATGAGACCTCCTGGTACTAACTTCAGCATTGGGGAATATTTGTGGGAGGAAATCAGGAATATTTCAGAGAGTCCCCAAAAACTTTGTGGTTTTGCTCCATATGTGATGTATTTAATTGAGAAAACCACCAACAAAAAATTTGTGAAGGACACAAAACATGAAGCACTGAGGTTAAAGCCACCCAGGAGGACCAGGGTCCCATCTCCTAAC
>CM014272.1:5352123-5403091 GCA_004135705.1 Alloteropsis semialata
AGAGCCTGCGACTTGATGGCAGTTCTGGGTAGGAATTCTATGTCGTAAGCCCCAGCTCCACAGACCATTGTGTGATCCTAATCACGGTATCCCGAGTATGTAAAATGGNGCGTCTTCCTGCGTGGGCCGTGGTCCCAGGAAGACCTCAAGCTGCTCCCACAGCGGGGCCTCGTCGGCCCTCGAACGAGGGTTGCTAGCCTCGTCGCCAGGGGTGTTGATGTTGATGTCCGCGAGGGCCTCGGTGGCGGTCGCGACGTCAGCATCGGCAGAGTTGACCGGGGGCGCGAGAGCGACTCTCTCCAAGTCCCCGGCGTCGGTGATGACGAAATCCAAACTCCCCAGACGCAGCTGCGTCCCGGGAGTCCAGCTCGATCCGTGGGTGGCCATCCGAAGCCTGGTGATCGCCGAAACGCGCGAAAGGCCCCTACCTGGCGCGCCAACTGTCGGTGTGAGAAATAACCAACAAGTAAATTAGTGGATTGCGCGTTTGGGCTCCGGATGGTTCGCGAGAGGACACAAGGGATTATACTGGTTCAGGCACGAACGCCCTACGTCCAGTTCGAGACTGCTCGTGTTACTCGCGTTGCTCGTAGTAGGGGTTACAAGCGGTCGAGAGAGGGAGGGGCTCCCAAGTCTCTGGATGCGTCTGAGAGTGAGTGTTTCGTGAGTTGTGTTCTGGTGTGTGCGTCGTGTGTCCGTCCTCCCCTCTCCTGAGGCTTGATTTTTCTCTTTATACTCAGGAGAGGTGAGGCTTTACAAGGCGTGCTCAAGAAGGTAAAAAATAGAAAGCTTGCTGAAGAAGCTCCGCCGCCTGCGGGATACTGTGGACGCCGTACGGGACGCTGTTCGGGACGCTGTTCGGGGTTGTTGGGGACGTGGCTCTCCCCACGTGGCGCCTGCGTGTTCGGGGTTGTTGGGGACGTGGCTCTCCCCGCGTGACACCTGCGTACGGGCAAAACAGTGGTAGTCACATCCGTCGGCCATATCGGACAGTGCTTGGTGAGGCCAATAAATGCTGATGGGAAGCGGCATGGGCGTATGGAGACACATCCTTATGCCGGGTCTTCCGGGCGCCCCACTCCGTCCCGGGCCCACGCCGATTCGGGCGAGACGAAGAGAGGTCGGGCGAGACAGCGACAGAAGTGGGCCGGCCGAGGCGGACGGGGGTCGGCCGAGGCGGACGGGGGTCGGCCGAGGCGGGCGAGGGTCGGCCGAGGCGGACGAGGGTCGGCCGAGGCGGACAAGGGTCGGCCGAGGCGGACAGGGGTCGGCCGAGTCAGGGGAAAATCGATCCTCCCCTGACCTGATATTATCCTTGTTTGCGGGTTTTCCTATCCCCATCTTATTCCGAAACTGTGTGGCCCCACCCGTCGGTGAGAGGGTCAGATATTGATGTCCGACACCCGTAAAATGCTTTTCGAGTGCTCTTACAGCTGTCATATATTTGTACATTTCCTTGTTTGCCTTGTAATTCTTTTCAACTTGTTCTTTTACAACTTCCGAGTCTGAATTTAGAATTGCTCTCTTTGCGCCCAGCATTCTTGTCTTGCGAAGGCCTAGTAGTATGGCTTCATATTCTGCAACATTGTTTGTGCTTGGGAAGCATAATCTTGCAGCGTATCTGATTTTGTTTCCTGCTGGCGATGTGATTATCGCTGCGACACCAGCCCCAGCCTCTCCCCAGGCTCCATCGCAATATATGGTCCAGACTTGTTCTTTTATCTCTTCTCCCATTTCATTTCTTGCTGGTACCCATTCTGCTATAAAATCTGCCAATACTTGAGACTTTACTGCACTTCTATGAATGAAATCTATTGTGTACTCAGCCAGCTCTGCTGCCCATTTTGCTATTCTTCCTGAGGATTCCTTGTTTTCAAAGATGTCTCTTAACGGGTAGTTGGTTGGTACTGTGATATGGTGAGCCTGAAAATAGTGTCTCAATTTTCTTGATGCCATGAGGATTGCATAGGCTAGTTTCTCTATTTCTGAGTAGTTGCACTTTGATCCCGACAATGCCTCGGATACAAAGTATATTGGTACTTGTTCTATTTTTGCCATTGTTTGGCCATCCTTCGCAACTTCTTTTTCTTCTATTAACACGGCGCTTACAGCGAAGGGTGTTGCTGCTATGTATAGTAGCAATTGTGCCCTTGGTGTTGGACTTGTTAGTGCGGTCATCTGCTTGAGGTATTGTTTCAGTTCCTCAAAAGCATTCTGTTGCTCTTGACCCCACTCAAAATTTGCTGATCCTCTTAGGACTTTGAAGTATGGTAAGCTTCTTTCTGCAGATTTTGCTATGAATCTGTTTAAAGCTGCTATTCTCCCTGTCAGTTTCTGCACATCCCTTCTTGATGTTGGGCTTTTCATGTTTTTTATCGCATCTGTTTTTTCCGGGTTGGCCTCTATTCCCCTTTGTGACACGATGCATCCTAGTAACTTTCCTTTTTTGACTCCGAATGCACATTTGTCGGGGTTTAGCTTTAGCCCTGAGCTTCTCAGATTGGCGAATGTTTCGATCAGATCTGAGGGGTGGTTTTCTGCTTTTTTGCTTCTTACGACCACATCATCCACATAGATTGATATGTTTTTGTCTAGTTGATCTGCGAATACTGTTGATGTCATCCTGACGAAAGTGCATCCTGCATTTCTCAGCCTCTCGGCCATTCTGATAAAACAGAATGTTCTGAAGGGGGTTGTGAAGCTTTTTTTTTTCTTCATCTTCTTTCTTCATCCAAATTTGATGGTAACCGGAGAAACAATCAAGGAGTGAAAGTAGTTCACATCCTGCTGCTGAGTCAACAAGTGCATCTATTCTTGGTAGTGGGAAGTCGTCTTTTGGACATGCTTTGTTCAATGTTGTGAAGTCTATGCACATTCTCATTTTTCCGTTCTTCTTGGGCACAAGAACTGTATTTGCAAGCCACTCTGGATACTGGACTGGCCTGATAACATTTGCTATTAGGAGCCTCTGCACTTCTGCCTTCGCTGCTATTATTCTGTCGGGAGACATCTTTCTTTGCTTTTGTTTCTTTGGTGGGTAGCTTGGGTCAACATTGAGGGAGTGCTCTGCTATATCTCGACTGACTCCTTTGAGGTCATTTGATGACCATGCAAAAACATCACTGTTGTTTCTGAGGAGCTTGATTAGTCTTTTCTCTTCGTCAGGTGTTAACTCTGTTCCTATTATCACCATTTTGTCTGGAGTGTCTTTGCAGATGGGCACTATTTTCGTATCTCCTGAAGGGTTTGCTTTTTCTTTGATGACTTTTTCTTGTTTTTGTGATATTTGTGCTGCTTCTTCCTCTATGACATAGATGTGCTTGTGGTCTGAGTTCACATTTCCCTCTGCCCTTCGCGCTTCGTCTTGATTGCTGTACACCGTTATGACACCATTGTGCGATGGCATTTTCATGCAAAGATAGCCGTGATGAATGACTGCTGAGAACTTGTTGATGAATTCTCGTCCAAAAATTGTGTTATATGGGTAATCGATGTCGACCACGTCGAATGTTATTTTTTCTGTTTTGTACTTTTCTGGGGAGCCAAAGTATACCCAGACTGTGATCTTTCCTAATGCTTCAATCCTCTTTCCCCCAAAGCCATATAGTGGTCTTTCTGCCTTTTCTAACTTGTCTGCGCCAATTTTCATGCTGTTGAATGCATAAGAGAATAATATGTCTGCTGAGCTGCCCCTGTCAACTAGGATTCTTAAGACATTGTTTCCTCCAACGTAGTGTGTGTTCTTTCCTATGTTTGTGTTGATCACGAAGGGGTCTTCGTGAGGGTAGTCTACTAACTTTAGATCTTGCTGAGTAAACGTTATCGGGATGTGGCTGTAGTCTGACTTCAGTTGGGTCCATCTAACACATGGTTGACCCTTCGCTCCCAATCTTTTCTTTGCCTTTTTGATGTGTGGATGGTTCCTGCCGATCCACCAGTGATGGGGAGAATGTTGTTTATTGTGAAACCATCATTTTCTTGCTTTGGGGGTGGTGGGATTTGATTGTCTTGGTTACTTTGTTGCGATGGACCTGCTTGTGCCCATCGCATTTGCCCTTGGTTTGGTGCTTGGGATTGGTTTGGAAATTGGTACTGTTGTGCGAAGGGTGCCTGTAGGTTGTACATGAGCGAAGGGTGTAGTGGGCCTATGCCGTAATTTACAGGGCAGTATGGCTGGTGCAACCAGGAGTTATCTTGACTTTCTGGCTTTGTTGTGTGGTTTACTTGTTTCGGCTTTGATTCTTCCTTTTCTTTCTCGATCTTCTCCTTGTTTGCTATTGTGTATGGGCATGAGTTTGTAGTGTGTCCTGCTCCTTTTCCATGATATGTGCACCACACGTCTGCTGGGTTTCTGTAGTTAGATCTCCCTCGGCCTCTTCCTTGACTTTCGCGGCCTCCGCGGCCACCTCTTTGTGAGAAGTTGTTTCTTCCCCCTCGGCCTCCTCTATGACTTTGCTCATTCTTGTTGTCATAACTTGGTTGTCGCGGTTCAATTTCTGCGGGCATTGTTTCTGAGTGCTCTATTTGATTTATGAATCTTGTGTCATAATTTTGCCTTGGTTGAAAGTATTGATTCTGAGCGTACTGCGGCTGCTCTTGTTTAGTTTTCTTTCCTCTGAAGTGATCTCTTTCTTCTTGTCTCCTGCGAAGGTCTCTGTCTGCAAGTGAGTAGTTTGCCATAATTTCATATAATTTGTCTAGTGTTTTTTGGCCTTTTTCTTGCCAATTTTGCCGTACACTGGCCTATTGCTAATCCTTTGATTGCTGCTTCAATTGCTGTGCCTTCTGGTACATTCACTGCTTGTGCCCTTAATGCTACAAATCTTCTCATGTAGGCTTCTAATGGTTCATCTTTCAATTGCTTGCAATTGAACAAGTCTGCTGCTCCCTTCAAGCTGTACTGGAATCCTTTGAAATTCTGAAGTATTAGGTTTTTCAGTCTTTCCCAGCTGTAAACAGATCCTGGTTCTAGGCTTGAGAACCAAGCTTGCGCCACCCCCTTCTCGGCAATTGCAAATGATTTCGCCAATATCATTTCGTTTCCTCCGGCTGAAGTGACCGCGGCCTCGTAGGCCATGAGGAATTGCCTTGGATCGTTCTGGCCGTTGAATGTTGGCAGTTTGTGTGGCTTAAAGCCCTTCGGCCATGACTTTACTTGGAGTGCTGCTGAGAGTGGAGACATGGGGTCTATTATTTGTTGCACGTAGCCACTCTCGCTGGGGCCCTCGGGTTGTTGTGTTTGGTGGAATGTTTGCATGGTTTGTCTGGTTGGCAGTGTTCTCTCTGGCAGTTCCTGCTCTTGCGGTTCTTCATCACTTTGAAGTGACAGTATTTGCTCATCCAATTTTGCTAGCAATTCTTCAGCTTCTAGTAGCTCTTGATTGAATCTGGTTGCTTTCTTTTTGGCGTTCAATACTTCTATTGCTTTTCTCTTTTCTTCAACTTGCCTTTGCAGAGATTCTAGCTTTGAAATTTGATTTCTCTCATCTTGAGTTTGCGATGTCGATGCGTTGGCTGCTGCTTTCTTTTTCTTCGCTGCCAGTGCTGCTTCTTTTGTGTTTCATTCCTTTATCTGCTTTTGGATCAACTCTTGCTGTTTTCTTGCGTTTTGTTCTATTCTTGAGCTTCGTCTAGCATCTGCCGAGTCGCTGTTTTCTGCGGCTGCGGCTGTTGTGTTTATTGGGCGGGTTGGGAGGGTTTCTGATGTGTTTAGGTTTGGGTCGGTTGGATCTGGAGCGGATTCTTCTGCTGTCGCATTTGATGGTGGTGGATTTCTTTTTGGAGGAGGCATGGTGCTGATCTCGGCCACTCTCCCGATCTGATGCTAGTCGGTCCCCACGGACGGCGCCACTGTTGGGATTTCGGAGAAATCCAACAGATTGAGATCGAGAGAGAGCAGCGAGAATAAGGGAGTGACACACGATAAATGATGGGCTCGGTTTATATATTTATACGTGCTCGGAATTAGATTACAAATCCCCGGCCAACCTCCCTCTCGGGGCTCTCCTCCTCTCCTTTTATAGGCCACCGGAGGGGCCTAGTTTACACTGGATGCCCTTACAACAACTATATTCTCAGCATATCCGAGGGCAATATGGTATTTCTTTCCTCCGTACCAGCCTCCGTATTTCCCGGGTCTTGGCGCGCCTATGAAGATGTGCCACGTATCCTGGCTCATCCGCGCTGGCTGAACGTTCCTGCCTCCAGCTCTGCGCCTGGTCCCGCGTTGAGCGAAGGGGTGGGTGCTCACCCCTTCGCTCCCCTTGTTCCCTCGACCCTTTCGTTTGAGTCACCTGAGTAAGAAAAAAGACAAGAAATAATGCTGGTTTGACGAGGATCCGAATTAGGGGTGCCCAATCCAACCTCTTAACCCAGGAGCTCACGATAATCCGCCCCTCAAAAAACAAAAATCAGAGACCCAAAGCAAGGCGAACACCCCGTACCCCGACTGCTTGAATCGCCCGAGTGGTTCCCCGATTCGCCCGAGAGGTTCTCCGCCTCCGAGTGGCCTCCCGGTTCGCCCGAGGGGTTCTCCGCTCCCGAGTGGTCTCCGACGCCCCGGGTGAAACTACCCGGCCGCGCCCCGGCCCATCCGGCGCCGTACCCACTTGGTACCCGCTGCGTCAGAACAGGATGGGCGTCCGTCCTTCGCCACGGCAGCCACAGTAGCGCCCGTCTCGTCCGAACAGGAGCGCTACAGTCCGAAGAAGGATGCATGCGCTACACCAGGCACTCCAGTACCACTCCAGGCGCCCCCGGACGACATCTGGAACCCGAGCAGGACACCTGGAGCACCCAAGGACCTCGGGCAAGTCAACCACGACCCGGAACTACCCGGGAGCTTACCCGAGAAGGCATCGGCGTCAACCACCCGGATGTACGATCCCGGGTCCGGCGGGGCGCCCACTCCGTCAACACCTGCTCCCCGTACGGCTCGGCAGACGACACTGGACGAAGCTCTCGGGGGCAGTAACTCCCGTTGTAATTTTCTCCTTTCTTACCCCCCGCTCCCTTCTCTCCTTGAAGCTATAAAAGGGGACGAGGGGACGTCAGCGCGGGGCAATTCGAACACCATTTTCGAACACTCGGACACAGCACACACAGCTCACTCACTCGCTCCACGCAGGGACTTGGGACCCTCTCCCTCTCCCGACCAGTTTGTACACCCCTACTACAGACTTGGACTTGAGAACAGCGACGCTCACTGGACGTAGGGTATTACTCTCCGGAGGCCCGAACCAGTATAAACCCCCTGTCTCTCGAGTCACCGTCCGGATCCTGACACGCGATCGTAGGAAATTTACTAGTCGGCGGTAGAGAACCCCGACAGTTGGCGCGCCAGGTAGGGGGCATTTCGCGTGTCACGACGCTTCACCAGGGTCCGGATGGCCCATAGTGGCGCCCCGTTGGCGCCCGGCGATTGCTTGCGGTTCGGCTCCCTCGACTTCGTCATCGACCAGTCGGTGGAGCCCATCATCGGGGCGACTTTCGTGCGCCCCAAGCTTGCCCGCGACGACGGCAAGACGTTCCACGACGAGGGGCCCAAGCCCTCCCACGCCATGGCGGGAGCCACCGCCTACGTCTTCGACCTACTCGGAGGGGACCTGGCGGCTGCCCTGGGACGGAGCCCGTCCCAGGAGCACTTCCGCAACGTCTCCTACATGCTCACCAACCTCGCCCTCCAGGTTGGAGGGCAGGAGCAGCTCCCCTGGGACGAGTTCATCGACTGCTACAACGCCATGTACCCAGAGGGACAACCGGGCTTGCCAAGCGACCCGGTGGCCACCCCGATACCGGCGGAGATCGCCCCCCGCGCTCTGCCAACCACCGAGGGTACGGCGAGCAAGCAAAGCTCCCGCCCACGGTTGACGTGGGCTCCGCCAAACTTCGACCCTTTTCGGGAGTGTTTTATGTGTCACACCCCCGACGGAGACGTGCACTCCGCGAGCAGCTCCACGGGAAATGGTGCCCCTGTAGCACCACCTGCCAACGCCGCAGCAGCTCCACCTGCCCGAGCCCCTGCAGCACCACGTGCCAACGCTCCTGCGCCACCACCGCCTAACGCCCCGGCAGACGACGCTCGGCGGGTCAGGCTGCAGGAGTTGGACGAAGCCTGGCGCCAGATCGAGGAAGAGCGGCAGCAGCTCAACCGCGAGCTCGGGAGGAACGCAGACGGAGGAGCCGCCCGTGCACGAGCCCGGGACGTGCAACAACGCATCGTCAACGACGGGGGCAACGCCAACGACGCGCAGGTCTTCAACCGGGCGTCCCAGAATCTCGCCGCGGCTGCTGTCCTGCTCCGCGAGCACCCCGAACCAGCCGCGCCCGAAGATCGAAGGTTCCATCAGCAGCTCCGTGCGCTCCTGGAAACCGCGGCCGTCCAACAGGCCGAAAGCTCCGCCTCACGTCAGCGAGCCCCTCGAGAGCCCGATCACGAGCGTTCCGTACATCATCGCGCGGCCGCAGCTGACGAAGGCGCCAAGCAACGGGACGAGCACCATCAACGTCGACCACGCCGAGCCTACAACAGGCGCCGTGGAGGCCGCTATGACAGCGGCGAAGACCGGAGCAGGAGTGCGTCACCTGACCCCAGGGGGCCGCGCGCCTTCGGACCCCGCGTCCTCGGCGCCCAGGTTCCCCCACGCTTCCGTGCTCCCACGACGGTGCCCAAGTACGACGGGGACACCAACCCCAGCGTCTGGCTGGAGGACTACCGGCTCGCGTGTCATGCGGGGGGAGCACAAGACGATTACTTCATCATCAAGAGCCTCCCCCTCTACCTCGCCGACTCAGCTCGAACGTGGCTGGAGCATCTCCCCGCGGGCAAGGTCGACAGTTGGGCGCAGCTGCGCGACGCCTTCATTGGCAACTTCCAGGGCACCTACACTCGTCCTGGGAATCCCTGGGACCTCCGCAATTGCCTTCAGGCGGAGGATGAGACCTTGCGCGACTACATCAAGCGCTTCTCCAAGCGCTGCACTGAGTTGCCAAACACCGCTGACACCGATGTTGTCTCCGCGTTCCGGTTCGGAACCACCTGCTCGACCCTCATCCATGAGTTGGGACGCCGGAAGCCACGAACCATCCGGGAGCTCCTTGACATCGCCACCGACTACGCCGACGGAGAAGACGCCGTTGCCGCAACCCTGGATCGACCTCAGGGCAAGGGCAAGAAATCGAAGACGGTGGATGAGGGCACCTCCGCCCGACCCGATAAGAACAAACGAAAGGACAAGCGAAGGCGCGACGGCCGTGTGGTAGCGGCGGCCGAGCAGAAGGCCACCAAGCCCAAGGGAAACCCAGCGCCAAGGGATCACTTCGAGAAGCTCCTCGAGGCGCCCTGCACCCACCACGAGGGCCCCGTCAAGCATGCCTTGAAGGATTGCAGACTCATGAGAAGCTTCCTCGCCGGCGCCCAGAAGAAGAAGTCATACGAGGGCCGAGACGGGGCCGGTGGCTCCAACAACGACGACGGTTATCCCAGGGAGGACGGCGCGATCATGATGATCGTCGGAGGGACGGCGGCCTGCCCCCCGAGGCGTGAAGAAAAGCTGATCCGGCGAGAAGTCTGCCACACCGAGCCCGCGGTGCCCTCCTACCTGAAATGGTCTGAGGCCCCGATCACTTTCGACCGCTCCGACCATCCCGACCACGTCCCACAACCAGGTAGATACCCGCTCGTGGTTGCTCCTCTCTTCGGGACAAAGCGCGTCCACAAGGTATTGATGGACGGCGGGAGCGGCCTCAACATCCTCTACGTCGACACCCTCGACGAGATGGGGATCCCGCGGTCTCAGCTTCGACCATCCCCTGTGCCATTCCATGGGATCGTCCCCGGGGTGGACGCGATACCACTCGGGCAGATCGATCTGCCTGTCACGTTTGGAACACCACGAAACTTCCGCAGGGAAACCCTCACTTTCGAAGTGGTGGCGTTTCCCGGGACGTATCATGCCATCCTTGGGAGGCCGCTTACGCGAAGTTCATGGCTGTCCCAAATTACACGTACCTCAAGTTGAAGATTCCCGGACCGAAAGGTGTCATCACCGTGGGGACTTCATTCGAGCATGCGTTCGCCTGCGAAACCGAGTGCTTCCAATTCGCGGAGGCGCAAGTCCAGTCCAAAAGGCTCGCCGCCGAGCCTTCACCCAGGGACTTGGATATCCCCGAGACCTCCAAGCGCGCCGCGTGCTCCTTTGAGCCGGCCAAGGACGTCAAGGAGGTTGTCGTGGCCGATGATGGCCGCACCCTCCGCATCGGGACGGCGCTCGATCCTAAATAGGAAAGCGCGCTCGTCGACTTTCTCCGCGCAAATCTCGACGTGTTTGCATGGAAACCCTCGGACATGCCAGGGATTCCAAGGGAAGTCGCCGAGCACAAACTCGATATCAAGCCTGGCGCTCGACCCGTCAAGCAGAAGCTCCGACGTTACGACGACGAGAAGTACAAGGCCATCGGCGAAGAGCTCAAAAAGCTCCTCAGCGCCGGCTTCATTAGGGAGGTATACCACCCCGAGTGGTTGGCCAACCCGGTCCTTGTAAAAAAGAAAAATGGGAAATGGAGGATGTGTGTTGACTATACCGGCCTTAACAAGGCATGTCCAAAAGACTCCTTCCCCCTTCCGCGTATAGATCAGGTGGTCGACTCCACCGCAGGGTGCGAAACCCTTTGCTTTCTCGATGCGTACTCCGGGTACCATCAGATCGCGATGAGCTTGGCCGACCAGCTCGCAACCTCGTTTATCACGCCATACGGCACTTACTGCTATTCGTCTATGCCCTTCGGGCTGAAGAACGCGGGCGCCACGTTCCAGAGATGCATGCGACGCGTCTTTGGTGACTTGATCGGCCGACTGGTCGAGGCGTACGTTGACGACATAGTAGTGAAGTCCAAGCGCGCGGGCAACTTGGTTTCTGACCTCGCAGCTGTCTTTGAGAAGCTCCGGCTGAACAAAGTAAAGCTGAACCCTGAGAAATGCGTTTTCGGGGTCCCGAGAGGCATGCTCCTTGGCTTTATCGTCTCGGAACGAGGCATCGAAGCCAACCCCGAGAAGATAACGGCCATCACCGACATGGGGCCAATCCAGAACGTGAAAGGGGTCCAACGCGTCACGGGGTGCTTGGCCGCACTCAGCCGCTTCATCGCCCGACTCGGGGAACGAAGCCTGCCCCTATACCGACTGCTTAAGAAGTCGAACCACTTCGTCTGGAATGATGAAGCACAGCAGGCCCTCGACTCGCTCAAAGTTACGCTCAAGAGCCCACCAATCCTGACCGCTCCGGTGGAAGGGGAACCCATGCTGCTCTACATTGCGGCAACCACCCATGTGGTAAGCACCGCCCTCGTCGTCGAACGAGACGAGCCCGAGAAGATCCAGAAGGTGCAGCGTCCAGTCTACTTCATCAGCGAGGTCCTGTCTGACACCAAGGTACGATATCCCCAGATCCAGAAACTCGTCTATGCTGTCCTCATCACTAGGCGGAAGCTCCGGCACTACTTCGACGCCCACCCCGTCACGGTGGTGTCGAGGTATCCACTCGGTGAAGTGATCCAGAACCCCGAGGCTGACGGGAGGATAGCCAAGTGGGCGCTCGAGTTGATGGGGAAGAACATCACCTACGCGCCACGGGACGCCATCAAGTCACAAGCACTGGTCGACTTCGTCGCCGAGTGGACCGAGGCCCAGACTCCCCCGACCTCCGTCGAACACGAGACCTGGGTCATGTACTTTGACGGGTCGCTGATGAAGGAAGGGGCAGGCGTCGGCCTGGTCTTCGTCTCGCCCCTCGGCGTACGCATGGAGTACATGGTTCGACTGCACTTCTCGGCCTCCAACAACGCCGCCGAATACGAGGCCCTCCTCAACGGACTTCGTATCGCCCTCGAGCTCGGCATACGACGTCTCGAGATCCGAGGAGACTCGGAGTTAGTCGTCGATCAGGTAATGAAGGAGTCGAGCTGCATCAGCCCCAAGATGGTCGCCTACTGCCGGGCGGTCCGCGAGCTGGAAGACAAGTTCCTCGGCCTCGAGCTCAAGCACGTCCAGCGACGATACAACGAGGCGGCCGACACCCTCGCCAAGGCGGCATCCAACCGGAAGCCTGTTCCCCATGGGGTGTTCGCCAGGGACCAGCACGCCCCCTCCATCCGACTCGACGACGAGCCACCCGAGCCTCCAGCACGGGAGGAAGCAGAAGTGATGGAGATAGACGCGGTCGCTGAGCTCAACCTCGAGGATCCCGACTGGAGAGTCCCGCTACTCGAGTGGATTGTGGAGGGCAAGCTCCCATCCGACCCGACCGAGGCTCGGCGGATCGCGCGCTGGGCCAAAACTTTCACGCTCATCGAGGGAGAGCTCTATCGACGAGGCTCCTTTGGCATCCTCATGCGCTGCATTCCGATCGACCAAGGTAAGGAATTGCTGAGGGACATCCATGCAGGGGCATGTGGGCATCACGCCGCGCCAAAGACGCTCGTCGGGAAAGCTTTTCGACAAGGGTTCTACTGGCCAACCGCGGTGGCCAACGCCAAGGATATCGTGCGTAGATGCGAAGGCTGTCAATTCTACGCAAGGCAAACCCACCTCCCGGCGCAAGCCCTGCAGACCATCCCTATCACGTGGCCTTTCGCCGTGTGGGGTTTGGATCTAGTCGGGCCACTGAAGAAAGCACCCGGGGGCTTCACGCATCTCCTCGTCGCCATCGACAAGTTCACCAAATGGATCGAGGCGAGACCCATCCGGCGCGTTCGCTCGCAAGAAGCTGTCCAGTTCTTCACCGACATCATCTACCGCTTCGGGGTCCCGAACGTGATCATCACCGACAACGGCACTCAGTTCACGGGCAGAAAGTTTCTCAACTTCTGCGACGACAACAACATCCGAGTGGACTGGGCCGCCGTCAGCCACCCCAAAACCAACGGACAGGTGGAGAGAGCCAACGGCATGATCTTGCAAGGACTGAAGCCGCGAATCTTCAAACGCCTCGAGAAGTTCAAGGCAAGATGGGTCGCGGAGCTCCCGTCGGTCCTCTGGAGCCTGCGAACCACCCCAAGTCGAGCCACGGGATGCACGCCCTTCTTCATGGTGCACGGGTCTGAGGCGGTCCTCCCTACTGACCTCGACCACGGTAGCCCACGGATCCGCGCCTACGACGACGAAGGAAACCAAGCCTCCTTGGAAGACGCCATCGACCAGCTGGACGAGGCACGCAGCGTCGCACTACTCCACTCGGCCAAGTACCAGCAGGCCCTACGACGATACCACGACCGCAACATCCGAAGCCGGGCCTTTCAAGTCGGCGACCTCGTCCTCCGACGAGTTCAGGACAATCGCGGCCGCCACAAGCTTTCACCGCCATGGGAAGGCCCCTACATCGTCGATCAAGTCCTACGCCCGGGGACCTATAAGCTCAAGAACGAGGACGGCCAAGTCCTCACGAACGCTTGGAACATAGAGCAGCTACGTCGCTTTTACCCCTAAAAAAGCATGTGTACTTTGTCATTCGCTTATGATAATAGAAATGCTCTCCCGTTCCGAATTTTTTATGAGCTTACAGTCGTCCCCCGAGACGCTCTCCAAGCCCACCGAAACAAGAGGCGAGTAGCTCTTTCCCCGCATAGGGTCGAACGCCCTCCACGAACAACACGGTAAGTATCTGCGATGGCCTGTCAAACGCCAGGGGTTCAAAGGCTGGCCCGTCGAAGGGTTCTACAGCCGCCCCCGAGCACCCCGAGTGAGGGGCAGCTAGGGATGGGTCCCAGCGGCCAGTACCCGGACGCACGAGCGTCATGGGCATCCCGAACTGCGTTCGAGTCTTGATGGTAAGAATGGTCATGGTTTTTCCCCCGAACGGAAAGGCAACGAGCCGCCAAGTCCCATCGAACGGACTTGGTAACTAGATGATCTCGCCACCAAGAATCTGAAGCTGGCCACCAGCTGGTCCGATCGGAACCCATCGAACGGGATGCCGTGGCTTCACTCGAACTGGCCCGTTATTAGCTCACACGGACACCGCATTTTCGGCCAACGAGGCAAAAACACGGCTCGGTCCGGCCCCTCCACCTTTTGCGAAAAAAGATGCATGAGGGGTTACCAGGAACCTGCAGACCGACAGGTTGCCCCTGGCCGCGGCGAGGTGGAGCGCGTTCCGGCCCTCGATGTCCTTGGCTTCCCGCAGGTTCACCTTCTTCGCCATCTCTAGCCAAGCAAGAGAAATCGCAAATGCATAAATGCGTCAGTGAGAATTTTGGGGAAATGGGGAATGAATCCGTGGAATTGAGAGCGTAAGCAAAGCTCCCCCCCATTAATCCTGGCAATCCTAGTCTCCAGACTGGAGAACTCGCGAGCGGATTGAATGAAACTACTATCACCGAGTCCTCATATGGAAATCAATTATGGAAATGAGAGAGAGAGATGGGCTGGCGAGATTACTTTTGAGGAGGCGGAGCTTGCCGTCGATGGCGGCCTGAAGCGCGACCTGGGTGGGAGGCGGGGCCATGGCCGAGGCGGCCGGCACGGGATGGTCTTGCGCCGCGTACCTTACCTTGGGGATTTCCTTGGGCTTTGGAGAGCCAGGAGGGGAGCCGAATGGATGCAGGCTGGAGGAGGAAGAGGAAAGCTGTGGTGGTGTTAATGGCGGGAAACGCGAGGAGCGGACGGGACATGACGATGACGGCCACGTGGCACAGTGAAGAAGCGTCAGGTCTCTCTCTGACCATGTGGGCCCACGGACGGGACACGTCTGCAGGTTCTAGCCACGAGTGCACGCCTCGTCACTTTGCCAACTGCGGTGGATGTCTTTTCCCATTCGAATCTTGACAAATACAAAGGGAGAAAACGCAAATATTTTTCCTGAAGTCGCGCACTACTCTTTTTTAAAAAACCACAACATATATTTTGTGCAATTAAGAAGTATTGCTTGTATTTGTGCTCTGGATATCATCTCCATCTAAAACATCATTTATAATAATAGACTTTGTCAGGCTTAATTTTGTTTTTTTTTTGTTCTCCTCTAAATCCAGCAATGAAGCTGGGGTGACGTAATAATTGGTGGTTGTGTACGCTACAACGTAGAGGCCAGAAAATTTTCATTATCTAAAAAAAATATGTGTGGTGAGAGAAATTATGTTTTAAGATTGCAGTTTCTTTTTTTCTGATTTTTTTTGCAGTCTTTTTAGCTAAAAAACAATTGACAAAATACCTGAACCCCAGCCTAGCCTTGAACAAATTTATATGCAGCCCGGAGCCCAAGACAATATTCGACGCCAACGAGCAAAGCTTTGCTTTAAAAAATTCAGCAGAACGAATTGTGTTCACCCTTGTTCTCAAGGGAAAATCAAAACGGAATGGTCCCATTTTGCTCAGGAAAACACATGTATTGAAAATGGTGCTTTTCAATCTGTTTGATGTATTGAAAAAAAAAACTCCTTGACACTAATGGACTCTATGCACTTTGGATGTAGCAACTTCCATGCAGATCAAGCGATCTGTGTGGCCGTTACTCTAGAATATTCCGAAGAACAGAAACACATAAGTCTGACGGAGTTACTCTGTAATATTTGGAAGAACAGAAACATAAAATATTCAAAGAGACCATATCCGTCCTCAACATATGGGCACACCGTTTTCTCTCATTGAAAAAAAAAAGCCCTTATGGGCATACCGTAAGACCAGTTTTGGAGCATAGGGCAGCCATGCGGGCTTGTAGCAATCAGTTGGTCAATGCATAATAGGCTAGCTGTTTCTTTGCCTCGCGTCATTAGCAAAAACCTCACACATCATGGATGCAACGTTCAGGTTGGCGGAAAGAAAAGCTTAAAGGAAGCCATAAATAAAACATTTTAAAGATCGTCGCAAAAGAGTAAAGCAGTAATGCATAGCTTGGAACAAGTCTTTGCAGCGATACATTGTCACTGGATACATAATAATACTAAGCACTTCAGTGCTATATAGGATCTTCAACCTGAGGCATGCAAACACAACACATGCGGCAGTTCAAGGCTTCTGTTCCTCTGAGCGAGCAGTGCACCCCAGAGCCTCAATGGCCTCCCTGAAAGTTTCAAGAAACAAAAGGCCTAATAAGAACTCTGTTTGTAGAAAATAAATTGTATGGAAAGAGCTGGAGTTTTTATATGTTCGTACTCCAAGGCATAATATTCTAAATTGGGAAGATAACTTAATAACATCGTTATATGGAATGAATCAAACAAGAGAATTGCCTCAAAGCTGTCTTGATCTCGTCACTTGTAGGGTCAAGATTCAGTGCTTCCACGAATGCTTTAGCTGCTCCTTTGTAGTTCTAGGTATATAGAGAAAGGACAACGGTAATAATAAGATCCAAGTGCGTGGAGGGATTATTTTAGATTGCAAGGCTAAATTTGATTCAGCTGCTAAGCTGCCCAGTATATACGTACCTTCAGCAAGCTGAATGCTGCGCCCTCACGGTACCATGCCTTCGACCAATTAGGGCGCCTAATTTTGCATTGTTGAGCATCAAAAAGAGCGCTTTCTCCATCTCCCAAACGAAGCCAGCATAGGCTTCTGTTAGAAAACAGTGTAGCATCTGATGGATTTATGAGCATCGCCTGCATTAACAATCAGCATGACCCAATTTCTCAGGATACATGGTAAATCAGTATAGCTTAAGGAGTTGCGATGACCATTTTTTTTCTCCAATTTAACTTCTAGTCTGAATAGATCGCATATTAGCTTATAATCTTTTTTTTGTTGAAAAAGAGGGCAATTGAAGATAAACTCTTGGTCAATCATATATAATGGAGCGTAACTGCTTAATTATGTAAGGGATTAGAGAGAAGTTAGAAAACACAAGCAAGATGAAAACTACTCAATTACCCAAGCATGATGTTCTAGAAATAATGATCATCCATTACACAGCACTTTTATTGTTTCAAACAAGTATACGCTTCAGATTGGTTTAAGTATTTACCTTGCCATATAAGTAGCTTGCTCCAAGGTAGTCCCCTTTGGCAAATGCTTCCTTTCCTCGCGCCTTCGCATCAGCTAGTACATCTTCTTTCATCGAATCACACTATAAACATCGAACACACACATTGAACACCGGTAATACAGGTCATCCTTAAAAAAAGAGACCAGCTAAGTATATACCTTAGCATTGAAAGGCATATATTTCATAGTAGTAATTATTCCATCAACACTCCAGTTGGGCAGAGATGCGATTGGTTTTGTAAGAGGAAAGAGAATTTCGACAAGATCACGTCGTCCCCCACGTGCTGCATACATAATTGGATTTTCCCCGTACTGCAAAGGTAATTACATCCGCAGCAGCAGTAAAGTTCTATGTATGAACAATATATTCCATACCGTTCACTTCCAAAGCAAGATACAAGGGGCCAAGCAATTGAAGCTCAAAGCAAAATAGAAGTTCCAAACATACCTACCTCGTCAGAAATGTCAGGGTCAGCTCCAGCCTCTAGCAAAAACTTGACAATATCAATCGAACAATCCATGACTGCCTTTATTAAAGGGGTTGGTCCGGCATAGGGACTTTTAAAGTTCACATCAGCACCGGCCTATATGTAGAATTGAAAATGCAAAGCGTAGGCAGCTTAATTTAGACATGTTTTCAACGTGTAAAGTGTAAACATGGATGACACGTTCGACCAAGCGAATAATTCAAGCAAAGAACATCAGAGAACCGCCAAGTAACTGTACCTCTACCAAAAGCTTGATGCATTTCAAGGAACCTGAAAAGCTTGCGATGATGAGTGGTGAAAACATATTGTGGCAAACTTTGTTGGCCTGCAAGGGAAACAAAGGTCACAGTTTCAATACTACTGTACTGGTCGATCCTCAGTCAGATGCCAGATCACTGAAAAAGAAATTCTGCATCAGCAGTTCAGCACCATGCTCCAGTGCAATTGAGTATGCAACGAAATCTTTGGCGGATATATGCCTGTCCCAGTGAGTTACCAATGCAACAAGGTCACAGCCTCACAGGGGAAGAAATAACTTACATCAGCACCATGCTCCAGTAGGACTTTGACGACCTGATCATGACCTTCCGATGCAGCCATGTTCAGTGGCGTTCCATGACGATCGTTGAGGGGATCCACATCAACACCCCTGGACAGCAGGAGTCTCACTGCCTCGACGTGACCTGAATCAGATCGAGGCTCAAACTAAGAGATGTGGATCCCCTCAACGATCGTCATGGAACGCCACTGAACATGGCTGCATCGGAAGGTCATGATCAGGTCGTCAAAGTCCTACTGGAGCATGGTGCTGATGTAAGTTATTTCTTCCCCTGTGAGGCTGTGACCTTGTTGCATTGGTAACTCATTGGGACAGGCATATATCCGCCAAAGATTTCGCATACTCAATTGCACTGGAGCATGGTGCTGAACTGCTGATGCAGAATTTCTTTTTCAGTGATCTGGCATCTGACTGAGGATCGACCAGTACAGTAGTATTGAAACTGTGACCTTTGTTTCCCTTGCAGGCCAACAAAGTTTGCCACAATATGTTTTCACCACTCATCATCGCAAGCTTTTCAGGTTCCTTGAAATGCATCAAGCTTTTGGTAGAGGTACAGTTACTTGGCGGTTCTCTGATGTTCTTTGCTTGAATTATTCGCTTGGTCGAACGTGTCATCCATGTTTACACTTTACACGTTGAAAACATGTCTAAATTAAGCTGCCTACGCTTTGCATTTTCAATTCTACATATAGGCCGGTGCTGATGTGAACTTTAAAAGTCCCTATGCCGGACCAACCCCTTTAATAAAGGCAGTCATGGATTGTTCGATTGATATTGTCAAGTTTTTGCTAGAGGCTGGAGCTGACCCTGACATTTCTGACGAGGTAGGTATGTTTGGAACTTCTATTTTGCTTTGAGCTTCAATTGCTTGGCCCCTTGTATCTTGCTTTGGAAGTGAACGGTATGGAATATATTGTTCATACATAGAACTTTACTGCTGCTGCGGATGTAATTACCTTTGCAGTACGGGGAAAATCCAATTATGTATGCAGCACGTGGGGGACGACGTGATCTTGTCGAAATTCTCTTTCCTCTTACAAAACCAATCGCATCTCTGCCCAACTGGAGTGTTGATGGAATAATTACTACTATGAAATATATGCCTTTCAATGCTAAGGTATATACTTAGCTGGTCTCTTTTTTTAAGGATGACCTGTATTACCGGTGGTCAATGTGTGTGTTCGATGTTTATAGTGTGATTCGATGAAAGAAGATGTACTAGCTGATGCGAAGGCGCGAGGAAAGGAAGCATTTGCCAAAGGGGACTACCTTGGAGCAAGCTACTTATATGGCAAGGTAAATACTTAAACCAATCTGAAGCGTATACTTGTTTGAAACAATAAAAGTGCTGTGTAATGGATGATCATTATTTCTAGAACATCATGCTTGGGTAATTGAGTAGTTTTCATCTTGCTTGTGTTTTCTAACTTCTCTCTAATCCCTTACATAATTAAGCAGTTACGCTCCATTATATATGATTGACCAAGAGTTTATCTTCAATTGCCCTCTTTTTCAACAAAAAAAAGATTATAAGCTAATATGCGATCTATTCAGACTAGAAGTTAAATTGGAGAAAAAAAATGGTCATCGCAACTCCTTAAGCTATACTGATTTACCATGTATCCTGAGAAATTGGGTCATGCTGATTGTTAATGCAGGCGATGCTCATAAATCCATCAGATGCTACACTGTTTTCTAACAGAAGCCTATGCTGGCTTCGTTTGGGAGATGGAGAAAGCGCTCTTTTTGATGCTCAACAATGCAAAATTAGGCGCCCTAATTGGTCGAAGGCATGGTACCGTGAGGGCGCAGCATTCAGCTTGCTGAAGGTACGTATATACTGGGCAGCTTAGCAGCTGAATCAAATTTAGCCTTGCAATCTAAAATAATCCCTCCACGCACTTGGATCTTATTATTACCGTTGTCCTTTCTCTATATACCTAGAACTACAAAGGAGCAGCTAAAGCATTCGTGGAAGCACTGAATCTTGACCCTACAAGTGACGAGATCAAGACAGCTTTGAGGCAATTCTCTTGTTTGATTCATTCCATATAACGATGTTATTAAGTTATCTTCCCAATTTAGAATATTATGCCTTGGAGTACGAACATATAAAAACTCCAGCTCTTTCCATACAATTTATTTTCTACAAACAGAGTTCTTATTAGGCCTTTTGTTTCTTGAAACTTTCAGGGAGGCCATTGAGGCTCTGGGGTGCACTGCTCGCTCAGAGGAACAGAAGCCTTGAACTGCCGCATGTGTTGTGTTTGCATGCCTCAGGTTGAAGATCCTATATAGCACTGAAGTGCTTAGTATTATTATGTATCCAGTGACAATGTATCGCTGCAAAGACTTGTTCCAAGCTATGCATTACTGCTTTACTCTTTTGCGACGATCTTTAAAATGTTTTATTTATGGCTTCCTTTAAGCTTTTCTTTCCGCCAACCTGAACGTTGCATCCATGATGTGTGAGGTTTTTGCTAATGACGCGAGGCAAAGAAACAGCTAGCCTATTATGCATTGACCAACTGATTGCTACAAGCCCGCATGGCTGCCCTATGCTCCAAAACTGGTCTTACGGTATGCCCATAAGGGCTTTTTTTTTTCAATGAGAGAAAACGGTGTGCCCATATGTTGAGGACGGATATGGTCTCTTTGAATATTTTATGTTTCTGTTCTTCCAAATATTACAGAGTAACTCCGTCAGACTTATGTGTTTCTGTTCTTCGGAATATTCTAGAGTAACGGCCACACAGATCGCTTGATCTGCATGGAAGTTGCTACATCCAAAGTGCATAGAGTCCATTAGTGTCAAGGAGTTTTTTTTTTCAATACATCAAACAGATTGAAAAGCACCATTTTCAATACATGTGTTTTCCTGAGCAAAATGGGACCATTCCGTTTTGATTTTCCCTTGAGAACAAGGGTGAACACAATTCGTTCTGCTGAATTTTTTAAAGCAAAGCTTTGCTCGTTGGCGTCGAATATTGTCTTGGGCTCCGGGCTGCATATAAATTTGTTCAAGGCTAGGCTGGGGTTCAGGTATTTTGTCAATTGTTTTTTAGCTAAAAAGACTGCAAAAAAAATCAGAAAAAAAGAAACTGCAATCTTAAAACATAATTTCTCTCACCACACATATTTTTTTTAGATAATGAAAATTTTCTGGCCTCTACGTTGTAGCGTACACAACCACCAATTATTACGTCACCCCAGCTTCATTGCTGGATTTAGAGGAGAACAAAAAAAAAACAAAATTAAGCCTGACAAAGTCTATTATTATAAATGATGTTTTAGATGGAGATGATATCCAGAGCACAAATACAAGCAATACTTCTTAATTGCACAAAATATATGTTGTGGTTTTTTAAAAAAGAGTAGTGCGCGACTTCAGGAAAAATATTTGCGTTTTCTCCCTTTGTATTTGTCAAGATTCGAATGGGAAAAGACATCCACCGCAGTTGGCAAAGTGACGAGGCGTGCACTCGTGGCTAGAACCTGCAGACGTGTCCCGTCCGTGGGCCCACATGGTCAGAGAGAGACCTGACGCTTCTTCACTGTGCCACGTGGCCGTCATCGTCATGTCCCGTCCGCTCCTCGCGTTTCCCGCCATTAACACCACCACAGCTTTCCTCTTCCTCCTCCAGCCTGCATCCATTCGGCTCCCCTCCTGGCTCTCCAAAGCCCAAGGAAATCCCCAAGGTAAGGTACGCGGCGCAAGACCATCCCGTGCCGGCCGCCTCGGCCATGGCCCCGCCTCCCACCCAGGTCGCGCTTCAGGCCGCCATCGACGGCAAGCTCCGCCTCCTCAAAAGTAATCTCGCCAGCCCATCTCTCTCTCTCATTTCCATAATTGATTTCCATATGAGGACTCGGTGATAGTAGTTTCATTCAATCCGCTCGCGAGTTCTCCGGTCTGGAGACTAGGATTGCCAGGATTAATGGGGGGAGCTTTTCTTACGCTCTCAATTCCACGGATTCATTCCCCATTTCCCCAAAATTCTCACTGACGCATTTATGCATTTGCGATTTCTCTTGCTTGGCTAGAGATGGCGAAGAAGGTGAACCTGCGGGAAGCCAAGGACATCGAGGGCCGGAACGCGCTCCACCTCGCCGCGGCCATTGGCAACCTGTCGGTCTGCAGGTTCCTGGTGGAGGAGTTGGGGCTCGACGTCAACTCCACCTCCACGGATGGTGCGTTCGCCTAGCTGAGATTCTCCCGTTGTAGGCAGTGTCAGCGTGCTACCACTGACATTCTTCCCTTGCAGGCGAGTCGCCGGTCCTCCTCGCCGCTGCCGGCGGCGACACGGGCGTCCTGGAGTATCTCCTCGGCCGTGGCGGCGACCCAAGGATGACCGACGCCAGGGGCTCCACGCCGCTGCACGACGCAGCGGAGCGTGGTGCGTTCCTCACTGCTTACTTGCAGACAAACAATGCTCTGTTGGAGTAGGAGCCCTGCTTATGGTGTTTGATTCAGAGGTTGTGTGCCTCCAGGGCATTGCGAGGCTGTCAGGCTGCTGCTGTCCAGAGGTGTAGAGGTGGATCCGCTCGGCCAACGCGGGACGCCGCTGCACTTGGCGGCGGCATGGGGCCATGATCAGGCCGTGAAGGTCCTGCTGGAGCATGGTGCTGATGTAAGTTGCTATGCTTTGGTACTTCAGCTGCTGGAGCCAGAATTTCTGTGTGACTATGAAGTTCAGCAAAATACTGTGATGTGTGATCCAAACTGACTAGTTACTACAAAACTGTGATCCATTTCCCTTTGCAGCCCAACAGAATTGTCCATCATATCCTTTCACCACTTATGATGGCATGCTGTGCGCACTCCTTGAAATGTATGAAACTATTGGTTGAGGTACACTTACTTATCCACTTAAAACAGCTTGTATTGTCTTACGTGTTTCCACTTGAATGTATCCTGATTTTTGAAGGAAAACTTCTGTAGGCTGGTGCTGATGTGAACCTCAAAAGTTCCTACGGGGCAACCGTCTTGGTGAGGGCAGTTGATGAGGGCTTAACTGACATTGTCAAGTTCTTGCTAGAGGCTGGAGCTGACCCTAACATTTATGAAGAAGTGGTGAGTAGGAGTGTAGAACTCTGGCTTGGGCTCTGCTGATTTGTGTTGAGGTACAATTGTGCCACTTGCATCTCTTCCGGCTAGGTTGTTAATGCACAATCAAGGTCTCAAGATGAGAAGTGCGCCATGTAGAATATAGATTGTTCATCTGTTGAGTAACTAGTGTACTAGACATCTGTATTCAAGTGCGTATTTTTTTTAGGGTTGTTTCCTTGTTTCAGACTGTAGTGTTCTGGTTGGTACAGTTTTCCATGATTTGCAACTCTATATAGTTACTGTGACTGGAGTTGTAGTGTTTCCAAAATTCACGTCGATCTGATTTTGCATATTGGAATTGTGGTACAGTAGCCAATAGATTCTGACATTGAAGTGTTAGTTGAGGTACACCATTTCCACCACTCAGATCACTCCAACAAAAATTAAAAGCGAGTATTTTTACTGGTCCTTCATATCCTACTCTGTTCGCTTACTGCCGTTGGGATGAATCAATGAATACCGCCTTTTCCCCTTTCTTTCTTTTTTTGTAAAAGATAAAATAATTGAATTACTTATACGATTTTCATGTTGAACACCGGATTATATAACCTCTCATGTTTGTCTACAATGCAGCATGGGAGAATTCCAATCATGATAGCAGCAGCTCTTGAATACCGTGAGCTTGTTGAAATTCTGTTTCCTCGGACAAAACCAATTGCATCTCTGCCAAACTGGACTGTTGATGGGATTATTGATACTATGAAATATCTGCCTCTCAAAGCTCCGGTATGAACTTGTTTCTTTCTAGTTTCCAGCATATCCTGTTTTCCTGGAGCTTAATAACTGTTCTGTGTTTTCTTATTTGGACTACACAGTCATGGGGTGTGTTTACCATTCAATTAAACAGCACATATTTGGAAAGTTAATGTTTACCATGTTATGGGAACCTTCTGTTTTCATGCTATTTATGTAACTAAACATATGTTTTGTGTTTAGGATTTAATGTTTACCATGTTATGGGAACCTTCTGTTTTCATGCTATTTATGTAACTAAACATATGTTTTGTGTTTAGGATGCAGGTTTGACGGAAGGACAAATAGCTGATGCAAAGTCACAAGGAAATGCAGCGTTCAAAAAGGGAGACTACCTTTCAGCAATCTACTTATACGGCGTGGTAAATGCTCAAACAGATATGAAGTGTATGCTTGTTTGAAGCAATAAAAATTGCTGCATGATAGATAGTTATTTCCAAGACGCCATGTTCATGTGACCGAGAGCTATTATATAAACGATGGTTCATAAGATAGGCTGGCCTGTTGAAACGTATCGCTGTATCGGGGTTTTGGAAAATGCCGTATCCATGTATCCGTATCGGCCTCAATACTGATACGCGTACCCGTATCCGTGATTGCATAGATAGACTGTAGTGTATGCTGATGCTGACTTCTCTTTAATCTCTTACATACAGGATGCAGAGCAATTATGCTCCATTCCATATGATTGACCTAGTCTTTATCTTGGACTGATCTCTGTTTTCATAAATTCAGATGATACACTCATTTGTGGTTTTCTCACACAAACTGGCTCTTTGCTGATTGTTACTGCAGGCAAGGGAGAAAGACCCGCATGACGCAACCTTGTTTGCAAACCGGAGCCTATGCTGGGTGCGACTGGGAGATGCGGAGCATGCTCTGTTTGATGCTCAACATTGCAAAAGGATGCGTCCTCGTTGGTCCAAGGCGTGGTACCGTGAGGGCACAGCTCTGAGCTTGCTGAAGGTACAGCAGCTGCAAACTTAGCCCTGCAGTTAATCTGATATCTCCACATGTATCTCACCCTACCTTTTGATGTGCAGGACTACAAAGGGGCAATCGATGCGTTCAAGGAAGCGCTGAAGCTTGAGCCTGCGAATGAGGAGATCGAAAAAGCGTTAAGGCAATGCTCTTGTTTCCATCTACTTCTGTGTTTCAGTATGAATGTATTCTTAGGCGTTTGATTATTGGAACTTGTAGGGACGCCACTGATGCTCTGAGGAATGCTCGCTGCGCCGGAGAACAGAATCCTTGAGCTGCTGCATCCATGCACTTTGGTCCAGTCCTCTATAACACTATGGGGCTCATAGCCTCATACCACTGATATATATAGCCATAATGTACTTGTACTTTGGAAAGACCAGTTTGATCTGAGCTTGTCTGTTCTGCTCTTTCGCGATGAAGTATGAACCCTAAGATATCTGTGGCTACCTGTGAGCTTGGACTGATAGCATATTATCTGTATTGAACTAGTACTATATGTATCATTGATGCCTAAATGGATTTATTGTTGCTAGTAAAGTTGCACTGCTAATCTAGTGACTAATGCTCCCTTTGTCGAATTTGATTGTGGGTGATCATTCAAGTTCATAGAAAAAAAAAGTAACTGTAAGAGCAACTCCAACAGCCTAGCAATAATCCTAGGTAAATTTAGCTATTTACAAGATCTGTAAAAAAATAGAAAGGCTCCTAAAACGGACAGGAAACCAAAGACTAGGTATATTGGACTCTATTTTTAAATCTGTATCTGATCTTTTTTTTTCACGTCCGGTATTTCTTTTTCCACGTACGTCACCTCTTTTTTTCCCCGGACGCTGGCTCTTTTTTTCACCGACGCCGGCTGCACCTACGACGCCGCCGCAGCACGCCTGCAGCATGCCGCCCTGACGCGCCTGCTGCACCCAGTAATCTCCTCCCACGCGCCTGGAGTCTGGAGAGATGCGGCGCGGCTTTTTTCCTGGACGGCGAAGCGCGCGCGGGACACGGGAGGAGGCCACCAAAACGGCACGCTGGCGGGAGGGCAGGCACGCGCGGGAACGGGCGTCCGCGAGCGGGAACCCGTGATAGCGAGCGGCGGGGCATCGGCAAAGATGGCGACCGTCTTTCACGGGATGCCGAAGGAAAAAGCGAGCCAACGAATTTAGCGATTCGGTTGGAACGCAGTTTTTACGATTTTTTTCTACTTTTACCGATCCATACTTCTTTACATAATCTGTTGGAGTTGCTCTAATCCTATTTGCAAGTTGATTCCTATATATCCAGGTACTTTATTCCTGGCCTCCTGGCCGATCGCGTTACATCGGAGCCGACGAGGTTTGAGCGCATGTGATTCTTACCGGACAGATGCCGCTCGCTGCGTATCAGGTATCACATATAGGGCATCACGTAGCTCGTTAGTTCCATATGCTTTGATCCCTTGTGTCTTCTCGTTTTGTTAGTGGTGTTCGTCCTCCTTGGCTTCCTCGGCTATAAACACCTCCGTCTGCTATGGTGGTGAACCAGCTCATCTCAATGGCGAGTACGTGACTCCCGCCTAAGAGTAATAAGCAGCGGACGGAGGAGGAAGAGAGACATGGTTTTGGTGGAGATCCGGGCGGAGCTGGGGAGGTCTACGCCCTCGCCCCAATCCACCCGGAGTCCCACGAGTGGCTGCCGCAAGAGAATTCGATCGGTTCGTGAGTTTAGAGAGATCAAGAGTTTAATTACTTTATTATATATAATTCGCATGCTCACTGCTAATCAGATTGCAAAAGTAGCAGAGCTAAATTATGTGGACCAATGGTGGTCACCCTTGGATGATGAGTGATTGACAACCGTTGTGTGGTTTGATGTGTCTCTTGGCTTGTGATGTGCAGATGTAGGATGCGACATGGCGGTCGACGGCATGCGGTGAAGGTCAAGCGCGAAAGGTTCATGCCGATGGACCGAGGGCGGTGAAGGGTGAACGAGTAGGCTTGGACTGAGGGACCCGAGGAGTCCGGGCGGAGTCATGGGTGATCCACATGGTGCACGGAAGAGCAAGAGTACATGATGGGATGAAGACGGCGTCGGTCGAGTCAAGCGGGACGGAGGCGAGTCGAGTAGGCGGCCCGGGAGCGGGAGCGAAAGACTTGGAGGCGTCGGAGGCTTGGCGGAGGCCGGACACGCGTCGACATCGGTCAGTCACGTCGTGCGGCGGCGTGCAAGGAGGGTTTGACCAGTTTGGCCTCAAAACTGGGGGGTGAGTCACGCCTGCGGGGTGTGCAAGCGGGTTTGCCGGTTTGGGCCTCAAAACCGGGGGCGCGTCCGGTGCGGCCGGATGGCGAAATGGAGGGCACGTGGCGCCATCACGAAGCTTGCGTCGAGACGAAGCGAAGTCGTGAAGGTCCCGTGTCCGTCCGATGTGTCTGCGAAAAATTGGACGACTTTGCCCCTGCGGGGTATGTATCGACTCAGGGGTATTTTGGTCTTCTGGCCAAATGCCTATATGTATTGGGGGGCTGAAATTTTCAGCCACCTCTTGGGGGGTTGTCTAGGTGGGGGTTGCTCATTTGTTTGTGGGTGCCTTTGGGTGAGAGGAGAGAAGAGAGGAGAGGCTCTTGTTCTTGAGCTTTTTGCCATCCAAGTTTTGCACTACTTGTGAGTGGCTTGTAACCGGATATGGCCAAGTGATTCATAGTGATTTCATCCTCTTAATCTTGTGCCAAATCTTTTGTTCCCGGCGTTTTTCTTTTTCAGATTTTCGGAGGTATTTTCGGGGAATTTTTGTTCTTCGCGATTGAGCCCAAATCCCGTGAGATTTGTTGGGGGAATATGTTGCTAGGATCCTTGTGAGCATTTACCATGTGATTCCCCTTCAAAACCCTCTCGGATTTGGCTTGATTTTGAAGATTTCCCCAAAACCGAGTTCTTGGTTAGGGTTTCGGTTGTCTCCCAAATTCGTGATGAATACTTGAGCTTTTTGTGAGATTCTTGATGGATCTATTAGTCCTTGTGGTTGTGATGCTGTGGCTCAAGTATTGCGTCGATTCGTTGGACGTGGAGGAACTAATTTAGAGTTGAAGGTCGGAGCCTTGGTCGTGTTCTTCGTGTTCTTCTCTGTTTCCTGTGCAGTCTCGGGGGCGAGCAGCAGGCGCTCGCGTCCGCCAACCGCGTGGGCTCCAGCTGCCAGCGCAGCCGCACTCGCACGCGTTGACGCAGCCAACCGCGGCCCAGCCAAGCAGGGGCTCACGGCCCTGAAGCGAGGGAGCGGCCCACGGGGCGAAGTCGGGCGGCAGGAGGCGACCAGCTCGAGCGGCGCAGCAGCCAGCAGCTGCTCACGCGCGAGGCACGCGCGGCCACCAGCTCGGGCAGGAGCAGCGGCTGCCCAGTTGGGCTTGGCGGCATCTGGCCCAGCTCAGCTGCTTCCTGGGCTAGCAAGCATCAGCTCGGCGCTGCGGCCAGCAGGCCTGCAGGCGCGGTCCAGGAGCTGCACGCGAAGGCAGGCCCTGCAGGTGGCGCAGCAGCCCGGCTGGCCATTTGGCTCTGCAGCAGCTCGAGCAGCAGGCAGCGCTGCATGCTGGACAGGCCCACAAGCCACATACGAGCTCAGCAGGTCCATCATTCTTTTCTTTTTGCAATCATTGCTTAATCATTGTGATAATTACTTAATCATTACAATATTTATTTAATTAGTATCATCCTGTCTAATCTTTGCATAGCCTCTAGTTAATCCTTGTTTAGCCTTTAATTAAGCTTTGCATGCTTAATTAGGTTAAGTGTTTTTAGTGAGGGGTTAGTAGTGGTTTAACTTAATCGCTTGTGCAAGCTTTTCAGTGTCTTGCTTTTGCTTCCGCATTGCTCTGTGCTTCTCTAACGTCCCTAGGGTGAGCTTGTCACGAGTTGACTTGTGTTATCTTAGCCATTTGGTGAGAAGTCTGTTTGGGGTTGTAATCGGGACATAGGCCTTGTCTCTGCGAGAGAATTTTTAAAGGCTCCCATTCACCCCCCTCTGGTCGCCCGTTTCGGTCCTTCAAATTATGATATGTTGTTATAGTAGCGAAATAAATTGGGTTCGAGCTTGGATCAATCATGCATTTATCACTGCTTCAGTGTGTATATATATATATATATAGGACGCGTTTTTCCTACTCGCGCGTGTAGCTACGCGCATCACCTTGGCGGATGCGTGAAGGTACTCTCGTGTTTTTTCCACCCGTCCGTGGGGTTTCTCTTCTAATCGGGTTTGTTGCACTCGAATATCAGACCCATTAAAGATTAATTCTGTACGTGATTGGCGGCCATCTGGTTTTAAAATTACATGCGTACACGACTCCTATTCCCGTGAGTTCAGGAGATAGCTACGTAATAATTGTTAGGTACGGTAGGGAAGTAGTATATTGCAAAGTTTGCTAATTTGAACCATACCACCGGAAGAATATGCGTGCTGAAATTAATAGGCAAATGGAGTATTTGTGCATACATGTGCATACTGAGTATGATCACATACTAACATGTGGAGTATGCGTGCATACAAGTATACCGAGAGTATGCGTGCATACACGCTGAGTATATGAGCACATACAACATACATGGTTATGTATAGGAGTATAAGGATAAACTTATTTTCTGCAAGTACATGCATGTACGTGAAAAAATACATCTCGGTGACATGCATACCTCGTGCTGGTGATCGATCTATGTTTTCTTGGACGTGCGGGGATCAATGGAACCTGCCAATACGAGTATACGACATTCCAGATCGACTTGCCGCCCCAACAGATCATACCGCCGCCCCCAACAGATCGTACATGTAAAACTGCTTGCGGGAGGAAATCTACTCTCTATCGGATCCGCGCCTCGCGACCTGATAGCATGGGGTGCCGCGGTTTTTCCCTCCCTTCCACGGTGATTTAGGTAGGAGTAGCTACAAGCGCGTGTAGAATGGATTTTTCCTATATATATATATATAAATATAGCATGTAAAGTTATAAACTGATTTCCTGTGCATGTGAGCCGGTTATTTTGTCTCTCTCTTGTCTGCAGGTCTCTTCGAAGAAGATAATCTCGCCAATTTCTGTACCATCTCGACTTGCAGTGGCGGAGCCAGGATTGAAGTCAAGGAGAGGCCACATTATTACTAAATTTCTAATCAACAACGACACAATTGAAGGGTGGGCTGTTCGTATGGTCGTCGAACGTAGCTACTAGCTATGAGCTCTACAGCATGGGTCATCTCTTTAGTCGGTGTAGGAAGCAAGCAAGCAAGCAAGAGCAAGACATGGATGTGACCGAGTTGAACAGTAAGATTCAGCAGTCCCATGGTGCTCGCGTGCGTGTGATCTGGATTTGGATTACTGTGTGCCCAATGATCATGCTGCTTTCACTGGTGTTAGGCCATTTTCAGTGGAAGTTTTATGGAGAGTTTCATGACAATAAATTTAATGGCACATCAGCATTTTTGATGACTTGGCAATGAGAGAGAAGTTGGGAGTTTCATGGGATGAGAGAGGAGTTTTATCCCCATGACACTCCTCTGGCACAGTTTTCTAGTTTGCAGTCTAGGTGCGATGAAGCTATGCACTAAGACTGGCCTTAGTACATGTATTTGAATTCTTCAGCTTGTTTTTTTTTTTTTGCGAAAGACTTCTTCAGCCTGTAGTACATGTATATGTAGCCTGTGTGATAAGCTTGAGTTTAGACTTCAGAACTACGATGAGTGACGTGAATGGTGTAAAGCAAAGAGAATTCGCCATGGAAGCATATCTATATCTATCTATACATAGCGAATCCCGGCAGAAAACTCGGGCGGAGGATCAGGCCACGTCGCCCGTTAGCCCGTTAACCGTTGGATCCGACCAACTCTCGATGCAGGCCGTCCGATACGGGCATTCTCGGGTCTCCTACCCGTTAATTCACAAACCCGCGGGGCGGAGTCCAATCTGCTTGTCTTCTCCGCCTACCCTCCGCCTCGCTGCATCGCTCGTGTCGCCCTCCACCTCCAGCACCGCCCGTCGCCGTGCTCGCCGACGCGTGCGATGCCAGACAGCCAGAGAACCTTTAGCTTGTCTTCCCCAATCGTCTATCCTTGCAGAGATGTCCAATAAGCTGTGAATGTACCTTGACGCTATCGCGGCCTCCGACACCAAGCACGCCTGCGGCGACGACAGGGCCTCCAGCCATGGATTGCCATCGAGCTTTGCTTCGTCGCTCCATCCGGCTCCAGGCAAGTGTTGTTCTTCTTCCTCAATTCTATCCACCCCCTCCCCCCCTCTCTAAAGTCTTCTCCTTCCCTCTCGTTCACGCCTCCGTTCTATCATCGTCCACGAGTCATGTCCGCTGGGTGTTTGATGTAATGCCCTGCAAGCACGGCAGCACTCTACGGCGTGCCGTTAGGGGAGCTGCGCTAGGGATCCAATGGTGGAGAGCACGGCTGATTGACCGAAAATATAATCGGCGCCAAGAAGAACCTACCCCGAAGCCTGAGCTGTGAACACGTGACTCTGAGATCTGCAGCCTCGAGGAGAAGCTGAGCCAAGGTGTTACTTCTGTCGTATTGATTTGAATTGGCTTTCTTGCTAATTTTTTGGGCCCTGTGATTGAAGAGTATCTAGGTGACATGATCGTGTAGGTACAGCGAATTGATATCCAGGTTGATTGGCTGGAGCCTACTGCCGTCCTATCTGCAGTATATATTTTTTTCCATGGACATATGGTCACATCTGTCTACCCCTACATCTAGGGTGAAAGCCCCTGATCAAAACAGAGTATCCTACTGCCTCAAGGTTACTACTCTAGCAAAGGTATGTTCTTCAAAATGAGTGAATTTTATGTTGAATCTGTAATAATGAGATACAGCTGATCATGATTTGTGGGCTGATCCCTCTCCCTTAGAGGAGGGTGAAGCCGGAGCTTTTTTCCATTATCTAAAAAAAGCTGATCATGAATTTGTACCAATGCATATGCATTCCAGAAGTTACAGAAGCAAAGAAATAGTAACAGGAGAAAAGGTACAGACCAAGATTAAAGCCTGAAGACAATGCACATTAATATATTTAGTTCTGTGACTATAAATATATACTCATTCTAAAAGTTGTAATACTTCATTGCATCTTTTTTACTGATGTGTACAATTGCTCTGCATATTATACATACAAGGCACCATACGTGCACTTGAGGACAAGGCTAACAGTCCATTGGTTCAGCAGTCACTGTTTTAGTTGCAAATTATCCATGGATAAGCATTGGCCTACAATTGATTATTCCATCAAATCTGCAGAAAGCAGCATGTTACTGATTGACATTTGATACAGTTAGATGATCTAATATTTATTTTAATACAATTTTCTGACAGTTTCCATATATAGTTATCTTGAATCTTTATTTTGAATGACAGTTTCCATAATCTTACATTTGGTTGTAGATGTTGCTGCATCTTTGTTCAACCCCTTCCTGCTATATATAAATTGCAGATTATATGGTTTCAGTTCAGTTGTAGTTTCCCTTTCTCATGACTATACTAAAACATCAGTTGCTATAATCAGGCCATCCAAACTTTAAGATTTGAGCTTGAGCCACTGATACTAACACTCGTAACTGTAGCTTCTACCATTTCCTTCACTCTGTAACAAAAAGGTGATAAAGAAGAGAATTCAATAGGACCCAGCTGCAGCGTCTCCTCAGTCCTCATCCCATAGTGCTCGCTCTGTTCTATCGCTGCTGCTGGCGCCTGCTGCTGCTGGCAGCACTGAGATGCTCATAACGTGTTCGACCGAATGCACCAAGTCCTGTTGATTTACTATGCACTGCTCCTGTTCAACGCCTTTGCCACCATGCATCGCCGAGTGCAGAAATCAAATTAGTCCATCTGTGTGTGTCTATGCTCATTTTGCAGCATGTGCTCCTCCGCTAGATGGCTACCCTTGAAGAGCAGTATGGAAAATGTCATCGGATTGAATTTGAAGTACAGTTTAGTATGATGACAAATTACGTGGCATACATTCTTTACTGTTCAAAAAGTTAATAGATATATATATGCTGATCCATTTTGGCATCTGTGAGCTTTCCTCAGGCCTTTATTGCTATACCATTTCACATTATTTCTCCTCGTTGATGTTTGTTTTGCCATTTTTGTTATGTTTGTTTTACCATCATTGTTCTTAGGCATCGGAAGAGAATGAAATGGAGGACACAGAAGAAGTTGTCCCAGTTGATGCCGATGAACCTGAAGGGACAGTTGTAAATTGAAATGAGAGGGAGGGACAGTGGAGTACCAAACAATGGAGGCATCGACCTAAAAGAACAGTTTCACAAATGTCAAAACCCAAATTTTGTCTATGCTAATTCACTGAGTTTGCCTCAGATTTCTAGACCAGTTAAACCCATTGTAGCCCAAATTAATTTCAGGTTACAAATCAATTATCTTATCTCAAGACTACTCACAAGTCCTCGACTGGACCAGCCCAAGCAGGCGCGGCCCAGCTTTTCTAGTTCAACACAAGGCCAGGATGCTTAACACACGCTGTCCGAACAGCCGAAGGCCCACACACGCTGCGAGCCCAACCAAGCCCATCTCATCGTCTGCCTAGGGCCACGTGTCGGCCGTCTCGTCGTCTCCCGCGCGACCCCTCGCGTTTCCCGCCATTAACACCACCCCAACCGCCCCTTCTTTCCCCCAATATATACGAATCCATAAATCCCATCCATACCGTCTCGTCTCAATCCCCATTTCTCCTCCCCAAAACCCTCGTGCAGAAATCCTCTAGAATCGCCGGAGATTCCCCCGTGGAGGCCGCCGCCCGCCATGGCCCCCAGCCCCCTCGAGGTCGCTATCCGGGCCGCCGCCGATGGCAACCTCCGCCCCATCAAGAGTAACGCAATAAACCCTACCCTTCTACATCTCTGTGTGTGCTTTTAGCTTCAATCCCTTCCTGTGTTCTTGTTAGAACTGTCGAGAACTTTGGACCTGCGGCGAGCGATGGACACCAACAGCCGGAACATGCTCCACCTCGCGGCGAAAGCGGGCCTGCTGGACCTCTGCAGGTTCCTCGTCGAGAAGTCGCGGTTCGACGCCAAATCCACTTCCACGCACGGTAGTAATCCCAACGCACCGCCGCCCAGCTGAATCGTGCCTTGAGTATTGGGCGGTCAGATGATTTCCCCTGAAAACGGTGGCTCTTCACTTGCAGGCGAGACGGCGATCCTCGTCGCCACCGAGGCCGAAGGGGACGAGGCCGACGTCGTCCCTGTCCTGCGCTACCTTCTCGCCCGCGGCGCCGACCCGGCGGCGCCCGACGACAAGGGGTACACGCCGCTGCACAACGCCGCGGAGTTCGGTGCGTCCTTCGACACGTCTCGGGAATCTCTTGGGTGGCTCTGGCCATTGGTCTTCGGGAGGTGCTCTGGTTGTGTTAGATTTGCAGTCTTTGTAATGTGTGTATCTCTCTGTGCCTCCAGCACACCACGAGGCTGTAAGGCTGCTGCTCTCCAAGGGTGTTCCTGTGGATCCTATCAACAGTCGTGGGACGCCGCTGCACTTGGCGGCAGCAATGGACCATGACCAGGCTGTGAAGATCCTGCTAGAGCACGGCGCTGATGTAAGATTCAAGTATCATTGTTACTTCTTTTTTCGCATCGTCAGTTCAGCAAATGGCACCAGCTAAAAAGTTTGATCTGGCTTGATAATCGATGGAATTGTTCCCTGTATCAGCTTCACTAGACTAATTTCAGTGACCTGGCTAGCTATCTTAACTGCTATTCATGTCCCTTTGCAGCCCAACAGAGTTGTCAATCCTGTTCTTTCACCTCTCATGGTGGCCTGCTGTGGCCAGTTCTTGAAATGCATGAAGCTACTGCTTGAGGTCCTGTTACTTATAGACTTAAACTTCTTGCTTGTGGATCATGTTCACTCAAACTCCTTGTATCCTCAATTCTGTAGGCTGGTGCTGATGTGAACTTCAAATTAAAGTACGTCTATGTGACCTGTTTTATTCCAGGCAGTTGATGATGGCCTAACAGACATTGTAAAGTTCTTGCTAGAGGCTGGAGCCGACCCTAACATTGATGACAAGGTAAATCATGGCTCTTTCTTTGTCCCTGCTGTTTATTTTCTTTCATGCTTAAATCTGAGGTATATGATCTCATCCTTTGCATATCTGATAGCTGGGTGGTAGAATAAAGCCAAGGTCTCTTGATATTTTGAGCTATTTTCAGTCCCTCTATAAATATCTCAATCTGTTCATATGTATTTTTGGATATTAATCGTTAGCCTTTGCTTTGTGGTGTGGAAAGGCCTATGGAGACCTGTGGACGGGTTAGGGCCATGTCAGAGCGGCATTCAGTTTTCATGTTCCATTCATGTATCAAAACAAATGTAAAACCCTGCATACTTCTCCTTATATGACAGAGCAACGCTCTTACTTATTCAAAATGCTTGTCTAGCACATCTACTATAGTTTCCAGCACTTATTCACTGACTGGGTTTTAGGAGGGAGCAATTCTGCTAGCTTTACTTCAAAGCTGCTCTATGTATTTAAAAACATATAGGATTATCAATGCCATTCGGTACGAATTCACAAATATCCTATTTTCAAAAAGTTTTTATTAAAAGAAAAAACTAGTTCTGTTCATATATCCTTTTCACCTTTCATGATGATCCTTTTCAGTTTTCTTGATGGACTGTATCACCACTTCCATTTGTCTTCACATTGCAGGCCGGGAAAATCCCAATCATGATAGCAGCTGCTTGTGAACAACGTGACCTTGTTGAAATTCTACTACCTCGAACAAAATCAATTCCATCTATGCCAGACTGGAGCGTTGATGGGATTATTAGAACTATGAAGTATCTACAATCTGAGGCTCAGGTATGCGAAAATCTTTCCAGAATGGAAACCTCTGGAGGTTCTCCTATGAAGTCTGCCGCCATTGCCCCCAGCCCCTTTGAGGCCGCCATCCAGGCCGTTGTCAATGACAATCTGCCCCTCCTTAGGGGTAAGCATGCACCCACTCTCACTCTTCCCTGTGCGGGCACTCTATCTGATCACTTTCCTTGTTTTGGTAGAAATGGCAAGCACTATGGACTTGCAGCAAGTGAGGGGCTTCAAGGGTCGGAACCTGCTCCACTATGCGGCGGCTGCAGGGCGGCTCGACATCTGCAGGTTCCTGATTGAGGAGTTATGTTTCAACACTAAAGCCACCTCTGCAGAATGTAATCTGACGCTCTGTCTCTCACTTAATCTTGTCTTATGGACTGAGTGGTAGTGATCTAGCTATGTCATTTGGTGTCAGATGACTACCACTGAGACGTTAGCTCTCCACTTGCGGATGAGACACCGATCCTTGTCGCCACTGACACCTTGGAGGACAGGACGGACAACGTTGTCCCTGTTCTGAGGTACCTTCTCGACCACGGTGGCGACCCAGCGGCGCCCAACGACAAGGGCTACATGCCACTGCACAATGCTGCGGAGTACGGTGCGTTCCTCACCTTGGTCTCAGGAATTTCTTGGAATGATATAGAAGACACTAGTATACAAACTAACTATTGATGCTTTGGAATTTCTCTGGTTGTGTTTGATTTGGAGTTTCTGTGCACTATGTATCTCTTTGAGCCTCCAGGGCACCACGAGGCTGTAAGGCTGCTGCTATCCATGGGTGTTCCTGTGGATCCTATCAACCATCGCGGGACGCCGCTGCACTTGGCTGCAGCGGAGGACCATGACCAAGCTGTGAAGATCCTGCTGGAGCATGGCGCTGATGTAAGCCGCAAGTATTACAGTCGCATTGTTGCATTAGGAATTCAGCACTTCTGAAGACATTATTTTAGCACCATCTGAAATTTTTGGTCTGGCTGTTGAGATTTCTCATTTGTTGTAGCTAGTTTAGAAGAACACTTGATGGTAACATTTTTGCATCATTTGTCAGTGATCTATCTATCTCTCATAACTGTTATTCACTTCTTTTTGCAGCCCAATAGAGTAGCCAATCGTGTTCTTTCACCACTCACGATGGCATGCTGTGGTCACTCCTTCAAATGCATAAAGCTATTGGTTGAAGTCCAGTAACTTGTTGACTTCAACTTCTTTATAGCATGCTTATGTTGTGAATCATGCGCATGTTCACTAAAGCTACTTATATTCTCAATTATGTAGGCTGGTGCTGATGTGAACTTGAAAGGTCCATCTGGGCAACCTGTGTTATTCATTGCAATTGGTGATGGCTTAACCGACATTGTCAAGTTGTTGCTAGAAGCTGGAGCTGACCCTAATATTCAAGATGTTGGTAATCAGGCTCTTAGTCGTCTCTGCTGTTTTTTTTTCCTTAGTTGTCTCTGCTGTTTTGTTTACATTCATGCTTTAATACAAGCTATACAATTTCATCGGCCTTTGCATATCTGATAGCTGGTGGGTGGTAGAATAAGCCAAGGTCCTTGAGGTTATGAGCTAGTTTCATGTTTTTATATTTTTTCATATGTATTTTCAGCAATTAATCTTTAGCTGTTGCTTTGTGGTCTTGAAAGCATATAAGTGTTTTCAATAGGTACAGAGCATACCATTGAAGTTATTTTACTATTCAAAACCTTTGTATAATTTTTGGACTTGACTAGATGGGGAGGCCTCTCCCGTTAAGCTTAACGGGAGAGCCCTCACTTGTTACTTTTTTTGGTGCTGATGTGAACTTGAAAGCCCCATATGGGCAACCTGTGTTATTCATTGCAATTGATGATGGCTTAACCGACATTGTCAAGTTCTTGCTAGAAGCTGGAGCTGACCCTAATATTCAAGATGGGGGTAATCAGGCTCTTAGTCGTCTCTGCTGTTTTTTTCCTTAGTTGTCTCTGCTGTTTTGTTTACATTCATGCTTTAATACAAGCTATACAATTTCATCGGCCTTTGCATATCTGATAGCTGGTGGGTGGTAGAATAAGCCAAGGTCCTTGAGGTTATGAGCTAGTTTCACTCCCCTCTAAATGTTTTTATGTTTTTCCATATGTATTTTTAGCAATTAATCTTTAGCTGTTGCTTTGTGGTCTTGAAAGCATATAAGTGTTTTCAATAGGTACAGAGCATACCATTGAAGTTATTTTACTATTCAAAACCTTTGTCTAGGCACATATGTAATTTTTGGACTTGACTAGATGGAGAGGCCTCTCCCGTTAAGCTTAACAGGAGAGCCCTCACTTGTTACCATTTTTTTTCACCTTTTGTTACTTTTTTGATTGGACAGTTGGGCTTGGTGTGCCGCACCTACCCTCTGCCGCCTGCTCCCGCCGCCGCCTGCGGCTGGCGGTGACTCGCCGTCGCGCCGCTTCGCCCTCCACCCACCCCCACCGTGCCACCCTGCCCTTTCTAACCACTGGGCTTGCTCACCCCCGCCGCTGGCACCGCCCAATCGGCCTCTCCCACTGCCCGGTGGGTGGCGTCCCCGCTGCCCCGCCTCGCCGCCGTCTCGCTCACCATCACCGCCGGTCAACCGGCTTCCCTGGTGATCCCTCTATTCCCGGAGAGCACAAACACACACCCCAAACCCAAACCCTAAACCCCAACCACGAACCTTACCTGTCGCCATGGCTTGATTTTGCTCTGATTTGCCGGAGTTCGCCCAACGAATCGAAGGAGAATGGACTCGCCCCCGCCTCCCCGCTTCGCCCCTGGCTCCGGCGGCTCGCCCCCGCTTCCACCGCCGCCCTCCACCACGGCCGACGCTAATCTCATCGGCGTTGTGCTGTGGTGGAGCCGACATGGATTTTTTTTTGAAGAGAGAGACAGAAGAAAGGAACTGAAGCTATGGAGGAGAAACACCAACAACACGAGAAGATAAGGTTTGGCGTGGGTGGGCGTCGGTGGCTGTGGGGCCCACCCATGTGGTGGCTCTCGGATTAAGGGGAAAAGGAGAGCTCTCTCGCATTAGATTATAGGATAATTTTTTCCAACACTTCACCACTGAATGGATTTAAGACATCAATTTTGCTAGGTTGCCTATGTATTAACAAAATGGAGCTATTAATGCCGTTGGTATAAATTCACGAATGGCTTAACTTTAAAAAATCATTATTTTGGTTAAGAGAAGAAAAGTTGTACCATTGATATATCTTTCACCTTTCTTGCGTACTGTGGACTGTATCACCACTTCCATTTTTGCTATTATAATGCAGTGTGGGAAATTCCCAATCATGCTGGCAGCAGCTCGTGAGCAACGTGAGCTTGTTGAAATTCTACTTCCTCGGACAAAACCAATTCCATCTGTGACAGACTGGAAAGTTGTTGGGATTATTAGAACTATGAAATATCTACAGTTTGAGCCTCAGGTGTGTTATGATTCTAAATTTGAATATAGAAGCAATCTTTGGTAACTGTACTGTTGGAACCTCTTGAAATATGGTTTGTGCATGAAACTGAACACGTGCAAATGTGTTTAGGAATCGGTGGCAGAACAAATCGCCGATGCCAAGACAGAAGGAAAGGAAGCATTTGCAAAGGGGGACTATGTTGCTGCAGTCTACTCCTATACCGAGGTATATCTTTGAACCAAAAATATACTTAATATTGTTATGATAATACAGAATGCTGCATGGTAAATATGTAGTTCTGAAATATCATACTCAGCAACACGATGGATGGGCCTTCGTTTTGCCTTGGCATGAGATAGCAAAGTTATCAAACTAATGCTAACAGAACCCACTGAATCAATTTATCGTTTCTCAAACAAGCCCTGAATACGAGTTCTTGCCCAATTGATCCATTCACTGTCCGTAAAACTGGTCCGTTTATAAACACTAGTGTAGAGGTCCTCCTGCTCATAGGACCAAAACCGCCCATCTCTTGAAGTTCTCTCCTTTTCATAGAAATTTGGTCTTTTATTCAAGGAATTCCGGGTACTCTTTGTAGATGGTCCTTTGTAGTTCACTTTAACCCTCTCCACAGTTTGAGATAGTTGGGGCAACTCTTCAAGGGCCTCAATTTTAAAATCTTCCCCTCAATAATGTCTGCTTCCGCCTCTGTTGCTTCCTCGTCAGCAGCCACCTCTATTGTTTCTATTATCACCAATACATGATTCCACGTGAGTAAGCAAAAAGTACAATCATTCAGATCTGTTCAGAGGACATGCTAAACCTGACAGCAAACTTCTAAAATCTATAACTCCTAAACCATCAGGCCTAAAATCATAAAATTTTAGGACAAGCAAAGACTTTCTATTTGACAAGCAAGTGGTACTTCACTTATATTAACACATATTCAAATGAGGGCTAAAGTAAAGATTAAAACTTGCATAAGCAACATAATCATGATTCATCATTTTAACATAAGAGCGTACATGCATGACATTCCAAAGCTCAACCCTTTCAAGCAATAGTTATCCCAAGTACACAATAGAGAGAGATGTCAATACTTACGCCATTATTACTCTTACTCAATATGAGATTGATTACTCCTGATGTATCTTTGAAACCATTCGTCATCGCTTGCCAACTACATTCATCAGTTGTCAGATTAGCTAGGTGCATGACCTGGTAAAACTTATCCTGGCTGCCCTCATGTGGCGATTCTGATAGCAAGACATCCATCCACACTGTAGAATACTTCTCAAATTCACACACATACTCACTGACCCACGTAACTACTAGGATGGTGCAAAAGGAATTGTCCTTGAGGATTTGATCTCTAGACTCTAAATTCCTTGCTGATAATAGCATGACATCACTTGTTCTTGGTGAATTCTTCCCTTTTGGTAGACAGAGCTTGACAATGTATTTATTTGGCACATCACAGTCTAGATTCCTACCATAATAATGCACACTTATGCCTTTGGATATGGTAACCATGGCTGATACGATTTGATGAAAGATTTCCTCTAGCATTGAACTGTGAAATGCTTCTGTATAGTGCTTGCAAGTTTGAAATTCCTTCGGGATTTCCTTCACCTGCATACAACAGCATGACAACCTTGACGTGGAGAATTAATCTGGAAAGACACTGAAAATCAAGGTCACTGTCTTCGTAGAGCTCTGCAAGGAGCTCACTATCTACACTAGACTCAACTGTTGTTATACAAAAAAAATGAACTAGAAAAGTTTCAGCAAGTAAATAAGCCAATGGAAACGAATCTAATGATGGCAGTGGATGTTGTACTAGACTCTTTGGTGATGCTGTACTGAACTTTTTGCAACTACTGAATGTCTAGGCAGTACAATCTGGCTAAAATAGTAAACAGTTGAGCGGAAGAGAAGCCAAAGAGTTGAGACATACGTGATGTAGCCGCCATGTGGATCCCCCAGCCCGAGGACGCCTCCTTCTGCAGCCTGCCGGGCACCGGCGGCGTCGACCTATCCAACCCCGGCGGCGTCGACCTATCCAATCCCGGCGCGTGTGACTCTGGTGGGCGGTGACGGAGCCCCGCGGTGACCTCAACGGACGGCGGCTGGCGCAGTGGTGCCCGCTTCTACTTTCGGCTTCTCCCCTGCCCCGTCTGGCGGCGGGATTGTTCACCCGATAGTAACCGGAATGTTCGGACGTCNTTAGAGTTAGAATTACAGGAGTTAGAATTTCTTAGTGTCTTTCTTAGTTAATGATGTTGAATTTTGAATTTGGATGTGGAATATTGGATGTGAAATGACAGTTGGTTGTTGAATGTGCTCGGCCATCGTGCCGCTTTTCGAATTGCAGGGTTTGGAAACCTCCCTTTGCAGGGGAGGTGCTGCCGAAATTTTCAATTTTTAACACTATTTTTTCTTTTTTTTTGGGCAGACGAGTGTCCCCTCCATCGAGGCCGGCCTACACCCCGCCGACTTTACACGGTGAGACAAACATGCTCTCTTTTCCTTTCTTGTTCATTGTTCACGTAACCATAGGCGTCTCCCGTTCGAAAGAGATACGGTTGGACATATGCAGATTTTTGCATATGTGTGACCGTATCTATTTCGAATTGTCCACGTTTTTTGGACAGCCCGAGGATGTGTAGATGGGTTTAGTTTTCATGGTCTACTCTTATCTGAGTCAGAATTTCGGCATCACCTCCCCGTTGTTCTCCGGATACACAATCTCCTTTCTAGGACGTGTATTTGGAGAACAGCGGGTAGGTGATGATTCGCGGGTATGTACCTGATCATATCTGGCTAGTGCTAGCAGAGTTGAGCAATTTCTTTCGCGTCCTTTGTCGAATTCGATTAATGGTGATCGAATTCGATTAATGGTGATCGAATTCGATAAATGGTCATCGAATTCGATTAATGGTGATCGAATCGGATAAACGGTCATCGAATTCGATTAACAGCCATCGAATGCGATTAACCGTCATCGAATTCGTTTAATGGTCATCGAATTCGATTAACGGTCATCGAATTTGATTAACGGTCATCGAATCGGATTAACGGGCATCGAATTCGATTAACGGCCATCGAATTCGTTTAATGGTCATCGAATTTGATTAACGGTCATCGAATCGGATTAACGTGCATCGAATTCGATTAACGGCCATCGAATTCGTTTAATGGTCATCCAATTTGATGACCAACATTACATGCAAAGACACGCATTACAGTTCAAGTTGATGACCCATACAGTTAAATCCAAGTTCACACAGTACTAACCAACATAGTTCAGTACTAATCCAAGTATGATCACTTCACCAACATAGTTCAGACTCGAACACAACTAGGCCACCATCAACCTGCTGCCCTGGAGGTGTGCATCACTTCAGCTTCCTGGAGGTGTTATATACAAGACATCACAGACCACCATCAATTTTTTTGGATTGCCTCTTGTAACCTGCAGCCCCTTTCCCCTTATTAGTTACTTCAGAATTATTACCATCTTTTTTTTTTTGAATTGCCTCTTTTTTTCTTAGTTGGAGGAGACTTACTTGTTTCAAATTCAGAACTTGATTGGAGAGGGGGATCAATACAATTGTAGTCATTCACTACCTCGTTGTCTTTGTTTTTGACCACCTTATTCCTCGTGGACCTGCGAGGTTCCATGCCTCCTTCCTGATCAGGTTTCTTGGCAGCTATGTTCTTCATAGCAGCTCCCTTAGCAGCAGGTTTCTTGGCTTTCTTCGTAGCAGCTCCCTTGGCAGCAGGTTTCTTGGCACCATCAGGATTCTTGGCAGCTATGGCAACTTCAGCATCACCTTCAACACCACTGATTTCAGTTGTGCCTTGGCAGCTTCCTTTGGGATTGCCAATAACTCTGTCAGAAGGGCTGCAGGAAGTCATTTCTTCACCCAATCGAGCAAGTCCAGCTATGTCAGAAGGTCTGCAGGAAGTCTCTTCTTCACCCAAGTTCACATCGGCTGATCGAGCAAGTCCAGCTATGTCAGAAGGTCTGCAGGAAGTCTCTTCTTCACCCAAGTTCACACCGGCTTCAACAGATTGAGCAAGTCCAGCTATGCATGCATCAATTTCTTCCGAGTCAATTCCAAGATTTGAAGCAAATGGCTGCACTGCAGAAAGGAGCCCACGCGCTTGATGGAGAAGTGGCATTGGCATGGGCATCTGCACTGCAGAAAGCACTCCAGAAGTTACCACGGCAGACATTGAATGTTCGGAGTCAGCTGGGGACTGGATATAAAGTCTTGATGATTCAGCATAGCAGGTCTCCTCCAGAGGTTTCAACTGAAATGGGAAATTGAAGAGAAGATGTAAGATTTGAAGCCAAGATTTGATAGCTCATATGCCAAACTTTTTCAGATTATACTTGCTTTAGAACAAAAGGAAACTGAAATGGGAAATTGAAGAGCATGCAGCTTGACACACAAAAGGAACCAGCTAAAGTAAAGCAAATTCTGGGTAACCTTGTATACTTTCAGATAAAGAGATGATCAATACCTTAAATTTGTCGAAGGTGACCCTGCCATCTCCATAGCGGCGCCTAGTGTTTTTAATACTATCCATCAAAGTCTGAATAGTAAACTGATTGATCCGAGGACACTTCTTGTCCACAATCTCTGTCAGCTTCATGTTATCAACAATGTATCTCTGCCAACCGAATATACAGTTAAACATGGCTCTAAACATGGCTCTATACACAGAAACAGAGAGCACCAGAATGCTTACCAGAAGTATTATTATGCAGCCACCTATAGTCATTGACTTGGATTTTTTTTCTGAAAATCATTGATAGACGACCTAAAGTTCTCGTAAACTATTGTACACCAGTCAAAGCCCTTGATTTTTGCAATGTCCTGTGTGTACATGACTCCATGTACGTTTACCTTGGGTTGAGTGGTAGGCATTAGAAATTTTGAAATCAAAATGAGGTAGAAACATTTGATCTTCAAATGTTTTTTGTCCTCTTCTTTCATCAACCTCAATATATTTTCAATTGACAGGTCGTTCTCGCCCAATTCATTTCGCAATCTAGCGAAGTCTTTGTGCTGTTGAGAATTGTATTTAAGGGGGGCCAGGGGGGATCACCACCTCGGGGCAGTCTAAGGAGATGATAGATCTCCTCTTCTGTGATGTATAGAACTACATCTTGCGACATTTTCACGACGATCCTTTTCTCTTCAAGAGAAACTTTTTTCAGAAACCAACGGGTTTCCTGGCGCTCGGAGATTGCACCCAACTTCAGTTCTAGAAAAGTTGAAAACCCATCGTCCCGGATCTGCTGAACCTCTTTATCATCAAGCAAATCCACTGCATCCATGACGTCTTTGGCATTGAAGCCAAAGTCAAGATTGCACCTGCCTGAGTCCTCATCAAAACCGTGTGAATGGCAAGAAGACATCTTTTTACCTGGAAAAAAGGCACATCAAATGAGGATATAATGAACTCATAAAAGTAAAAGTAGCTATAAAATGAAGATGAAGCATCTCTCTTAGTGCACACTGCACAGCCTAAATATGTTTGCATAGATATGTGATATGCATAAAGCAAGGGGCTCAGATAAGCATAGCATATAGCCACCAAACCTAAAACTTGGTTCTACACAGAGTAGGCCAAACACCTCACTGGGCATCCAAGACACCCAAAAACCACCCAAAAACTCTTCCAAAAACTAGTATGGTCTTTCAGAAACACATGTTGTGCATGGACTGGCTCATATTGTTTCTTGCCCTATAGGAGATTTCCCTCAGTGACATTTTCAGAGAAGTCATAGCTTCTCCAGTGATAATCAATTTTTAATGCTTTGTGTGTTGCCTATTCAAATCTCCCAGAAAGATTGATCTCATGAATCAATTGTTGGCATGCCAAGTTTATAGAAACATATATTGGCATCTATACTGTAGAACATGCGGCAAAAGCTTTGCCGTCCCTTCTAAAAAAAATCTATACTGTAATACCAAATAATCAGCTCATAATGCTAGTAGTATCAATTGGTCATGCAGGGCAACAGATCCTCATATAAGCAAACAGATTGGTCAGTACAAAGCTTTAATTTATCTAATCGTGCAAACCAACCAAAGCGTGATCTGCAGACTGGTTTTTCCTGGATGTTTGGATGGTCTGCATTATAACTGAACTTGACAAATCGCATCAGACCTCCCTGCTCCGCAACAACACAAAAACTGTTCTCATGTGCATCCAAAGCAGCTAGCAGCTACAGGAAGGACGAGCAGACCTATCAGAGGGGCTCGATCTAGGGTACAAATCTAATCTCTATTGTTAAATGGTAAGTGTGCACCCCCTATCATTTCGGATGAGGGAGTGGAGTAGCGAATCGAATACCTTGTCTTCCTTGTTGGCCGGAGATCGGAGAGCGGAGCAATCTTGAGGCTGAGCCGCCGTTGGTCAGGGTCGTCTTCCCCAGCCGCTGCCCGGACCTGACCACCGACGCGCCGGTCTCCGGATGGAGGGGATGGCTGCGACGGCGAGGAGGAGGAGCTCGACGCGGTCGCCGGGGAGCGAGGCGGCGGAGGGAAGAGGAAATCACCGCGGAGCTCAACCTAGGGTTGGAGAGCGGAGACTCGGGTTCAAAAAAAGGGGCAAGGGTTGTCGAGCCTATGAGCCGTTATTAGGGGCGAACTGGTGCTGTGGCCGTTTCGACCGGGCGTCGAAACGCCAAAACGAACGGGGAACTGACGGGCGGGGCCCGCGTGGCATAGAGTTGGAGGAGAAGGAGAGAGGGTGGCCGGCTTGAGCCAAACTGGGCCGAAACCAGAGAGAGAGGCCGACCGGGCCAAACTTCAGCATGCAATGCACATATAAAACACATATAAATTTACTTAGTCAACAAATAGTCAACCCGGGACAGTTGACAGAGTAAGTAGTCGATGGATTACTTTTCCCCTTGTCCCACTAGTTTCCTTACTTTAACGATATCTTTCACTTGTTTCCTTACTTTTGAGAGATCTTAGTAGTCGACGGAGTACTTTTCCTCTAATCCCACATGTTTGATCTTTTTTTATTTGAGAAATTCTTCGAGCATTTGATCTGCCCTGCCGGCCTTGGTCTGCAATGGCGTGGCCCGTTTTCAAGCTAGACCGAAAATAGATTGCACGTTCGTTTCGGCCTAGGAAGCAAAACTGACCCGACTTGGTTTCTCCCCTGCTCTAAAGAGCCATCCGCGTCTCAGGGAAATACAGCGCGCGGTGGCGGAAGGCGTCGACGCGTAGCCGAAGGGTCACCAGTCCCCGGGTCAACAAACAGTCAACCCGGGGTAGGTCAGCGTAGAAGGCAGTCCCTGAGTCAACAAACAGTCAACCCAGGATAGGTCGGCGTAGAAGACAGTCCCCGGGTCAACAAACAGTCAACCCGGGATAGTTGACGGAGTACTTTTCCCCCTTATCCCACTAGTTTCCTTACAGGTCATCAGTTAGGTACAGCTCGTCAGTTATTTCCTCAAGCTTCAAGCCCCATTTCAGGCGTATCAACCACAGATCCATTGCTGTTAGAGGGGGGGATGCAAATCGAAGACCCCCGTGACGAAACAGAACATTCAAGGATCGTTCCAAAGGCATCAAACACAGATCCATTGCTGTCAGCGGGGATGCAAATCAAAGCCCCCCTTCAGGACTTGCAAGGACCATCTCCAGATGTTATTCCTCTCGGCTCGCTGTGTTTTGAGTTCAAGCAATATAAGAAGTAAGTATACTTGAATTTAAGATTTATTCTCTTCCTTCTTGCAGTCATACTAATTGATGACATAATTGCTCTCAGAAAACCTGTTTCAATAGCAGCAGCACCTCCAATGATGACTGCTGCAGGAAACAGTAACCCTGAATTTAACCCTGCAATTGTATGGACCATCTCCAGATGTTATTCCTCTCGGCATAGTTCTCGATCTCCTCTTTGCTCAACCGGCCCTTGGCGGCGGCGTCGACGAGCCTCTCAGAGTCGGTGAACGCCACATACAACGACATTGTGCCCGTCCTGCCGCGACCCCGTTTATGATGTACCGTGCCCGTCCTATCGCGACCCCGTCGCAAAAACAAGTGCGGTTGCCCTGGTCGTTGGCGATGATCTCGACACGGTCATGCAGCCACACCGGCATAGTTCTCGAGCGAGTTCTTCTTATTGGTGATGGTGATCTTATTCATCTAGCCGGTGGTCTTGGAACATCGGAGTCGGTGAATGCCACATACCTCGGCGTTGTGGGGTTGCTCTGGCCGGTGGTCTTGGAGCATCGGAATCGGTGAACGCCACATAGTTCTCGAGCGAGTTCTTAGTGTCCATCTTCTTCTTGTGCTCCTCATTCTCGGCCTTGTACTTCTCTACCTCATGCACCATCTTCTCGATCTCCTCTTTGCTCAACCGGCCCTTGGCGGCGGCGTCGACGAGCCTCTCAGAGTCGGTGAATGCCACATACAACGACATTGTGCGGTTGCCCTGGTCGTTGGCGATGATCCCGACACGGTCATGCTGCCGATGCCCGTCCTGCCGCGACCCCGTCGGTGACATCCAGTGTCGGGCGCTGGAGAACACCATTGCTGGCAAGGCCGGATTTGACGACGTGACAAACTAGCACCCTCGAATTAGATATTTTCGAAAAACTAAAAGCCATCGTCAACAACAACTCCAGCCCACCCGACTCCAGCAAACAGGTTAGTAGTAGTGGGAGTTTCTTCTTCCATAGCATCTTCAGTATCTTCTTCGCTGTTCACGATCCTATCCTTGAAGGAGCTGTGTTTTTTACATAATTCCATGCATGCACAAGCTCTATTGTAAGTTTCACTTCAGACCATGACCATCATTCAACTTCACAGGTTCCTTTAACAGAGCACCCTTTCTGGACATCGGCACCGTTTCCTTTCGTCGAGCACCGTTTATCCTTGAGAGATCGTCGACGGAGTACTTTTCCTCTAATCCCACAAGTTTGATCTTTTTTTATTTGAGAAATTCTTCGAGCATTTGATCTGCCCTGCCGGCCTTGGTCTGCGATGGCGTGGCCCGTTTTCAAGCTAGACCGAAATTAGATTGCACGTTCGTTTCGGCCTAGGAAGCAAAACTGACCCGACTTGGTTTCTCCCCTGCTCTAGAGAGCCATCCGCGTCTCAGGGAAATACAGGCGCAGCGGCGGAAGGCGTCGACGCGTAGCCGAAGGGTCACTAGTCCCTAGGTCAACAAACAGTCAACCTGGTGTAGGTCAGCGTAGAAGGCAGTCTCCGAGTCAACAAACAGTCAACCCAGGATAGGTCGGCGTAGAAGACAGTCCCCGGGTCAACAAACAGTCAACCCGGGACAGTTGACGGAGTACTTTTCCCCCTTATCCCACTAGTGATCTTATTCATCTGGCCGGTGGTCTTGGAACATCGGAGTCGGTGTTTTAAAAGGGGACAGGACCGCCGTCCCTTCCGCCCGCCGGACTGGGCTCCGCCTCCTCCGCATCACCACCGCGACTACCGTGACCGCCACTACCAACACCACCAGTACCAGCCCCAGCACCAACGCTACCGCCCCGTTCAGCCGTTCCCTCCCCCTAAACCCTAAACCCTATTAGAGGGTTTAGATGGTGCTCATGCTTTTGCCTCTGCTTTAGATTTGCTTTCAAGTCATCCTAAGTAAAACAATAATGAAAAAGTTAGAACTGAATGAGAAATAAAAAACTGACATGTAACTTGCAAAGCAAGGAAACTAGTGGGATAAGGGGGAAAAGTACTCCGTCAACTGTCCCGGGTTGACTGTTTGTTGACCCGGGGACTGTCTTCTACGCCGACCTATCCTGGGTTGACTGTTTGTTGACTCAGGGACTGCCTTCTACGCTGACCTACCCCGGGTTGACTGTTTGTTGACCCGGGGACTGGTGACCCTTTGGCTACGCGTCGACGCCTTCCGCCACCGCGCGCTGTATTTCCCTGAGACGCGGATGGCTCTTTAGAGCAGGGGAGAAACCAAGTCGGGTCAGTTTTGCTTCCTAGGCCGAAACGAACGTGCAATCTATTTTCGGTCTAGCTTGAAAACGGGCCACGCCATTGCAGACCAAGGCCGGCAGGGCAGATCAAATGCTCGAAGAATTTCTCAAATAAAAAAAGATCAAACATGTGGGATTAGAGGAAAAGTACTCCGTCGACTACTAAGATCTCTCAAAAGTAAGGAAACAAGTGAAAGATATCGTTAAAGTAAGGAAACTAGTGGGACAAGGGGAAAAGTAATCCATCGACTACTTAGATTGTGACGAACCAGACGTCCCTGCGCTCGGATCTTGCGGTCACGTCGAGCTCGCCCATCACGCCGACGAGACCTTGATTTTCACGATTTCCTGGTTGTCTGTGCAGGTGGTGAAGAACTCCGCCTTCTTGGTCGAGATGGTGCTCATGCTTTCGCCTCTGCGTTAGATTTGCTTTCAAGTCATCCTCTCCTTAGATTTGCTTTCAAGTCCTCCTAAGTAAAAAAATAATGAAAAAGTTAGAACTGAATGAGAAATAAAAAACAGACATGTAACTTGCAAAGCAAGGAAACTAGTGGGATAAGGGGGAAAAGTACTCTGTCAACTGTCCCGGGTTGACTGTTTGTTGACCCGAGGACTGTCTTCTACGCCGACCTATCCTGGGTTGACTGTTTGTTGACTCGGGGACTGCCTTCTACGCTGTCCTACCCCGGGTTGACTGTTTGTTGACCCGGGGACTGGTGACCCTTCGGCTACGCGTCGACGCCTTCCGCCGCCGCGCGCTGTATTTCCCTGAGACGCGGATGGCTCTCTAGAGCAGGGGAGAAACCAAGTCGGGTCAGTTTTGCTTCCTAGGCCGAAACGAACGTGCAATCTATTTTCTGTCTAGCTTGAAAACGGGCCACGCCATTGCAGACCAAGGCCGGCAGGGCAGATCAAATGCTCGAAGAATTTCTCAAATAAAAGAAGATCAAACATGTGGGATTAGAGGAAAAGTACTCTGTCGACTACTAAGATCTCTCAAAAGTAAGGAAACAAGTGAAAGATATCGTTAAAGTAAGGAAACTAGTGGGACAAGGGGAAAAGTAATCCATCGACTACTTAGATTGTGACGAACCAGACGTCCCTACGCTCGGATCTTGCGGTCACGTCGAGCTCGCCCATCATGCCGACGAGACCTTGATTTTCACGATTTCCTGGTTGTCTGTGCAGGTGGTGAAGAACTCCACCTTCTTGGTCGAGATGGTGCTCATGCTTTCGCCTCTGCTTTAGATTTGCTTTCAAGTCATCCTCTGCTTAGATTTGCTTTCAAGTCCTCCTAAGTAAAAAAATAATGAAAAAGTTAGAACTGAATGAGAAATAAAAAACAGACATGTAACTTGCAAAGCAAGGAAACTAGTGGGATAAGGGGGAAAAGTACTCTGTCAACTGTCCCGGGTTGACTATTTGTTGACTAAGTAAATTTATATGTGTTTTATATGTGCATTGCATGCTGAAGTTTGGCCCGGTCGGCCTCTTTCTCTCTGGTTTCGGCCCAGTTTGGCTCAAGCCGGCCACCCTCTCTCCTTCTCCTCCAACTCTATGCCACGCGGGCCCCGCCCGTCAGTTCCCCGTTCGTTTTGGCGTTTCGACGCCCGGTCGAAACGGCCACAGCACCAGTTCGCCCCTAATAACGGCTCATAGGCTCGACAACCCTTGCCCCTTTTTTTCAACCCGAGTCTCCGCTCTCCAACCCTAGGTTGAGCTCCCCGGCGATTTCCTCTTCCCTCCGCCGCCTCGCTCCCCGGCGACCGCGTCGAGCTCCTCCTCCTCGCCGTCGCAGCCATCCCCTCCATCCGGAGACCGGCGCGTCGGTGGTCAGGTCCGGGC
>CM014272.1:5404977-5431768 GCA_004135705.1 Alloteropsis semialata
CCCCTTCTTCTCGAGAACCAGCTTGACCCCAAGCAGGAGCAAATGGAAACCTTTGTTGTAGAGGTAGAAGATCTTCCCAAGTGGCCAAGGATTTTGGTGTTGAGTTATGTTCCAAATTCACAGATAAAAGGCTAACTTCTGACGGAGCGTAGCGGAGGCCCGTCGCCGGAGGCTTGGGCCGGAGCGTAGCGGTACATCTCATATACCCTGTGTTAGGGTTTCCACCAGGGGGTTCGATCCATATTCTTGTAAGCCGCCGTCGTTGGCGTTGTAACCTGACTCTCAACATAGTGAAGTTCTTGCTGGCTGGCGCCCGTGGTTTTTTCCCTTCCGCATTGGTTGGGTTTTCCACGTTAAATCTCGTGTCCCCTTTGCGGTTTGATTTACTTGTTCCATCGATTTCTTCGCCATCGTTTATAACAAGTGGTATCAAGAGCTTTGTTCTCAGATCAGGGTTTCGCGATGTCGTCGTCGATGAAGTATGATCTACCGCTGTTGGATCGCAATACGAGGTTCTCGCTGTGGCAAGTCAAGATGCGGGCTGTTCTGGCGCAAACTCATGACCTAGATGAGGCGCTGGAAAACTTCGGGAAGAAGTCGGTCAAGGATCTGACCGATGAGGAGAAGCGCAAGGATCGTAAGGCTCTGTCCCTAATTCAGCTTCATCTATCTAATGATATCTTGCAAGAAGTGCTGCAGGAAAAGACTGCTGCATCACTGTGGCTCAAACTGGAATCGATCTGCATGTCGAAAGATCTTACCAGTAAGATGCATATGAAGATGAAGTTGTTCACTCTTAAGATGGAGGAGGGTGGTTCGGTGTTGAACCACATATCTGTTTTCAAGGAGATCGTTGCCGACCTAGTGTCGATGGAGGTGGAGTATGATGATGAGGATTTAGGCCTATTACTATTATGCTCTCTGCCCAGTTCGTTTGCTGGTTTTCGTGACACCATACTTCTAAGCCGTGATGAACTAACCGTTTCGGATGTTTATGAGGCACTCCAATCCAGGGAGAAGATGAGAGGCATGGTGCACTCTGATGGGTCGTCCACCAAGGGCGATGCATTGCATGTGAGAGGCAGAACCGAGCAGAGGTCCTCCAATGATAGCTACGATCGTTCCAAGAACCAAGAAAGCAGAGGCCGTTCAAAGTCCAAAACGCCCAAGAAGTTCTGTAAGTATTGTAAGAAGAAAACTCATTTTATTGAGGATTGTTTCAAGCTTAAGAACAAGGAGGCGAAGAAAAATTCAGATGGTAAGGTATCTGTTGCTTCTGGTGCTACTTCGGATTCAGGAGATTGTCTGGCTGTTCTTGCTGGTTGTGTTACGGGTCATGATGAATGGATACTTGATTCTGCATGTTCATTTCATATATGCACTAACAGAGATTGGTTTAGTTCCTATGAACCTATGCAGAAGGGAGATGTGGTGCGTATGGGAGACGATAACCCGTGTGAGATTGTGGGCATCGGCTCTGTTCAGATCAAGGCTCATGATGGCATGACACGTACCCTGCAAAATGTAAGGCACATACCAGCGATGACCAGAAATCTTATATCTATTAGCACTCTTGATGCAGAAGGTTTTAAATACTCCGGCTCTAATGGAGTATTGAAGGTATCAAAAGGTTCTCTTGTCTGTTTAGTTGGTGATATGAATTCTGCTAAGTTATATGTCCTTAGAGGAAGTACTTTACATGGTTCTGTTTCCGCTGCTGCTGCTGTTACTAATGCTGAACCTAGTAAGACTAACCTTTGGCATATGCGTCTTGGACATATGAGTGAACTTGGTATGGCAGAATTGATGAAAAGGAAGTTGCTGGATGGTTGTACTTTGAGTAGCAGGAAGTTCTGCGAGCATTGTATTTTTGGGAAGCATAAGAGGGTAAAATTCAATACCTCAGTTCATACCACCAAAGGTACTCTTGATTATGTACATGCTGACTTATGGGGTCCTTCTCGTAAGCCTTCTCTTGGTGGTGCTCGTTATATGCTTACCATTATTGATGATTACTCTAGAAAAGTATGGCCTTACTTTCTGAAAACTAAAGATGATACTTTTGCTGCATTTAAAGATTGGAAAGTGATGATAGAAAGGCAAACTGAAAAGAAGGTGAAGGTGCTTCGTACTGACAATGGTGGAGAATTTTGTTCTGCTGTTTTTAATAATTATTGCAGGCAAGAAGGCATTGTCAGGCATCACACCATACCGTATACTCCACAGCAAAACAGTGTGGCTGAGCGCATGAACAGAACCATCATCTCCATGCTGTCCAATGCGCGTATGAGCAAGCGTTTTTGGGCTGAAGCTGCTAACACCGCATGCTACTTGATAAACAGGTCGCCTTCTATCCCACTTGATAAGAAAACTCCTGTTGAGGTATGGTCTGGTACACCTGCTGATTATTCACAGTTGAAAGTTTTTGGCTGCACTGCTTATGCTCATGTTGATAATGGAAAATTAGAGCCTAGAGCTATTAAATGTCTTTTTCTTGGTTATGGTTCGGGAGTCAAAGGATATAAGTTGTGGAATCCCGAAACAGGAAAGACTTTCATGAGCAGGAGTGTTGTTTTCAATGAATCTGTGATGTTTACTGACAGCTCGTCCTCAGATTGTGTCCCAGATAATGTTGATAAAGAGATACAGCATATCAGTGTGCAGGTGGAGCATGTTGATGATGTGCAGGAGGAGCAGCATGTACATGGTGATGGTGGCGTGCAGGTGGATCCACCAGTTGATGATCAGGAAATTGATGTTGTGGATGATGAGGCTCATGATGATGATGTTCAGCACTTACCTCCTATTTTGCAGCCAGAGGAGGATGTTCCTATTGCTCATCGCAGACCAAAGAGGGGTTGTGGACCTAGACCCCGTCTTATTGAAGAATGTAATATGATTCATTATGCTTTGAGTTGTGCTGAACAGGTGGATAGCAGCTATGAGCCTGCAACATACTCTGAAGCCATTGCCTGTGTTGATCGCGAGAAGTGGATTGCAGCTATGCAGGATGAGATGCAGTCTCTCGAGAAGAACTGCACATGGGAGGTTGTGCCCTTGCCAAAGGGGAAGAAGCCTGTTCGCTGCAAGTGGATCTACAAGAGAAAGGAGGGTTTATCTCCTAGCGAGCCTCCAAAGTTTAAGGGAAGGTTAGTGGCAAAAGGTTTCAGTCAAATTCCTGGTGTTGATTATACTGATGTGTTCTCTCCGGTTGTAAAGCATAGCTCAATTCGCACTTTTCTTAGTATTGTTGCTTCACATGATCTTGAGCTTGAGCAGTTAGATGTGAAAACTGCATTCTTACATGGAGAGCTTGAGGAGGAAATTTACATGGACCAGCCTGAAGGGTTCATAGTGCCTGGCAAGGAGAATTATGTTTGCAAGTTGAAAAGGTCCTTGTATGGTTTGAAACAGTCCCCTCGTCAGTGGTATAAAAGGTTTGATTCATTTATGTTGTCACATGGTTTTAAGAGGTCAAAATATGATAGCTGTGTTTACATGAAGCATGTTAATGGATCACCTATATACTTGCTGTTATATGTTGATGACATGTTGATTGCTGCCAAGAGCAGGAAAGATATCACTACATTGAAGAAATTGTTGAGTAGTGAGTTCGACATGAAGGATCTTGGTGCTGCTAAGAAAATTCTAGGTATGGAAATTACTAGAGACCGAAAGGCTGGTTTATTGTTTCTTAGTCAGCATAATTACATTGACAAGGTTCTTCACCGTTTCAACATGCATGATGCAAAGTCTGTTAGTACTCCTATTGCACCTCACTTTAAATTGTCAGCTAAACAGTGTGCTAGTTCAGATGAGGATATTGAGTACATGTCAAAGGTTCCTTATTCCAGTGCTGTTGGTTCTTTGATGTATGCTATGGTTTGCTCTCGTCCGGATTTATCTTATGCTATGAGTTTGGTTAGCAGATATATGTCTAATCCTGGTNAACATGCATGATGCAAAGCCTGTTAGTACTCCTATTGCACCTCATTTTAAATTGTCAGCTAAACAGTGTGCTAGTTCAGATGAGGATATTGAGTACATGTCAAAGGTTCCTTATTCCAGTGCTGTTGGTTCTTTGATGTATGCTATGGTTTGCTCTCGTCCGGATTTATCTTATGCTATGAGTTTGGTTAGCAGATATATGTCTAATCCTGGTAAAGAACACTGGAGGGCAGTTCAGTGGATTTTCAGGTATCTCAGAGGGACGGCAGATTATTGTTTGAAGTTTGGCAGAACTGAAAAGGGACTTATTGGTTATGTTGACTCAGATTATGCTGGTGATTTGGATAAGCGAAGGTCTCTCACAGGTTATGTGTTCACTGTTGGCAGTTGTGCTGTGAGTTGGAAGGCTGTGTTGCAGCCTGTTGTTGCTTTATCTACTACTGAGGCGGAGTATATGGCTATTGCTGAAGCTACCAAAGAGTTGATTTGGTTGAAAGGATTGTTTGCAGAGCTTTGTGGAGTTGAATCTTGCATTAACCTATTTTCTGACAGTCAAAGTGCTATTTGTCTCACCAAAGATCAGGTGTTTCATGAGAGGACAAAGCACATTGAGGTCAAGTACCATTATGTTCGTGATGAGATCGAAAAGGGTAAGCTGAAGGTATGCAAGATTAGTACTCATGATAATCCTGCTGATATGTTAACAAAGCCTGTTCCTGTTGCTAAGTTTGAGCTTTGCTCAAGCTTAGTTGGCTTGATGGATTAGCCCAAGAGGCTGTTTGGCGCCAGAAGTATTTTGTTTCTTTGATGTGTTCAGGATGAAGGTGTTGATTTATGCTACAAGATGGAATTTGTCTCAAGGTGGAGTTTGTTGAGTTATGTTCCAAATTCACAGATAAAAGGCTAACTTCTGACGGAGCGTAGCGGAGGCCCGTCGCCGGAGGCTTGGGCCGGAGCGTAGCGGTACGGTACATCTTATATACCCTGTGTTAGGGTTTCCACCAGAGTTCGATCCATATTCTTGTAAGCCGCCGTCGTTGGCGTTGTAACCTGACTCTCGACATAGTGAAGTTCTTGCTGGCTGGCGCCCGTGGTTTTTCCCTTCCGCATTGGTTGGGTTTTCCACGTTAAATCTCGTGTCCCCTTTGCGGTTTGATTTACTTGTTCCATCGATTTCTTCGCCATCGTTCATAACACGAAGCACCTTGGTTTGTGCCGGCGTGGTGTTTTGTAGAGGAGAGAGATGGGAACACGGCGGCTACTGGCGTAGAGGGGGCCTGGGGGCAGTGCTTTATGCCTACGGCGACTGGCGAGAGACGCGAGGAGCGTGCGGGGAAGACAAGAAGACGGGCGGGACGGGACAGGCGAGGACGCACCGATGGACGCCACGTGGCTCGGAGGATGAGCCCACGGCTACTGCCTCTTCGTCTTTGCTGTTGCTAGCAGCGGATGAGACTACGAGCCCGCATTTGCTTTCACACTGGTACTAGGGGAATGAAAGTTGTAAATTGGAAAAAGTTTACTTAACCCCCTGCCGGGTATTCTACCCCCTGAACTATCCAAAACTATGCAAATAACTCTAGGGTGGTTTTAGAAACGGTTTTGCCTACGTGGCATTACACGTAGATGTGACGTGGCAACAACATGTTTAAAAGTCTATTTCACCCCCTAAACTTGTAAGATTTATGGACATAACCCCCTCAACTATATAACATGATACTTAGGCCCCCTGACCCCCGGACTGCTTTTGAACATTTTATTTTCTAATGTGGAGCACTACTTATTTAGGTTCTGCAGCTATTCGGAGATCGAAGGGAGATATTTTTCTTCGCTCTTAGGATAACCCAGGCAAATTCAACCTGCAACTTGGTCTTGAAGGAGTCCACAGTTGGGGTATAGCTCTGAAAATGAGGTCATTTTGGCGACGGACACCAGCGCCGGCCGACGGACACCGGAGCCGGCGCTCCGTAACCCCTGCGCCACTCAGTTGTGACGCGCGGGCCAGGAACGAACGAACTCCCCAGAGACGACGCCTTTCGTCCCTCTGCTCTACTGTCGAGCTGCAGCTCCTCTCCTCTGCGAGAAAGGAGTGCTTGCAGACTCACGGTATTGAATACTTGGGGGATTAAGTATCCTATTATGTAGTTGAGGAGGTTATATATATAAACCTCGATAGCATGGAGGTGAAATAGACTTTTAAACATTTAGTTTCCACGTCACATCCACGTGCAATGCCACGTAGGCAAAACCACTTTTGAAAACCATCCTAGGAGGTTATTTGCATGATTTTGGATAGTTCAGGGGTAGAGTACCCGGTTTTATAGTTGAGGGGGTTAAGTAGTCTTTTTCCTTGTAAATTAGTTTTTCCCTTCTTAGGTCGTGTCTAGTAGTAGTAGTAGTAGTAGGGAGTGGAAACTTGTCGGAAATGTCGCATTAAGTTTGAGGATGCTAATTAGAAGGACTAAACATGATCTAACTATAAAACTAATTACATAGATGGATGGGAAATCACGAGATGAACTATTAAGCCTAATTAATCCATCATTACAGATTGTTTACTGTAGCACCACATTGTCTAATCATGGTCTAATTAGGCTCAATAGATTCGTCTCGCGAATTTACCTGAGGTTATGAAATGGGTTTTGTCAATAATCTACGTTTAATACTCCTAATTAGTGGCACCACATTCGATGTGACTCGTGAATAGTTCAAACTTGCTCGTCTAAACAGGGCCTTAACAACACTGTGCGGTAAATTATCTGCTACTACATCATTCTACATGTAGTGTCTCCGAGCAATGTCTATTCTCTAGACACCTCCATTCTTCAGATGCGGGTACACCACTTGAAATTAATTAAACTCCAATTATTAACTGTACTAGAGAGATGACCCGCGCAATATCTATTTTTGCATCCTTTTGTTTTTCTTAAACTTATTGTTTTCTTGCCGGTGTCCTCTTGTTACACATTAAGCCCAGTTGTTGACAAAATAATTCAAGCATTGTCATAATATCTTTCTTCATTAAGACTACTTATTATCTTTGTTGCTCAATCTCTTATATGTATACTCTATATGTATGTCTTTGTTTATTTTTACTAAATAACTTTTATTGGAGTTATTTTTAGTTAATGGTATAATAAATTGGCAGTTTATCAGCTAAAAATAATTTCATATTTATGTTTATACAGTGACAATGACAGAATAATTAATGACTCAACTAATTTTATAGCAAAAAAAGATATATACTTTTTAGATAAAGCATGAGTATTTTGGTTAATTCTTTCTTTATGTAAGTAAATATTTTATTGATGTATTTTAGATTTTTAGGTTAAATTTTATGTAATGACACTGGTTGATAATTTTCAAAAGGATAAAGATATAGGAATGTTTTAGGCTAATTTTTATGTAATCATATTTGTGGATAATTTTTAAATAGTTATATGGGTATTTTAGGCTTTTTTTATGTAATTGTTTTCCTCCGATTAACATGAAAATTTCTATGTCTTAAAAGTGAATGTAACTTTTTAATGACATTGGTGGATGATTTTTAAAAATATATATGAACATTTTAGGCTATTGTTTATGTAATGGTAGTGGTGGTAATTTTTAAATAGTTATGAGGGTATTTTTGGCTAAATATTACGTAATGACAGTGGTGGGTAATTTTAATTTTTCTTAATTTCTCCAATTAATGTGAGAATTTACTCTAATTTTTATGTACTGACAATTATGGATAATTTTTAAATAGTTACATGGGTATTTTATGCTAATTTTTACGTAACGGCAGTTGTAATTTTTTCCCTCCGATTATTGTGGGAATTTCTATGTCTTAAGAGTGAACGTAACTTTTCTAATGACATTGGTGGATGATTTTTAAAAATATATGTGGATGTTTTAACCTATTTTTATGCAATGGCAGTGGTGGTAATTTTTAAATAGTTACGAGGTATTTTTGGCTAAATTTTACGTAATGTCAGTGGTGGGTAATTTTAGTTTTTCTTATTTTCTCCAATTAACGTAGGAATTTTTAGGCCTTGTTGTAATACTCCTATGTTAATAAGATCCTAAGCCTCATTTTTGGAGATATTATCTTGTCATTGAGAACATGGAGCAAGCACTAATGAGAGAGGAGTTAAAAGAGCTGAATGATCTCCAAGTTTGAGATCAGCTTAAGGTCTTGTAGTTTCTAATCTAAGTCCAACCAGCAAATGAATGTATAAGAGAAATTGGAGCTTTAAGTACCAGCAACAAAAGTTACATTTGGAGCTCAAAGAGTTTTCATGTGAAATCTAGAGAAACTTAGGTCTGAACCCGCTGCTGTCAAAAAGATTCAAAAAAAATTCAGAGTTTTGATCTGAGTTACTGGCCTCATATCTTTTAATTCTTTGAGAATTAGGTTCCGATGTTTATAAGTGAAATATAGCTCTATGATGCAGCTACAAATTTTGTATTTGGAGTTTGAAAAGTTTACATTCACAATATGGAGGAAAATCGGTCAGAACCTGCAGGTTCGCACGAGATTCAGAGATATGCCGAGTTTGGGGGACAGGACATTCAGTGGCCAATATCTCAAAATCTGTTGAGATATAGGCCAAGGTTATATTAAGAAAAATGAAGCTCGTTGTTTGGGCTACAACTTTCATTATTTGAGCTCAAAGAGTTTACATACAGAATTTGAAGAAAAATCTGAGTTAAGTGCTGGCCTGGACGAGTTTCAAAAAGAACAGTTCAGTCGTAAATCCGTTTAACGAGCTGATGTTCAGAGCTTCAGATCTCTTGATTCTTTGGGTTTTAGCAACAAGTTTTATAATGAGTTTTGCAGCTGGATGTTCCCTCTATAAGTTTTGTTTTGGGCAATGGTTTGGACGGCATATGAAATGGAGAGATCGGGAGTGAGTTTGGGGGCGGTTTCAGGCCGGTCGTCAGCTCGAGCTCGCAGAGCTCCGGTTGTCGCCGCCGCCCCACCGCTCATGGCCGTGCGCCAAAATTCGCGCGTGCCACGTGCCGGTGCGGGCGGGGAACAGCGCGTGGGCGGCAAGCAGCTGCTGGCCGATGCCGCCGCCCGCGCTGCTGGGAAAAGGGTCGGTCGAGCCAGCTCGCTCTCCCTCGCTTTTCTCGTCGCCGTCGCCTAATGCCGCCGCCACCAAAATTCGCCGTCGTTGCAACGCCATCGCCCGATTCCTCTTGCTCGCCAGTGCTCTAGCCCGACCCTTATACCATCAGCTCGTCCGTGCCCAACATCGTCGCCCGCAACTGCCGCGCCGCCGTTCTTCGCTCCGCAACCGCCGTCGCTGACCGAGCCACGGTGAGCTCCTACCTCTGGCCTGTCTCGTTGCCATCCAGTAGCATGGATGTGTTCCTGAGGTCCTCGTGATGCTCACCATCGGGTGTGTTGCCCGTTGCTATGTCTGGTTTGGCCGGAACGGTGGCTACGCCACCATGGCCGCCGGTTAGTTCGTCGTCGCCGCGGCTTGAGGCCGTTCCGTTCCTTGGAAGCCCCTGTTAGCGATAGGAGAGTGTGTCCTAGGTCTCGTAGAAGCCTTTGGTGTCATTTGTTGCCCCGAATCGTGGTTCTCGAGCCGGCACGGTGCTTCGTCGCCGTTGCCATGCGCTGTCGCCGCTGCCGCCACTTTTGCACCGCGGAGCAGCTGCGCCGGGGCGGGGTGAGGGCTGGAGCGGGTGCTCGTTTGTGTGGAACGTCTGGCCGTGGGGTTTGGGGTGTTGAGGGCCTCGCCATCGGCGGGTTAGCCGCCGGTAGGGCCGGTCCTGGCCGCGCTCGTGCACGAGCGTGTGTGCATGCGCGAAGAGGAAGAAAGAAGGGAGAGAGGAGCTGGGCTGGGCCGGGACCTATTGCCGACCAGCAGAGGGAAAGGCGAGAGGAAGGTGGGCCGGGCCCTTTTTGCCGGCCGGCAGGGGAGAAAGGTGGGCCGGGCCGGTTAACCAGAGGAGAAATAGGAAGGAGAAAAGGGAGATGGGCTGGGCCGTGAGAAGCCGAGGGAAGTGGGCCGGGCCCGCTAGTCAGTGAGGGGAAGAGCAGATTGGACTGCGGGTTTGTTTATGGAAAAAGCCAGGGGGTTTTCTAAAAAAACTGGGAAGTTTTAGGTTTTAATAGGTTTTTAGAAATGCATTTCAATAGGATTAATATTTAGAATTGCATATCTTTTTGTAGGAAGCTCTAAAATTAATGAAATAAAATTTATTGTATTAGTTGCATTTTTATGCATCTAGGTTATTACATAGTATATTAGATGTTTTTATATTTTTGCCCTTGATTATTAGAATGGGTTTAAGGGCTTGTTTAATTAGAAAAATATGTTTTTATTAGATATTCTTTTATTTATAATCCTTGATTAAGTTAATTAATTCTTTTTTGCTGAGTAGGTGTTTTACAAAGGTTTAGGGTGGTTAAGGGTCTCTAATTTAAAGTTACAGCCTGTTCGGTTGGCTGGTAGCTGGTGGCTGGTGGCTGGTTTGTTGTGAGACTGAAGTACTGCTGGCTGGCTGATGGCTGGTAGCTGGTGCTGATTTGTTGTGAGACTGAAGTACTGCTGGCTGGTGGCTGATAAGCCAAGCGAACAGGCTGGTTTTTGCATCATATCGTGTAGACCAAGATTCACTGCAGCCGGAGCTGGTGGAGGTCCCTGACGACGTCCAAGAGGGAGACGAGGTGGTGTTCGAGGCAGAGGCCGAGACAGTACCGCAAGCTCCAGAAGCCCCAGTAGCTGCAGAGCCCAAGATCAGTGAGCCAGGCAAGCCCTGGAGCATACTTGTCCCAGTGCTAACTTGAGTAATACTGTTATGAATGAGCCTATGTTTGTGCATTAGATTAGGAGTTGAGTGAATCCTATTTTAATGCATGGTCCATCCTTGATTAGAGCATCTCTGCCACCTTTTCAAAAAGATAGAGTAGAATTGCTTAGACCTGCTTACTCCATTAGAAGTCAGGTGATTCCTGGTCACCTGCACTCTAGGACTACTTGTTTTAAGAATTAAAATATGATTAGTGAGGCTTGAGTAATATTGGGCAGGACAAGAATGGGAGAATGATAATATGTTGGATGCTTTGGTTAGTATAAGCTAGTCTTGCCCACTTAATGAACTTAGGTCCCATGAGGTTTGCCTGAGGTCAAGCTTTGAACGTACTGGGCACATACCGGTATAGGGACCCGGGAAACTGATGTACTGCTGTGGTACTAACGGTTGAACTGTGGCCCACCGTGTCTGGCGTGGAATGTGGGCGGGGTCGTAGTCAGTAACCCAGATGCCTTTGCCCGGGCACTGTGTAGGTATTGGGGATGCGACTCCAGGCTATGTGGGCTCAGTTTAGGCAATGGTGGCCGCAGTGGGAAAGGTAGCTTCGTGTGGCCTTCTGGGGGCGCGCACGCGGCGTGTGACTCAGGTTATCCCTACAGGGTTAAAAATCGATTCGAATCGCCGAGTGTCACGGTTTTGATACATACTTGATCACTGTCAAACTATTTATGTCGTTGCTTGTGCTCACTTGAATACTTCACATTATGTTTTGATAGTTATATAGTTGCTTGATTGGCTTAGTCTGGCATGGCTAACCTAGAGGTATAGGCTAATAATTTAACGGGTTAAAATTTAAGCAATCAAGATGATAACTTAGTAAGCTATGGCCTCGCAAGAGTTGTTTGCTTCTCCTTGAACCTTAAAAGCCTTGCATGCCCTTGACTCCCTTTAGAATAGTTTGTCGGGTAAGTCTGGCTGAGTACTTTTGTACTCAGGGTTGTTTGACCCTTGTTGCAATTGAGCCCGAGGAGTAGCTCTTGTCGCTGGCGCCGTGGTGGTCCGACGATCAGACATGTCCGGGCACGACATGATCTGATGTTAGTTTGTTTAATTACCTTGTAAACCTGTTGCTGAACTTAGTACCTGTATTATGTTGTTTAAATTTGAGCTACTCTGGTTTGTATAACTCTTATCTATCTGTGTTGTATATATTTGTCTGTGCAATGTCTGTGATATTTTCTCTGGTGTTGGGATCTTGAGTATTTGTGATGAGACAGCTGACAGTGAATGATTCGGGTTGTCTCGGAGACACTCGATGGAACTTCGGACTTATGCTGACCGAGGTGTGTGACGTGTTAGTGTCTTACACTACAGATCACACCTGAGTCAGTTTAAGTAGGACTGTTCCGTCACACTTGTGAGCGAACGTAAAGGCTCTGTTTGTTGGTCAAATACTAAGATAATAGATTTATGTGCCCTCGATTTTGTAGTCTTAGTATGCCTACTTAAAAAATTATTAAAGCCAAATGAAAGTGCAGCTAGAGACTACCTCAATTCTCTTATACTCTTGAGAGAAATTTTACTATGGTTGAAACAAACGAGGATCGTCCACCAGACTAAATTCGATAGTTGAGACATAAGAGGTACCAAGTGGTACCTATAAGAAAGGTACCAAACGGTACCAAAATAGGTACGACCTATCGAAAATACTCCCATGCAGTTAAATTTCGGTACCTCATGGTAGCTTACCAAAACAGGAAAGTACCTCCTGGTACCTCACAAATTCCCATGCAGTTACAGGAAGAATTTTACGATGGTTGAAAAGGTACCACGAGATACCTTTCCTATTTTGGTAAGATACCTGAAGATACTAGGAGATACCTTTCCAATTTCGACATCGGTCCCATCTATTTCGGTACCGGTCCCACCTATTTTGGTACCGTTTGGTACCTTTTTCTAGGAGCCTCTTGGTACCTCCAAGTATATTTTATGTTTCAACCGTTGAATTTAGCTTGATGGACGGTCCTAATTTGTTTCAACCATTGTAAAATTCCACGATCAGAGCAGGGGCAAATAATAAAAGCTAAAAGGCAATACTATCACGTTAAAGCTTAGAGGTTATAGATGCACCAGCAAGCTTGCAAGTGTCATACCCAATCAAATTCGTCAAACCAAGATTTAATTTACTAGCAACAGTACATTACTAGAAGTAACAATAAGACCATTCAGAAAAATATAATATAAATAGTACTTGTTCACCGAGATATGCTTCCTGCCAAAGGCAGGTAGCCATAAAACATTTGAAAGCTTATTGCAAAAGAGAAACAGTCAAGCGTAGCTCGGGACAAGTCTTTGCAGCAGTACATTGCCACTCGATACATTATAAGCCCTACAGTGTTATATGGTGTCTTTAATCTGAGACACATGTAAACAGATGCAGCAGTTCAAGGGTAGATCTGTTCTTTGGAGTGGGAAGCACAACCCAGAGCCTCAATTGCCTCCCTGCAAGTTTCAAGAAACAATGGCCTGACAATACTGTTCGTAGAAAATAAAACTCTGAGAGAAGAGCTGCAACTCATATGTTCATATACTTCAACAAATAAAATTCCCAATTAGGGATATTACTGAAAAACAGTATATAGATGGAAACAATCAAACAAGAGCATTGCCTTAACGCTGTCTTGATCTCCTCATTTGAAGGGTCAAGACTCAGTGCCTTCACGAATAATGCGTTAGCTGCTCCTTTGTAGTTCTAGCCATATAGAGAAACAGAAAGGGTAAGATACGAGTGGAATTTAGATTATATAACGATGCTAAAATTGATGCAGCTACCACACTCTGCAGTATATGTACCTTCAGCAAGCTGAGAGCTGCGCCCTCACGGTACTATGCCTTTGGCCAACGTGGACGTACCATTTTGTATTGTTGAGCATCTAACAGAGCTAGCTCTGCATCTCCCAACCGCAACCAGCATAGGCTTCTGTTGGAAAGCAAGGTAGCATCAAGTGGATCTGCAAGCATCGCCTGCATCCACAGGAGACGAGGTGACATTGTAAGTTAGTGTAACTTAACAGGATTTTATAGCTTTAGGTTAACTTAACAGCATATTAACTTACAATCTTTTATGAAAAAGAGGCCACTTGAAGATAAACTCTTGTTCAATCAAATGTAATGGAGCATTAACTCTAACTTATGCAAGGGATGGCAGAGAAATTAATAAGCAGGCGGAAAGCAACTCAGCCTCCAAAGCATGATGTTCCATCAGGCATTACATGACATTTTTATTCTTTCAGTTTAGTATTCACTTCCGATTGGTTTAGACATTTACCAGTCCATAGAAGTAGCTTGCTCCAAGATAGTCCCGCTTTGCAAAAGCTTCATTTCCTCGTGGTTTCGCTGCTAGTATATGTTCTTTCATCGAATCATACTACAAACATGGAAAAATTAGCAACTACCAGTAATACAGGTCATACTTAAAAAAGAGACCAGCTAGTTAATAATTAAATATATACCTTATCCTTGGAAGGCATATGTCTTATAGCAGTAATTATTCCATCAACACTCCAGTTGGGCAGAGATACAATTGGTTTTGTTTTAGAAAAGAGAATTTCAACAAGATCACCACGTCGTCCATCACGTGCTGCGTACATGATTGGAATTTCCCCAAACTACATTGTAAAGACAAAAGTTAATAATATCCACAGAAGTTGATTACAGACTTACAGTACACTACTTGCTCGACTTACAAAGAATCGATATTCCTTAAAAGTACTTCCAATGTCGTGATGCAAGGGGCCAAGCAATTGAACCTCAGCAAAATAAGAAGATCAAAATGAACCTATAAGACACTTACAGCATCAGAAATGTTGGGGTTAGCTCCAGCCTTTAGCAAGAACTTAACAATGTCAGTTGAGCCATCCATGGCTGCCTTCATTAAAGGGGTTGATCGTCCATATGGACTTTTAAAGTTCAAATCAGAACCAGCCTGTATATAGAATTGGCAATGCAAAGCTTAGGTAGCTTTAGACATATTTTCAACGTGTAAACATGGACAGCACGTTCAACTAAACTAATAGTTGAAGCAACTAACATAAGAGAGTACACGAAGTTTAAGTGAATAAATGTAACTGTACCTCAACCAATAGCTTGATGCATTTCAAGGAACCTGCAAAGCTTGCCACGATGAGCGGTGACAAAATATTACAGGCAACTCTGTTGGGCTGCAAGTGAAACGAAACCAAGTTTTAGTACTAGTCACGTGCCAGATCACTCAAAACATGGTTCAAATAAGAAGCCAACCGTGTATGCTGAAGGACCTCACACAATGAACTAGCTAGATGTTGTCATGTCATGCTGAAAGACGATGTGCCCATCCATTTTTTTTGAGGGTCAACGGGGAGGAAAGTGTCCCCACCTGATTCATTCAAAGGGGTTTTGGGCCTTTTGGCAACCCAAAGCCTTGTACAGCATGCTTTTCAGCACATAAAAGGAGAAGGCAAAAAACTTAGCTAGTTTTTTTTTTTGTGCGAAAGACCAGACGCATACACTCACACACGCATGCACACTCACCCCTATGAATACACGCACGCAAACCTTACCCCTATGAGCACCTCCGAGAGACTGGACCGGCTGTTCCGATCTTGAGATTGACGAAGTCACCACAGATGCCTCGCTATCGATGGGCACGTCGCCTACCACTGAAAGAAAAGCGCCGGTTAAATCCTGGAATAAATCCAAGAAAATGTGACACCCGTGCCGAGTGGGAGACTTGAACCTGGGTGGGCAAGTTCCACCACAAGGAACCTAGCCAACTAAGCCTACCACTGAAAGAAACTTAGCTAGTTTGTTACATTGAACACATCATTTGGCACCAGGCATCCACAACTGGCCTGTCTTCAACAGACCACCTGCAGCTCCAGAGTCTCGCATCCTCTTGGCATGCTCTCCAGAGTGTCGCTGAAGGCCGTCTCGCCCTGGAACACCAACGTGTTCCTATGTTTCCACAAATTCCAGCTGATTAGCAGCAGCAACACATCGAAGTGTTTGGTGGGGATGGCTGCCGGTCTGTCAAGCTTCCATAGCTCGCGTACCGTGCAGCTGGAGCTGTTGATCCCCAAGGTACTCCAGATAAGCGAAGCAAACGAGCAGTGGAGGATCAGATGTTCGCAGGTTTCCTCTGGGTGCTGACACAGCTCGCATTGCGTGGATTCCAGCACCTGCTTCTTTACAAGGTTGGATCCGCACTGAATGCGTTCTTGCACTAGGAGCCAGCCGAAGTATTGCACACTTGGAGGTGCCCTGTTTCTCCAGACGAAGTCGTAGAAGCTGCAGCGGGAGGGGCCAGTGACAGACATCAGCAGTTGGTAACACTGGATTGGCTCGCAGAACTTGTTAGTCGTCGGCCAAGGGAGATGATCGGCAGTCATTCGCAGCATTGAGGCGAACTTGCTGGATCAGTGCCTGGGCTTCACGTAGTTCTTGTTGTGCTACTCTGGTGATGCGGGGCGCGAGATGTCTGTCCAGGCCGTTGCTGACGATGTCCGCCACCAACACCTCCCGGTCGGCAGCATGGCTGAACAGCAATGGAAAGTGCTCCGCCAGCCTCCCCATGGACAACCACTGGTCTAGCTAGAAGGCAGTGTTCTGGCCGTTGTTCACCTGGCAAATGGTGACCGCCCTATACATGGGGGCGAGTTCGGCGAGGTCGTACCAGTGCACGCCGGCGATGTCGCCCTACAGGGTGACCATGTTGATGCGCCTGCTTATCCAGCGTGCCCAAGCAGATTCGCCGGGGTTTTGTAGCCGATGTAGTAGCTTCAGGAGGAGGCACTTATTCTGAGTTGCCAAATTCTTGATACCCATTCCGCCCTGCATTCTTGTTTGGCACACGAGCACCCAGGCGAGCAAGCATTGGGCACCAGAGACAGCCTCCTCGCCGCTCCAGAGGAACGCACGCCGTCTGTTGTCCACGGCGTCCAGTACTCCCTGGGGTAGCATCATTGCCGACATGGCATAGGTGACTTGGCTGTCAAGCACCGAGTTAACAAGGACAGCGCGCCCCATTTGGTTGAGCAGTGCGGCTTGCCAGCCGCTAAGATAGCGATCCGCTTTCCCAATTGGCGGACTGAATGCCGAGAGCCGAAGTTTTTCGTTGGACAGCGGCAGTCCCAGATACGTCTGTGGGAAAAAAGTGCCAGTTTCACACCCCAGGATCCCACTCAACTATACCATCATCGTCGTGCTGACAAGCATTAACAGCAACAAGATCACGTGGGAAGTATCTGCTTACATCAATAACAAGGCATCTGCTATGACTATGACTTCATCAATGTAAGATCATTCAATCTCAGGTGCTCATAGGAATATGGTGAGGTTTTGCTTCTATGTAATGTACTCATAGGAACGAATATGTGTACGTGTATGTGATGGTTTGCATATGTTTACGTGTATGTGATGGTTTATAATGTACTCATAGGAATGAATATGGTACCTATCCAATTGAATTAACAGCAACAAGATCACGTGGGAAGTATCTGCTTACATCAGCACCATGCTCCAGCAGGACTTTCACAGCCTGATCATGGCCATTCCCAGCAGCCAAGATCAGTGGCGTTTCATGACGAATGTTGAGGGGATCCACTTCAACACCCCTGGACAGCAGCAGTTTTACAACCTTGTAGTGTCCTGTAGGTACAAAGGGATTGAGATAGAACGCTCTAATTAAGCTAGGGAGCCCATGGGGAACTGACGGCGGCGTGTCGCATCAATAAAAGGCGGAAGAGGAACGCATGCACGCACCGTTGTGTGCCGCATTGTGCAGAGGAGTGACACCCATGGCGTCATGCATTTCGACTACTGCTGAGTTTTTTTCGAACGAACCGGCATGAGATTGTGCCAATTTCATTGATAAAGAAGGGTACCACTGCTGAGTTGCCACCGTGGTCGATAAGGTACCTCACAACGCTAGCTTTCCCGACAGCCGCGGCTGTGGCAGAACCGCCCAAATTAAACCGGCTTAAGTGTATTGACACTCATTTTAAATAAATAATCACGTCTGCATGCACTTAAAACGGTCTAATCTGGCAGTCTGATTCCTCCACCAGGAACCTACAGATTTCCAGGCGACCATTGGCAGCGGCCAAGTGCAGCAATTTCCCCGCACTGGGGTCCTTGGCTTCCCGCATGTCCATCTTGCTCGCCATTTCTATCAAAGAGGGGAGAGATTTAGCAAGGAATTTCATCCCGTGGGATGACCGAGCCCAAGTTATTAATTGAAGATGCATGCGGCGATGATCGTTCGCGAACTTGGGAAGGAATGGAACGATGACAAGTTGGCGGCCGGCGCCGGATCCTTACACTTGAGGAGGCGGAGGTTGCCGTCGACGGTGGCCTGGATGGCTACAGCAGCAGAGAGGTTCAAGGCCATGGTGTCGGCGTTTCAATGGCCTTCAGGCACCGCAAGTAGGGGTGGGTAAAAAAAACACCGAAGCCGAACACTGAACTGAACCCGAAGCCGAGGAACCGATTTTCTCGGTTTCTTCGGTTTATGGTGATCGGTTTGGCTCCAGAATCAGCGTAGATCGGTCTTTGGTGATCGGTTCGGTTGTGGACTCGTGAACACCGAACAGACCGAAGAACCGAGGTTTTAGTCCACGCCAGCGCCACCCTTGAAAGGCCAAAGGTCCAGCATACTCGGCCCAAAGCCCACCACGGCAGCACACATGTATATAAAATGGCCCTCGGCCTCCCGCACGGCCGCACCCTTCGGTCAAACCCTAAACTCAGCATTTGCTCCCATCCATCCCAACTGCGGCGGCGGCGGATGACGAGTGCTAGCAGCGGAAGGCATCTCCCTTCTCAGAGTCATCGTCGTCTCGCACAAGTCCGCCTCCGTGGCGCAGCAAAGACGAGGATGTAGCGGCCAGCAGCTCACCCGTTTCTAGCCTCTCTCATTTTACTCGTTTATTGATGCTCCTCGTTTGTGGTCGCTTCTGAATCTTCTGAGCCCTATTGCTTCTATGCTCGAGACATACTGATTGCTCCAGGTGCTAGTGCAAGCTGTCTAAATGTTTCAATCCATTCAACATTGTTTGATTTATTTAATTAATTGTTCATTGCAACTATCATTTCAACAATAAATCTGCTGAGATTTATCGTCAGGGACTATTTTCGGTGAAACCGAACACCGAACCGACTAACCCGAAAACCGAAGTAGTCGATTTCTATTTTTCTATGAACTAGTTCGGTTGTCATTTTCTAGAAACCGAAATTTCTATACACCGAACAAACCGAATGCCCACCCCTAACCGCAAGGTTGGAGAGAGATTGAGAGGAGAAACCGAGTGGTTGGGCTTCGTAGGTCGTACTGGCAGATGGGGCGGTACGTGTTTAATGCCGGGAGCCGGCGGGGTGTGTCGTCGGGGAAGACGAGACGCCCGCCAGACGAGGGGACGGCATGGTGGCATGGGCACTTCTCCAGGACGCGCCGATAGACGCCACATGGTCTGAGAGTACGGCTACTGTCTCTTGCCCTTAGGCCTTGTTTAGTTCGGGAGCTCAAACTTGCAAATTTGATTGTAGCAATTTTAAATCTAAGATTAGGAGGCCTAAACATGATCTAATTATAAAACTAAATACACGGATGGACGGAAAATCGCGAGACGAATCTATTAAGCCTAATTAATCCGTCATTAGAGATTGTTTACTGTGGCACGACGTTGTCTAATCATGGCCTAATTAAGCTCATTAGATTCGTCTCGCAAAGTTACCTGGGGGTTATGGAATGAGTTTTGTCATTAACACATGTTTACTACTCCATGCATGTAAGATTCCTTTTGATGAATAGTGAAGTTTGAAAAGTTGGAGGCAACTAAACAAGGCCTTAGCTTTTATACAGTGCCAGTTTTCATTTTGACTGCGACTGATGTTGTACTTGGAGGTGATGAGGAGCTGCCCCCTGCCAATGGACCTGCACATCCACTCCCTTTTCCTGCTGATGCCTGGATGCCACCGGTTAATGAGGGTTTATCTGGGGCTTCTTCTGCTGCTGGTGGTCCTGGCTATGTTCCTGCTCAACAGGAGGATTTTTCCATGAATGAGATGCAGCACGAGGAGCATGAAGTTCAGCTTGAGGACCATGAAGTTCAGCATGAAGTGCCAGTTGAGGTTGATCCAGTGCCAATTGAGGTTGATCCAGTGTCAGTTGAGGTTGACCCAGTGGAGCTTTCACCGGCAGCTAGAGATTTTGAAGCTTCTGGGGGTATCATCAGAGCTGCTAATGTTGAGGAGAGGGTCCCAGTTGAGAATGAAACCCTTGTCCCCCTAAGAGCTATTCTGGATAAGGTGATCTCTTCTATCTATCCTGTCAATCCACCTTTCAATTCTTTTGAACATGTTAATCGTCTCGTGATCAATCTTGATGCACATGTCCCTTCCTTCTTTGCCTCAACTGAATCTTTCTGGCAATTGGCCAAAATTCTGGTGGATCCTTTGGAACAGGGCAAAGAACCTCTGTCTGATAATGATGATGAGGTGAAGATCCTTGATGAGATGCCGGTGCCCAAGTCTGCCCGCAAGAGGAGGGGGAAGAGGCTTCGCAGCCCTCTGGATTCCAAGTTCCTGCGTAGAAGCACCAGGATCAACAAGAACCTCAGGGGCTTCAAGGACCTAGACAGTGCTGCTGAACATGAGGCTCAACAGGAGGTTGAGGTTGCTGCACCAACTGACTCTGTTATGGAACCTGAGCCAATTGAGGTGGAGGTCGAGGATGCAGGACCACTAGCACTTGTTCCTGTTTATCAAGGTGGGGCGGCTGATGGCTCCACGGTGGCTCCACATCTCTCCACTGACATGGTCCAAGCTATTGGCACTGGGTTTCTTAAGATGCAGCCTGCGGCTGTGTCTAATGCTGCTCTCCTAGCGTCTGATGATGAATAAATGTAATAGGAATAGTGGCCTGAGCTGGGTCTTGTTTAACCAGCTCCTCTTTTGGTGTGTCTGCTCTTCACGAGCTTGCTCTGAACTTTGGTCGTGTGTTACTTTTCCTTGCAACTTAATGGTTAAGCCTGCCCTGTGGGCTTTCCTTTATTCAGTTCTGGCTCCTTGCAAATCTTTCTCTCATATCTTTGGTGATGGTGAAATGCACAAATGTTTGTGTGGTTGCTGGTCCTTTCCCATTGTTTCCTATGAATAATCACAATACTAATAATCAAACTAGATCTTGAAGTATTCTCTCTTGGAATGTGAGGGGAATTAACTCACGGGAAAAATGGGATCATATTAGAAATAAAATTACTGAAAGTGGAGCGTCGATTATTTGCCTCCAAGAAACTAAAAGAGAGTTTTTTTGACCAAGCCTATATCTCAAAGTTTTGTCCCAGATACATTAATCAGTTTGCCTTTGTGTCATCAGTTGGAACCTCAGGTGGTTTGTTGGTTCGTTGGAATGGCAATATGTTCACTGGGAATGTTATTCAAGAGAATAATTTTGCTGTCACTATAAAGTTCAGCTCCTCTTTGTCTGGAGCTTCTTTTCATCTCAGTAACATTTATGGCCCTTGCTCGGCACCAGAGAAGGCAGATTTCATCTTCTGGTTGTATAACTTTGATAATTCAGCTCTGGATGACTGGATTCTGATGGGGGACTTCAACTTAATTAGATCTACAAATGACAGGAACAAGCCAGGCGGTAATATTAATGATATGTTTGTCTTTAATGATCTCATTCAGCATCTGGACTTGGTGGATATCCCATTTGAAGGCCGGCAGTTTACTTGGAGCAGTATGCAAGATGACCCTCTGCTTGAGAAACTTGACTGGGTTTTCACATCTTCTTCTTGGACTTTGTCATACCCAGCCACCTGTGTGAAGCCCTTGTCAAGGCCCATCTCTGATCACATTCCTTATGTGGTTAAAATTGATTCTCATATCCCCAAGGCATCTTTATTCAGATTTGAGAATTATTGGGTGGATTTCCCTGGATTTTTGGATACTGTCAAGGATCATTGTCACTCTAATCCATTTTATGCTAACATGGCCAGAACCATTAGTGGTAAATTTAAGTAGCTGAGAAAAGGACTTAAACGATGGAGCAAAGAATTGTCTAGGCTAAATTCTCTCATCAATAACAGCAGTTGGGTGATTGCTTTCCTCGATGGTTTGGAGGAGCAAAGGAGTTTAAGTCTGGTGGAATCAAATTTTAGAAAACTGGTTAAAAAACACTTACAGAGTCTGCTTGATGCTAAAAGGACTTATTGGAAGCAAAGATCCACTGTGAGGTGGGTTAAATTTGGTGATGAAAACTCCAAGTTATTCCAAGCTATGGCCACTCACTCCTTCAGAAGAAATTCCATTGCCTCTCTTATTGCAGAAGATGGTACTACAGTAACCGATCATGATCTCAAGGCTGGACTCTTGTGGAGATCTTATAGAGAAAGGCTTGGTGTCTCAGAATTCACTGAAATTTTGTTTGACTTGGACAGGCTGATTATTGTTCTGCCTTTGCCCGTTCTTGATGAACCTTTCTCAAAGGAAGAAATTGATGCTGCTGTAAAAGAGATGCCTCCTAACCATGCTCCAGGTCCAGATGGATTCAATGGGTTATTCATGAAAAGATGTTGGGATATCATTGCAGATGACTTTTATAGGCTTTGTGCTGCTTTCTCCAATGGCAATATCATTCTGGAATGCATAAATGGTTCTTTCATTACTCTCATTCCCAAAAAGGATAACCCAACTACCGTGAATGATTTTAGGCCTATCTCACTTTTAAATTATTTCCTGAAGCTCATCACCAAGATTCTAGCTAACAGATTGCAAGCTATCATCCTGTCAGTGATTCATGCAAATCAATATGGTTTCATTAAAGGCAGAACCATCCAAGATTGTCTTGCTTGGGCATTTCAATTCCTGCATATTTGCCATCAGAGTAAAAAGGAAATCATAATTGTTAAATTGGACTTTGAGAAGGCTTTTGACAAGGTTGAGCATCAAGTCATTTTGGAAATGTTTCGATGAAAAGGATTCTCTGCTAAATGGGTCAATTGGATCCATCTGATACTTTCTTCGGGATCCTCATCGGTTTTATTGAATGGAGTGCCAGGTATCCCATTCAAGTGCAAAAGAGGGGTTAGGCAAGGGGATCCTTTGTCCCCTCTCTTATTTGTTATGGCTGCTGACTTGCTCCAGACAGTTGTCAATGATGCTGCAAATATTGGGAACCTGCATCACCCTTTAGGAGATTCCTTTGGTGGTGATTTCCTATAGTACAATATGCTGATGACACACTGCTCATTCTACCTGCTCAGACTGATCAGTTGGTTGTTCTCAAGGAACTCCTACACATTTTTGCTATTTCAACTGGACTCAAAGTTAACTATTCTAAATCTTCCATTGTGCCAATCAATGTTGAACTAAGCAAACTGAGGAGCTTGCTGCTGCTTTTGGTTGTCAGGTTGGTACTATGCCTTTCACATACCTTGGCCTCCCACTAGGTACCACCAGACCAGCAGTTCAGGATTATTTACCATTGGTGTCCAGAATTGAAAGAAGAATGATGGGGATAACTCCCTTTCTCACCTATGCTGGTAGACTGATCCTGGTCAATTCAGTTTTTTTCAGCTATACCAACATTTTATCTCTGCACCCTTAAAATTCCAAAAGGTGTCCTCAACCATATAGATAAATACAGAAAACATTGTCTTTGGGACAGAGGTGACATAAACAGGAAGGGTGGCTGTTTAGTGGCTTGGCCTAATGCCTGCAAAGCTAAGAAGGATGGTGGTTTGGGAATCATTGATCTTCAGACTCACAATAATTCTCTCTTGCTCAAGTTCATGCATAAATTCTACTCCCATGCTGATATCCCTTGGGTTACAATCACTTGGCAGTTCTACTACTCAAGGCCTAGAGTTCCTCATCTTAAAAGAAATGTTGGGTCCTTTTGGTGGCAAGATGTCTTGTCCATCTCTGAGTATTTTTTGAAGACTGCTTCTTGCCATGTTAATCAGGGCAACACAGTCTGCTTCTGGATGGATCAATGGGATCTTGGAGTATTGAGATGGCAGTTCCCGCAGCTCTTTTCCTTTGCTAAGAATAGAAACATCTCAGTCCAGAAGTACTTGGGACAGCAAGTAACCTCAAACTTTGTCACTCCTCTGTCACCTATTGCCTCTGATCAACTTGTGGAGTTGAATGCCCTGCTGGACACCCTGCATTCCGATCAAGATATGTTTGATACTTGGACCTACATTTGGGGTTCGACGGAATTTACATCCAAGAAAGCATACACACAATTGAAGGGCTCCTCGGATGCTTCCCCGGTCTTTGCTTGGTTATGGAAATCCTGCTCTCATGGACGAAATAAATTTACCTTCTGGCTGCTACTCAGGGATCGTTTAAACACAAGGAATATGCTGCGAAGAAAGCGTCGGCTACTGGATGATTACTCATGCCCCACGTGTGCCCTGGGGGTCGAAGAAACTGCTGATCATCTTTTTTTCTTCTGCTCATTCAGCAGCTGCTGTTGGAGACTTCTGAACATTGCTTGGGATCCTACACTGCATATGTGGGATAGAATTATAGATGGCAGAAGAAGATTTGGGGCCAGAACTTTCAGGGAAATCTTAATAGTGGCCTGTTGGGCTGTTTGGATGCATAGGAATGAAGTGGTTTTTGATAATGTCAATCTTTCTCTTCGACGTTGGAAATTTATCTTCAAGGAGCAGTTGAAGCTAGTGGCTCTCAGGGCCAAGCCATCCTTGAAGCTGGAGCTTAACCAGGGGTTATGTAATTTTACATAGACATGTATTTCTTTTTCTCTTTCTTTTTCTCTTTTTGGACTTGAAGTCCATGTATGTAAATTTTTGCTTTAATCATATATAGAAAAATTCAGTAGGGGCCTCCCTGCTGTTCGCCTAAAAAAAAGGGCCTTAGCTTTTACTGTTGCTAGCCATGGAGTCCACGCTGCTTTCGCCCGAGCACGGGAATGAAAAAAATGCAATTCAGTTATTTATTTTATTTTCCTCCAAACAATGGTGTTGTGAATTCGAATCCCGAATGAGGCATTTGCTTGGCAATAAAAACAATTTTATATGAACTAAATCAGCTCACAGAGTGGATGCATGTGCTTTGTAGAGAAAAGCTAGGGATCACAAGCACAAAATATCGGCGTGCCTACGGATACCAAACCCGGTGGGCGCGGATATGGATCTATAGGTCTATGCCCGCAGGAGACGTGAGAGGGTAAATGTTGCTGGCTGCACAGAGTTTTGCGGCTTAAGAAATTCACTGCAACAATAATAAGTATTTCAAGCACTTAAATAAGATTGAATCGGCTAATTTGGTTTGTCATGACTCTGCATCAGCGAAGACATGAGTAATTGTCGTGTGTGTGCACGGTAGGGTGTTTTCTTTGCAATATGAAAGTGAGTAGGGGATATGCATTTGTAACAAAAAAAAAAACTTAAGGCTTGTTTGGATAGAAGTGTATTAGAGTGTAACGAAGGGGATTTAGAGTAAAATGAACTAATTTTTTCTTCAATACCTCTCATTCCCCTCCAATACACTAGTTCTCAAACAAGCCTTGGAATCCTCTCAAATTCTAAGTGATAGTCTGTGGTTCTTCACGGCTCTTTTTTTTTAAAAAAAAACTAGGTTGTAACAACTAGCACCTATTCTCTTCTAGTCTTCTTAGGAACATAATTAATCCGGTAAGTTTTTAATTGAAACATGACACGTAATGAAGAAAATAAAGTTTTACAGCGATCTAAGGAGAGTAAGAGACAATATTGTTGCCGTGTGTTCTGTCTTTGCCGAGGGCTGGACCCTCGAGGCGCACGGCAAAGCTGCTTGTTGCCGTGAGTTGCGAGTTTGCCGTGAGCCTCTGGGCTGGCACACGGCAAATAGGTCCTTTGCCGTGTGCTCGCATTTTAGCTCACGGCAAAGGCGACGGCACACGGCAGCGAGGCGATTTCCGGTAGTGAATATCACACTACCTAAAACCCGATGTTTGCCGAGTGCCCCCAGATTTGCCGAGTGTATTCCATCGGACACTTGGCAAACAAATGGTAGTATCCCTAACTACCATTGGACACCTCACACTATACGCCTAAAATTTCAACCCCAAATTTCAATGAAGTACTACTTTGCTTAAAATTTCAACCCCAAAGTTGTAGAGTGATGTTCCTGTTCCTTTTATCCAGTCAATGGAACGCCCAATAGGATCTGCATATATAGCAGATACACAACAGAATGATCACATACTTTGCACAATATGAAACAGCTAAACCAGTGGTACTAAGAGTGCAAACTTTCTCTTCCATTGATTTCTCACTTGAGCTATGTCATCAGAAAATTGCACAATAAAGAGAGCCATATAAAATATTAGAAGAATATATACAAAGTGTGCAAGAATGGAACGAAACAAGCTGATCAGAGCAAGTGCAAATAAAAGCTGAAAGCAATCACATAAAAGATTAGAAGAATCGGCAAACAGAGATATAATTTACTTGCTCATCAGTAACTTAATTTAATTTACTGGGAATAATAATTAGAGAATTTATAAATATATAATATAGATATTACTAGTTCATTGGTATATATGCTTCCGGTCTAAGCTCACAGAAGGCAACCATAAAACATTTTGAAGCTCAACCCAAGAGTAAAACAGTCAAACAAAGCTCGGAACAAGTCCTTGCAGCTCAGCAAATTAAGACCTACAGTGCTATTATATAGAATTTTTAATCCAACATATGCGATATAGCAGTTCAAGGGTTCTATTCTTCGGAGCGAGCAGCACACCTCAGAGCCTCAATAGACTCCCTGCAAGTTTCAAGAATCAAAGGCCTAAGAATACCATCCGTAGAAAATAAAATTGTATTATAAGAGCAGAAATTTATGTGGTCATATCACTCGGTAATATTCTTCATAAGGAGGATAACTGAAAAATAACAGTACATGGAAGTATCAAAACAAGAGCATTGCCTTAGCGCTGTTTTGATCTCATCATTTGCAGGGTCAAGCTTCAGTGCTTCCACGAATGCATTAGCTGCTGCTTTGTACTTCTGGGCATACAGAGATACAGCATACAAGT
>CM014272.1:5432768-5449970 GCA_004135705.1 Alloteropsis semialata
ACATACTTTGCACAATATGGAACAGCTAAACCAGGGTACTAAGTGTGCAAACTTTCTCTTCCATTGATTTCTCACTTGAGCTAGGTAATCAGAAAACGCATATTAAAGATAATCGTATAAAATATTAGAAGAATATATACAAAGTGTGCAAGAATGGAACGAAACAAGCTGATCAGAGCAAGTGCAAATAAAAGCTAAAAGAAATCACATAAAAGATTAGAAGAATCGGCAAACAGAGATATAATATAATTTACTTGCTCATCAGTAACTTAATTTAATTTACTAGGAATAATAATTAGACAATTTATAAATATATAATATAGATAGTACTAGTTCATTGGTATGCTTCCGGCCTAAGCTTACCGAAGGCAACCACAAAACATTTTGAAGCTCAACCCAAGAGTAAAACAGTCAAACAAAGTGCGGAACAAGTCCTTGCAGCTCAGCAAATTAAGACCTACAGTGCTATTATATAGAATTTTTAATCCAACATATGCGATATAGCAGTTCAAGGGTTCTATTCTTCGGAGCGAGCAGCACACCTCAGAGCCTCAATAGCCTCCCTGCAAGTTTCAAGAATCAAAGGCCTAAGAATACCATCCGTAGAAAATAAAGTTGTATTATAAGAGAAGAAATTTATGTAGTCATATCACTCAGGTAATATTCTTCATAAGGAGGATAACTGAAAAATAAAAGTACATGGAAGTATCAAAACAAGAGCATTGCCTTAGCGCTGTTTTGATCTCATCATTTGCAGGGTCAAGCTTCAGTGCTTCCACGAATGCATTAGCTGCTGCTTTGTACTTCTGGGCATACAGAGATACAGCATACAAGTAGTATTAGATTAAAATTAGACTGACGTTAAATTTGACGCAAGCTGCTGCCCTGCCAAGTATACCTTCAGCAATCTGAGAGCTGCGCCCTCACGGTACCATGCCTTCGACCAACGAGGACGCATCATTTTGCACTTTTGAGCATCTAACAAAGCTTTCTCTCCATTTCCCAGCCGCAACCAGCATAGGCTCCTGTTTGCAAACAATGTAGAATCAAGTGGATCTTTGAGCATGGCCTGCATTATCAACCATACAGGTGCCATGGTTAGTCGATATATGTATATACCAGCAGCACTTTTTTAGCTTTAAGAACATCTTTGTGTGAGCGAGCAGCATATAAGCGTAATCTTATTTCATACAACTATTTAGCCAACTTAAAGTTACGCAAGGGATTATAGACTGGAGTGTACGTGCCTGCAACTTATGCAAGGGATTACCGAGAAGTAGGCGTGTTACCCAAGCATGATGTTTGGAACTAACAATTATATCTAGTCTATATGCAATACTTTTGTTGTTTCAAACAAGCAAACACTTCAGATCGGTTGGAGTTTTCACCACTTCATATAAACAGGTTGCTGCAAGGTAGTCCCCTTTTGCAAAGGCTTCATTTCCTTGTGTCTTTGCATCAGCAAGTACATGTTCTTCCATCGAACCCTCCTAGACAATAATATCCAAATTAAAAAGGACAACAATCACCCAGTAATACAAGTTACAAAGAAAGACAAGACCAGTTCAAAATTACCGTAGCCCTGAAAGGCATAGATTTTGTAGTAGTGATTATCCCATCAACACTCCAGTTGGGCACAGATGCAATTGGTTTTGTATAAGGAAAGAGAATTTCAACAAGATCACGTCTCCTGGCACAAGCTGCGCACATGATTGGATTTTCCCCAAACTGCATTGTAAAGAGAAAGGTTAATATGATCCAGTAAGAAACAAGACTGATTGTAAGATTTATAATTCTTTACCAAATAAAAATTAGTAAGAAAGTGGTATATTCTGAAAATTGTCCTTTTGTCAGTAATAAGTACATATGAGGAAACATAAGAAGAAAAATATTTTCACTTCTAGTAAGAGTGATGGGAATGCTGGAAATCATATTAAAAAAAGACCACCAATGTATTTCTCGTACTACTTTTACTAGTATGTGGATACATTTCATCAGAACCCCTTCCCCATATATTAAAAGTTCACGACATAATTTATTTTAATAGTTAAATAATGACCATTATTTTCACATGATATACCAGTTAAACGAACAAAACCAATATAATGTAAAAAACTCTTCAAAAAAATAGATCTAGGTGTATAATTTATATACACTAAACATACTTATGCTTTGTAGTCATTAGTCAAAACAAATAATATCAACTTTTTCACAAAAAGTATGCCTTGTAGTTCTGAAATATTGGAGTACAACAACAAAGTTATGCTATTGGTAACCATGATCCTAACATTCAAAATCTATCCACGTAAATTACCAAAACAGTGAAACCATGTATTACTACATTACTTCCATCTGAAACAAACTCAAAAGGACACGTGATTACAGACCTACTGTCCACCACTAGCAGAACATGTGAAAATCTATATTCCTCACAATGCACTTCCAATGCCATGATGCAATCTATTTAACATCTACTTGTTAAATTAAAAATGCTCAGCCATAAAGGTATACAAAAGCTGAAGCAATTTAACCTCTAAGCAAAATATAAGTGCCAAAGAGATCGAATGCACTTACCTCATCAAAAATGTCAGGGTCAGCTCCAGCCTCTAGCAAGAACTTGACAGTGGTGGTTGAGCCATCCATGACTGCCTTCATTAAAAGGCTTGGTCCATAAGGACTTCTAAACTTCACATCAGCACCACCCTACATATAGCATTAACAATGCAAAGCTTAGGTAGCTAAAGTGTAATCGTGATGACAAATTCAAGCAAACTCCAATCTTGTTTGTTTAGCTTGAAGATTGTGGGTTGCAGTTTTCACGTATACAGTTAAAATTAAATGTGCAAGCTAGGGAGAGGGAAATTGTTAGATTTGCAATAGTTTGGCGTATGGATTCTTATGATCTAGGACCTAATTGTTTAAGCTTGCAGATTATAATTAAGCACCTGCAAGATAAAAAAAAACTAGGCCTAATAAAAGCTGTTTGGCTAGCCCATATGTTCTCCTCCCAACATGTTTTCGTTTAAAAATTGGTGTAGTGTTAAGCAGAGAACATAAGAGAATACACCAAGTTTAAGTGAATTTGTAAGTGACAATACCTCGATCAATGCCTTCATGCATTCCAAGGAGCCTGCATAGCATGCCATCATGAGGGGTGGAAAAATACCATGGACAACTCTGTTGGGCTGCAAATTATATTCAAGATCACAGTCTAATGTCAGATCGCTGAAAAATAAAAAGGTGGGCGACAAGTATTCTACAATGAAGCCATATGATTTGCAAATATTTCTGTTTCATCATCAACAACAAACATTTTCAGATCTTTGTAATAATTTTGAGAGGTTGTATGCATGACAATGTAAAAGGCTAGCTGGAACGCGTTCCATACTTCCATTATGTAAAAAAGCACTCTGCACTGAAATCTTTCATTGTCAAGTGAACTAGCATGCAGTTCATCACACAGTGGAAGCAACAACTTACATCGGCACCATTCTCCAGCAGGATTTTCACGGCCTGATCATGGCCCTTCCCAGCAGCCAAGTGCAGCGGTGTCCCACCACGGTTGTTGATGATGGGATCCACATCAACACCCCTGGACAGTAGCAGTATTACAGCCTCGTTGTGCCCTGGTGACACAAGAAGATTAATACGAGATAAAACAATCTAGAGATCCTAAAGAGGAGACAGCATGTCCAAAGTATCCTCGATAAAGGTACCGTTCTGTGCCGCATTGTGCAGCGGTGTGCGACCCATGGCGTTGGGCATCGCCGGGTCGCCGCCGTGGTCGAGAAGGTACCGCAGGACGCCGACCTGTCCGGCTGCCGCGGCATGCGTGATCGGCGTCTCACCTAAAGGGCAAGAATCGATCATCTCGGTGATTTAAGCATTCGCACAGGCGAGCTAGATTCAGCAACGTCGTCGTCGCCGCACTCACCATCCGCGGAGGTGCGGTTCACATCGAGCCCTGATTCCTCCACCAGGAACCTGCAGACCTCCAGGCGACCCTTGGCCGCGGCGAAGTGCAGCAAGTTCCAACCATTGGGGCCGCTGACTACCCGTAGGTCAGTCTTGCTCGCCATTTCTGACATAGAGGGAGAAGAGATTGAACAAGAGATTTAATCCTGATTCCTGAGAGCCCAGTAAAGATGCACAGGGTCATCCGCAATCTTGAGGAGGAAGAATGGCGAAGGCGGGCGCGCTTACTCTTCAGGAGGTGGAGGTTGCCGTCAACGGCGGCGTAGATGGCGACGGCGGAGGGGTTCGGGGCCATGGCGTCGGCGCTGCAAGCGCCGTCAGGTTTCCGCAAGTTTCGAGAAGGGCCTTGGCTTCTGCGCGGCCGCGGCGTAGCGTTCTGAGAGAGAGAGTGGAAGACGATGGGGCGGCGGGCTTGGTAGTGGCGGAGTGCTTTATGGCGAGAGACGCGAGGAGCGTGCGGGGAAGTGTGGAGGATGGGACGTCGGGACGGGGCAGGCGGACGCACCGATGACGCCACGTGGCGCGGAGGATGAGCGCACTGCTCCTGGCCTCCTGCCTCTTCGTCTTCGCGTGACTGTTGCCCAGCAGCTGTGGCTCTCCAACTCCAAGTCCACGTTGCTTTCACACTACTAGGGTTTGAAAATGCAAATCGGCCTTTTTATTTTATTTTCCGCTGAACATCATGGGCGTGTTCGGCAGCCCGGACAAAAAAAAAATTGTCCCGAATTACTGTCGCATGCATGAGGGCCTAAATGAAGTTTATTTACAAAACCTTTTCACAGATGAGTGCAACTTTGCGCGACGAATCTACTGCACCTAATTAATCCATGATTTGCTACAGTAATCATCCTCTAATCGCGTGGTCAAAGGCCTCATTAGATTCATCTCGCGAATTTGACAGGGGTTGTGGAGGTAGTTTTGTAAACTGACTTTATTTAATACCCTTAATTAACGATCAAAGTAGCATTTAATGCAGGGATCAATTTTTTTGATCCCCCATCCGAACACGCCAATGGTGTTGTAAGTATAGGTTTAGCTCATATTATTTCTCGAGTATTTTGGAAAGAAATGTACGGTATATGCTTTCAGTGATCAAAACACGTGCCCATGCTACGAGATTTTAATTATGCCGCCAGTTGTGTTTAGAGTGTGTGTCAGTGGGGGAAAAGTTGATTTATGTTAGCGCAATTTTGCAACGGCAAGAAGCCATGACTCAAAGCGTGTTGGACTATATATGCCAACCTTTTTTTACAACACGTATCAGGGCACCAGCAGTGTGGTAAAAAGCAGCAAAAAAAGGTTCAGGTGGCTCTGCTCTTACCCGGATCACCACTGTAAAAGTAGTTAATAGTTAAAAGATTCCTTTAATGGGTTGTAGGCCTATTGCCGAGTAGTAAAAAATATAAAATGCTATCTTCTCTCTCTTCAATCCACATCCTGCATTGTTTTGCTTCCGCTTGCACATGCTGCTCGAGTGCTAAAGCAAGAGATTCACCTGCTGGCTGCAGACGGTTTGCACTGCTGGGCTAATATTTTTCCCACCGTGGGACCCACCTTGTTTACTAGACAGTAAAGATAGATTGTGAACTTCTCAACAACAACTAAGGCCATTCACAGTGGGAGTTTCATCAGCATTAAATAACATGCCACATCAGCAATTTCGCTGACATGACAATGCTTTTACGAGGAGAGAGGAGAGAGGGTTTCATCATTTGTGAGGAGAGTTTCATCCCATGAAACCCATCAGACACAGTTACCTAATTTTCAGACTAGGTAACTGTGCCATGAAACTATGCACTGAGACTGGCCTAATGCCTCCTTTTTGTGGACCCCCACCCTACTTACTAGTCCATATATACACATTGCTAATGCCCTCACAGGAGTAGCCATATGATGATACCTGTCAATCCTCCTAGATTCCCTAGTTCTCGTGATGAACACAACAAAGTGATTCCATTTTCTACCGGAACAGGGTTCGGGGCTTTGGGTTTGGAGGGGTGACATTTTCAATAAAGCTCTCGAGGTGAACACAACAGTGATTTCATTTTCGATAGGAAGGGTCTGACAGGGTCAGGGTTTAGGGCTTTGGGTTTGGAGGAGTGACATTTTCAATAAAGCTGCAAGCTTAAGGATTTGGTAGTAGGGTGGGCAGGCCCAAAAAATGCAAGATCAGAGCATCTCCATCTGTTCCCCAATAATCATTTCCTAATAATCACCTAATGGAGATGTCCCAATATCTCTTTCATGATTATTGGGGGAGTTGCTTTTGCAGTTCTCCAATAACTCTGTTCCAATCCAACTACCGTATTGGGAGAGTCACAACTCCCCCTCTATTTGGGAAGAGTTGGGATGGATTATTGGTTTGTCCCAATAATTATTGGGAAAAGAGAAAGATAATGGGGATCTACTGGAGCACTATTTTTCCAATAACCCTCCCAATACGGTAGTTGGATTAGGAAATGGGAGACTGCTGGAGATGCTCTCATAGGGACTAGCAGCAACAGGGATGTCACTAATCACCGGTGGTGAAGGAATACTGATTGGGCGGTGCTATGGCTGGAGTGTGTCATGACGAATTTGGTTAGATCCTATTTGGATCCATACAACTGAAGTTTAGCTGGTTAGCTAGGTCTCAACTAACCAACTAATAAGTAGACATTGGCTAAACTTTAGTTAGGGATCCGAAAAGGCCCCTAGCTAAAGTTGAGTTGCTTGGATCCGAATAGGACCTTAGTGACAATGAGATGGAGAGAAATGGTATCACTACGGGAAACAGGCTCTTTGCCGTGTGCCCAGGACACACGGCAAAGGGCAAATGACCCACGGCAAAGGCTTTGCCGTGGGCCGCCCACGGCGAAGGCCACACGGCAAAGCTTGGCCGGCAAAGGGGCCTTGCTGTGGGTCATTCCTCGGAGCGCACGGCAAATGTTTGCCGTGTGTTAAATTTAGCACACGGTAAAATATTTCCACATGACGGCAAGTGACGGCGTTTCCCTTCTTTGCCGTGTGCTTGACGTCCTGGCACACGGCAAAGAACCATCCTTTGCCGTGTGCTTTGTTATTGCACACGGCAAAGAAACATCCTTTGCCGTGTGCTGAGGATTTTACTCACGGCAAAGAAGCATCCTTTGCCGTGTGCATTGGACATTGCACACGGCAAAAGGCCCTTCCCCCCTGTTTTTTTTCCATTTTCTTGGTTAATGAGACCCCAAATACAAATCACAGGCAGTATATAGTTCACAATAAGCATCACAAGCAGTTCATAATTCACAATAACCATCACAGACAGTTTATATAGTCAAATAATCCACATATGCAAATAAACTCAAGTATCGTTCATCCACAACCACTAGTAGTCCATACACGTCCATACAAATCCATAGAAGTCCATACAAGTCCATACAAGCCGATAAAAGGTCCATACAAATTCATATAGGTCGATACAAGGGCGCAAGTCCAAAGAACTCACAGAGACGGCAGTGGGCGCGGCGGCGGCGGCCAGGTGGGCGAGCCGTGAGGGTACTGCGGGTAGGGCGAGCTCTGAGGGGGCTGCGGCCACTGCTGGTACGACGTGGTGGGAGGCAGCTGCGGCAAGTGCCCGAACCGTATCCACTGAGGCGGCTGAGGCGGCGACATGTCTGGTGCGATGGGCCCATCATTCGACGCCGCCGACTGATTCTGCATAAAAGATAAAGCGTTCGAACAAAAAGCATTCTAAGTATAATAGTTTCAAGTCACTAAGTTTGTTTCTAGGTCATTCTAAGTCATCTAACTTGTTTCTAAGTCATTCTAGGTCACTAAGCTTCTTTCTAAGTCATTCTAAGTTCTAAGTCATTATGAGGAAATGAAACTTCAAAAGTTGACAAGTGACTCACAGGAGTAACATCTGCAGGAGGTGGTGGAGCGAATAGCGTTGATGGCGGCGCTTGACCTAACGACGTCCCAATACTCTGCAAGTACTGAGCCATTTGATCCAGCCTCATCCGGTCGGCCTCCTGCTGTTGCAGAAAGTCTGCCTTCAACTTCTCCTCCCGTGCTCTCAGCTCTTGGTCCATCCGGGCCTGCCACCTCCGCTCCATCTCCTCCTCCCGTGCTTTCATCTCTTGCTCCATTCGGGCCTGCAATATTTCATGCCAATGTTACCATACAAAACATATTTAAGCGAATCAATTAACAACAGTTACAACAGAAATTACCTGGAGTGCGTCCATCTGGGCCTGTGCAGCGGTCGGCCGTGGGCGTATGGGCGGGGCTGAGCTCGTGCTCCTGGCTTTAATCTGAGAGAGAGTGGGAGTACTGGCCGTGTCGAGTGTACTGTCGGCCATCCAGTACCGGCCATGCTTCTTGCCTCCTCCCACCCTCATGATCACTTCTCCATCAAGCTCAGCGGTGGTCGGATCGAAATCCGGCCCATGGACCTCCCTTGTCATCGATGAGTACTCACGGATGCGGCTGTGGACGGTTGGATTGCTGTACGCCTCAGGCGGGTCCTGCGGGTTGAAGGTGACGTCGGACTTCGCCTTACCCTTGTGGGACAAAGCATATGCCATGAGCGGGGGGCAAGGCTGGCCACCATGTGCTTGCGACTGCAAAAAAGACAGCAAGATGGTAACAAATTAATCAGAATTGAGCATTAGAATAAAGAAATGAATTCACGTACCCATCTAGCCGCGTACTCCTCGGTGTTAAGGTTCCCTTGATGGTGTGGTGCACCTGGCATCATCAAACGCCGCTCCCGGGCAGCGTTGTGGATCTCCTCCCATTCCTCCGCGAGCCACTTGTCCACGATCATTTCCCAGCACTGAATGTGCTGGGCGCACCACCAAGGAACTGCCTGCACATCATCAAGTACATGACATATAAAACTGAGTGTACTTAATCATTAGTCATCAATCAGTAGGACATCATCAAGTATATGAGATACTTACCATCATGAATTGTTGCTTAGCCAACCGCATGTTTCTGACTTCTTCTTTGCTAACTTTCAATTGCTCGTATGTCCCATAGTAATACACGATGGCCTGGACGCGAGACTCGTAGTGCATATCGGTGACCAGTTTGTAACAGGCTTTGTGAGCCACCGCATTTGCCCTCTGCAAAGAGCCCTCCTCGCACCTAAAGAAATCCTGCACATAGATGCGATGTCATTATTTCAAGAATGTCAAATGAATGCGATGTATTGAGCAATGTAGTGCGAGGAAGACTTACCCACAGCTCGGCCACCACCCGCCCTGCCTTGGNCACTACGGGAAACAGGCTCTTTGCCGTGTGCCCAGGACACACGGCAAAGGGCAAATGACCCACGGCAAAGGCTTTGCCGTGGGCCGCCCACGGCGAAGGCCACACGGCAAAGCTTGGCCGGCAAAGGGGCCTTGCTGTGGGTCATTCCTCGGAGCGCACGGCAAATGTTTGCCGTGTGTTAAATTTAGCACACGGTAAAATATTTCCACATGACGGCAAGTGACGGCGTTTCCCTTCTTTGCCGTGTGCTTGACGTCCTGGCACACGGCAAAGAACCATCCTTTGCCGTGTGCTTTGTTATTGCACACGGCAAAGAAACATCCTTTGCCGTGTGCTGAGGATTTTACTCACGGCAAAGAAGCATCCTTTGCCGTGTGCATTGGACATTGCACACGGCAAAAGGCCCTTCCCCCCCTGTTTTTTTCCATTTTCTTGGTTAATGAGACCCCAAATACAAATCACAGGCAGTATATAGTTCACAATAAGCATCACAAGCAGTTCATAATTCACAATAACCATCACAGACAGTTTATATAGTCAAATAATCCACATATGCAAATAAACTCAAGTATCGTTCATCCACAACCACTAGTAGTCCATACACGTCCATACAAATCCATAGAAGTCCATACAAGTCCATACAAGCCGATAAAAGGTCCATACAAATCCATATAGGTCGATACAAGGGCGCAAGTCCAAAGAACTCACAGAGACGGCAGTGGGCGCGGCGGCGGCGGCCAGGTGGGCGAGCCGTGAGGGTACTGCGGGTAGGGCGAGCTCTGAGGGGGCTGCGGCCACTGCTGGTACGACGTGGTGGGAGGCAGCTGCGGCAAGTGCCCGAACCGTATCCACTGAGGCGGCTGAGGCGGCGACATGTCTGGTGCGATGGGCCCATCATTCGACGCCGCCGACTGATTCTGCATAAAAGATAAAGCGTTCGAACAAAAAGCATTCTAAGTATATAGTTTCAAGTCACTAAGTTTGTTTCTAGGTCATTCTAAGTCATCTAACTTGTTTCTAAGTCATTCTAGGTCACTAAGCTTCTTTCTAAGTCATTCTAAGTTCTAAGTCATTATGAGGAAATGAAACTTCAAAAGTTGACAAGTGACTCACAGGAGTAACATCTGCAGGAGGTGGTGGAGCGAATAGCGTTGATGGCGGCGCTTGACCTAACGACGTCCCAATACTCTGCAAGTACTGAGCCATTTGATCCAGCCTCATCCGGTCGGCCTCCTGCTGTTGCAGAAAGTCTGCCTTCAACTTCTCCTCCCGTGCTCTCAGCTCTTGGTCCATCCGGGCCTGCCACCTCCGCTCCATCTCCTCCTCCCGTGCTTTCATCTCTTGCTCCATTCGGGCCTGCAATATTTTATGCCAACGTTACCATACAAAACATATTTAAGCGAATCAATTAACAACAGTTACAACAGAAATTACCTGGAGTGCGTCCATCTGGGCCTGTGCAGCGGTTGGCCGTGGGCGTATGGGCGGGGCTGAGCTCGTGCTCCTGGCTTTAATCTGAGAGAGAGTGGGAGTACTGGCCGTGTCGAGTGTACTGTCGGCCATCCAGTACCGGCCATGCTTCTTGCCTCCTCCCACCCTCATGATCACTTCTCCATCAAGCTCAGCGGTGGTCGGATCAAAATCCGGCCCATGGACCTCTTGCCATCGATGAGTACTCACTGATGCGGCTGTGGACGGTTGGATTGCTGTACGCCTCAGGCGGGTCCTGCGGGTTGAAGGTGACGTCGGACTTCGCCTTACCCTTGTGGGACAAAGCATATGCCATGAGCGGGGGCAAGGCTGGCCACCATGTGCTTGCGACTGCAAAAAAGACAGCAAGATGGTTACAAATTAATCAGAATTGAGCATTAGAATAAAGAAATGAATTCACGTACCCATCTAGCCGCGTACTCCTCGGTGTTAAGGTTCCCTTGATGGTGTGGTGCACCTGGCATCATCAAACGCCGCTCCCGGGCAGCGTTGTGGATCTCCTCCCATTCCTCCGCGAGCCACTTGTCCACGATCATTTCCCAGCACTGAATGTGCTGGGCGCACCACCAAGGAACTGCCTGCACATCATCAAGTACATGACATATAAAACTGAGTGTACTTAATCATTAGTCATCAATCAGTAGGACATCATCAAGTATATGAGATACTTACCATCATGAATTGTTGCTTAGCCAACCGCATGTTTCTGACTTCTTCTTTGCTAACTTTCAATTGCTCGTATGTCCCATAGTAATACACGATGGCCTGGACGCGAGACTCGTAGTGCATATCGGTGACCAGTTTGTAACAGGCTTTGTGAGCCACCGCATTTGCCCTCTGCAAAAAGCCCTCCTCGCACCTAAAGAAATCCTGCACATAGATGCGATGTCATTATTTCAAGAATGTCAAATGAATGCGATGTATTGAGCAATGTAGTGCGAGGAAGACTTACCCACAGCTCGGCCACCACCCGCCCTGTCTTGGTGTTGAAAAACCTGCCTTCCCGGTCTGGTTGATCGTTGACGGCGATGTAGTGGTCCCACGTATACGCCGGCTCAACTCTGCCGGCGTACTGCACCAAGCCAGGGAAGTGTAACCTGCACAAAAGCCCCAGGATGCCATTGTGCAGGCGACTGTGAGCACCTGGAGCGATCACCCTCCAGTACCTGCATAAGTGATGAAGATAAATTAAACATATCAAAGAAAAAAAGTAGTGAAAACATGTAAAGTTACTTGCCTTTTCCCACAGGGTCGAATAATCGGCCGACTCTCTAAAGGTATCGGCCGCTCCGGAAGCTTCGAGGGGCCTCGTAGGTAGACACGCGGTCCTCCTCCTGCCGCCTCCTCCTCACCCTCCTCGCCCCCCTCCTCACCCTCCCCCTGCTCCTCCTCCCCCACCCTGCTCCTCCTCCCCCCTGCTCCTCCTCCTCCACCCTGCTCCTCCTCCTCAGAGCCGTGCACAGAAGGAACCTCCTCCTCCTCAGACGACTCCGAAACTGGTGACATTAGCGAGGGCCTCGCCTTCCTCCCCCTCCTCCCCTGTGTCGTGCCGGAGTCCTCAGATGCAGGCGCCGAGGAACTCGCTCCACCCTTGCCTCTCCCTCGACCCTTGGGTCTTCCTCGACCCTGGCCTCTCCCTCGAGCCGTCCTGGAGTCCTCAGCGTCACCTCCAGCCGTCCCGGAGTCCTCAACTCTGCCGGTAACTCTCTTATAAAGCGAGTTAACCGACCTCAACGGGTTGCGCCCCACCATCTTTATTCAATCACCTGCATTTAAAAAGAGTAAGCCAATTAGTACATCAATTAGAAATATAGTAGTACGACTAGAAAATAAATTAGTACAATTTGTAAATAAATTAGTGCAACTAGTAAATTTAAGATGGAATTACTCACATGTGTTAAAAATAATCATCATGATCGGGATTAGCTACACCATAATCCTCATCATCACTATCACGCATTTCGATATAATCGGCGTTGTGTTCCAAAGAAGGAACATTATCATTATCGCTGTCATTGCCTAAATGTAATCGCTCAAGTAATTCTAAGTCCATTGCATTCTGAACCTCATCTCCAGCATCCTCGTCAACAAGCCTTTCATTGTCTACTTCCATTCCGATGGCTTCGGTTAAGTCTATCTCAAATCTCCCTTCTAGCCCATCTTCTTGGAAGAACTCTCCGTCATATGTGTTTGGGTCTATGTTGTAATCTTCATTGTTTGGGACAGATAGTTTACCGTGTGGCGATACCTTGTACACAACATCCCAACCCTTAAGATGCTCTTTGGTTTGGCACGGGTACGAGAGATAATAAACTTGGGTGGCTTGTTGAGCCATAATATAGACATCGTCGCCTGGGTACACGGACGACTGTTGAATTTCGACTAGCCCAAGATTTGGAGTCCGTCTCACTACTTGAGGATCAAACCAATGGCATTTGAATATGACAGGTTTGAGAGGTTTGGAACCATAGTATTTGAGTTCGTATATTTCTTCAATTCTTCCATAGTATTCGACCCCATCGTCTCCTGGCGTGAACACTCCAGTATTTGTGGTTCTTCGATTGGGCCGACTCTGATCGTGTCTTGTTGTGTGAAAGCGATATCCATTCACGTCATAAGCGCCAAATGATCTGACCCTAAAGGCACAGCCATCGGCAACTTGTCTCAACTCGGGACTCATAGACGCATCAGTTTGGCCCTGGAAGTTCAATCAGGATAATTCGTTATATGAAGTACGAGCTAAATTGTAATGTCATACCAAGTAGGCGCTAAATAGGACATTACCTTCTGTTTGAACCAAGAAATGAAATCGGCATCCCATTTCCCGCACCATGTTTAAGAAGGTTGTCATATTCCTGCAGGGTAGGTGGTCTTGATGGACGCCAGTATTGCAAATGAAATTCCCTGTACAAACGCAATACGATAGTGTTGGATGCAGAAGAGTGAATATTCGAGAACAAGTTCGTTGAGAACTTACTGTATGTACAGCTCCACTTCGTCAAGGTTTTTCAAGACATATAGCATGACATTGCGCCACTCTTCAATATTCAAGGTCTTGGTGGTAGCATCACTTGCCTTTCCGAGTTGCCCCCGAAAAATACTGAGGTTCGATTCTTCTTCGCCGGCATTGTAACGAGAGGGTGGATTATGCACGCTAGGAAGGTTGTCAGAATAATATTTTGTTGTGAAGTTTGACACCTCCTCTAGAATGTATGCCTCGGCAATGGAAGCTTCAATTTTGCTTTTATTTTTACATTTAGTTCGAAGAACTTTTTGACATCTCTCAATAGAATAGCACCAACGGTTCTGCACAGGACCCCCATTCGTGCCTCATACGGGAGGTGCAAAATCATATGCTCCATCGGATTGAAGAAACCAGGTGGAAAGATCTTCTCCAACTTACAGAGCAACACAGGACCCATTTTTTCCATGTCTGTATTCACGGACCGAGATACCTCCTTAGCACAAAGCTGGCGGAAGAAATTGCTCAACTCTGCCAGTACTAGCCAGATATGCTCAGGGACATAGCCTCGAACCATCACCGGAAGAAGGCGCTCAAGCCATATGTGGTAGTCATGACTCTTGAGCCCGTTGATTCGCAGAGTAGATAAGCTCACTCCCCTCCTCAGATTCGCTGCATACCCATCAGGAAACTTTAGCGTTTGGAACCATGCTAGTACTTCCCTCCTTTGGTCCCTCGTCAGGACGTAATCGGCCTTAGGCTTTTTCCATTGCTTGCCACCTTTAGGAGGCGGTATGTCCGTTTTTGGTCTATTGCATAACCTCGTTTGATCAACTCTAGCCTTCACATTGTCCTTTGTCTTATCGGCAATGTCCATGATTGTACCCCAAAGTGCCTCGCCCAGATTCTTCTCACTGTGCATGACATCAATGTTATGTGGAAGAAGAATATCATCCATATAGGGGAGTCTCCACAAGCCACACCACGCATGTTCCACACCATACCCTACAAAACCTCCATCTTTTACATTGACCGTGAGAGCGTCTAACTAAGCACGAACCTCGGCACCTGTCATCATATGTGGTGCAGGATCGTTAACTACGACACCTTTCGTAAAGTTTCTGATGTCTTGTCTGAATGGATGTTCAAGAGGGAGGAATTGTCGATGTTTGTCGAACGAAGAATATTTGCCACCTTCTTTCAACCAAATGAACATCACAGCCGTCTTGCATACTAGGCATGGGAACTTCCCGTGAACACACCAGCCGCAGAATAACCCATACGCCGGCATGTCATGCAGTGAGTATGCGTACCAAACATGCATTTTGAAGTTTTTGTCTTCGTAGCTCGGTCGTATGTCAATACCCCTTCGTCCCAAGCACGGACCAAATCATCTATCAGAGGCTCCATGTACACACTCATATTATGCCCCGGATATCCAGGAATTATCAACGACAGGAATATGTTCTGTCGTTGAAAGAGGACGCCGGGCGGGAGATTGAGGGGGATAACGAACATGGGCCAACAAGTGTATGGGGCAGCCATCATCCCATAAGGATTGAACCCATCTGTTGCCAGCGCAACACGTACATTACGAGCCTCGAGAGCTTTATCATGATGAATCGAATCGAAGTGCGTCCATGACTCACCATCGGATGGATGTACCAGCTTCTCGGGATTGTATCGACGTCCATTCTTGTGCCATGTTATCTATTTCGCGGATTCCTCGGTCATGTAAAGCCGTTGAATCCTCGGTATGAAGGGAAGGTACCGTAAGATTTCCACGGGGACTGTGCTCTGCCTCTTATGACCATCACCTGAGTCTACTTCCAGGAATCTAGAGGATTTACACTTTGGACAGTACTTTGCTTCTGCATGTTCTTTTCTAAACAAGATGCATCCCTTCGGGCAAGAATGAATCTGCTCATATGGCATCTTAAGTGCACGAAGGAGTTTCTGTGCCTCATACATACTCTTTGGCAGAATGTGACCACCCAGAAGCAGGCTGCCAAAAACAGTCACCATAACATTGAAGGCATCTCGACCCAGGTTAAACTGAGACTTTACGGCCATTAGGCTTGCAATAGCATCCAGCTGAGAAACAGTGGTATGTTCGTGAAAGGGGTTGTTGTGCCGCAGCCAACATGTCATAATACGCCTTTGCGGTTGCCTCTAGCTCTTCTTCCCTGCGTTCTTCATCGATGTGTGTTTCATGATAGTCATCTAACATGTCTGCTACCCCGGCGTCAGCATCGTGCTCCTCGATGCGTTGTCTCACGACCTCGTCTCTCGCGCGATCGGCTCGCACATGATAGGTCCACCTGGTATGGTCTCTCGTAAATCCATACTTGCAAAGATGCTGGGTCATGACCTGCTTTGATTGTCGACGCGTGTTTCCACATTTGCTGCAGGGACACCAAGTGGTAGACGCTCCTCTAACATTTGCAAATGCTTGATCCAAGAAAGACTCGGTCTTCTTAATCCAATCCATGGTCAACTCACCCCCACGTGACCAGCCCGTGTACATCCACTCTCGGTCATCCATCCTTTAGCATATCAACGAGAAATATAAAAATCAATTGCATCTACACGATGACTATAATGTCTAGTAGGTGAAGATAGGTCCTAATCCCACCCGAGGATGCGTAGCTGGGGTTAGTTTGCATGCTCTACCCCGATTCGACAGAATTTCGGCAGCATCTCCCCGCTGTTCTCCAAATACACGTCCCGACAAGGAGATTGTGTATCCGGAGAACAACGGAGATGCTGCCAAAATTCTGTCGAATCGGAGTGCCGCATGGAAACTAACCTTAGCTACGTATCCTCGGGCTGTCCAAAAAACGTGGACAATTCGAAACAGATACGGTCATAGATATGCAAAGATCTGCATATTTCCAACCGTATCTCTTTCGAACGGGAGACGCCTAGGTTACGTAAACCACTAACATGCATGATAGGGAAAGAAGGATCTTTTATATCTCACCTTGCTGTCCTGCACGACTGCGAGGCGGGGACGGGCGGCACGACTGCGAGGCGGGGACGAGGAGGGGAGCCTCTCCTGCAAAAAGATAAAAAGAAAAAGTGTCAATAATTGTAAATTTCGGCAGCACCTCCCCAGCACTAGGAGGTTTTCAAAACCTGCAATAAGACAATGTCGCGATGGCCAACAACCACATAGAGAACGGCACGATGGCCGACAACCACAATCACATACATAAAGAATTATTCTAAATCATTAGCTATCAAATTATCTAAGAAATATTCTAAGTCATTAGCTACTAAATTATCCAAGAAATAAAGTAAAAAATATTCTAAACTATATAGGAAATTACTTAGCAATTTTAAGTAAGAAATATTCTAACTAAACTATATACAAAATTATCTTAAAAATCTAACTAACTATGACATACTAATAATCTATTGCCTAAGAGGAGGGTGGCCTTACCTATATGCAGGGGCTCAGGAGGAGGCGGCGCGGAGGCAGGCGCTCGGGGAGGAGCCGGTGCGGCGGCAGCGCGGGGCCGGCGCGCGGG
>CM014272.1:5451279-5501749 GCA_004135705.1 Alloteropsis semialata
TGCCGTTGTCGGTGATGATCACGTTTGGGACCCCGAAGCGGTAGATGATGTCGGTGAAGAACTGGACAGCTTCTTGCGAGCGAACCCGCCTGATGGGCCTTGCCTCGATCCACTTGGAGAACTTGTCGACGGCGACGAGGAGATGCGTGAAGCCCCCGGGTGCTTTCTTTAGTGGCCCGACTAAATCCAAACCCCATAGGGCAAAGGGCCAGGTGATGGGGATGGTCTGCAGGGCTTGCGCCGGGAGGTGAGTTTGCCTTGCATAGAACTGACAGCCTTCGCAGCTGCGCACGATATCCTTGGCATTGGCCACCGCGGTTGGCCAGTAGAACCCTTGCCGGAAAGCCTTCCCGACAAGTGTCTTCGGTGCGGCATGGTGCCCACATGCTACTGCATGGATGTCCCTTAGCAATTCCTTGCCTTGGTCGATCGGGATGCAGCGCATTAGGACGCCAAAGGTGCCTCGCCGGTAAAGCTCTCCCTCGATGAGCGTGAAAGTTTTGGCCCAGCGCGCGATCCGCCGAGCCTCGGTCGGGTCGGGTGGGAGCTTGCCCTGCACGATCCACTCGAGTAGCGGGATTCTCCAGTCGGGATCCTCGAGGTTGGGCTCGAGCGCTGCGTCTATCTCCATCACTTCCGCCTCCTCTTGCACTGGAGGCTCGGGTGGCTCGTCGTCGAGTCGGATGGAGGGGGCGTGCTGGTCCTTGGCGAACACTCCGTGGGGGACGGGCTTCCGGTTGGAGGCCGCCTTGGCGAGGGTGTCGGCCGCCTCGTTGTATCGTCGTTGGACGTGCTTGAGCTCGAGGCCGAGAAACTTGTCTTCCAGCTCACGGACCGCCCGGCAGTAGGCGGCCATCTTGGGGCTGACGCAGCTCGACTCCTTCATCACTTGATCGACGACCAACTCCGAGTCTCCTCGGATCTCGAGACGCCGTATGCCAAGCTCGAGGGCAATACGGAGTCCGTTGATGAGGGCCTCGTACTCGGCGGCGTTGTTGGAGGCCGGGAAGTGCAGCCGAACCATGTACTCCATGCGTACGCCCAGAGGCGAGACAAAGACCAGGCCGACACCTGCCCCTTCTTTCATTAGCGATCCGTCGAAGTACATGACCCAGGTCTCGTGCTCGATAGAGGTCGGGGGAGTTTGGGCCTCAGTCCACTCGGCGATGAAGTCGACCAACGCTTGTGACTTGATGGCGTCCCGAGGTGCATAGGTGATGTTCTTCCCCATCAACTCGAGCGCCCACTTGGCTATCCTTCCGTCGGCCTCGGGGTTCTGGATCACTTCGCCGAGTGGATACCTCGACACCACCGTGATGGGGTGGGCGTCGAAGTAGTGCCGGAGCTTCCGCCTAGTGATGAGGACGGCGTAGGCGAGTTTTTGGATCTGGGGATATCGTACCTTTGTGTCGGACAGGACCTCGCTGATGAAGTAAACGGGGCGTTGCACCTTTTGGATCTTCTCGGGCTCGTTTCGCTCGACGACGAGGGCGGTGCTTACCACATGGGTGGTTGCCGCAATGTAGAGCAGCATGGGCTCCCCTTCCGCCGGAGCGGTCAGGATCGGTGGGTTCTTGAGCGATTGCTTAAGCGAATCGAGGGCCTGCTGCGCCTCGTCGTTCCAGACGAAGTGGTCCGACTTTCTTGAGCAGTCGGTACAAGGGCAGGCTCCGTTCCCCGAGTCGGGCGATGAAACGGCTGAGTGCAGCCAAGCATCCCGTGACGCGTTGGACCCCCTTTACATTCTGGATCGGCCCCATGTCGGTGATGGCGGTTATCTTCTTGGGGTTGGCTTCGATGCCTCGTTCCGATACGATAAAGCCGAGGAGCATGCCTCTCGGGACCCCGAAAACGCATTTCTCGGGGTTGAGCTTTACTTTGTTCAGCCGGAGCTTCTCAAAGACAGCTGCGAGGTCGGAGACTAAGTCGCCAGTGCGCTTGGATTTTACTACTATATCGTCAACGTACGCCTCGACCAGTCGGCCGATTAAGTCGCCAAAGACGCGTCGCATGCATCTTTGGAACGTGGCGCCCGCGTTTTTCAGCCCGAACGGCATAGACGAATAGCAGAAGGTGCCGTAAGGCGTGATAAACGATGTTGCGAGCTGGTCGGCCAGGCTCATCGCAATCTGATGGTACCCGGAGTACGCATCGAGAAAGCAAAGGGTTTCGCACCCCGCGGTGGAGTCGACCACCTGATCTATGCGTGGAAGGGGGAAAGAGTCTTTTGGACATGCCTTGTTAAGGCCAGTATAGTCAACACACATCCTCCATTTCCCATTCTTCTTTTTTACAAGGACGGGGTTAGCCAACCACTCGGGGTGGTAAACCTCCCTAATGAAGCCGGCGCTGAGGAGCTTTTTGAGCTCTTCGCCGATGGCTTTGTACTTGTCATCGTCGTAGCGTCGGAGCCTCTGTTTGACGGGTCGAGCGCCAGGCTTAATATCAAGTTTGTGCTCGGCGACTTCCCTTGGAATCCCCGGCATGTCCGAGGGCTTCCATGCAAACACATCGAGGTTTGCGCGAAGAAAGTCGACGAGCGCGCTTTCCTATTTAGGATCGAGCGCCGTCCCGACACGGAGGGTGCGACCATCATTGGCCACGGCAACCTCCTTGACGTCCTTGGCTGGCTCAAAGGAGCACGCAGCACGCTTGGAGGTCTCGGGGATATCCGGGTCCCTGGGTGGAGGCTCAGCGGCGAGCCTCTTGGACTGGACGAGCGCCTCCGCGAATTGGAAGCACTCGGTTTCGCAGGCGAACGCATGCTCAAATGAAGTCCCCACGGTGATGACTCCTTTGGGTCCGGGGATCTTCAGTTTGAGATACGTGTAGTTCGGGACAGCCATGAACTTTGCGTATGCAGGCCTCCCGAGGATGGCGTGATACGTCCCAGGAAATCCCACCACTTCGAAAGTGAGGGTTTCTCTGCGGAAGTTCCGTGGAGTCCCGAACGTGACGGGCAGGTCGATCTGCCCGAGCGGTATTGCATCCACCCCGGGGACGACCCCATGGAATGGCGCCGCGGATGGCCGAAGCCGGGAGCGCGGGATCCCCATCTCGTCGAGAGTGTCGGCGTAGAGGATGTTGAGGCCGCTCCCGCCGTCCATCAACACCTTGTGGACGCGTTTCGTCCCGAAGAGAGGAGCCACCACGAGCGGGTATCTTCCGGGTTGTGGGACATGGTCGGGATGATCGGAGCGATCAAAGGTGATCGGGGCCTCGGACCATCTTAGGTAGGAGGGTACCGCGGGTTCTGTGTGGAAAACTTCTCGTCGGATCAACTTCTCGTCGCGCTTCGAGGGGCAGGCCGCCGACCCCCCAACGATCATCAGGACCGCGCCGTCCTCCCTGGGGTAACCGTCGTCGTCGTTCGGGCCTCCGGCCCCGTCTCGGTTCTCGTATGGTTTCTTCTTCAGGGTGCCGGCGAGGAAGCTCTTCATGAGTTTGCAATCCTTCAGGGCGTGCTTGACGGGGCCCTCGTGGTTGGTGCAGGGCGCCTCGAGGAGCTTCTCGAAGTGGTCCCTTGGCGCCGGGTTCCCTTTGGGTTTCGTGGCCTTCCGCTCGGCCGCTGCTACCATGCGACCATCGCGCCTCCGCTTGTCCTTCCTTTTCTTCTTGTCGGGTCGGGCGGAGGTGCCCTCGCAACCGCCTCCGACTGCTTGCCCTTGCCCTGAGGCCGATCAAGGGTTGCAGCGACGGCGTCCTCCCCATCGGCGTAGTCGGTGGCGATGTCGAGGAGCTCCCGGATGGTTCGTGGCTTCCTGCGCCCTAACTCATGGATGAGGGTCGCGCAGGTGGTTCCGAACCGGAACGCGGAGACGACGTCGGTGTCGGCAGTGTTTGGCAGCTCGGTGCAGCGCTTGGAGAAGCGCTTGATGTAGTCGCGCAGGGTCTCGTCCTCTGCCTGGAGGCAGTTGCGGAGGTCCCAGGGGTTCCCGGGACGAGTGTAGGTGCCCTGGAAGTTGCCAATAAAGGCATCACGCAACTGCGCCCAGCTGTCGATCTTGCCCGCAGGGAGGTGCTCCAGCCATGTCCGGGCCGAGTCGGCGAGGTAGAGGGGGAGGCTTTTGATGATGAAGTAGTCGTCTTGCGCTCCCCCGCATGGCACGCGAGCCGGTAGTCCTCCAGCCAGACGCTGGGGTTTGTGTCCCCGTCGTACTTGGGCACCGTCGTGGGAGCTCGGAAGCGCGGAGGGACCTGAGCGCTGAGGACGCGGGGTCCAAAGGCACGCGGCCCCCTGGGGTCGGGTGACGCACTCCTGCTCCGGTCCTCGCCGCTGTCGTAGCGGCCCCCGCGCCGCCTGTTGTAGGCTCGGCGTGGGTGGTGCTGACGGTGCTCGTCCCGTCGCCTAGCGCCTCCGTCGGTCGTGGCCCCGTGATGATGTACGGAATGATCGGGCTCCCGGGGAGCTCGCTGGCGAGAGGCGGAGCTTTCCGCCTGTTGGACTGCTGCGGTTTCCAGGAGCGCGCGGAGCTGCTGGTGGAACCTTCGATCTTCGGGCGCCGCTGGTTCAGGGTGCTCACGGAGTAGGACAGCAGCCGCTGCAAGGTTCTGGGACGCCCGGTTGAAGACCGGCGCGTCGTTGGCGTTGCCACCGTCGTTGACGATGCGCTGTTGCACGTCCCGGGCTCGTGCGCGGGCGGCTCCTCCGTCCGCGTTTCTCCCGAGCTCGCGGTTGAGCTGCTGGCGTTCTGCCTCGATCTGACGTCGGGCCTCATCGAGCTCCTGTAGCCTGACCCGCCGGGCATCGTCTGCCGGGGCGTCGGGCGGTGGTGCCGCAGGGGCGTTGGCAGGCGGAGCCGCAGGGGCATTGGCAGGTGGCGCCGCGGGGGCGCCGTCCCTCGTCGAACTGCTGGCAGACTGCACATCCCCATCGGGGGTGTGACACATGAAGCATTCCCGAGAAGGGTCGAAGTTCGGCGGAACCCAAGTCAACCGCGGGTGCGGTCTTTGCTCGCTCACCGTGCTTTTGGCAGTTGGCAAGACGCAGGGGTTCGGCTCCGTCGGTGCCGGGGTGGCCGCCGGGTCGCTCGGCAGGCCTGGCTGCCCCTCCGGGTACATGGCGTTGTAGCAGTCGATGAACTCGTCCCAGGGGAGCTGCTCCTGCCCTCCAACCTGGAGGGCGAGGTTGGTGATCATGTAGGAGACATTGCGGAAGCGTTCCTGGGACGGGCTCCGTCCCAAGGCGGCCGCGAGGTCCCTACCGAGCAGGTCGAAGACGTAGGTGGTGGCTCCCGCCGTGGCGTGGGAGGGCTTGGGCCCCTCGTCGTGGAACGTCTTGTCGTCGTCGCGGGCAAGCTTGGGGCGCACGAAAGTTGCCCCGATGATAGGCTCCACCGACTTACCGAAGACGAAGTCGAGGGAGCCGAACCGCAGTTGATCGCCGGGCGCCAGCGAGGCGCCACTGTGGGCCATCCGGGCCCTGGTGAAGTGTCGTGACACGCGAAAAGCCCCTACCTGGCGCGCCAACTGTCGGGGTTCTCTACCGCCGGCAAGTAAATTTCTACGATCGCGTGTCTGGGTCCGGATGGTGACTCAAGAGACAGGGAGTTTAGACTGGTTCGGGCCTCCGGAGAGTAATACCCTACGTCCAGTGTGTGCCGATGTTCTTAAGTCCAGGTCTGTAGTAGGGGGTACAAACTGGTCGGGAGAGGGAAAGGGTCCCAAGTCCCTGCACTGTGCGAGTGAGCGTGTCGTTCGTGCTGTGTGCGAATGTTCGACTGATGTTTTTCTGTCCCCCCACTGATGTCCCCTTGTCCCCTTTTATAGTCTCAAGGAGAGAAGGGAGCGGGGGGTAAGAAAGAAAGAAAATTACAAGGGGAGTTACCGCCCCCGAGGCCTTTAGCTTGTGTCGCGCGTCGAGCCGTACAGGGGGCAGGTGTTGACGGAGTGGGCACCCCGCCGGACCCGGGACCGTACATCCCGGGTGGTTGGTGTAGATGTCTTCTCGAGTAAGCTCCCGGGTAGTTCCCAGGTCGTGGTTGACTTGCTCGAGCCCTTTGGGAACTCCAGGTGTCCTCTTCGGGTTCCAGGTGTCGTCCATGGACGCCTAGGATCGTCCTTGGGCGCCTGGTGTTGCGCATGCATTCCTCTCAGGACTGTAGCGTTCCTGTTCGGATGAGACGGGCGCCACTGTGGCTGTCGTGGCGAAGGACGGACGCCCATCATGCTCTGACGCGGCGGGTACCAAGTGGGTACGGCGCTGGATGGGCCGGGACGTGGCCGAGTAGTTTTACCGGGCGGGCCGGAGACTCCTCGGAGGCGGAGAACTCCCCGGGCGAATCGGAGAGCCACTCGGAGGCGGAGAACTCCTCGGGCGAACCGCGGAGCCGTTCGGAGGCGGAGAACTCCTCGGGCGAGCCGCGGATCCGCTCGGAGGCGGAGAACTCCTCGGGCGAGCCGTGGAACCGCTCGAAGACGGAGAACTCGTCGGGCGAATCGGAGACTCGTCGGGCGGCCTCCGAGTTGTTGGAGTATGGTGAATCTGCTTTGATTTGGTTCTTCGGCTTTTGCTTTTGAGGGGTGGATTATCGTGAGGACCCGGATTAAGGGCTTGATTGGGTACCCCTAATTCAGACCCTCGTCAGGCAGGTAGGGCACCATGAGCTTAGCATGCAGAGCTTATAACACCATGGACGAATGGTCGAGGAATTGAAGAGTCGATCAGTTGAAAGACCTGATCATTTTTCTAGGAGGTCCTTTCTAAATAAAAAAGATGATCTTCTAGTGATGGTAAGCTCAGGTCAAAATGCTCTGCTACGTACATCATTGTTGAGAAACTTAATCTCTCCAATCATAATCAAGTGATGTTTTAAGGTTATCATAAGCAATCATTTTACATTTTAATTACAATTTCCTTATGACGTGTTTACGATGCAAGTATCTTTATCTGAAAATATTATTGTATAAAGGAAAAAGTTCAAATTACTCCCCTCAGGTATGCCAAATATCTGAATAACCTCTTAAACTATGTTTTGGTTCAATTACTCCCACGCCTATATCAGTTGGTCAAATTTACACCTTGACATCATTTCTCTTTTTTTGTTTCTCTACGAACAAGTGGAATGTTAAGTTTTTTTTTGCCGCATGACAGAGGGCACCATAAAATATGCAAAAAAAATGCATCATGAATTTTTCATTATTACTTTAGTAGGATAGGGCATTTAATAATAATTAATCCTTGGATACAAATTATATGAAATTAATGATGAAAAACATAATGCATTTTTTAACATGTGTTTTGATGCTCACTACCAACCAGCAAAATTTTACATTAATTAAAGTTCCACTTGTGTGTGAGAAACGAAAAAGATAATTTTTTTGAGGTAAATTGAAGAAAATGGACCTACAAGAAATAGTTTGGGGGTCAAATAAACCAAGAAATTATTTAAAGAGTTATACCGACTTCTACCCTCAAGTAGGGAAGTAATGCGCCTGTGCGTGCGAAGTGTGGACTGTGTGGTGCAGCCAACAGGCCAAGGCTAGCTGCATCGGCTCTGCTGGTATTGGTGGCATATCCGACTCATTCATTGGATCCGCCCTTTCATAAATCTACAGTAATTCTTAAGTACGGAAATCAAAACAATCGCATATATATAGCATACGCAACTATATATGGCATGTTTTCACTACAAAATTTTTAACATTTCTAAGACATAGGAACATCTGCAGTAATTCCCAAGCCGGGAAATCAAAATGAATGCATATAGCATACACACTATGAAACGATCCCACGTTAGTACTACAAGATTTAATTCTAGCATTTCCCGATAGTTTTTTTAAAGTAACTAATTGTTTTTAGTATATTTGGACGAGTTACCATAGTTGTGGGGGGAATGAGTTTGTTGGCAATTATGTTGGAGATTTAACAAAAAGTATTGGAAAAAGTGCAAGTTATAGTGGAAATTTTGTTGAGCATGCAAAATTATCTCTGTTTGCAAAAGAGCAATAGAGGCAAATTAGAGTATAGATCCAAAGTCCAAACAAAGTCTTTGCAGCAGTACGCTGCCACTACATATATATTTATATTAGTCCTATGTATAGGATCTTTAATATGAGAGATAAGGGAACGCTGAAGCACTCTCAAGGGTTCTGTTCTTCGGAGCGAGCAGCGCATCTCAGAGCCTCAGTTTCCCTGCAAGTTTGAAGAATCAAAGGCCTAAGAATACCATCGTCCATAGATAATTAACTTGTAGTGAAAGTGATAACTGAAACCTAGCATTAGATGGAAACAATCAAACAAGTGCATTGCCTTAGCGCAGCCTTGATCTCATCACTTGCAGGGTCAAGCTTCAGAGCTTCCATGAATGCATCAGCTGCTCCTTTGTAGTTCTGGGAATATAAAAGTACAACAGGGGTGAGAATGTGAGATGCAATTGGAGAGATTAGACTACATTGCGAGGTTAAATTTGATGCGGGTGCTAAACTGCCTAGTGTACCTTTAGCAGCCTGAGAGCCGCGCCCTCACGGTACCATGCCTTCGACCAATGGGGACGGATCATTCTGCATTGTTGAGCATCTGACAGAGCACGCTCTCCATCTCCCAGCCGCAACCAGCATAGGCTCATGTTGGCAAACAAGGTAGCATCGAGTGGATTCATGAACCTTGCCTGCATGAACAATCAGGAGGACTAAAATTCTCAGGACACGTGTGGTGCTATGGTAAATCGGTATATACTAAAGGACCTTTTTTCGCTAAAATTTAACATGCATCTAGTGTGAGCCAACTGCTTACAAGCATCACTATTCCCTCATAAAAAAAGTCTGATCCACTTCAAGTTAATCTATGGAATGGAACATATAAGTGCTCTACATTTTATATTATGCAACAGCCATTCATGAAGTTTCGGGACATAGGCAAGCGAAAAGCAACTAGCTCTGCGCAAAGCATGATTTTTCAGGACAAAGTCATATATTATGCAACATTACTCTATTGTTTCAAACAAGTATACACTTCAGAAGTTTAGATTGATTTAAGAATTTACCATGCCATATAAGTAAATTGCTGCACCATAGTCCCCCTTTGCAAAGGCTTCATTGCCTTGTATCTTTACATCAGCCCCAGAACCTGCACCCTATAAGCAAAATGCCCAAATTTGAAAACATGGAACAGTCATTAAGCTCCAGAAATACAAGTTACAGCGGTACGCTGAAAGAAGACATCAGTTAAATTTATACCTTCACCTCGGAAGGTAAATGTTTTATAGTAGAAATTATCCCATCAACACTCCAGTTGGGCAGAGATGGGATTGGTTTTGTATGAGGAAAGAGAACTTCAACAAGATCACGTCGCCCATCACTTGCTGCATACATGATTGGATTTTTTCCAAACTGCATTGTAGAGTCACAAGGTGACACAATCAATTGAGAAATGTGACTGGTATACATAGTCAAGATTTTTTTCTTTTACCAAACAAGAATCGCAAGAAAGTAAGATATCCCCAAAACTTATCCTTGTGCTGGTAATAATTTTATTAAGCAAAATATATCAGGATTTGAAGTAAAGATAAAAAGTTAACCCTCTTATTTGTAAGAGTGGTCAAGTGCTGAAAATCATACGAAGTATGCTCCCTAAACTAACATTTAAACAGTATACCCTCTGTTCAAACATACATGTGCATGGGCCTTTAGCTGAGTTTGTTAGGTGATCCTAGTAGCACTCCTTGGGTCCTGGGTTCGACTTCCAGTAGGAGCGAATTTTCAAGCAGGGTTAAAAAATCCACTCATATCACCTGTGCCAAAGCACAACTCATATATCCCATGAGGGTCAAAAAAAAAAATCCACTCATATACCCCATGACAAAGCACAAGTTTAAGGACCGGCTCAGTTCTCACATGGGCAATGGCGCCGCTGTGTGAGGATGGGGCAAGGGTTCGAAAGTTTTCTCGACCTGTGTGAGAAGGTATTCCCTACATAAAAAAGCCCAGAGGCTATCTAGGCCCCCGCAGGTTGAGGTTTTTTTTTTGGTTCCAACAGACATGATATTTTCTTTCAACATTTAATCCTTTACTTTGGCATGATATAAAGTTTAAAGCTGTAACAAAATCTCTTAAATATGGACCTAGGTGTATACCATTTATACGCCAAACATACTTGTATTGATTAATTGTTAGTCTAAATATACGATATTTAACATTTTAATAACAAATATTCCTTGTACTGAACTTTGGGCATAGAATACCAAAGGTCTGCATGGGATCTATGGTTGCCACAATTCTGACATGCAATATCTACCACAATGAATTACCAAAAATATTGAAATTCTATACAGAATATTCTGCATTGAGTTGCAAGCTAAATATTGGAACCATCTTATTACCAGATCAAAGCAGTCTGAAACAAACCCAAAATTATGCACTTGAAGAAAGAAGTACAGTACATCTGCTTGCTTCACATAACAATCTATATGTATTCCATACAAAGCACTTCCGATGTCGAGACCTTGGTGTTAAAATTGCTGTTGCCCAGCCATTAATTGGGTTTATCCAAGGAACCAAGCGATTGAACCTCGACAGAATAAAAAAGAAGAGAGCCAAGGGCAAAATACTTACATCATCAAAAATGTTCGGATCAGCTCCAGCCTCTAGCAAGACCTTCACAATGTCGGTTAAGCCAATCTTGGTTGCCTCAATTAAAGGGCTTGGTCCAAAGGGCTTCATAATAAAGTTCACATCAGCACCAGCCTATAGAATTGACAAGCAAAGCTTATTAGGTAGTTTAGATAGGTTTCTAGGTGTAATCATGATGAAAAGCTCAACCAAACTAATATAACAAAACAGTTTAGTTAAGTAACCGTGTACCTCAACCAATAGCTCCACACATTTCAGGGAGTGTGCATCACATGCCAACAAGAGAGGTGACGTAACACTCATAAAAATCCTGTTGGGCTGCGGAGTGAAAAGCGAGAACACAGTTTCGGTAACAGTCAAAATGCCATATCACTGAAAAAAAAATATTCAAAAAGGGAACAGCGGCAAAATATTCGGTTGAACGTCATACAGGGGCGGCGGAGCCAAAATTAATTGACAGATGGTGCTGAGTCTTTTTGCAATTAATCTAACATCATACTTTATAGGTGAACTCTTATAGAACTAAAAGAGGAGTTAATTTCACAAGAGATTTAGAGACTCCCATTGCATGCAACAAGGTCACTCCGCGCAAGTAACAACTTACATCAGCACCGTGTTCCAGCAGGAGTTTCAGAACCTGATCATGGCCATTGCCTGCAGCCGAGTGCAGCGGCGCTACACAACGACTGTTGAGGGGATCCACATCTACACCCCTGGACAGCAGCAGTCTTGCAGCCTCGCAGTGCCCTGAATCAGACGCACAAATAATAAACAGATTGAGATATAACAGTATATAGCTATAGCACACATCAAACGCGGATGCATAAAGGGGAGGAACGCGCCATTCTCCGACGCAACGTGCAGCGGCCTGAAGCCAATGGCGTCGGGCATCGCTGGGTCGCCGCCGTGGTCGAGGAGGTACCTCAGGACGCCCACCTCTCCGGCGGCCGCGGCGCGGAGGACCGGCGTCCGGCCTACAACAAACAACAGGCAACCATGTCATCGATGCCAAGATTAATTCCGCAAGCAATAATACGCAACCCGGCACTCACCATCCGCGGTGGTGCAGTTGACGTCGAACCCTGATTCCTCCACCAGGAACCTGCAGACATCCAGGTGACCCTTGGCCGCGGCGAAGTACAGCGCGTTCCCCCCACTGGAGTCCTTGGCTTCCCGCAGGTCCATCTCGCTCGCCAATTCTGACAAAGATCCAGAGGGAAGAAGAATCAAGAAGAAAGTTGCGTGAGGGCACAAAGTCAAAGAAACCACGAACCGCAATCTTCATTCTTGAGGAGGGAGGATCAATGGCGGCGGCGGCGCGGCCGGATGCTTACTCTTGAGAAGACGGAGGTCGCCCTTGGAGGCGGCCTGGATGGCCACGGCTGAGGGGTTGGGGGCCATGGCGGCGGCCTTGCAACGGGCTTCAGAGGTGGGTTCCGCCGCCAGGTTCTACAGAGGAGGAGAGGGAAGGCTACCGGCAGCCTTTTAATGGCGGCGCGAGCAGGCGTGCGGGGAACTCGAGATGGACGGTACGGCGCAGGATCGGAGCACGAGGCGCCAACGGAGGCGCGTGGTCGGTTGCTGGAGTGGATGACTGCCAGTTCGTGTTGCTCGGTTGATTTCACACGATGGAAAATGCCAACCGGTTTTTCTTCAAATTTTTTTCCTAACAATATGGTGCTGAAACATGTACAGTACTGACGTCCACTTCCCGAATACTCCGCGCACGATTAGACCAGCACGATTAGCACGATGATTCACTCTTTTTCTCGTAAAAGAGACTAAAATATCTTTAAAAGTTATCTATAAATGTTTCCAAAACATTCATATGTACTCTAAGGGGAGAAAAAAAAAGGAAATGACATCTTGAAATCGTGTAGTCTAGATATTTGTAAAAGAATGATCAAAACTGCCAAACATTCATGAACGGAGGTTAGTATTAGATACACAGTTACCTTTCAACTGACAAATTTGCATACAGGTGCGCAAACTTGTTAACTAGATGATTATTGTCTATCTCCACATTCGTTCATTGTTCAATCAAACCATGTAACGATCATTAAGCTCCAGTAATACAGGTCTTTGAAAACAGTTGAGCTAAATAGAAATATATCGGGCTATAACCACTAAATTGCACATAGGCACAAATAAATACTGTCTGTGTCTCACGACAGCTATAGCCAGATATTTAAAGCCTTTACTAGGAATAATAATAAGACAATTTCAGTATAAATAGTTGTTCATCCAGATGATTGATACGCTTCCTGTCTAAGCTTACAGGATGCCATGCATTTTAAAGTTATTGCAAAAGAGCAAAATGCAGGTAACCCCTAGCTCCAAACAAGTCTTTGTGACAGTACAGTACGCTGTCACTATGTATATACATTTACTCCTATATACAGGGTCTTTAATCTGAGATATGGGAACGCTGAAAGTACTCTCAAGGGTTCTGTTCTTTGGAGGGAGCAGTGCACCTTAGAGCCTCAGTGGCCTCCCTGCAAGTTCCAAGAATCAAAGGCCTAAGACAATCGTTGTCCATAAATAATAAAATTGTACGGAAAGAGATTACTGAAAAATAGTATTAGATGGAAACAATCAAACAAGTGCATTGCCTTAGCGCTGCCTTGATCTCGTCACTTGCGGGGTCAAGCTTCAGTGCTTGCGTGAATGCATCAGCTGCTCCTTTGTAGTTCTGGGATATAAAGATACAATTTGAGAGATTAGATTATATTGCGAGGTTAAATTTGGTTCAGGTGCTAAACTGCCCAGTGTACCTTTAGCAGACTGAGAGCTGCGCCCTCACGGTACCAAGCCTTCGACCAATGGGGACGGATCATTCTGCATTGTTGAGCATCTGACAGAGCATGCTCTCCATCTTTCAGCCGCAACCAGCATAGGCTCCTGTTCGCAAATAGGGTAGCATCGAGTGGATTTACTAACATCGCCTGCATGAACAATCAGGAGGACTAGAATTCTCAGGACAAGTGGTGGCATGGTGAATCGGTATATAACAGGCTTACAGGCCCTTTTTTATGCTTTAATTTAACATCTAATGTGACCAAACTTCTTACAGGATTACAGTATTCTTTCATGAAAAAAGAGTCCACTTCAAGTTAACCTATATGGAATGGAACATATAAGTGCTCTAAAACTTATGCAAGGGACATAGGCAAGCGAAAAATAGCTAGCAATCCAAAGCATGATGTTTTGGAATAAATACCCAAATATCAATTATAACAGTACTTCTTCATTGTTTCAGCCAAGTATACACTTCAGAATGATTTAAGCGTTTACCATGCCATATGAGTAGATTGCTCCAGCATAGTCCCCCTTAGCAAAGGCTTCATTTCCTCGTATCTTTGCATCAGCCCCAGAACCTGCACCCTATAAATAAAGTACCCAAATTTGGAAACATGGAACAATCATTAAGGTCCAGAAATACAAGTTACAGTGATAAGCTGAAAGAAGAAACTAGTTAAATATATACATGCACCTTGGAAGGTACGTGCTTTATAGTAGAAATTATCCCATCAACACTCCAATTGGGCAGAGATGGGATTGGTTTTGTATGAGGAAAGAGAATTTCAACAAGATCACGTCTCCCATCACGTGCTGCATACATGATTGCGTTTTTCCCGAACTGCATTGTAGAGTCAGAAGGTAATACAATCAATTGAGAAACATGAATGGTATACATAATGAAGATTTTTTTTATTTTTACCAAATAAAAATTGCAATAAAGTGAGATATCCACAAAATTCATCCTTACGCTGGTAATAATTTTATTAGGCAAATAGATCAGGACTTGAAGGAAAGATAACCAAAGTTATGCCTCTTATTTATGAGTGATGAAGTGCTGAAAATCATACTAGGTATTGCGTCCGTAAACTAACATTTCAACAGTATAGCCTCTGTTCAAAAATACATGACATATTTTATTTCAACAGTTACCTTTGACCATTATTTTCACATGCTATAAAGTTTAAAGCTGTATAAAAGCTCATGAAAATGGACCTAGGTGTATTCTTTTTATACACCAAATATACCAGTATTGATTATTGTTAGTCAAAAAGTATGATATTTGACATTTTCACAACAGATGTTCCTTGTACTGAACTTTGGGCATAGAATATAAAAGGTCTGCACGGGACCTATGGCTACAGGTACCACAACTCTGGCGTGCAAAAGCTACTGACATGAATTACCTAAAATATTGAAAACTCTAGACACAAGATCTTGAATTGAGCTGCACAATAAGTATTGGAACATCTTATTACCAGATCACTGCAGTCTGAAACAAACCCAAAATTATGCACTTGATGACAGAAGCAGAGTACACTGCTTTCTTGACATATGAACAATCAATATATATATTCCATATAAATCACTTCCGAACGTCAAGAGACCTTAGTTTTAAACTATTGCTGCCCAGCCATTAGGTTTATCCATGGGGCCAAGAAATTGAACCTCAAGACAAAATAAAAGAAGAGCCAGGAGCAAAATACTTACATCGTCAAAAATGTTCGGATCAGCTCCAACCTCTAGCAAGAACTTGACAACGTCAGTTAAGCCATTCATGGCTGCCTCAATTAAAGGGCTTGGTCCAAAGGGATTCATAATAAAGTTCACATCAGCACCAGCCTATAGAATTGATGAGAAAAGTTTATTAGGTAGTTTTAGAGAAGTTTTCTAGGTGTAATCATGATGACAAGTTCAACAAAACTAATATAACAAAGCTGTTTAGTTAAGTAACTGTACCTCAACCAATAGCTCCACACATTTCAAGGAGCGGGCATCACATGCCAACAGGAGCGGTGACATAACACTAATGAACGGCTGTTGGGCTGTGAAGTGGAAACAAGAACACAGTTTCGATACTAGTCAAAACGCCAGATCACTAAAAAATGATTTCAAAAGGGCCTGCTGCCAAAGTATTCCCTGAACGCGATACAGTGAATGAACTAGCTAGTCTGTTGTCAGGTGTAATGAAATCTTTCCCCAGGTATCTATTACCTATACAACTTATAGAGTTGCCGCAACAAGGTCACACAGCGGAAGTAACTACTTACATCAGCACCATGCTCCAGCAGGAGTTTCACAGCCTGATCGTAGCCCTTAAGTGCAGCCGAGTGCAACGGCGTTCCACAACGACTGTTGAGGGGATCCACATCTACACCCCTGGACAGCAGCAGCCTTACAGCCTGGTAGTGCCCTGGAGGAGGCACAAAGAGAATCAGAGAGCCATATAGCGCACACGTACTCTCCAAATCAAACATAACAAGCTAGGGATCCATAAAAGGGAGGAACGCACCATTCTCCGTCGCAATATGGAGTGGTGTAAAGCCAATGGAATCGGGCATCGCTGGGTCGCTGCCATGGTCGAGGAAGTACCTCATGACGCTCACCTCTCCCACGGCTGCGGCGCGGAAGATCGGTGTCTGGCCTACAAGGCAACCATGTCATCAGTGAAAGCACACAACACTTGTGTTTGGCAAGTGATGACATGGGAGTTGGTCTTTTAGGGCGTGCTTGGTTGCACGCCATCAATTACCACAGCAAGCTGTGTCGCCGCCGAAGGTGAGTCGTCAAAATTCGACGCCACAGTTTTTGGCAAGAAAAAGCTACTGACGCCAGTACAAACTTCTATGGCGTGCTGCAGTTTTTTTCTAAACCAAACAGCAGCCTTGCTTCTTGTGGCAGCCTAATGTTCGGCGGCGGCAAGAGGAGGCCGGGAACCAAGCAGGCCCTTAGTCCTAATATAACCCTTTGCTTGGTTTGTGGTAAGAATTAATATGACAGGTCCTATGAGAGAATTCTTTTCTTTTGTTTGGTTTCGTGGGCTTGGCAGTGGAAAATTGCATCATAAGTTAGGATTACTTTTGTGAATGTGATGCATCCATAGCCACTTAAGATATAATTCCCATCCAATCATCAGTTCATCACTGCTCCCCAGGTAAATCCTCAGTGGGAGTTGGCCCCTTTCTCCGTCTCACAAAAACTCCCATTTCCACCATACAAAGAGACATTTTTAAGCTCTCAATTCTAACTCCATTCCCTGCCGCCTATTACCCCAAACCAAACGAGCCCACGGCACCGCCAGAATACCAGATCGATGCCCAAGATTCAGCTAGCGACCCGGCACTCACCATTCGCGTTGGCGCTGTTGACATCGAGCCCTGTGTCATGACCCGGATATGGCCCAGGAGAAGCCCAGACTATTAGCCCATCTACCGAGTCATAGCCCAAGCAAAGCCCAAGACCAAGACTACATATCTGCAGCTATGCACAGCCATGAGGATCATCGAACAGTTCATTCTGAACAAGAACAGAGAGAGACGGGAAGAGCTTCTTCCTCCTCCGACTCAGAGGTCACTATCCTCTCGATCTCCCCTGTGATTGCTCACGTCCCGGAGTTGATCTCACCGGCGGCAACGGGTCGTTACAGTGGTATCAGAGACGTACCTTCCTCGGCGGTGGGCGCGGCGTGGCGGTGGAGGCAGCGCGGCCGCAGATCGGGCGATTCCACGAGAGGCTCATCGGTAACTTCACCGGGGTGAGTCTGTTAAACCGTCGGCATTGAGTTGGATTTGGATTTGAGGGCACTTCGGTTCATCTGGACACCGAATTGGGTTTTCGTCAATTGGGGATTATTTTGGCTAATCTCTGAATTGGAAGCAATTGGAGTGGATTTCTCTGGAATTGGTGGCGGATTGAGTCTGGATTGTTGGAAGCAAGGAACGTCTGCAGTGGAATTGGGTTCTCTTCGGGATTTTCTTCAGAGACACGGATCCTTGGCATGGGCTTGGCAGGGTTCATCTTCGAGGCGCACAGCTTGACGGTGGCACGGTCCGATGGTTGGGGGTCACAGCTACAGGCGGGCTGTGATCAGTCACAGCAGCAGGTGGAGACGCCGATTCATCTGGCGTCCATGTCTATGGACCAGGTTTGTCATGCTCCTGACTTATCTTGTGCCTCGGTGGTGCCTGAGGATGTTGCCCAACCAGTGTTCGATGAAATGTCTCCTCTAGATGTAGTCTTGGATGAGGAAGTGCAGTATGGATTCGATTCACATGGGTTGTTGCAGCAGTTAGCGCAGGGGATGAGGGAGCAGATGCCGTGCAAGCAAGACAAATGCAAAGCACCAGTGTTGTTTGAAGGGGATGCCCATGAGGTGTTCGGTGGAACGTGTCCCACGATCAGCAAGTTGGGTGATCCAGAGGGCCGCCAAGATGAGATGGCTCATGATGTGATTTGGGATGAGGAGGCCATGGGTGAGAAATTTGAACGTGAGCTGCACATTTGTGATCAGCCTATGTTTGATGAGATGCCTCCTGTGAATGTGTTGTGGGATGAGGAATTCCTGGATGGGATCAGCTCACATGATGGATCATTGCAGTTAGCACTGGGTGAAGAGTACATATATGCTCCACTAGTCAGTGATGACGTACTTATACATGTCGACCGCTTGCCATTATCTTTGGAGGTTGGCCTTGATTCTAGGAATGCCCTACCTGGTGAAATGTCTAGTGAGATTGTGTGGGATGAGCAAATCCTATCTGATATTAATACACATGACAGTTTACTGCAGCAACAAGCCATGGGTGCAAACTGTGTGAATGATGAGAAGACAAAGCCAACAATTGAGGTCAGTGATGATGAAGTGCTTATCCATGTCAGTGGCTCACCACTATTTCTTGAAGATTGTGTGCATGCTACTTCCTGCTTGCAGCAGTCTCAGGTTGCTAATGTCACTCTAGCGGTATTTACTGCAGTACTTCACCAGGGAATAATCTGGGATGAGGATATACCACATAACCTTAACTTGCATGACAATCTTTTAGAGCCACTGATATGTAGTGGAGAAGACCTGAATGAGCTAGGCATGGTAACTGTAAATGACATATTTGTTGAACTGCCCGATGGACAGGAGTTGAAATGTGGCAATGAGAACCTGGTCATTTGTGAAGAACAACAAGGACTAAAAGGGTCCCAGCTTGTGTTTCCAGAATTACAGCCCTGGAATCATAGTGTCTTTTGCAGTGGGAAGGATGGTTCACTGATCTATGTTAACTTGCTGATCTATGTTGGTGGCTGGTCACTATCTCTTGAGCAATCCATGAAGTTCAATGTGTCAGTACATACTTATTCCTTCAGTTATGCAAAATGTCAGTTTCCAACACCATGCAGAATGGCTTTCTCAGTTCGAAGGCAGTGGGCTCCAGGCACGGTGGAGCACAAACAGGCACGGTGGAGCACAAACAGGCAGTGGGATCCGGGCATCGTTCAATTTATCATGCAAGAGCTTGCTGGTGAAGACAAGTGTTTCACTAAAAGTTATCTAGGGACTGGATGCTATGAGGTTGTGAGCAAATTGTTTCTGGATACGGCGACAGCTTGGGGACAAGCTGTATTTCGCGGGGGCGGTAATGTCATGACCCGGATATGGCCCAGGAGAAGCCCAGACTATCAGCCCATCTACCGAGTCATAGCCCAAGCAAAGCCCAAGACCAAGACTACATATCTGCAGCTATGCACAGCCATGAGGATCATCGAACAGTTCATTCTGAACAAGAACAGAGAGAGACGGGAAGAGCTTCTTCCTCCTCCGACTCAGAGGTCACTATCCTCTCGATCTCCCCTGTGATTGCTCACGTCCCGGAGTTGATCTCACCGGCGGCAACGGGTCGTTACACCCTGATTCCTCCACCAGGAACCTGCAGACCTCCAGGTGACCCTTGGCCGCGGCGAAGTAGAGCACGTTCCCCCCACTGGAGTCCTTGGCTTCCCGCAGGTCCATCTCGCTCGCCACTTCTGACAAAGACCCAGAGGGAAGATTCAAGAAGGAAGTTGCGTGAGAGCAGAAAAGTCAAAGAACCACGAAGGGGATCGATCGATCAACCGCAATCTTGATTCTTGGGGAAGAAGAATGGCGGCGGCGGGCGGGCGCTTACTCTTGAGAAGCTGGAGGTTGCCCTCGAAGGCTGCCTGGATGGCGACGGCGGAGGGGTTGGGGGCCATGGCGGCGGCGTCGCAACTCGCAACGGGCTTCAATTCCGAGAATGTCGATGCGCACTGCGGAGTGGGAGATACGAGAAGAGTGGAGACGGGGGCCTTTCGTACTGGCTAGGGCGGCGCGAGGAGGTGTGCGGGGAACTCGAGGGGACCGACGGGACGGGGCAGGAGCCGCAGGACGCGCCGACGGACGCGTGGTGCGGAACTGCGGATGACTGTCCAGGTTCGCGTTGCTTTCACACGATGGAAGATGCCCCGGTTTTTTTTTTTTCTGGATCCTTGATTGCGGTGGCAATTCTGAAATGCTGAAATGGTAAAAAGAATGGGGCACAGAAGAAAGAATAATGAGCCTGTTCGGCTGGCAGATGAACAGTGCTTGACTGGCATGTTTCGGCTTATTTCCTCTCACACAATACTATTCATTCTACCAGCCGAGCACTGTTCATTCTACCAGCCGAACAGCCTCAATAAGTGAGAAATTAGAGCAAAGGCGAAACATAGGCTCAAATTAATCACACTGAAGTCTTAGATGAACAGACAAGAGATGTGGTACACAATCGAATTCAGGCTATGTTTGATGAGTAAGTTTTAACTATTCACGAATCACATCGAATGTGGTGACACTAATTAGGAGTATTAAACGTAGATTATTGACAAAATCCATTTTGTAACCTCCGGGTAAATTCGCGAGACGAATCTATTGAGCCTAATTAGGCCATGATTAGACAATATGGTGCTACATTAAAGAATCTCTAATGACGAATTAATTAGACTTAATAGATTCATCTCGTGATTTTTCGTCCATCTGTGTAATTAGTTTTATAGTCAAATTATATTTAGTCCTTCTAATTAGCATCCTCAAATTTGATGTGATATTTTCGACAAGTTTCCACTCCCAACAACAAGGCCTCAATAAAATGAACATCGGCATACTCACGTTAGAACTTTACTGTGAATATCTTGTTAGGTGTTGGAGCTCGTGACGTGTTTATGTAGTGGGGTACTACTGCAATGGCGCATGCCATTTCAAATTTTAAATCTTTGTGCAATAGCGCCAGTTTCCTATTTTTTGTGGGGGTAACCAAACATGTGCGCAGAGCGTGTAGTATGGTGCAATGGTTGCCATTCATATTTATTTTCAAAAAATTTTCAAAAAAATATTTATTTTCAAATTATATACTCATAACTACAATAGCTACTGTTTTTCTCCGGCCGTCTGGTACTTTGCATAGGATGGTAATGTCTGCTATCCATACTAATCTGCTCGCCAAATCTTAAGAATGCACATACTCCCTTCATCGAAAAAAAGAATGCATCTATAGGTTGCGTGTCAGTTAAAGTGGTTCATGGTTGACCAAATTTCTAGTGAATTGTATCTATACTATAAGGATCCAAAACAATTGAAAATGGCTCCCACTTTAAAACACACCCATACCCCCTCACATATCCCCGGGTTGAGGCCCACACGTCGGCTCAAGAATGACCATAGTTTTTGGCATTTGGAAAAAATCGCGCTTTCTAAAATGTTTCATACTTTTTTCGCTGTTTTTTTTCACCAACGCTTCCCCCTTACCCACCTCGCGTACCCGCGCCAGACCCGCCGCCTCCAATCCCGCGCGTGACCGGCCTCTTTCCTTTTCCACCGCGCCGCCCTTCCTATGGAATGGAATTCTCCCCATACATGGAATTTAAAAGTCTTACCTAAACAGATCGGCTATATATGGAATGGAATTCTCCCCATACATGGAATTTAAAAGTCTTACCTAAACAGATCGGCTATATATGGAATGGAATTCTCCCCATACATGGCAACTAGGATAAATTTCCAAATCCTTATCTATAATTCCAAAACTAACACTTAGCAACACTTAGTAAATCTTATTGTGCAAACTGGACTAAGCAAACTTCTGGCGTCTGAGACGGCAAAACACGTATGAAAATTTAGATTTCCTTATATGTTGTCATGTCAAATGTGTTTTGATTACCAAAACAATTTAAAAGGAATACCTAAACAGATCGGCTATATATGGAATGGAATTCTCCCCATACATGGCAACTAGGATAAATTTCCAAATTCTTATCTATACTTCCAAAACTAACACATAGCAACAGTCTATATATTGCAGTAGCTAAAGGGCTACTCCATTTGCCCTCCCTCAAGTCTGAAATACTTTACTTCTCACGAGCACATATCATGTCTTCCAGAAATATTTCATCGCTGAATATTGAATGGTGTGCTCTCCCAACCGATCCATGTGAAAAGATCCTTGGATGTCTTGATATCCTCGACGTCATGAACTTCTCATACACCTGTAAATCCTGGTATGATGTGTGCAAAGAACTCTGTACTCATCGTTTTCAGTCAGGTAAATTCAATAATTCTATCATCACCGTTTTTTAATTAATTCCAGCTATGTATTGACCCATTTTAGGTACTCCAACATTGATAACATCGAGGGATGATCGCGATGGATCTATAGTTGAAGGAAATCTGAATGAAGGCCTTATACAAGATCTGATCAGGCGGTTAACCATAGTAGCGTCGAACAACAGGAGAATAGACATGTAAGCAACAACAATGTTGGATTGGATAGATATATCTAACTGGTAGTATGTTTACCTATTCAATCATTCAATCAATAAATTACAGGCTACATTTCGTGTTGTACAGATCCAATATTGGTTAGCGTGTTAAAAAAACGCTACTTAAAATATTGGTTACTTTTAAAGAAACATATATATGTGTAATATTATTCTTGTAAACGTGCCTGTGGCACGTGCATCTATACGAAACAAATTGCGTGTTGTATTTTTGGATACATATATCGGTCTGATTGAGTCTGGGGCTCATATGGCAACTAAATAAACATTTCCATCTCCTCAAACGATGAACCATATATGGAAACTAAATAAACATTTCCATCGCCTACTATGATGAACCATATATAAATCGTGTCATGTGTTTATATACCAACCAACGCTGCCACTTGTTGACTCATCTACACATAGCCAATAGCCATTGATAGAGGAGGTAGAGGTGCAGGTTCATGGAGAACCTGGCGGCAATGCGAACCAGGCACCTCGTCACCTCACGGATGACGGGTCTTGGTTGGATTCGTTCGGCGTCCGAGAGTCCGTCTGACCTACTTGTACTCCACATGGCTGTCACGATCAGCCATGTGTGGTTCGGCTTAGGAGGCGTGATTGAGCGTGTACGGCGTCCAATTGTCCTCACCCGGGAATCAACCATGCCTGGCCTCGATCTACATGACGGGGACGATCTGGTTCTCCGCACCCGCCAGGCCTTTAGTGATCGTTTTGGCGATGCGGAGGATTTGAATGGACTACCCCATGCGGACTGGTTCGAGTTAGTTCCTCAATCCATCCAGTCTAGAGTTGTTGAGAGCAGAAATTTGCTCCATGCTGACCGTGCCTACACTTGTCACCTTTCTTTGCACGGTAGAGTCCAGTTTATATATTGTGAAGGTACTGAGCTTGCACGGTCATGCATTGAAGTTGGTTCGTTTCACTGGGACATAGATGCTACCAGTTCGTCGAAGCTGATGTGCGCAACAGTTTTTTAATGGCCACCAGGGTTCTTGTCAATCGTGATAGAAGTCAGTAAGAGTTTTTTTAAAAAATTAAACACTATTGTTCCTTGTGAAGGTTTAATTTAATGATACTCATCAGGTCATTTTGATCAATGTTACCAGATTGCTTAGAGGAATCTGAACATTCCACAATCACTTTCATCGAAGCCGGTCGACATCCATGGATCACCACACTTGAAGGTTATTCAATAATATAAATTTTATATAGAACGTGAGTATTGATGTATCTGTAGAAATAAAACTCAAAATTCCTCGTGCTGCGTTGTGGTTTTGATTAGGTGTGAGGACTGGACTGCGTATGGATGCCAGGCTACACGATGGAATTAAGATCGCTGTGTCAGCACGCGCCATTGATATCAACAAAATAGAAGCAGGGTCAAATGACTCTCAAACGATGATAGTGGATGGCACATGAGTGTTTGTCAAAAGGCTCTACGCAAATTAGGTTTATACCCAGGCGTACAGGACAGTGTCGTGTGAGTGTATGGGTATATGATCAATGGTCATCGAATGCAACCAGCTTCTGTTGTTCTAGATAGGTGCGTTTGTGGATCTGGCGTGAGACGCAATCCAAACGGCCAGTTACATGAAGAAGACCTGTGCGTCTGTGGGATTGCTCCGTAATTTTGATATTACTATTTTGCAGATCAAACAATAGTATCAAAATACATCTTTTATCCTTTATAGCATTTAATTTAATTAATAAAAGTTAACTTTGTTTGTTTCATTCAGTTTTACAGATGTAAGTTTTGTTCTTTTCCCTTTTTTTTAAACTTAAGATCTAACAACATCTCATAATATCCACGAACAATTATTAATATGTTTGACGAACAATAATTATCAATTATGTGAAACGAACAATAGTTATCAATTCTACTATTTTTTTATTGTACAATTATAATTTCCTAATTTTTTTTAAACACGTGCNGATGGATCTATAGTTGAAGGAAATCTGAATGAAGGCCTTATACAAGATCTGATCAGGCGGTTAACCATAGTAGCGTCGAACAACAGGAGAATAGACATGTAAGCAACAACAATGTTGGATTGGATAGATATATCTAACTGGTAGTATGTTTACCTATTCAATCATTCAATCAATAAATTACAGGCTACATTTCGTGTTGTACAGATCCAATATTGGTTAACGTGTTAAAAAACGCTACTTAAAATATTGGTTACTTTTAAAGAAACATATATATGTGTATTATTATTCTTGTAAACGTGCCTGTGGCACGTGCATCTATACGAAACAAATTGCGTGTTGTATTTTTGGATACATATATCGGTCTGATTGAGTCTGGGGCTCATATGGCAACTAAATAAACATTTCCATCTCCTCAAACGATGAACCATATATGGAAACTAAATAAACATTTCCATCGCCTACTATGATGAACCATATATAAATCGTGTCATGTGTTTATATACCAACCAACGCTGCCACTTGTTGACTCATCTACACATAGCCAATAGCCATTGATAGAGGAGGTAGAGGTGCAGGTTTGATGGAGAACCTGGCGGCAATGCCAACCAGGCACCTCGTCAACTCACGGATGACGGGTCTTGGTTGGATTCGTTCGGCGTCCGAGAGTCCGTCTGACCTACTTGTACTCCACATGGCTGTCACGATCAGCCATGTGTGGTTCGGCTTAGGAGGCGTGATTGAGCGTGTACGGCGTCCAATTGTCCTCACCCGGGAATCAACCATGCCTGGCCTCGATCTACATGACGGGGACGATCTGGTTCTCCGCACCCGCCAGGCCTTTAGTGATCGTTTTGGCGATGCGGAGGATTTGAATGGACTACCCCATGCGGACTGGTTCGAGTTAGTTCCTCAATCCATCCAGTCTAGAGTTGTTGAGAGCAGAAATTTGCTCCATGCTGACCGTGCCTACACTTGTCACCTTTCTTTGCACGGTAGAGTCCAGTTTATATATTGTGAAGGTACTGAGCTTGCACGGTCATGCATTGAAGTTGGTTCGTTTCACTGGGACATAGATGCTACCAGTTCGTCGAAGCTGATGTGCGCAACAGTTTTTTAATGGCCACCAGGGTTCTTGTCAATCGTGATAGAAGTCAGTAAGAGTTTTTTAAAAAAATTAAACACTATTGTTCCTTGTGAAGGTTTAATTTAATGATACTCATCAGGTCATTTTGATCAATGTTACCAGATTGCTTAGAGGAATCTGAACATTCCACAATCACTTTCATCGAAGCCGGTCGACATCCATGGATCACCACACTTGAAGGTTATTCAATAATATAAATTTTATATAGAACGTGAGTATTGATGTATCTGTAGAAATAAAACTCAAAATTCCTCGTGCTGCGTTGTGGTTTTGATTAGGTGTGAGGACTGGACTGCGTATGGATGCCAGGCTACACGATGGAATTAAGATCGCTGTGTCAGCACGCGCCATTGATATCAACAAAATAGAAGCAGGGTCAAATTCAATATGGATCGCACGTTCCATTAAAGATGTGTATGGGTATATGATCAATGGTCATCGAATGCAACCAGCTTCTGTTGTTCTAGATAGGTGCGTTTGTGGATCTGGCGTGAGACGCAATCCAAACGGCCAGTTACATGAAGAAGACCTGTGCGTCTGTGGGATTGCTCCGTAATTTTGATATTACTATTTTGCAGATCAAACAATAGTATCAAAATACATCTTTTATCCTTTATAGTATTTAATTTAATTAATAAAAGTTAACTTTGTTTGTTTCATTCAGTTTTACAGATGTAAGTTTTGTTCTTTTCCCTTTTTTAAACTTAAGATCTAACAACATCTCATAATATCCACGAACAATTATTAATATGTTTGACGAACAATAATTATCAATTATGTGAAACGAACAATAGTTATCAATTCTACTATTTTTTTATTGTACAATTATAATTTCCTAATTTTTTTAAACACGTGCGTGCCGCACGTGCACCTTACTAGTTTATATTTATGGCTCTAAATAAATTTATTATAAGTAATGTAATAATGTTTATTTGATATCATAAATATTGATACTTTTAATCTATAATTGGTCAAACTTTATATACTAAAACACGACAATGTGCTAGAATTGTATTTTTTTTTATGAAGGAAGTATTATGGAACAGTGAGAGTAGGTATCTACAAGATGTGCAATACTAGTTCAACCAGTACTACTCGCTTCATTCATTATTCCATTTCTCTGGACTTCTTGCTCTACGTAGCTAGTGCTAGAAAATCTGATGTTGGCGGACTCCAACAACGATATGCAAACGCATATATGCCTCTGCCGCGGCACTGTGCATCGCCGAATGAAGCTCCAACAGAACAGGCATACGGTGAGGCATTTTGCATGAGGAGGAGAGAGGTGAGCTAAAAATGGATTGTCTCTCTCCTCAAATGCATTTGGGTGCATGAATGAACGAGCGACACGAGGCGCCTTGCGATGGCCTCGGTGTGCGCTATCCTGTTGGCCATGGCTCGCCCGTGCTTGCCTCTCCACTTTGCCTGTTCTTGTTGGAGATAGAAGAAAATGGGGGTACTGTAGACGTGAGGCAAATGGAGCTTTGCCTCTCCAATTTGCCTCTTATTGTTGGAGTCAGCGTTACATCCAATCCAACCGCGACTGACTATTAAATCAAGAGCCTCTCTTAATAGTACGCATTGGCATAGAATCTGTTTTTTCTAGTGGGTAAATCGGCTTTGCCCCGGCGACTTTGGAACCACCGGCAACACGAATGTACATTTTGTGCCGGCGGGTGTTGAACACCACGTAAACTATTCGTGCTAGCAAACCCTAATTAAGCTCTAAATCAAGGTCTAAATCAAGGTGAGGACACAGGGGGAAAAGGTAGAAATGGCATAAAGTAATCTTAGAGAGACACCTCGTCCAAAGAACTCAGGAGCAAAACCATCCCCAAGTATTTGATGTTTTGGAGCTCACCACGAGCTCCTCTCGGGCAAGTCCAATTGGAATAGTGGGAGGAGGAAGGTGACCCATTATATACTGTAGTCATTTATACCAGCGGACCACTTAACTGACCGCCAGCATAAATAGATATGCATTTGTGCTAGTAGGTATGGCCCAGAATAAACGGTTTTTTTTTTCACTCAAGTTCTGTCATACCTATATAGCAGAGATACGATTTCAAAAGGAGCAGTTTCTTCAAAAAAAAAAGGAGCAATATATATGTATGTATGTATGTATGTACAATACTGGTTCAATCTAGTGCCCTGCCTAATAACCATACAGATAGCCACTAAACACCTTACAGTAATCACAAAAGGGCCAACACTCACACACAGGCTACATATCAGTACATCGCTAAGTTCAACCCCTACCGATGAATGGTTGGGGCTGCAAATTCTATAAAAGCCGCAACGCATGCTCTGGAGGATTATTAATGTCAAGATATGCAAGTGGACGAAGCAGTTCAAGGGTTCTGTTGTTCTGGGCGAGCAGCAGTGCTCTTCATAGCATCAATGGCCTCCCTGCAAGTTTCAGAATCCAAAGCCTAAGGATATGTTTATAGATCATAACAGTGCATGGAAAGAGTGCTATTTAGATGTTTCATGTTTCCACGAACAATCGAATCAGTTTGGGTATTAATTGAAATTAGAAACAGAAGGGAGCATGAACATTTGCCTTAACGCCTTCTTGATCTCGTCGCTCGCAGGGTCAAGTTTCAGTGCTTGCACGTATGCATCTACTGCTCCTTTGTAGTCCTGGGGAGAGATCGGGTCAGATTGCAATACTAAATTTGAAGTGGGCGCTAACTGCCTACAATACCTTCAGCAAGCTCAGAGCAGCGCCCTCGCGGTACCATGCCTTGGACCAACGAGGGCTCATCATTCTACACTGTTGAGCATCTAACAGTGCCCGGTCCCCTTCTCCCTGCCGTAGCCAGCATAAGCTCCGGTTCGCAAACAAGGTGGCATTAAATGGGTCTTTCTGCATTGCCTGCATTAACAATCAGAAAGAGTTCAGTTTCTTTGGATTCATTGGGTTTCACCGAACTGGTTCCACAGGAGAATAGCAATGCTCATCAGTTTCAGAAAAAGTTCACTTTCGATACCTGCATTAGTTAATTATTTTTAACAGTTCTCTCAAAACTGGTTTCAATTAACCTCTTCAAGAAAAATAGCTCTGGTATCCAAAAATTGTGATATTCTTATGTTCCTGAGGATATGTTTAATTAAAGTAAAATCTTGCTGGCACTTCTCACCCACTTATTAATTTCTTAACATTCTGAAAATAACATGTTGCTTTCCTATCATCTGTTGCTATTAGAATTCCAAAATTAAACAATAGTGAGATGGACCAAAAAAAAGAATACCCTCTAATATAAGCTGGAGTAAATTCATGCCCCCTCAGCAAAACAGCCCACAGGGTACTTTAAGACCTTAATTGAACTAGTATTGAAGTGCAGGCTACTAACCGTTTTTATAGTATAGGGAGTCAACTGCATAACATTATAGTATAGGGACCAAAAGTGGACGCTTTATTGTAGTTTAACAGTGGTCTGAGGAAACATAAAAATAAGTGAAGCATCAGATTTACGCGAACAGTTGATAATCCAACACAGTGAAATTGCTCCACCACCTAATGTAAGGGATTATGGAGAAATCAACATCAAGCATTGGCCTCAATCATTCAGGGAGTGAGGAAAACAACTTGAAAGGCCACTCCTGCTAATTTTGCAGTATTCAAATTTACAAACAAGTATAAGTTTAGATTGGCCCAAGCATTACTTGGCAATAGAAGTAAATGGCCGTAAGGTACTCCCCCTTTGCAAAAGCTTCCTTTCCTTGTGACTTGGCATCAGTTATCCGTTCTTCCACCAGAGCTGCATCCTAAACATAATAGCATGTCCAGTTACACAAAAGGACAGGGCATTCAAGGGGTCAGATATCATAAATGTTACGGTTAACAAATTGGGCTACTGGAAGTCAGAAACTGCTTACATACCTGAACCTCAAAATGCAGATATTTCATACTTCTAATTATCCCATCAACACTCCAGTCTGGCACAGATGGAATTGGTCTTGTCTTAGGAAACAGAATTTCGACAAGCTCACGATTCCCATGAACAGCTGCACACATGATTGGGATTTTCCCATCCTGCATTGTAAAGAAAAAAATCAAACACAGTAAATGCAATCTGGCACAAAACGCGTAAAAGATTCAAAAGCACAAGATTTTTTTGCTAAAGAAAGAAAATAGAAAATTGAGATATTCCTTAATTTATCACAGTGCGAGTAGTAGTTACAGATAATGCTAAATAAATAGAGCAGAATCTGAATGAAAGCTAGCAAAATTACACCCTGCAAAATTCTAATTGGTGTTCAAGTGCTGCAAATAATATCAGGTGTGCCTAGACTAATACTTCAACAGTGGAATTTCAGTGGTCCGCCAATCAGGTACCATGATTCTCATGTGCAGAACCTTATCTAAATGAACTATGCAAGTATTCATAAATGTACGCAGTTACCTTCTCACTAGATCACTAGAGAAACAAATCACAATTTGACCAGATCACTGCAGTCCAAAGCTAAAATAATGGACTAGAATACATACCAAGTGTACCAAAATTGCTTGACATGTGAACAATTTAAATTCAATACAATGCAACCCTGCTCTCAAGAAACCTTGATTTTAAATTACCACCAAAAGCCATCTGATGGGCAAATGCCAAGAAAATTTAGACTTCAAAGTATCAAACTAATAAGGCAAAGCCAAAACTAGAGTCATAATTACCTCGTCGGCCATGTTAGGATCAGCTCCAGACTCTAGCAAGAACCTGACAATATCAGTTAAGCCATCGTCAACTGCCTCCATTAAAATGGATGGTCCTCCAGAGTGACTCATAAAGTTCACATCAGCACCAGCCTATAGAACAGGCAATACAAAGTTAAAGGTAGCAATAGCGAGAACTGCCACGTGCAATCATGACAACAAATTCAATGGAATTTGAAAGGTTATTGAGTTAGGAAACATCACAAGTCAACAAATAACTGGACCTCGACCAGTAGTTTTATGCATTTCAAGGAATGCCCGCAGCATGCCACCATGAGCGGTGAGAAGACATGATTGACAACTTTGTTGGGCTGCAGGAAAAAAAAACAAATAACAGCTTTGATAGCTAGTTCAGATCAAGGGAAATCCTTTAAAAGATAAGGCCGACATGTATTCGGCGGAGACTGTTTACAATAGAACAATTTCACAATAAGGAACGCAGAATTTGTTGCGGTTGACGTCCAACTCATAAGCACCAGCATAACAAGGGAATGGAAAAAACAAAGAGCTTACATCAGCACCATGTTCCAGCAGGATCTTGACAGCCTGATCCTTGTCCTGAGCAGCAGCCAGGTGCAGCGGTGTCCCACGGTAATTGACTGGATCCACATCAGCACCCTTGGACAGCAGCAACCTTACAGCCTCGCAGTGCCCTGGAGGCACAAAGAGACATGTATCAGCACATACTCCAATTCAATCACAACAAGGGATCCTGGAGTGGAAAGACGTTCTGTAGATAACCAATGTCCTCTAGGTCCTCCTCCGAGCGCACCTTCCTCGGCCGCATTGTGCAGCGGTGTGGAGCCCTTGGAGTCAGGCACCTTTGGATCGCCGCCGCGATCAAGGAGGTACCCCAGGACTCTCTCGTCCCCTCCAGCCGCCGCAAAGTGAACTGGCTTTCCACCTGGAAGGAAAGAATCTCAGTGATACTAACACTCTGGCACTAAGTACCCCTCCAAAGCTCAAGATTCGCACACACCATCGTCGGCTGTGGTGGAGCTGACATCGAACCCCAATTCCTCCACCAGGAACCTGCAGACCTCCAGGTGGCCCCTGGCCGCGGCGATGTGGAGCGCGTTCCTGCCGTTGGCGTCCTTGGTTTCCCGCAGGTTCACCTTGGTCGCCATCTCTGACAAGAGAAATTGCAAAAAACAACAATCAAAATGTTTATTTAACCGGAATACAACAATCGAAATCGAAAATTGGTGTGAGTCAAACAAGGGCAAATCCCGCCTAAACTAGTGGACAAATCGAAGGAAATCCACGACGAATCTCCGTAGAAAAACTTGGGGGACGCAGCGGCGATCCATCCGAAACGAGTAGGAGAGAGAGATGGGGAGCGCGGTTACTCTTGAGGAGGCGGAGGTTGCCGTCGATGGCGGCCCGGAGCGCGACGTTGGAATCCGAGGGCTTGGAGGACGGGGCCATAGCGACGGCGGCGGCGGCGGACGCGAGGGTTCCAGGCGGCGCGTTCGTGCGTGGGCTAGGATTCTGGGCTTTGGAGAGGAGATGTGGGATCGGATTGAAGCGGCTTCGCAACGCAAGGAAGGAAGGAAGAGGGGCGGCGTTAATGGCGGGAAAAGCGAGGAGCGGACGCGACGGGACGTCGGCGGCCACGTGGGCCTGAGTAGAGCGTCCGGCGATGGGACGGGACGTGTGACGTGTGCAACCCTGTGTCGTCTTGGCGTGATGGCGTGTCTCTCGTCGTTGCAAAGAAAAGAAAAAAAAAGAGCCCACTGAATTGTTTCGGTCAAAAAAAATTGTAGTGCAGTGTAGAGATAATTGAGTTTGATTGAGCTTATAAAAAATATTATTAACGATTATGACTCCAACCAATTATATGGTAAAATATATTTGAGAGTGAATCTATTTTCATATTGCAGACACAGAAGACTTACAACTAGAGCAATATATGTCCAGATATTTGACCAAATCACTGCAGTATGAAGCAAATTCAAAACAATAAACTTGAATATGGACCTACAGTACCAAACTTGTTTGACAAATGAACGATATAAATTCCTAACAAACCCTAATTTTAAATTAACGCCTTGACTGATAAACAAGAGGCCATGTGATTCTAAACCTCAAAGTATGAACTAAATAAACAGCAGAGGCAAAGGGAGAGCAATAATTACCTCATTAGCAATGTTAGGGTCAGCTCCAGACTCTTAACAAGAACTGGACAATGTCAGTGAAGCCATCGTCAACTGCCTCCATTAAAATGATTGGTCCATAGGGACATGTAAAATTCACATCAGCACCAGCCTAGAGAATTGGCGATACAAAGTTTTAGGTAGCACTAGAGAGAACTACCAAGTGGAACCATGATGAGAAACTCAATGGAAATAGCAAGGCTATTTAGTAAGCTCAGATTCTACTTGAAACAAATTTCTTTGAACAATAACGGCAAATCCAGTTAAGAAATAACTTGACCTCAACCAGTAGCTTCGTGCATTTTAAGGAATTCGCACAGCATGCCATGAAAAGTGGTGTAAAGACATGATTGACAACTCTTTTGGGCTGCAAAGAGAAATGAATCACGGTTTCAATAGCTAGTTAGATCATGGAAAATAATATAGAAAAATGAAACCACCAGGTATTCTGCTGTACCTCCTAAACACAAACAATATCACAATCAAGTGAAACAAATTTTGCCACAGATGCAATTCCAATTCATAAGCACCAGTGTATCATGGGACCAATGAAACTAATAACTTACATCAGCACCATGCTCCAGCAGGACCTTCACAGCCAGATCCTGGTCCTTGGAGGCGGCCAAGTGCAGCGGTGTCCCAATATAATTGATTGGGTCAACATCAACGCCCTTGGACAGCAGCAGCCTTACAACCTCAGAATGCCCTGCAGGGTGGAGGCACGCACAATGAAACACAACAAGATACCTCAGGACGCACAATTGATTTTTTTTCTAAGCCCTCCACAAAGTTGAGGAACGCACCTTGCTCTGCCGCGTCGTGGAGCGGCATGGAGCGCCTGGAGTCCAGCACCGCTGGGTCACCCCCATGGTCCAGAAGGTACCTCAGGACGCTCTCGCTCCCCCCGATGGCAGCATTGTGGACCGGCAACCGTCCTACGAGGAAACAATCTCACAGATAGCATTCTGGCACTTGCCACAAGTGGAGAATCTCATCCTCAAGTGCCACAAGTGGAGAATCTCATCCTCAGCTAGTCGCACGCACCTTCTCTAGAGACGCAGTTGACATCGATCCCCGATTCCTCCACCAGGAACCTGCAGACCTCCAGATGTCCCTTCACCGCGGCGAAGTGGAGCGCGTTCCGCCCCTTGGCGTCCTTGGCTTCCCGCAGGTCCACCTTGCTCGCCATCTCTAACAAGAGAGATTGAAACGGCAGCAATCAAGATCATTCTTTTTTAAAACGATCAACAATCGGCGTGATTAAATACAGGAAAACCCTAGCGGGGCCGATTAGTCTCGAACCAGGCATCTCCGCGGACAAATCGAAGGAAACTATTGCCGAATCAAATCTCGGCGCCGCTGTCCAAAACAAATGGGAGACGCGGCGGTTCATCTGAAACGACAGAGAGAGATGAAGGACGGTTACCCTTAAGGAGGCTGAGGTTGCCGTCGATGGCGGCCTGGAGCGCGATGCCGGATGGCTTGGAGGGCGAGGTCATCACGGCGGCGGCGGACGGTGGGGGGCTCCGTACGATCCCAGGCGCGTGCGCTGCCTGTTCGCTTGGCTTATCAGCCACCAGCCAGCAGTACTTTTCTCTCACAACAAATCAACACCAACCACCAGCCACCAGCTAGCCAGCAGTACTTTTCTCTTATAACAAATCAGCACCAGCCACCAGCCGCCAGCCAACCGAACAGGCTATCCGGGAATGGGATGGGTTAAAGCGGCTTCCCAAGGAAGGAGGTGGAAAGGTTTGGCGGCGTATGGCGGGAAACGCGAGGGGACGGACCGGTCGAGACGGTGGAGGAACTAAATGGATGGGCCAAATGGGCCGTGGGGCCGGCTCGAAGCCTGCAAGTACAGTCCGGTCCGACCCAGCGCATACTGGCGTGCGGTGCCTGGGCCGTTGGGTAGGCCCGTTTGGTGGCACAAGCACGGCAGGCTTAAAGAGTCGGCCCGATTCTTAGATCTCGTTTTATTTCGCTCCCATTTTATGCCCAACGAGTAAAAACTTCAAGCAAACATGAAACGGATTTTTAGGGCATAGGAAAAATATGCATATTCGTAGCTCCACGTGAAAAATATAGCATATACACAACAGAATGACCCCCGTACATGACAACGAGGATCACTACTCAGTAGACCAAGAGAATGGGCAACAACAAACTACCTACCAAGACTAAAAGGCAGCTCTTGTTGGCGAGGCGAGTCTGGCGGCCTTCGTCGTTTGAGCAACAATGCCGACCACGATAGATTTTAACTCACGCAACTGCCATCCAAGTTTTTATTTGGAACGGACGTTGATCGGTGATACTCCAGAAGCTAAATCAAACCGTTGTTACTTTTACTGAATTTGTAGGGAAAAATATCAACATATATAACATCAAAATAGTTTTACTAAATCCACGATGAAATATTGGTATTGTATTTAGTAATAAAAATTAGTATATTTATAAGCCTGGTCAAAGTTAGAAAGATTTAACAAACAATCAGATTGATGTAGTATGCAAACAGAAGGCACATGATCTACTTCTCCACCAAAAAAAAAACAGCAAAGATCGATAAATTGGCCATCACTCGTCCCAGAACATGCATATGCATACGTGATATCAAAGTAAAATCAACGGCTTCTCAGCTCATTACGGAACATGTTCCACAGCGCAAAACCCCTTGCTACCAGCAGGGTTAATGTTTCATATTCCACCATTTTCAAGTACAGCTGAAAGGCCATCAAATCCAAATCCAAATCCAAATCCAAACACGGCTTGCTGGGCGGTCGCGAAACAAGTAAAAACTAGGAAGCAACAGTTCACCTAAAGAAAGCAGAGAGATAACCATAAGCACAAAAAATAAAGAGGGTAATGAGAAGTCAGGCCATGCAATCTAAGCAGAGCAGTGCCCAACTGGCCAACTCCCAGAACATGCATGCCATCCAAGAAAATTGCATCATCTCCACTCACAACAACTCAAGCGTTACAACTTCCAGGTTTCATCACTGTTTATGCTTGGCTTGACAACCCATGGCAGAGGGCCCAACTTCAGACCATTTTGGCGGTTCAGTGTATCACGAGATGAGAGGGCTTGACTAGGAATAGTAGGTACGAAATCTCTAGTGACTTTGGTTTTTACCATCCACATAACGTGGGCAAGTTCCAGGGAGAAAAAAATGCAGGATCCAACAAAACAACAGACCCACAGGTTCCATGGACGCCCGGCAATGGCATGTCATCATCATCTTAGTCCATGCAATAGGACCTGACCCACCTCGCTTCACGGATGCTCCTCCCTTGAAACAAAGTATGATTGAAAGTTTACATCAGCACCATAGTGTCACAAAGCACACATGGTAATCCATTAAGAAATGGTAATCAAATTAGCAGTAAATTCCATTGGTGCAATCATCTTTCCTTTTTGCGACATGCTCTCCAAACTGAACAGAAAGAAATCACAGGAACCAGAACTAACATGTAGGTACAGCGTTGTCAGATTGAATAAGGTCACAGTATGGACTATCCAAAAGGCACCAAACTCAAGTATCCGACCAAAGATCAAAAGCAGCTAGAGCAGCGACTACAAACCTGGGTGGTTGGTCAGTTTCGTCAGTCAAGTTGCTTCCAGAACCAGACTTGCATGCTTTCCATTGGATACCATACTCCTAAAGAAGAAACCGTCAACGCAGGGACAATGAATATGACGCACTGTGTTGTTGCTACTTGCTAGCAAAACTCACCAGCACCAATTGCTTAGCATCTTCCTCAGAGCAAGTTGCATATAAATCCGGCTTCATGATATTCATGTAGGACATCGCATCATCCAAATATCTCAGTAGATCACGATTGTACAGATAGCAAAGGCTCCTCTTTGCATACAAGGCTGGATCACTGTGGCCAAGCTTCAATGCCTGCAGTCATCCGATGATACCAGACCAAACTTCAATTTAATCCGGAATGGCATTTTCTAAAGTTTGTCATATGTTGACAGAACTGTCTGTCTTAAATAAAAGCATAAACATTAGACAGAAGGTTAGATATCTAATTCTGTGCATATGCAGGCAACATAATGATTCTTATGCCAGAAAGTTGGCATTGGAGGTAAAACAGCGTTTAACAATAAGATACCCAGTTCCATATGGCTGGAGGAAACTTTTATGTGCTTCTTTGTGAACTGTAATGTATGAGTATGCACGCTAAACCAGCACTAGTAACTGAATTCATCAGGATTCACTGACATGCGGCTGCTTGACATTAGACGTAGGCTGAAGAGCTATATTTTACAAATGCAGGTTAATATAATTAAGAGATATGCAAGAAATTACTAGATTGTAGCATTTCAATGCATGAGAATATTTCTTCTCCCAGTATGCAACATCTCCATCTGCAATAGCCCTATGTTCTTCGAGGAGGCGTGCCTACAATGCACAGCCAAAAGTCAAATACAAACCATATAGAAATCTATATTGCAGTCTTGATAACAGTTACCAACATCAACCCAACCATCATATTCAGTAGCAAAATGGAAAATATTTCCAGTTTGTGTCTCTGAACTCACAGTTGTTTCTTGTTGAACTATTTGATCGATGCTCAGATTTGCATATTTTTGCAAAGGGTTTGTTTCAGGCAATAGAATCTCAAAGCATTCCACCCAACCTTTGGATGCAGCAATTTCTAATGGCAATTTACCATCCTGTTTAGAAACCATACAAGAAAATTAGAAATAAACATGGGAGAGCAGGAGGAATAACAAAATTAGAGGTCTTCTGTTGCACAATGAATTAGAAAGGATGTGAAACAGGCATTATACTACAAAGTCCAAATCTATCACAAATCACAAATAATGATCATAAGGAACTACAGGTGCTGAGCATGCAGTATGATACTTGTGTTTATACAATGACAGTCTAAACTGTGCATGTGTAATCAAACTCCTATTGTTCGCTGGGGTGTGAAAATAGAGCATGAACATTAAAGATCAATCCCTTTAAATTTCTTGGCTGGCACAAAGGCATTCTCTTAACTTCAGTATTAGCAAGATATGCAACATTCACACATTCATTAATGGAATTATTTTATAAGAAAGTTAGGGTTAAATCCCCAAATTAGGAATAAATTCCTATGCCTTATCTCACCATACTTCCAAAATCAATATTTGGAAACCGTGACAGTAAACCTGAAAGAGCAAAACTTTGCCACATGTAAGAACCTTTGCTAATTACCCTAAATTTCATGGAGTACGAAACAGGTTATATAACAAAATACACTCAATCTTTAAAGTCTCAGCATGCTACAAACCATTCACAGTGATAATATTCCTGGAAGATTACTTGGCAAGTATAATAGGCGTAAAGCCCAGAAACTTACTTCATCAGGCTCAATAGGACTAGCGCCATTATTCAACAAACACTTGATGCAGTCAGCTAAGCCATTACGAGCAGCTACTGATAATGGAGTTACTGGACTATTAGTATTGACAGCAGCGCCAGCCTGCAATTAAGAATACATGATACAAGATATTGAAGAAAGATTTTCGAAAACATCATGCAACCCATGCTCATCTTAGGGATGACATAATCAAATTTGTTCTTCCCGATTAGCAAGAGATCTTTTGAGGAAAGCAGCAGCTCAAAAAGGACAAGTTACTGCACCTCAATAAATGTCTGCAAGCATTCCAATGAAGAACCAAAGAGGGACGCCACCAGTGGTGTGTGGAGATCATGCGAAAGTCTGTTAAGCTGGGGAAAAGGGGGAAAACCACATTATGAGCAGAAAGAAAATATCAAGAAGTGTAGTATGAAGGTCATTAAGGATCATTTTATTCAACTTTACCTACAAAATAAAATTATGTATGCAAATGGATAGCGTGAACATGGGAAGCCACAATGCCCATATCCTTTTCCAATGTAACACTCAACAAAAAATTATGTACAAACATTATTCAGATGAAAATTCTAGCTTTCATCAGCAAGGTTCCCTATGTAACCATTCCTTCAACATCAAATGAGCACTCAAACAATGTAACAACAAAACTAGGATAATTTAAGGTTATATAAGATTTTTTTTACCCATTATGACCCCATGCAAGTAACGTAACAATAAGAGCATATACAAACTGCCCAATAGAGTGCCAGCATGTAAGCAGTCATGGGGGCTAGGTGGAAAGAAGCAGGGAGGGCATGCAACTTTCAACAAACAGGAACAGTAGATTCTCTTGGTCTGAACATGACTTACCTTAGGATGGTTATGAAAGGAATTATGGTTTTACTTTACTAAGTGTATGTGGCAATCTGGCACAAAGGCATCAGTTGTAGGTAAGGGAAGAGCCAAACCAGAGAACAAATGTTACATGATAGCAAACAAAATAAAAATAAAAGGGCATGATTGAGCCGGTTAATAGAACAGAAGCTCCACTGTTCCAGCTCAGCCCGGTCAAGCAAATAAAAATAGTACTTAACCCACCCAGGTCCCAGACCAGACCTATACTGAGCTTCAAGGGTTGGGACAAAGGAAAGAGCCTCAATAAAATTAAAGAAAAGGCGGTCAGTCTGAATTCACCCAGACAAGAACTTGTTGCTCAGTTATCATGGATATAGTAGTACAGAACTCCAACACATATATTATTGATAGAAACGAAGAAAGTAGAGCAGGAGTGAAAGAAATTATTACATTTGCGTTATGGTTCAACAACAATTTCACCATTCTTGAATGCCCATGACGAGCAGCAATGTGTAGTGGTGCTTCACCGTCTTGACATATGGGATCAACATGAGCTCCTTTCGACAACAAATACTCTGCTGTTTCACAGTAACCTGGATGAAATAGGGTATATCAATAACATGCATTAAAGTCAACCATCACCCAGAGCTCCCACATTTTAAGAATTGATCACTTTAGCATTTTATAGACCTACAAGCTAAAGCTAAATTAACGTGGATATGAAACATAAAGGCAGTTTTGCATTGCAGTATAACCCTGGTATGGTTAAAGGCAGTTTTGCATTGCAGTATAACCCTGGTATGGTTACTACATAGCAGATATCGTTTTGACCTTCTATACAAGCTCCTTTTTGTAACATTAAGCCCCAAAAAGTGCAGGGAAGCGACTGAACAACAACAGGTGGCCTAATAAGTAACATTTAAGCCTAAGATACAGATTGGCAGCTCATTTAGCTGGCCACATTTCCAACCAACCTCCCAAGCACTGGCCTTCAGTAGATGGCCCAGACTTCATTTGCTACTTCTCTACCTACGCCGCCCTAGTGTGTCTTGGCTCAGGTAATGCCAGGTTGAAGCAACCAAAAAGGGATTATGCCCTTTTTTAGCTACAGCCCAGTGTGAATATTGCTTAACTTTACTTACATGTCTTGTTCGAAAGGAAGTATGTTAAGTTTTTAAGCACATGGACATTTGTAATACTATCTGAAGTGATATATGAAGAATGAAATCACTGTGTGAAAGCAATACAGATTTGCCAGGATAAACCTAAAACAAAGCTCAGCGAAACAGCTAAAACTCTAAAACACACATATGCATGGGCAGAGAAAACCTCGTTTTGCTGCGTGGTGGAGTGGAGTAATCCCGCGATTGTTTGCTTTATTTGGATCAGCACCACTGTTGATAAGATACTCTATGACAGCTTGAGATCCCTCACCTTGTATTGCAAAATACAGAGGCGCTGCACCTAAGAAGAGCATAATAAATAGTAAATATTTATTAAGGATGGTCAATGCTTCTCACTAAGACCAAAGAAATTGATAAATATTTAAAAGCCTTAGCACTTCCAAAATGAATACCAGAACAATGCACAAGAAATTATTACATGGTAAATACACCATAAGATTATTAAAAACAAGAGAAGAACTTTCACCTAAAATTCCACCTATGTCTTTGACCTAACTGAATATTCACAGACACCAATTACTTACAACAACAAAGCCTTTCAGTCCCAAGCAAGTTGGGGTAAGTTAGACACCAGTTACTTAACATTTTTAAATTATGGCTGAATAAAAACAAAGGAGCATTGCAGAGATACCAAAACAAAGTACGCTACAGGTTGCCATGGACGCATACAATAGGCCACATAAGCTGTCCGAGAGCCCCAACTATATCTGGATAGGTACACTTGTCACCTAAAAGATGATGTTTTCCTACAGCTTGAAACATTTGCAGGCCTACAGTAGTAAACAACAATCTAACTGCCAGTTCCACTCCAGAAATAAAGGACAGCAGGCGTATCAATGGGATGATTACTGCATTTTCTATGCTCTCATACGTTGTCAGCACATGGCAAAATCGGGCAAGGCCCCATTCAGCACAATTAATCATACAAAGCAAATTAAACAGGGAAGAATTTGCCCCTGGAAGGGATAGTTCTTCTAGGCCGGTATTGATACGAACTAACTACATTTTCTAAACCGCTTCCTCCACCTCCATTTTGATTTCAATGGAATATAAATATGGAGCCAGGCAGTCCAAATCCACATGCCATGACACTAGATTAAACTAACCAGACATCACAACTGACAGAGAACAAACAAGTAAAATACTCATTTAAAAAGTAAGAAAGCGCCAGAGTAGGATAACGACCACATCTCCCCTAATCGCATGAGCTACTCTCTGGCCGTGTCCCAGGCGCTCCGGCCGCCGTGACCGCACTACTCTCAAGCCGCGCCCGCGCCGCTATCTCACCTGGCTGTCAAATCGATGCCCTCCACACCTTGGCCGCGCTGCACGCACCTGGTCCCCTCTGCTCAGCTGCTCGCCACCCACCCAGCGCAGCGGCGCCCTCGCCCTCGCTAGGCAATCAGGCATCACGCTTGGCCGCCGCCGCCGCCGCCGCCGCCACGCTCCGGGCGACGAACAGCAGCTCTGCTATACATGGGCCATGAATTTGCCAAGCCCAAGTCCAGGCCAGGCCGAATTAAAGCCCAATTACGCAATAAATGGGCTCTTGTTTGGGGCCCAATTGAAAATCCACCCACTTCCCCGTGAATCTCGCTCACACGCTATGGTTTGATGGTTTCTTCCTAGTCACAGATGCTGCAAAAACTCAAGCACAACTGCGACGATCGATCGACGCCCAAGCGAACGCAACATTTCTCAAGCACACGTCTCAAGTCTGAAGCAACCAATGCCGAACCGACACAGATTGAAGGAAAAATCGAAGGAACCCGATACCAATCTCCATGCCGCAGTGCCCAAAAATTCGAAAAATGCACGAAAAACAACCACAACGCTCCCGATCCAACACGCAGGCGGAAATCGCAGCAGATTGAAGACCGGGGTAAAGTTAGTATACCGTCAGCGTTGGTCGCGTTTGGGTCGCAGTTGTACTCCTTCACCAGCATCTTGCACATCGCCAGGTACTTGGTTGACGCGGCCGCGTGGAGCGGCCCGTTGCGCTTGCTCTTGGGGTTGGCGAGGGCCGCCACCGCCGCATCCAGGCCCGTCCCCCACGATCTCAGCTTGTTCGCGAACTCTGCGTCCACCAACGGCACCAATTAGCAGCAGTAATCTCGCTCGACCGATCAGAACGGAACCCCACCCCCGGAACCCCCAAAGCGAGAACGAAACCGAAACGATCAGATCGCAAGTTCAGAACCACGCCACGGAGTCGAGGAGGACTTACTCCTCGCGCGGACGACGTCGAGCTTCATCACCGCAAGGAGGAGCTTCCGGAGCGCCGCGTCGTCCGCCTTCGTTTTCCGGACCACGACCGGCACGCACTCCAAGTACTGCGCCGGTTCGGAGCGAGCACCGCCACCCGAAGTGGAGGGTCCGCCGTCGTCATCGGAGGAGGAAGAGGAGGACGCCATGGCGGACGCGCTCGAGCACATGGGCTCTGGAAGGTTCGAGAAGCTCGGGTTGGAAGGTTCGGCGGCTTGGTTCGAGGCGAGGCGGAGAGAAGGGGAGGACGAGGAGATCGGTAGGAGAATAGAAACGAGCGGGAAACGTGAGCGGGTCCAGCCCGAAGCCCCCGTACTAATGCCAGGCTGGATCCTCTCCACGGCCAGAGAGAGCCACGTGGGCCGAGCCGAGTTGATGAAACTTACGGGCCACGGCAAACGAAATTTGGGCTTGGTCAGTTGTTTAGGCCCAGCAGTCCTTAAGAAAAAGTTGTTTAGGCCCAGCACGTCGCATACTAAGCTAAAATAGTTTGCATTTCCTATAGACACTAGAAAAGGCAGACGCGGCCTTGCCGCGTCCAACCGGATTAGGCCAGTTTTGATCAGCCTGTTAACTCTTGTGGAGAGGGGACAACATTAGATACGTGGTGTTTTTGTACATGAAATCCATGATGGAGGAATGCAACTATATTTCTCCAGATTTTTTCCTTGTCTATAATAAAAAAAAAGGTTGCAAGCGATTGCATATACACTGAAATACGATGGTCATCATTGTCAGAGTGCAAATGTGAGAAGTATATGTATGCATCAACATCATCAACTTTGGACAGGCTGCATTATGGATGACGTGCCAAATATGAAATGCATACTTACATTTTCCTAGAGCTGCACTCTCTGTAAAATTGTCGTATCCTTCAGAAGTACGCATGTATAATCGTTTGCAGAACTTCTAATTCCTCAGTTCCTACAGTCATGGGGATATTCCTTGTGAGTCTTGTTTATTATGGCTGAATCTCTGGGGGTGTTTTGTAATTCTTCTAATCGACGGCATTCAGACACGGCTCCTTCATGATGACAGCCCTTTTTAATTTTCGGAGTACCAAACTACTAATCACTGTTATCTCTGAAATTTGAGGAAACTACGGTAGGTAGTGGCATCTGCCTTGCCTGGAGCTCACCTGGTCATTTACAAAGTAAGAATGTATGATATGGTTCCAGAGCTATCATAAATTGTGCCATGTAATAAGCAAACTGAAAACTTACAACAATTTGATGTGAACCTGGGTACTCTGAAATCTGTTAAAGTCTGCTATGGAAACATTGACAATCTTTTATTACTGCATCAACTTAATGTAAACAGAGGAGTCATAACTCAGATTTACGTTTTTTAATTGTTTGGTATTGAACTACAGGTAAACATTTTTTTAGCTGGAGATAGATTTGCTACGTGCAACATTTTGTTGCGGCTTTGTTTTTCCCCCCTCAAAAACTGCTGGTAGGGATTGGATCAATTAATTTTTCTAACACTGACATGAAGATCCAAATTAGATGAACTATCTTATCTTGCAAAGTCATTAACCAACTTTTTTTTAACGCCCATTAACCAACTGTTATGCATCGATATTTGGGCTGTTTGCTTCCCAGGCGTCCTGGCTGTCGTTGCTGCCTGGGAGGGCAGGAAGCAAACAGGCCCTCACAACAGCTTGATGCAGTGTCAACTGAAAATGAAATCATGTGACTGCTAATTTGTATTCGAATAGCAATGTTCCAAATTAAACTGGGGAGATATTTTAAATGATAGAGCTTACACTCTGATATCCATAGTTTCTTTTGAGATTTCATCTTTTTCACTACACCCTTTTATTAATTATTAATATGCAAGGCTGATTATAATGCATAACGGTGGAACCATCAGCGCTGAAGTGCGTAGGAAAGAAATCATTGGCAAGCATAGAATACAAAGAACTCTTTGAATACATATCTACGCTCGTTGGATTAAAATGAAAGAGGTGGAATGAGCTCCACCAGGGAAGATGTGCCAGGACCTTGTGCTCCTAGCGGTGGTGGCTTCCATTTGAGCCCTTCTTCAGTTCTTCTACCAGATCATAGATTGTACAGTTTGGATTTAATTGGGAGTCCTCATGTTATTATTTGCTTCTATAAATTTCATATTGTGGTATATCGATGCCAAAATATTATGTTCTATATTCTGTACATGGATTTGTAGGACAGAAGGACCCATTTATTTACTGGCCTACACAACAAGGATTGATATTCAGAATGTCAGTTTTATACAGAGGTAATATACATGTACAAATGATGTAAGACTTCATGGGCGGTTCTAAGATTTCAAATCTATGTATATCTATTTTAGGGAATAAATCTATGTATATCTATGAATTAAAAAAATCTCTACTATAGCTACATATACTCAGATATGTTTACTGTACAATAACTTTTATGTTTACAGTTTAACCAAAATAGTAGTGCAAATTAAGAATGTGCTCCATATAGCTTAGGACAATTCAACTGTTTTAAAAAAAATTTAAACGTATTTAGATGATGTGTACTTTATTTTCAAATGGTCTTTGAAATAGATTTACATCAATTAAAACATATGTAAGCATGCAGGTGATTGATTGAACCCTGAGATATTCTTGGCATCAAGCATGCAGGAGTGTGGCACCCCGAACATTAGATGATTTGTACTTGCCTAAAAGCATAACAGTTGATGCAAAATAGGTTTGCCCATGCTTAAATATGTTGCATACATTCAAACTATAAAACTAAGTGTTGGAATTTGATGCAGAACGAGTTCTGTTATTCCCCATGGAGACAAGCTCCCTGTAAACCTAGAATTTAAAAGCTTAACTGATCATAAAAAAATCATATGTTTAATAAATCAATAACATGTCCTATTAATATCAAGTTATCTTTGATTCATCTGTGACTCCTTAACATTGAAAAAAATTACTGATAAAAGGAAAGTGACTAACCTATATCTAAGTGTACTAAACACATGACTACCACAACGTACGATATGTTCTTGTACTCCACTGCTCCTCAATCCTCATAGTCCTGTCATTCAGATTGGATAATAATTGTCCAGATCATCTAGGGAAATCAATTTTCCTGTCCAGCCATCGACCTGCATGCAGAAAGAAGAAATGAGTTTAGAGCTTCATACAAGGATAAAAAGTCAAGGAAATTATTTTCCTCTCAAGTACAATATTTTGACACAGAGGAATTTCAACAGTCTGCTAATCAAAGGAAGACTATGATTCCACAAAAGGGGAAATACTCCATATGAAGGTGGAATCCCAATCCATCCGGGATATGCTGCTAATATAATGTGCAGTAGTTGTTTAGTAGCTTAAAGCTGATAATTTTGCTACCTCTTGCAAATACAAGACTACATAAATGAGCTTGTCATCAGGTAGTAGAACATTGCTTTGTAATAGTCATTGTCAGAAGCTATACTGTGGAGGCGGACAAGGTGAGCAGGAGCAGCAAATATCACAACATTGACTCACGGCATTTCTTTCTTAGTGCTATCTCTTGACACTTGCACGCTGTATGTCCACAAAGCAGAACCGATCAGCAAAAATCCATCAAACACACAGCAGCAGTAAGAGTACAAGAAAGAAATCAGAGCGAGACAGAGCCACACTATGGCTAGCGTGCCTCTATTAGGAGCTTGATGTGGGGGGCGGTCTTGACAACGATGCCCGCCGTGTACAGCTCAAGAGCGTAGTTGTTGGGCATCGGCGCCAACGAGTGTCGCATGAGCCTTCTTCGCCCACGCTCGGTGATTTATTGAGCTGGGCTCACTCGATCGCTTGAGCGCTCCAGGGAAATCGCCGTTGTTATTGAGGACTAAGACGACGCGGCCTGTGAGGAACCGCCCAAATTATCCTCGTTTAATCGAGTCATCACCACTGATCAACTCAATTAAAAGAGAATAATCCCGGTAGTCCTTGAGATGTGTCATGAGCGTTGCCCAGGATTTAAACACACCTCACTAAGCACAACCAAAAACATCATAACCATAGCATTCCAACCGAGTCCAACACTTTACATAAATAGGTTCGAGTTAAATTACAGCACAAGTTAACAGAGTTTGCAACGGAAAGAGTTTTATCACCTATACTACAGTTCACTCCCAAAAGAGAAGGTTAACACTATGTGGCGATAGTGCCTTCTCCAAAGCCCTGACCATCACTCCTCACCCGCACCTCCGTCCGCGGGAAAGAAGTACCCAAAGATGGCCTCCGCTTGCGGATCACCTGAAAACAACTTAACGGCAGCACCGTGAGTACAAGGGTACTCAGCAGGACTTATCCAAAAGATAAACATGCATTTGGCTAAGTGGATAGGATGGATCAAAAGTAATTTGCATAAAAGCCTCTACAAAACTATAATGACATAAACAAGTAAAGACCTAGCAGTCTATAATCTAAGCCAAACATCAATCAAATACTATAAGTGAGATGATCATGAATAGTGAGCTCAGTCTTCCATGAACTCCAATCGGTAACTCTACATTGAACACAAGGTAACAAGAGCTTGCTCCTTAACCCGGGAGCTCGGCTATTGCAATAGATTATAACCCTGCAGGGGGTACAGCTTTTCCCACGAGAGGCACAAGACCAACGCCCATACCCTGGCACCGAGGATAAGGGTTAATTCATGCCCTCAGCCTTTCACATACCCACACCCAGTTATGAACGAAGAGCCGGAAGTGTATAGGTGTACCGGACACAGCCTGATCACACCTCATCCCACCCCGCCTTAATCCGGCCAAGACTCGGTGTGACTTATGCTACTTAGTTTACCTTACCCACAATCAGCAGGTGGTCTGTACGGAAATGTGCTCAAGTACGCTGTAACAATGATTGGTCCTAAACCAACCCAAGCAAGTCTATGCCAAGTGAGCTCCATCTCACATGACCCTAGCACACTTGCTCAAGTCTCGCATCAAGATTATGTAGCTCAACTTTTAAATCATTCCAAGCTATCCAAGTCTTAATTTAGGCAAGCATAAGCTATAACTCGCGAGCGGTGGTGACCTTGCCACCTCTCGACTTCTACCAAAACTAAGCATGGATAAGCAATTATACGTGACCTCTAATCAAGCATACTCATCTAGGGGGTTTTGTTCTACGTCAAGGATGGAATAATGCATAAAATTAGGAGCTACACAGCCAAGCAAACATATACTTTATTATGGCTAATGCACAAACAAGGCATAATAATAATTTATTGATCCAAAAAGGGTTCAACTGGTGCCTGCCTTGACTGTCGTTGGGGGCGTCGTCGACGGTGGGGTCTTGCTGGACCTCGCCGACCTCCTGCTCCTGCACTTCGGTCTCTACACGAAATGCAATGATGCAAAATAAATAAATATGACATGATTAAATGCGATGATATGAAAATGAGATGCTCTAACATGATTTAACAATGCACAAGATCATGAGAATGTTTGATGATAGCTTAGATAAATAGGTAAAAGAATTGGAGACACTTGAAAAAGGACAGCAAAAGCTGGCTACGGCGGACCGTCCGGACTAGAGGAGGCGGACCGTCCGCAGTAGAAAAGATGCCTGGAAAGCCCGGAAACGTTCCTGCGTAAACAGTCCGCGAAAGCCATGCGGACCGTCCGCGACTGGCGGACTGTCCGCGCCCCAAGGGCGGACCGTCCGCGCGTACGTCGCAGCGCACTGGCGAGTTCGCCGGTGGCGGCTCCGGCGACGGTTTCGAGCGGGGTTTGATTCTAGAGGTTCCTAGAGGGGTATAGAAGGGACTCCAAGCGATGGATTCAAGCGGAAACATGATTTAGAAACTCGAGCTCAACAATGGTGCTTAGAACCCTAGGTTTTCTAGAACCCAAATCAAAAGAGGTTAGAGAGCGAATCGAGGGATTAGATAGCTCACCGGTGATGGATTGAACTCCGGTGAGGTGCTAGAAACCGCTGGAAAGCGACATCAAAATAGATCGGGCGAGTTCTTCACTTGAGCTTTTCGGGAAAAGAGGGAGAAACTTTGAGAGAGGCTCCAAACTCAAACCATGGAGGAAGAAAGGAGTAGAGAGGGTACCAGTGGCCTTCGGTGATTCTCCGGCGAAGCTCTGGCGAGGTTGAGGGGTCTTGGGAGTGGAGGAACCCTAGGAGGGTCTCCCGGTCGCCATGGGGACGGAGGAGAACGAGAGCGAGCAAGCGAGAGAGAGAAATGACGAACGGATAAGGTTCTGGACCGATTTTTACGAGTTCGGGCGGACCGTCCGCGAGAGAGGGGCGGACTGTCCGCGACCGGCGGACTGTCCGGACAAAAATAGGCGGACTGTCCGCTAGTCCCAAAAATTGGTTCGTTACACGGCCGGGATGGGAGTGAGGCAGGGCTGTGCCGGCATAAATTGGGCCCTGTGCGAAACTCTAAGTGGGGCCTGTTATTATAGTAAAATATACCAATAAAGTAATATATATGATATATGATATAATATATTTACCGGAATACATCAAAAAATCGCACTATTTAATCTTGATTGCATAACTTTTAGTTAAACAGTTTCATTCTTGTGGCGCTCTTTAAAATAGTATTTATGATGATTCGATTCTTAAAATGATTATTTGTTGAATTGATTGACTGTCGTGGTGATTTTATGATTCGTTTCTTGAATTTTCCGTGGGCGAGAGGGGATCGAGAGGCCTGACGCACAATGGGGCCGAGGGGAGGCGATCTGACCGGACTTCGTGGCTGTTTTTTATTCAGAATAATACCTTTTAGTCCCAGTTATTTATTCGGGACTAAAGGTAGACCCCCTTTAGTTCCGAGTAGATAGTCTCGGTTGGGAAACAGGGACTAGATCCAGTTCCCAATCGGGACTAAAACCGGTTTTTCTACTAGTGCCAATGGCATATTTTCAAACCGTGAATATAATGGCACATTTCCAATTAGCGCTTATAAGACTGGGTCCTCAGTTCATTGTTTTTTCTTATGATTTTGGCAACCAGAATAATACTTTATATTTCGTCAATTTGTAGAACACATGGCTTCGATCATGAAACACTAGACATAACTCAAAAATAACAAAATTAATAATTGAATTATTCAAAAATAATTAAAGATACATATACACATAACCGGAAATAACCGGCCCAAGAATAAGAAAAACTAAACTAATATGTATGCTACTAGAACTAATTAATATATTAATATAAAATTTGGGGGCCCCTAAAAAATGGAGGCCCTGTGCGGTTGCACAGCCCGCACCCCCATGGGGCAGGAACCAGATCCTCTAACGTTCTCGACTTTACGACAGAGGGACGTTGAGCCGGCAACGCCCTTCATCGCGCATCCAACGGCAGTAAAGGAAATATCGCCGAGAAGTGAGTGATGGCGCTCTGGATCCCGTCCTGCACCTGCAGCAGCGAGTCGTCCCGCCGCTGCGCCTGCTGCTGCTGCGGGCTCGCCGACGCCGCCGGGGAGGGCGCCGCGGCCACCGCGGACGACGCCGACCGGCTCTTGCCAAGCCGCTTGCACACCTGCTTCAGCCCCGCCGGCACGCTCGCGCGGGGCGAGCGCACGCCGCACGCCACCACCACTGGCTGCGCCGCCGCCGCCGCCGGGGGCTGGGACGACGGGGACGGCGACGGCGCGGGGACGTCGGGCTCCGCGTCCGTCTCCTCGCCCTCGCTCGCGCCGCCGAACCGGAGGCGCTCGCCGTAGCGACGGGACACCTTCACGTAGAGCGGCTTGATCTTGCTCAGGTACTTGAGGACCACCTCCTTGGCGAACCGCCGCTCCTCGGCGGTGATCGTCGTCGCCGCCGACGCGTTGTCCGTGGCCTGGACCGCCGCCGCCGGCCTGTCCGCGCAGGCGCCGGCGTCCGAGGTGCGCGAGCTGTTGTCGCGCGTGAACAGCGACACCAGCGGCGCGTCCTCCACCCGGAACTTTATCAGGAACCGGTTCGTCGCCTTCACGCCCGGGGCGCCGGCGTCGCCGTCCGAGACTGGGAGCTTCGGCTTCCTCAGCTTCAGCAGCAGCACGCGGAACTTGGTCGCCGGCCGGAGCAGCGACGCCGGCGCGGGAGTCGCCTCCGCGCAGTAATTCCCGCCGCCGGTCTCCCCGGCCGGCGCCGCGACCGCGTCCACGGTGGCCACCACCTCGCCCCCGCCGGACGCGACGTCGTTGCCGGCGACGGCGAAGTTGAACTCCGCCCTCTCCTCGTCCGCGTCGGACGCGGCGCTCTCGTCGTCGGGCACCGCAAACTCCAGTCGAAGAAGGACGCGTCGTCGTCGACGTCCCCGCCGCCAGCGCCTGCCGCTCCTCCCCCTCCGCCGTCTTCGCACGCCGACGCGGCTATGGTCGTGGCCGCCACGGTCGCGCGCTGGTTGCCGGCGACCACGCCGCCGCGCAGGTACTTGAGGAAGCCGAACTGCCGAAGGACTCCATGACGCGCACACGCAGCATAGTCACAGAGCTCGGCGATATTCCGTCCGCGGTGGCCGCGGCGCCGTCCCTGGCGGCGGGGCGTCGGCCTCGCAGCAGCAGCAGGAGCAGCGGCGGGACGATATTTCTTTTACTGCCGTTAGATGCGCGATGAAGGCGCTGCCGGCTCAACGTCCCTCTGTCGTAAAGGCGAGAACGTCAGAGGATCTGGTTCCGGTGCATAGCATCGGGCCGTCAGTACAAAAAGAAATTACCTTTTTTTTTAATCC
>CM014272.1:5503740-5587744 GCA_004135705.1 Alloteropsis semialata
AAACTGCAACTGCAGAGACGTGCTGCATGCCTGCATCTGGCACGCAGCTAGAAAAAGCAAAGGAAAAAACGAGTAACACGTGTGGCGGACGACCGTCTCAATCTACAGAACTGTAGATATACATATATAAATCTGCACCCATGCATATCAGCAAATGTACGTGCTTATCAGCAAGCAGATGAGCTCTCAGGTCTCAGCTCGATCTGAGCCACGGCCTCCTATCCTAGCCTACGTGGCTCCGGAATAATGGGAATGGGATCCACGTGGACGCACTACCGGACTGAGCCCTTTGCCTCGGCAAAGGACACTCGGCAAAACCTTTGCCGAAACACTCGGCAAAGATATACACTCGGCAAAGAGAAAAAATACGAAAAAAACCAAAAATAATAGCAAAAAAATTATTTTTTTCGGGAGGCCTCCAACGGTCAGCACCTACTATTCTCCATCTAACTCACATTTTTTCAACCTTTTTTGCAAATGTGGGGCCGGCGGGATTCGAACCGGCAACCTCTCCCTAACACATCTCCTACCTTACCACTGCACTACACTTTCATTTGTGTCTAGATTTCGTATTAATTCCTCATATATTATACTAAACCGAGAGTAAATTACTTATTTGAGGCCCTAAACGAATTCAAATCAAAAAGTTGCCAACTACAAAGTTTCATAACTTTTTGAGATCTACAATTTTTATTTAGGAGGTTTTTCCATCCGAGGTCATTTGAGAAATTCGAATTTCAAATTTGAAAGATTCAGACGTAGTTTTGCATGATAAGATGAATTCAAATTAAAAAATTGTCAACTATAAGATTCTATAACTTTTCGAGATCTGCAGTTTTCGTTTGGGAAGTTTTTCCATCCGAGATCGTTTGAAAAATTTGAATTTCAAATTTGAGACATTCAGGTTTGAAATTCAAATTTTTCAAATGACTTCGGATGGAAAAACTTCCCAAATGAAAATTGTAGATATCGAAAAGTTATGAAACTTTGTAGTTGACAACTTTTTGATCTGAATTCGTCTAGAATCTTAAAAACTGATTTTAAATAATACTTTGCCGAGTGTCAAAAAATGGCACTCGGCAAAGACCCTCTTTGCCGAGTGCTAGAGAAAAGCACTCGGCAAAGAGGTTCTTTGCCGAGTGTCTTTTTTTGGCACTCGGCAAAGCATTTTTTCAAATCAGTTTTTTGAGACCCTAAACAAATTCAAATTAAAAAGTTGTCAACTACAAAGTTTCATAACTTTTCGAGATCCACAATTTTTATTTAGGAAGTTTTTTCATCCGAAGTCGTTTGAAAAATTCAAATTTCAAATTTGAGAGACTCAGACGTAGTTTTGCATGATAAGATGAATTCAAATCAAAAAATTTATACTACAAAGGTTCATAACTTTTTGATATCTACAAAGTTTATTTTGGTCATATATTCATTTGACAAAGTGTTATCGGCATTGTTCGTAAATCTTATTAATCTCTCTTCTAGTTTCAGGAAACTATAAGAGGATATGAGAGAGATGTATGTTTTGTGAACAACGTTACTAACGCTTTGTCGAATGAAGAAATGACCAAAATAAACTTTGTAGATCTTGAGAAGTTATGAAACTTTATAGTTGAAAACTTTTTTATATGAACTCGTTTAGGGCCTCAAAAACTGATTTTAAAAACTGCTTTGCCGAGTGCCAAAAAAAGACACTCGACAAAGAGCCAGCACTCGGTAAAGACGGCCTTTGCCGAGTGCCCGAAAAAATGCACTCGGCAAAGCCTTCTACACTCGGCAAAGAGCCGGATTCCGGTAGTGACGTGTACATGTCCCACATGTTCCATGGCCGCTGCAGATGAGACAGACTCATGGACGGCCATCTCATGTCCCTCGTGCCGTGTTCATCGCGTACATATACGTACGAGCACAGCAACACGTACTGGCACACGCACCCACGTGTCGGCAAGTGATGGGCCGGGTGCCACCTGTCTGCCCTCGGCAAGGTGAGCAAGAGAAGCTGAGAAGGCAACAAGGGCATCTCCAATTTATAGGAGCAGCTACATGGAAACGGTATCCTCTTGTTAAAAATCACACAATATATAGAGCCAGCCCCTCCTTTGCAATGGGTCCCACAGCTGAATAAAAAAAACCCCACCTGTTAACCACCGTCATTCCTATCCACGAGCTTGCAGGTCTCGGACTCTCGGGACGCCGCTCCAATCTTCCCCTTCTCAAATCCTTCACTTTTCTACTGCATCGCTGCACATCCGGCTCCAAACGATGGCCCAAATTCCTCCGCTTTTCTCTTCAATCCTCCCCAGGGGCTGAATCGATGGCTATGGTGCCGGATTTAGAGAGGATGCCGTCGATCTTCCTGGGATGCGGACATGGGCTGGGATGCTGCGGCCCTTGGTTCGGCCACATCGCCCGCTGCACCTACGCGGCCTTGCCACCAGCGTTGGAGGGGCGCGGCTGCTCGTCCTTGTTGGGGCGGGACAGCCACAGTCCCACGGCGGCGGTGCAGTGGCCAGTGGGAGAGGACGGCGAGGAGGTTGAGGGCGGGGGCACGTCGAGGGCGAGGCGGCGGCGGCACATCGAGGACGAGCTTCCTCGCGACGGCGGGAGCAGCAACGAACAACAGGAGAGAGCTCGGCGGATGAGGTGATTGATTTTTTATTCTATGGAACTCGGTCCTATGTATGGGAGCCGGTGCTTGCTTGTTCGGTATAGGAGCGAGGGCTGCAATGTATAGAACCGGGTCGAAACGCATAGCACCAGGTATAGAACCGCCCATTGTGGACGCCCTAAGAAGCTCTGATCCAAAATTGTCGGAGAATCAAGCTGACCGATGAGAAACCAAACCACCCGCCGGCCGTGCTTCGGCGGTTGCCTCTCGACGTCGGCCTCGCCACAGCCACGACCGGCGGGAGGAGGGCGGTTGTTGGCCGGCCAGCGGCCGGCGGCGAACTTCTTGTTGTGGCAACTTTGAAGAAGCAGGTAGCCGTCTGCCGGCGTGGCGGTGAACTTCATGTTGTGGCAACTTCGAAGAAGCAGGTACCCCGCCTATGGCACATTCTTCGTGTATGAACCTGTTTATTACCTTTTTTTTTTTGATAGAGCAAACTGTTTATTTATTAGCTAGGAGCGAAATTGTGCATATGCTGGATTGGGAAGTGCATAAACGATGGATCGATCCTTAATTCTGTTATTTTAGAGCACTAGCTGCATGTGTCACACGCACGTCTACCAAAAAATTCGATAACCAACAAAATTGATATCACAAAAATTAAAATACAACTATCATGGATGAGGCAAAAATATATAAACTAAATTAAATTAAATTGGATAGCATAGATGCACCTGGTGTCAATTTTTTGAAAACGAACAATTTTGGATTGTGTATTTCACAATGCATATATTGTGGTACGATGGGTGTGTTGTGATGTGCGGTGTGGTACGATCAGACGTGATGTATTGTGGTAAGATGTTTATTTAGCTGCTAATGAGAATTAATTATGATCTTTGCTGGTAATTGAATCCTACCGATAACTAGTAACTGACACAGTTACTTATAGCATTAACTCACCATCAACCCACACTAGAGACGTCCAGATTCAACAAAACAGCACACCTTCTATGCCTATATGGCACCCCTTCCTCCTGATATGCAACATTGAGCATTGAGTAGTCTTCCTACGCTCCACCCTTCTCACTTTGTTGTTGCTGCACACTCACATTCTCATCGCTAAGACCAGAGCCATGTAGTCCTCGGGGTTGTACGAAACCTCCTGGGTGGCCGCTTTAGGATTAAGTCCTAATACCTTGTTGCTAAAAAGCCTCATTTTAATCATCATTCCATATATCATAAGTCAAATTATTATTTGTTTAAGTTATGCGCAGCAGCACCTATCCAAATGCAATAACCCATCCCAAAAGGTGACAAGGATATGTGGATCAAAAACCTACTAGGGATAAACTCTATAGGTACATCAAATTAGACACATGCATATGTATGAATTATAATAGTTCATAGGTAACAAGGAGCCTTTGTAAACACTTGCCTTCCAAATGCTTGCTCAAAATCTGGGACTTCCATCCTTGCATAGGTCATCTTCTATGGATCGCAACAACCATCACAAGCACCATAAAGAAACCTAAAAACATTACACCAATCATTACAAAAATAAGACATAAAGGTTTTAAAACACGTAGGGCTTGTAACTATGATCGTTGAGCGCAAAAACAACTAAATGGAAATATATTTTAAAAAGTCATAAAAGTTTGAAAATAGAAGCTAGAAAGTTTGATGAATGATATGTGTAAAATAGATAGGATGTATGTGGGCTAAATTGAAATGTTAAGATAGTATAAGAATTCATAGATTATGGGTAGATGATCAAATGATTATATACAAGACGGATAGGAAATTATGAATAATGAAGTAAGCATATAGATATTTAAATAAGGGCAAGATCACATGGGAATGGTTATGTAATCTTGATGAGAAGAAAGTTATACGTGGCAATGGCTATGAATAAGTGAGATGGTAAGGTTATAAAATATCAAGAAGGTTTATGTCTGGTCCTAGAACATGAAAAGGCAAGAACAAGGGTAATGGTTGACGTAGTTGGGATTTGTTAATAGTGAGGTGATCATAGATACATGGCGAAAAGTGAAGATCAACATATAGCTCATATTCTGCAAGACTTCTTTAGGATATGAAGATGACCATTTGGATTTATGAAATGGACACTCGGAATATGTTTTGACAAGTGGCTGCACTAAGGTGGATGCTAGATCAAAGGAAAACATGATTATGGCAATTTGTGCACTGGCTGATTGTACCCGGTGCCAGACAATGGCGGGTAGTGGTGACTGTGACCATAAAAGGCAGGGCCACACTGAATTTGTGGGCTTCAAACTCGGTAAGATGATGTGTAACTAACAAACACACAATCATGTAAGAGGGCTCAGTGATGCATGCTGTGGTTTAGTGGAGAACGCCACAAATTGCTGAGGAAGCCAGGACATACACGTCGCTGGACAGTGGTGGTTATGATGACCGGTCGCATGGTTATAACAAAATCAAATTGGTGATCTATTTTGTGGGGTTGCTGGGTACTATGTGGAGCATGTTGTGCCAAAAGGATATGGTGTTTTGCCCATCTGTTAGCTGGGGAACGCAATTGCAAAAACAGATGGGCTGCTGTTTGGACAGCAGGGGCAGCAAGCACTACGGACACGATATCTCCACCATCATGGCACAAATAGCCTCCAAATCATGCAGAGTCGTGTGCAAGTATATTATGGAAATGTTGGATGAACGGTTTGGTGATTTGGATAGTGGATTAGCGGGGAACGCCAATGCACTGCAGAGCGGTGCAGCAGCCAGGAAAACAGAGCAATTAACATGGAGACGATAATATCTCGGGCATATGAACTCATATGGCTAGGAAATTCTGTTGACGCATGTGCAGGTTCACGATACACATGACAGTAAAAAGGATTTGACAAACGGAGTCAAGGATTGTCGGGAACACGCATGCCAACTCGCAGCAACGTTGCTGCGCGGTAGCAGGGACAGCGTGCACCAAAAACGATGATATCTCTTTCATTTTAGATCCTATGATCATGAAATTTCTTAGAGGTATGTGCAAGGATGATATCTACCATGTGGTCGAAGGTTTTGATGCCTGGCTCATGGTTTGCTGGAGAACACCGTTGCAAATAAAATGTTGTGTGACTGTTGGGACAACATGGGTAGTGAGCATTGCAATCTCGATAACTCAACCATCATGGCATGTATGGGCAAACCATATTTCAGAGACATATGCAAGGATAATATTTACATGCTGAATGAAGGGTTTGATTATTACATGTGCTTGATGAGGATCATCACTACCATTTAGATGTGCACTGCTGCTGAAACAGCAGAGATAGCGACCACGGAAAAGATTGTTTCTCTTTAGTATCAACTCCTATGACCCAACCAAATTGCAGGAACATGTGCAACATCGATATCTATATCATGATAAAAGGACTCAATGACCGGAGGCCTAGATCAATTGGAACATGAATGACAATAAGCAGCAGTGCTGCTGTCCACAGCGGACAGAGACATGATCGCAGGGAAACTTAACGGAAATTTGATCAAAACTGAATATACATACATGTTTTCTAGTAAGGAACATGAAAATAATATGGAGAGGCGAAGGAGGTTCTCACATCATGATTAGTAGCAGATGGAGACGATTTTTGGTGGTAGCCGGCATCGACGATCGGTTGATGATAGGGCTGCGATGAACGGGACAGTGCCAATTCCACTTCGGAGATTATCCGCGCTACATGAGAGATTAGGGAGATGGATTAGAGGTGCAGAAGCATCAAGAGATCAGAGAGTGGAGAGGGAGAGGCGTCCTCACCCTGCTGCACACCAGTGTAGTGATGCCGGCAAACTGCGACAAGAGGTGAGGTGCGTTGGTGCATGGAATTCAGCAGGGATCACAACCTCATCTTTGTGCATTGGAGATGATCACAAGGGAATCCTTTAGGTCCTGTGAATTGACAAGATCAGCATGGGGATAAAAGAGATGATCATCGAGGAGAAAAACTCACCAATTATTGTTTTCACTGCCTAGAAGCAGGAACCAGCAGCAAAGCATATACTCCGATTGACCACAGCATTCCATTTTGTTGGAGAGGAAGGAGGAGGAAGGGATGAGAATGGACAGCCATGCAAGGGAGGCGTAGGAGGAAATGAAGGAGGGGTCCTTTCTGTTCTCTGGCGTGAGGATGGGTGGATTATATGGGGCTGAGAGCATCCCTGTATGCATGTAGGAGCGTTAAGGAGAGGGTGAAGCGCACAATTGCTCTTTGCTGCTCTTTAATAAGGAGTTAGAGAGGGAAATAAAGGATGAACATTTGCTGCAATTTCTGCATGGGAGGAATGGGAGTTGCGCCACAAGAAGAGAAAAAAATGACAGGAAGGAGGAGGAGATATGGCTGGTGGTTTTATCCATGCATGTACTTGAATAGATGGAGTAAAGGAGCAGTCAAATTGTGTCTAGTAAATTATATGGGAGGAAGGAATGGGTCCATATATCTATTTTTGCATGAGAAGTGGTGGCGTGAGTAGCATTAGGAGGTGATGCAATTAGGCATTAGTAGGGGAAATAAAGAGGGGCTTGTAAAGGGAATCAAGGAATGATGAATTATGGTTGCTGTTATTTCACTTGAGGGATAGAGTAGGCGCCACTGTTATTTCCTTCAGAATCAAAGCAGCAACATGTATTTGAGGAGAGATTATGGCGGATACTAAATGTGTGGCTAGGAAATTAAGATATGAATCAATATCTGTTGTTGTTCTTGCATGTCAACCAGGGAGGTGGTGTCCATTTTCCTTTCTGCGTGGTGCAAGGACAGGGGAGGAGATATATGGCTGTTGTTTTGTGCATGGGTGCATGCAATTGAAGAGAGAGCAAAGACAGGGGAATTAAGTGGTTATGAAATTATGTTGTTATTTGCATGAGGAGAAAATATTGGCGTGGGGCAGCAATAGGAGAAGATGTTTGTCCCATACTCATGCATTTGAGAGGTGATGGAAACTAATGGAGTAAAGAGCACTTCAGGGAGAGATGAGACCGTGTGATTAAGGGATAATTTGTGCATGTGAGGAAGTGGAGGGTCACTATGGACTGCGGCATTTCCACATTAAGGAGAGGTGCAGGGGCTGGTTTGGGCTTGGTTCAAAATTGGAGAAAATTTGGATGTGTGAGCCAAGCATTGATCCTTTAGCGAAAACAGAGAAGTGTAGGTTGTCATGATGGGCTAGATGAAAGCACACGCTCAACATAATTTAAGATTCATTTGTGTGGATGGATGAGAGACAACAAAAGATTGGCCTGACGTTTTCATGGACTCCAAATTGACTGAGAGCTATAGAAGAAAAAGAAAGAGAGAATAGATCATGCTAGATTTTTGTAGGATATTGGCAAAAAGACTTAACTAGAATTTTAGATATTGATTTGGTATTTGGGGAGATGAAGATGTGATCAAACCCTAGGCGCATTTGAGAGAAAAAAATAGAAATTCATTTTTCATTACATAAACACTTTGCAAAGGCATGAATGCAACAAACCATTAAATTGATTTGTAAAAATTTAGAAACTCATATTTTACAAGAATATCAACAACCTAACTAATGTTGGGAAATTTTTATAAAAATGATAAAACCTTTTAATGTTATTTAGAATTTTCTAAGTCACATCCCAAAATAGAAATTTTGGGGTGTGACAAACATGCTATTTGAATTTTGTGTTTCGAAATAAATCCCAAGTACTTTGCAAGAATGAGTGAGCATCATGTCATTCAGCTATATCTCATTAGTCAATTACTTAGATAAAAAGGGGTCCCTAAGCAGTGTTCATAAATCATTAGGAATATTAGCAAGGAATAAAAAGCAAACAATCATTTTTGAATATTGGAAGATATGTTTGATGGAGATTGAAGGGGACATCATTCTTTGGATTTTATTTTAAATTTTTCTAGAGAGAGAGAGAGTGTTTTGTGCACAAACCGAGTTTTCTTTTTGTTCTTCGCACAAATTTGAATTTGAAGAGTCTCTCCCCCACACTTGTTTTCTTTCCTGTCTTGGTTAGTCACAATGTATATATGGAAGAAAAGTGTGCAAAGTATTCAAAGATAAAAACTCTTTATTCCTTTGATAATAGGCACATTACAATGAAGATGATTGAAAATAAAAGATCGTGCATGGGAAATGTGTGCCTATTTGTTTAAGGAGCGAGGGTGTGTTTCAAGGTAATTGGAGGACGTGCTCAACCCTAGCTGCCTTAGCGAGCCTACGTAGCTGTTCCCCATAGCCGCGGCGCATCTCGTCTAACTCTTCCCTAAGGCTTTTCACACTAAGATGTGCTTCGGCTATGCGGGAATGGGCTCTAGCAACATTCAAGCATGTGCTTTTGATGCCGGCCTGTAGTGAGGCAATGGTAGGGCCTTTGGATGGCTCCTCATCCTCACTATCGCTAAACAAACCCTGCCCTCTAATGATTTTTCTATAGACCGTGCGACGAGTGCCTGGATTTCGGCAGAGGGCGTAGGGTTGCTAGAAGGAGTTTCGCCCTTGTGAAAGAGTCCCTTAGGGTACCCTCCACCTAGCTTGCGAATTCCCCTAATGGTGTAGGAATGGAGGTTTTTAAAGGGAGACGAGAGCGAGGGCATGCTAGATGAAGAGAGCATCAAGGCAGCGTGCTTGCTAAGCCCGCCACTACTAGGGGCCTTTCTCTTGAGGCCGAGAGCGCCGGTAGTTGGTCGGGCAGCAGCGAACTTCTTCTTGGCGCCTCCTTCGGGCGCACGGGAGCGTGCCGTAGACTTTAAGCTTGAAATGTTGCTAGCATCATTGGTGGACGTCGGTAGAAAAACAAGTGGCTCCTCCACTATGGCTTGTGCTTCTTCTCTCACAAAGGAGTTCTCTTGGTAGGGAACCATGGGGCCAGGAGCTTGGATCAGCGAAAGCGTGAAGCTCAACATGGTTAAAGCTTTGTAAGTGGGGGAGCTTAGCAATTTTTCTTGTGAGAGGGAGAAGAGAATGGCTTGGTGTGAGGAGAGGAGAGGTCTTGGAGTGGGTTTTATAGTTTCTACCGTGGTCTCAACTCGGGAAACACTTGATCATAACCACAGAGGTGATACTGAAGCGATCAGGAATCGGCACGAAAAAGATTTGGTGTGATCGGGCCAGCTAGGGGTGCGGCCGCACCCAGGGGCGGTCGGTCCCCTGGGCCCACTAATCACCCTCAGCTTTCTTCCTATATGCTTATCAAATTATTGTCTATTCTATCCCGGTTACGATCAGAAGTGATGTGCAGTGGATCAATAGGATTATGTTGAATTTGAATTTTGAGATTCATGAAAATATTTTCAAGATTGAGCTATCAAATATTTATGAGAGAGTATTCCTATGATCACAAGAGATTCAAGCACAAGAAAGGAAAGATCATAGGGTCATTTTGGGAATTTCATTATGGCTCTCCATCCATCTATTTATTTATGAAAATATAAGAAAGAATTTTTTTTATTGGAAATCTCTAACAAATTCTCTGAAAGATATTATGCTAATTTCATCAATAAAATTTGGTTCGGGTTCAAGAAATACCTTGAGACGCTGACCATTTACCTTGTGGATGTTTCCGTCATCGTCTTTTATCATGATTGCTCCATGGGAGGATACTTCGATGACAGTGTATAGTCCATCCCACTTGCTTCTAAGCTTACCTTTCCCGAACAGTTTTACTCTGGAGTTGAAAAGCACAACTTTGTCGCCTATCTTGAATTCTTTGTGTTGGATTTTTCGATCATGCCATCTCTTTGTTCTTTCCTTGTAGAGCTTGGCACTGTTGACACTGCTTAACGCAACCACCAGAGACAAGGGGTTAAGCTATCTCTGACAATGGCGCCAGAAGTGTCTTGTGTGGTATTTCTTATGTCTATTGGATTATTCCGCAAGCGCACAGAATATACCGCTGCAGCACTTCACCCGGGAGTATTCCAAGGTATCGTTGTTTATTTTATCCCAAGGGAAAGCGATGCTAGGAATAATTAATAAAAGATAGAGTGGAATCCTTAAGTCTAAATCAACTTAGTACCAACTAGTGATAGGGGGGTAAATCGATAGGTAAATGGAAGGGTAGTGACACAGATACGCAACAAGGGTTAATATAACTAAAAGATACTAGTAGAGTATAGCTAGGTGGGAGGACAACGAGTGAGTAAAAGACTCCTAAGACACTCTACTTTACTCTTGTGTTCTATCCTATTAAATAGACAAATTGCACTAAGCTTGCTACATTACTACTGGGGTGAAAGGGTGTAGTGCGAGACAATGGAAGACAAAACCTCCACCCGAAGCGCCTACCGCTTATGGGAGCCTACCTTTTAAGAACTTGCCTAAAACACGTGGAGGGATACTAAGACTAGACAGGGCTGTCACCACCTGCTAGCACCCACAAACAATCCGTGTGACAAGCGGTAATCAAAGGCAAGATCTAGCCTAAGCACCACACTTATGCTAGGTCTCACTACTCTAGCAGTGGCCAAGACAACTAGAGCACCCTATGACAGGTGATGAACTAACACCCGTTGAGAAGATCACAGCTTAACACAATTCAACTAAATACTAATATAACTCACAACAATACTATTACTAGAATAGTAAAGACTAAGCAAGAACTTAGTAAAGTAAAGCAAAGATGATATATTGATAAAGATAAAGTCTTATAAAAGGGAAAGGTACAAGAGCTATACCAGACTCTCCAGCAGACGATTCCAGAGACTCCGAGCGTAGCTCGACTCGACTCTAACTCCCACACTAGACTAATACTACTACTAAAGAGTGGAACTTCACTCTAGCTTGCTCTTGTGTGTAACTTGTGTGTCTTGAAGTGAAAGTGGCAGCATCTATTTATAGTGGAGAGCAAGGGAGTGCCACGTCAGCAATCCGCGTGCTCCTTGCCTCTCCACCCTTGGATCCACCGTCATAGAACCGCCTCAAGGTGGACGGCTCTGGCAATTTCGTCACATGGGCAGCATGCAGAGAGGTAGTGGAGAATGTCGGTGGCCTGGGGCCACACCACCTGGGTCAGCCGACCCATCAATGACAGGTGGGGCCAAGCAGGACCTTCTAGAAGGTGGTCCCACCTGTCAGGGAGTGTGTAGGTGCCCGGGGTCCACCTTTTATGGTTCGGCTGACCCACCCTAGTGGGCTGGGCCCACCACCGTGGTCCCCATCTGTCATAGAGTCTTGCCCAAGTGTTGTCACGTTGGTTTCTGCCTCAATCCGTGTGCCTTTGATCTTCACCGTTGAATGGAAGCACACGTTGATCTGATGGTTCAATGAACTTGGGAGGAGTGTCACGGGGATCGTGCCATGTCACCAGAGCCAGGTGGGCCCCATGGCCAGTTCGGCCGACCCATGGGTGGGCCGACCCTTGGCTCTGGTTACTCCCCTTCTCTTCTTCATGATGTTGTGCACCTTTTTGATCTTTTCTGCATTCACAAGCTAAGAGTACAAGTGGAACTCATTATTGATAAAGTATGCTCATGTTATGTTCATTCTCCCTTGGATCCGAGGCCTGTTGACGGTGTTTGAGTGTGGAAATATGTGGTATATCCACCGTCAACAAGATCCCCCAAGCTTAACCTTTGCTCGTCCCGAGCAAATAATTAAACTTAGCCTTGGTGGATCAGGAGTTGCTACTATGTTATACTTCAATAATACCATGTGCACAACAAAGTACTTCTCTTTTGAATGGAAAAATTGGCTATAAAAATTCGTCCATTTTACCTTAGTTCTTTATGGAGCTAATGACCTTTTCCTTGCCTTAGGTGGTTGAGAGACAGAACAGTTTAACTTGAGCACTAATTTTCTCATTCTTTGCAAGTTTCATATTGGAGGTTTTAGCAATATTTTTCAAATGAAAACTTAATGTTCCTCAAATGGTTCTCTCATGTCGCTCAAATGGTGTATGATTCCTTACCAAGGCACATATCATGTTACCTTCTTTATCATCCTACTTCTAAAAATAGCTTATGTGGAGCCTAAGGTAGGAATGGAAAGAGTGTAGCATACTTACTTTGCATGTGTTGTAGAGCCAAAGCTTGGATCCAAAGAGAGAAGTGTCATGCCCTTAGATCAAGATGTGCAAGTGTGTGGAAAATGATGGAATAAAATGCTCCTATTTGAAATTGGATCTCTCTCTACTTTAGTTTTGAGACATGGCTATCATTTTCTTTCTTTTCATGAGCCTAGACTTGCTCAAATTTTCTTTTATTTTTCTATGGACTTCACATGTCCATCTTTTTCTTTTCATTTTGCATAGCCTTTTTGTCTCTTCTAGCAAATTGACTAAGAGAGATATTTTGAAATGTTAACACATGGAGCATTTATTTGGTGGAAATGGAAGGCATGTGGTTGCGTACTTCCAGTGTAGAAGTAGCAAATATATGTGGTGTGTGCGTGATCTTGATCTTGGGAGCATGATAAGTCTCTCAATAAGGGTCAACAAGACTTGACAACACTCAATGCAAAGCAAATAGCTTATTTGGAAGGTTTTAAACGTGTGTTGTAAGTATGGCTTGTGGTAAGAGTTTATCACCATTGAGGAACAATAAGGTTTTGATTGTTTGCGAAATAAATCTCCAGTAATCATGCATGCTTAGAATAATATTATAGTAGCTCTTGTTTTACCATATCATATCTCATAACAACTTAGGCTCAGTCCTAGTACACCTCGTTTGAATGAGTTTGGATGCGTTGTGAAACCAAGTTGCAAGATAGGAGCATGGTTTGCTTCGAACCACCATAGGCATGAAAACTATTTGCTTTGCACTCCATGAAACACATAGGTGTCAAGGGAGAAGTGGAACCTCGTTTGGATGAGTTTGGATGCGTTGTGAAACCAAGTTGCAAGATAGGAGCACGGATTGCTTTGAACCACCATAGGCATGAAAATTATTTGTCTTGCACTGCATGAAGCACATAGGTGTCATGGGAGAAGTGGAACCTCGTTTGGATGAGTTTGGATGCGTTGTGAAACCAAGTTGCAAGATAGGAGCACGGTTTGCTTCGAACCACCATAGGCATGAAAACTATTTGCTTTGCACTCCATGAAACACATAGGTGTCATGGGAGAAGTGGAACCTCGTTTGGATGAGTTTGGAAGCGTTGTGAATCCAAGTTGCAAGATAGGAGCACGGTTTGCTTTGAACCACCATAGGCATGAAAACTGTTTGCATTGCACTCCATGAAACACAGGTGTCATGGGAGAAGTGGAACCTCGTTTGGATGAGTTTGGATGCGTTGTGAAACCAAATTGCAGGATAGGAGCACGGTTCGCTTCGAACCACCATAGGCATGAAAACTATTTGCTTTGCACTCCATGAGACACATTGGTATCATGGGACATGTGGAACCTCGCTTGGATGAGTTTGGATGCGATGTGAAACTAAGTTGCAAGATAGGAGTACGGTTTGCTTCGAACCACCATAGGCATGAAAATTATTTGTCTTGCACTGCATGAGGCACATAGGTGTCATGGGAGAAGTGGAATCTCGTTTGGGTGATTTTGGATGCGTTGTGAAACCAAGTTGCAAGATAGGAGCACGGTTTGCTTCGAACTACCATAGGCATGAAAACTATTTGCTTTGCACTCCATTAGACACAGAGGTGTCATGGGAGAAGTGGAACCTCGTTTGGATGAGTTTGGATGCGTTGTGAAACCAAGTTGCAAGATAGGAGCACGGTTTGCTTCAAACCACCATAGGCATGAAAACTATTTGCTTTGCACTCCATGAGACACATAGGTGTCATGGGATATGTGGAACCTCGTTTGGATGAGTTTGGATGCAATGTGAAACCAAGATGCAAGATAGCATCACGGTTTGCTTCGAACCACCATAGGCATGAAAACTGTTTGCTTTGCACTCCATGAAACACATAGGTGTCATGGGAGAAGTGGAACCTCGTTTGGATGAGTTTGGATGCATTGTGAAACCAAGTTGCAAGATAGGAGCATGGTTTGCTTTGAACTACCATAGGCACGAAAACTGTTTGCATTGCACTCCATGAAACACATAGGTGTCTTGGGAGAAGTGGAACCTCGTTTGGATGAGTTTGGATGTGTTGTGAAACCAAGTTGCAAGATAGGAGCACGGGTTGCTCCGAACTACCATAGGCATGAAAACTATTTGCTTTGCACTCCATGAAACACATAGGTGTCATGGGAGAAGTGGAACCTCGTTTGGATGAGTTTGGAAGCGTTGTGAATCCAAGTTGCAAGATAGGAGCACGGTTTGCTTTCAACCACCATAGGCATGAAAACTGTTTGGATTGCACTCCATGAAACACAGGTGTCATGGGAGAAGTGGAACCTCGTTTGGATGAGTTTGGATGCGTTGTGAAACGAAACTGCAGGATAGGAGCACGGTTTGCTTCAAACCACCATAGGCATGAAAATATTTGCTTTGCACTCCATGAGACACATTGGTATCATGGGACATGTGGAACCTCGCTTGGAGGAGTTTGGATGCGATGTGAAACCAAGTTGCAAGATAGGAGTACGGTTTGCTTCGAACCACCATAGGCATGAAAATTATTTGTCTTGCACTGCATGAGGCACATAGGTGTCATGGGAGAAGTGGAATCTCGTTTGGGTGATTTTGGATGCGTTGTGAAACCAAGTTGCAAGATAGGAGCACGGTTTGCTTCGAACTACCATAGGCATGAAAACTATTTGCTTTGCACTCCATTAGACACATAGGTGTCATGGGAGAAGTGGAACCTCCTTTGGATGAGTTTGGATGCATTGTGAAACCAAGTTGCAAGATAGGAGCACGGTTTGCTTCGAGCCACCATAGGCATGAAAACTATTTGCTTTGCACTCCAAGAGACACAATGGTATCATGGGAGATGTGGAACCTCACTTGGATGAGTTTGGATGCGATGTGAAATCAAGATTCAAGAAAGGAGCATGGTTTGCTTCGAACCACCATAGGGACAAAAACTATTTGCTTTGCACTCCATGAGATACACAGGTGTCATGGGAGAAGTAGAACCTCGTTTGGATGAGTTTGGATGCGTTGTGAAACCAAGTTACAAGATAGGAGCACGGTTTGCTTCGAACCACCATAGGCATGAAAAAAGTTTGCTTTGCACTCCATGAAACGCATAGGTGTCATGGGAGAAGTGGAACCTCATTTGGATGAGTTTGGATGCGTTATGAAACCAAGTTGCAAGATAGGAGCATGATTTGCTTTGAACCACCATAGGCACGAAAACTATTTGCTTTGCACTCCATGAGACACATTGGTATCATGGGACATGTGGAACCTCGCTTGGACGAGTTTGGATGCGATGTGAAACCAAGTTGCAAGATAGGAGCATGGTTTGCTTCGAATCACCATAGGCATTAAAATTATTTGTCTTGCACTGCATGAAGCACATATGTGTCGTGGGAGAAGTGGAACCTCGTTTGGATGCGTTGTGAAACCAAGTTGCAAGATTGGAGCACGGTTTTCTCCGAATCACCATAGGCATGAAAACTATTTGATTTGCACTCCATGAGACACATTGGTGTCATGGGAGATGTGGAACCTCGCTTGGATGAGTTTGGATGCGATGTGAAACCGAGATACAAGATAGGAGCACAGTTTGCTTCGAACCACCATAGGCACGAAAACTATTTGCTTTGCATTCCATGAGACACATAGGTGTCATGGGAGAAGTGGAACCTCGTTTGGATTAGTTTCGATGCGTTGTGAAACCAAGTTGCAAGATAGGAGCACGGTTTGCTTCGAAGCACCATAAGCATGAAAACTATTTGCTTTGCACACCATGAAACACATAGGTGTCATGGGAGAAGTGGAACCTCGTTTGGATGATTTTGGATGCGTTGTGAAACAAGTTGCAAGATAGGAGCATGGTTTGCTTTGAACCACAATAGGCATGAAAACTATTTGCTTTGCACTCCATGAGACACATTGGTATCATGGGACATGTGGAACCTCGCTTGGATGAGTATGGATGCGATGTGAAACCAAGTTGCAAGATAGGAGCACGGTTTGCTTCGAACCACCATAGGCATAAAAATTATTTGTCTTGCACTGCATGAACACATAGGTGTCATGGGAGAAGTGGAACATCATTTGGATGTGTTTGGATGCGTTGTGAAACCAAGTTACAAGATAGGAGCACGGTTTGCTTCGAACTACCATGGGCATGAAAACTATTTGCTTTGCACTCCATGAGACACACTGGTATCATGGGAGATGTGGAACCTCTCTTGGATGGGTTTTGATGCGATGAGAAACCAAGATGCAAGAAAGGAGCACGGTTTGCTTCGAACCACCATAGTCACGAAAACTATTTGCTTTGCACTCCATGAGACACATAGGTGTCATGGGAGAAGTGGAACCTCGTTTGAATGAGTTTGGATGCGTTGTGAAACCAAGTTGCAAGATAGGAGCATGGTTTGCTTCGAACCACCATAGGCATGAAAACTATTTGATTTGCACTCCATGAAACACATAGGTGTCAAGGGAGAAGTGGAACCTCGTTTGGATGAGTTTGGATGCGTTGTGAAACCAAGTTGCAAGATAGGAGCACGGATTGCTTTGAACCACCATAGGCATGAAAATTATTTGTCTTGCACTGCATGAAGCACATAGGTGTCATGGGAGAAGTGGAACCTCGTTTGGATGAGTTTGGATGCGTTGTGAAACCAAGTTGCAAGATAGGAGCACGGTTTGCTTCGAACCACCATAGGCATGAAAACTATTTGCTTTGCACTCCATGAAACACATAGGTGTCATGGGAGAAGTGGAACCTCGTTTGGATGAGTTTGGAAGCGTTGTGAATCCAAGTTGCAAGATAGGAGCACGGTTTGCTTTGAACCACCATAGGCATGAAAACTGTTTGCATTGCACTCCATGAAACACAGGTGTCATGGGAGAAGTGGAACCTCGTTTGGATGAGTTTGGATGCGTTGTGAAACCAAATTGCAGGATAGGAGCACGGTTCGCTTCGAACCACCATAGGCATGAAAACTATTTGCTTTGCACTCCATGAGACGACAGCAGGAGGCAGGCCATGTCACGGCTTGGTGCGCCCCGCGCCCGCGCCTACGAGAAACACCGTCGCCGCACCTGCGCGTGCGCGTGGGCGTTGGACGTGGCCGCGTGGCTATCGGAATCGGATCCGCTCCGCTCCGGCCGGTCGGCGACGCGCGGCCAATCGGTACGGTACGGTGCGGTACGGTAGGCTGCGGCGGCCGCGCTCGCGGTAGCTGATGCATTTTCCGCCAGACGCCATTGGGGAGAGCGCGCGAGCCTCGAGGGCCTGGACGTGGCGACGAGCGCCTGGCCTGACGTTCGGCGACACTGTAGTCTGTAGCGGCAGGCGGCGGCAGCTGGCATGGCACGCGCGCTTGGGGAACCCCGTGATCCCCGCAGCACGGCACGGGGACGCGCACGCCGGCCGATCGGCAAGCCCGTTGGTTCAGACTCCAGAGAGAAGCCGAAGCTGATCGGAGAACGCACTCGCACTGTGGCGGTGTGGCCTGTGGGTCAGTGGCCACTGGCCAGAAGCGCCGCACCAGTAACCGTCGTAACCAAGGCTAGTAGCCTAGTACAAGAATCAAGAACGGGCACGGGACGGGTATGGGACTGAAGTGTCTGACGGAGCTAGCGCACAGAACGAAGCTGGTAGAGAAGTGGCCCATCCGTACATCTTTATGATGGCCAACAAGGCCTAGCTAGGCCCAACTTTTCTTTCAGAGAGAAAAAAGAGAGAAGAAACTGAGCCTAGTGGAAATTTAGGCCCGAGGACAATTCCACCAGCTCCATGAAAAACGAGTTTCTGTAGTATATGAGGTTGTTTTTGGTTGCTGATCACTCTCTTAGCCCCAAAAAATGTCACTATAAGATTTTTTATCAAGTTTGACTAAGCTTATAAAAATATTTAGCAATATTTGTATCTTTAAATAAGTTTACTATGTTTTATTGTCAATCTAGCCATGCAAATTATACAAGTAAGTCATATTTTCTTATATATATATTTGTTCAAATTTTGTTATTCTCATTGGTTTAGAAGGTAGTTTTCTCACAAATTTTGTTGTTCATCAGATATACATAAAGTCTCGATACACAGTAAAAACATTATATTTAGAAAAAAAAGTTGAAGCATCTTATAATTTAAAATGTAGGGAGTACTTGATAAGGTTTTTAAACTATAACAAATGTCTATAACCTTTTTAAAAGTTGAAATTATGATACGTTGAACCTACATAAAATATTTAGAGCTCATCAAAAAAAATCTCCAAATGCTTCAAACATAGACTCAGTTAAAAATTATTGAGCAAAATCTAAAAAACATCCAAAACATTATAATTGATGTATAAACATGTTCAGTGCTAATACTTAGTATAGCTTATAATATTTTTTATTACCAACTCTATTAACTAATTTGTTAGTTGAGAGTCCCGTTTGGATCTTTCATCGAAGGTCTTATTTGGATGTAATCGGTTTGTCATCGATCCACATGAGTTAGGGTAAATTCTGTTTCAACTCAGTCCAACATTATCCCAACGCATGTGGATTGAGATGAATATCCATAAACATCGGAACAATGCCTAATAGTTAAAACCATAAGCTTTTATGCCTCCAAGGCCTCGTGTATTTATTTTTGCAATCGGGGCCATTCAGCCGTGTTTCATCCGTTGTGTAATCGTGTGTCCCTTCATCCCATCCCGTGACGTGCGAGCAGATCGTGCCCTCAAGCTCTTCGAGCCGCCGAGCCCTAACGAGGTGTCGTGCCAACAACTCGTGCGTAGCTGCGTATGCCAAGCGACACGGCACCTCACCTCGAAAAGGGACCACTGATTCCTGGCCGTCTTCCACCCCTCACAGGCACCGTTCCTTGCCATGCTCGCTCGGGTCCTCTCGGACGTTTTTTTTAGGGACCTATACGTGCGTCCGCATGCTGCGGACATTCTAGCTGCAGGTTCGTTGGCGGACCGCGACAATGTACCTTGCGAGTAGTTGCCAGGATGATCAGCTAGCGATTGCTGCAGCTGGAGCCTGGAGCCTGGAGCCTGGAGCAGTAGTATAGTACGTAATTGACACGAGTCAGACGAGCGACATACTAGCTGACTTTGGGAATCGACGAATCCTCCGTTGATCTCTCTCTTTGGTTAGCATGATTGGCGGTTCCAAATTAAGGGTGTGTTTAGATCTCAGTTGCAGTTGCAATTCTGCATTGTAACACGTTCGTTTTTATTTGACAACTTTTGTCCAATCATGCCCCAAGTAGGTTTAAAAGATTCGTCTCGTGATGTACATGCAAAAAGTACAAACAGGCAAATATTTCGTCTATATTTTATGCTCCATGCATGTGTTGATGTGACTAGTTGCAATTGCAATTTGCAGTGGATCTAAACAGAGCCTAAATCGCGGCAGATGTGAAGCACCCTGCGTTGCCGTTGCGTGATGCCGTGATTTAATTAATTAACCGGTTATACACGGCCTTACGGGCATCACGTACAACAAATAGCTGTTAGAGGATAATACTACCAGCAGTAGTCGTACTCGTACACGAGCACAGCAGCGGCACGAGCTGGCCGTGACCGTGACGGCCATCGATTCGTTCGTAGTCGTAGGCGTAGCTGCAACGCGACGGGAACTGCGTGTGAAACCGTAGCCTGCCGTGTGAAACCGGCCGGGCTCCACCTGAAACGCTGCTGCGTGTGGCAACGTTCTGTACGTACTGCCGTTGCCGTCGCCGTCCGTTTCCGGTCGTCTCGGAGCGAGAGCGTGGAAGCTGTCAGCGTCGCCGTTCGTGTACCGACGCTGCGGAAGCCAATGAAGCCGCGGCAACCATTTGGCGACACGAGCATAAAGGAATAAATAAACATGCTAGAGCGTGGCATCTTTGTGGACCAGTCCACGCTTTCCATGGAACTCAAGGGTGATTTATAAATAATAAAATAATAATAATTCAAACGCCTCCAGTTAAGCGCCTGATGGATTATCAATTCCCGCCCCCCAGCTAGCATTCCATGGCCTAAAACTGGGTACAGAGCGACTCCAAATACTGCGACATTTGTCATTGTTTATTTTTTACCAAGGCGATGAGTGGGATCCCATTACGAATAAGCAGGGGACGGATCCCTGCGAAGCCAACTGTGGCATCACTACACACTGTCCATCTCCACATCACTAGAGTACACATCACATGATGCAATCAAAGAAGTTCTAGCGAAAATGGGGGAAAAGAAATGCCAGGACGGACACGAGCAGAAGAGGATAAAGCAAGAGAGCAAAAGGAGCCTTTTTGAGACGAAGATGATTGCTGCTACCGTCTTTCGAAAAACGATGAGGTACAGGCTGTTTCTTGCTTGAGCTAGGGTACAGCGCTAGGAGGTGGAATGACACGGATGGGTCAAGTTGGAGCGCGTGCATAATGTATCAACAGCGGATAGTGAAACACCATCATTTTCCACGAAGGAAAAAATCCACAGAATGAGCTATAATATAATAGAACCAAGGATTAATCCTATCACATTATCATATATTAGTTGATATTATAGTCATACATCGTACTTACATATAAGATATACATCAACTGAGTAGACTCCTATTACATAGCTAATCTAGCGGAAGCATATCTAGTCGTCTTCAGGGTTGACGGAATATGTCGTCGAGTGAAGGCTCCTCCTTCACGGGTACCATCGGAGTTGATTTTGACGCAGCTTAGTCTTCATCTCCTGAACCAAACTTGAGCGTAGACCTCCTAATCCTTCTTATCTCAATATCTCTGTTAGTCAGGTTTTCTGCACACCGCCAGATATGTGCAGGCCATGGTCAGCACCGATGAGCTTTAGTGGAAAGAGAAAACAAAGGATCTGGCGATCCTAACATTTGGCTGTGGTTTGCATCCTAAGCGCAGGCAAAGTAGTATCCAGTAGTAAATATTATAATAGTTCGTCAAGTTTTAACCCATCCCATCATATCTCATCCATCATCCCACCCCTACACCACCTCACACACACACACACCTCGCGCTCAGTCGACAGGCCCAACTCCCTCTCGGGCCTATCTCAACGGCACACTGCCACTACGGGCACACTGTCGGACAATCATCATCCAGGGGGAGAAAAGAATACACCACTCCTAATAGTGGTTGCAGAAACATTAGGAAAGGTCCATAGCCGACGAATCGGCATATGTATCGATCGATCAACCATACACTCTGCAGAGGTTTTACTACTCACAAGACTATGACCCAGAATATGTGGGAAGGATCTACGCTGATATATGTAGCACCGGCATTTTTTAATCCAAATGTCATAACAACCCACTCAAAGAGACCAACAAAACCAGGACATATAAAGGCCGTCTTAGACATATCCTCCTTGGCCATGAAAATTTGATTATAACCGGCATTACCATCAAGAAAGCTAATAACCCGGTGTCCTGATGCATCATTAATAAGCATATCGGCTATAGGCATAGGATATTCATCTTTTGGAGTGGCCCTATTTAAATTTCTAAAATCAATGCAAACCCGGATTTTTCCAGTGCCTTTTTTCTCAACGGGCACAATATTAGAAACCCACTCTGCATATCTACATGGCCGAATAAATCCTGCTTGTAACAACCGATTAATCTCTTCCTTAATGCGGTCGTGAATTGCAGAATTAAATCGGCGGGGGTGTTGTTTGAAGGGCCTGAATCCATTCTTAATGGGGAGCCGATGCTCCACAAGCTCTCGGCTCAATCCAGGCATCTCAGTGTAATTCCATGCAAAACAATCAACATATTCCTTGAGAAGCGCGATTAACTCGGCTTTGTAATCGGCTTTTAAATTTTGGTTTATAAACGTCGGCCTAGGCACCGAACCATCTCCGATGTCAACTTGTTCCAAGGGGTCGGCTGATGTAAAACCTTGACCCAACTTGTCAAGCTCATCGAAATCGTCAATAGCTTCACATGCATCGGTCTCAGAAGCCCGATACTGTTCAACGCGTTGCTTTAACCATTCAAAGTTGGAATCCATTATAATTACATAATAATATTTAGCCGATTGTCAATCGGCTTTAAGGTTACAGGAATAAAACCATCCCTGGTAAAACTAATATAATTAGAAAGATCTCTACCAGATAAACAAGTAACAGTATCATGCCCCCCGAGCGAAGGAGCATCGGCTGGGTCCCAGCAACTATGAGAGGCCGAGACGGGGTCCCTCGGGTTGTGATAGGCTGTCATAGGTCCCTTTGGTCCTGCAGGTGCGATGGGAGGCCACGGTGTGCATTTTTCTACGAACTAGGCATATATACGAGAAATGGGCTAGGTCTGAGTTTTTACAACGGTTTGGGCCGACTCCACCCTGTCACAGCTCCCGGGACCGGATGCGGCCCAAATCAACTCCGAATGGGCCCAAACTTTGTAGCACCCTTCTAGAGTACCAAAATAGGCAACCCACAGAGCACGGGCCCGGTTGCGTCTGGTTAAGGGGGGCCCGACCCCAGCTGGCGCGCCTCCGGCCCAACGTCGGAATTTCGCAGAGAATGGGTCCCAGCAGCTATGAGAGGCCGAGACGGGGTCCCTCGAGCTGCGATAGGCTGTCATAGGTCCCTTTGGTCCTGCAGGTGCGATGGGAGGCCACGGTGTGCATTTTGCTACGAACTAGGCATATATACGAGAAATGGGCTAAGTCTGAGTTTTTACAACGGTTTGGGCCGACTCGACCCTGTCACAGCTCCCGGGACCGGACGCGGCCCAAATCAACTCCGAATGGGCCCAAACTTTGCAGCACCCTTCTAGATTACCAAAATAGGCAACTCACAGAGCATGGACCCGGTTGGGTCGGGTTAAGGGGGGCCCGACCCGCTGCTGGCTAGCCTCCGGCCCAACGTCGGAATTTCACAGAGAATGGGTCCCAGCAGCTATGAGAGGCCGAGACGGGGTCCCTCGGGCTGCGATGGGCTGTCATAGGTCCCTGTGGTCCTGCAGGTGCGATGGGAGGCCACGGTGTGCATTTTTCTATGAACTAGGCATATATACGAGAAATTGGCTAAGTCTGAGTTTTTACAACGGTTTTGGCCGACTCGACCCTGTCACAGCTCTCGGGACCGGACGCGGCACAAATCAACTCCAGAATGGGCCCAAACTTTGTAGCACCCTTCTAGAGTACCAAAATAGGCAACCCACAGAGCACGGGCCCGGTTGCGTCTGGTTAAGGGGGCCCCGACCACCTGCTGGCGCGCCTCCGGCCCAACGTCAGAATTTCGCAGAGAATGGGTCCCAGCAGCTATGAGAGGCCTAGGCGGGGTCCCTCAGGCTATGACAGGCTGTCATAGGTCCCTTTGGTCCTGCTTGTATGATGGGAGGCCACGGTGTGCATTTTTCTACGAACTAGGCATATATACGAGAAATGGGTTAAGTCTGAGTTTTTACAACGGTTTGGGCCGACTCGACCCTGTCACAGCTCCCGGGACCGGACGCGGCCCAAATCATCTCCGAATGGGCCCAAACTTTGCAGCACCCTTCTAGAGTACCAAAATAGGCAACCCACAGAGCACGGGCCCGGTTGGGTCAGGTTAAGGGGGGCCCGACCCCTGCTGGCGCGCCTCCGGCCCAACGTCGGAATTTCGCAGAGAATGGGTCCCAGCAGCTATGAGAGGCCGAGACGGGGTCCCTCGGGCTGCGACAGGCTGTCATAGGTCCCTATGGTCCTGCAGGTGCGATGGGAGGCCACGGTGTGCATTCTTCTACGAACTAGGCATATATACGAGAAATTGGCTAGTCTGAGTTTTTACAACGGTTTGGGCCGACTCGACTCTGTCACAGCTCCCGGGACCAGACGCGGCCCAAATCAACTCCGAATGGGCCCAAACATTGCAGCACCCTTCTAGAGTACCAAAATAGGCAACCCACAGAGCACGGGCCCGGTTGGGTCCGGTTAAGGGGGGCCCGACCCCTGCTGGCGCGCCTCCGGCCCAACGTCGGAATTTCGCAGAGAATGGGTCCCAGCAGCTATGAGACCCCGAGACGGGGTCCCTCGGGCTGCGATAGGCTGTCATAGGTCCCTTTGGTCCTACAGGTGCGATGGGAGGCCACGGTGTGTATTTTTCTACGAACTAGGCATATATACGAGAAATTGGCTAAGTCTGAGTTTTTACAACGGTTTGGGCCGACTCGACCCTGTCACAGCTCCCAGGACCGGATCCAGCCCAAATCAACTCCGAATGGGCCCAAACTTAGCAGCACCCTTCTAGAGTACCAAAGTAGGCAACCCACAGAGCACGGGCCTGGTTGGGTCTGGTTAAGGAGGGCCCGACCCCCTGCTGGCGCGCCTCTGGCCCAACGTCGGAATTTCGCAGAGAATGGGTCCCAGCAGCTATGAGAGGCCGAGATGGGGTCCCTCGGGCTGTGATAGGCTGTCATAGGTCCCTTTGGTCTTGCAGGTGCGATGGGAGGCCACGGTGTGCATTTTTCTACGAACTAGGCATATATACGAGAAATGGGCTAAGTCTGAGTTTTTACAACGGTTTGGGCCGACTCGACCCTGTCACAGCTCCCGGGACCAGACGTGGCCCAAATCAACTCCGAATGGGCCCAAACTTTGCAGCACCCTTCTAGAGTACCAAAATAGGCAACCCACAGAGCACGGGCCCGGTTGGGTCTGGTTAAGGGGGGCCCGACCCCTGCTGGCGCGCCTCCGGCCCAACGTCGGAATTTCGCAGAGAATGGGTCCCAGCAGCTATGAGAGGCCGAGACGGGGTCCCTCAGGCTGCGACAGGCTGTCATAGGTCCCTTTGGTCCTGCAGGTGCGATGGGAGGCCACGGTGTGCATTTTTCTATGAACTAGGCATATATACGAGAAATGGGCTAAGTCTGAGTTTTTACAACGGTTTGGGCCGACTCGACCCTGTCACAGCTCCCGGGACCGGACGCGGCCCAAATCAACTCCGAATGGGCCCAAACTTTGTAGCACCCTTCTAGATTACCAAAATAGGCAACCCACAGAGCACAGGCCCAGTTGGGTCTGGTTAAGGGGGGCCCGACCCCTGCTGGCGCGCCTCCGGCCCAACGTCAGAATTTCGCAGAGAATGGGTCCCAGCAACTATGAGAGGCCGAGACGGGGTCCCTCGGGTTGTGATAGGCTGTCATAGGTCCCTTTGGTCCTGCAGGTGCGATGGGAGGCCACGGTGTGCATTTTTCTACGAACTAGGCATATATACGAGAAATGGGCTAGGTCTGAGTTTTTACAACGGTTTGGGCCGACTCCACCCTGTCACAGCTCCCGGGACCGGATGCGGCCCAAATCAACTCCGAATGGGCCCAAACTTTGTAGCACCCTTCTAGAGTACCAAAATAGGCAACCCACAGAGCACGGGCCCGGTTGCGTCTGGTTAAGGGGGGCCCGACCCCAGCTGGCGCGCCTCCGGCCCAACGTCGGAATTTCGCAGAGAATGGGTCCCAGCAGCTATGAGAGGCCGAGACGGGGTCCCTCGAGCTGCGATAGGCTGTCATAGGTCCCTTTGGTCCTGCAGGTGCGATGGGAGGCCACGGTGTGCATTTTGCTACGAACTAGGCATATATACGAGAAATGGGCTAAGTCTGAGTTTTTACAACGGTTTGGGCCGACTCGACCCTGTCACAGCTCCCGGGACCGGACGCGGCCCAAATCAACTCCGAATGGGCCCAAACTTTGCATCACCCTTCTAGATTACCAAAATAGGCAACTCACAGAGCATGGACCCGGTTGGGTCGGGTTAAGGGGGGCCCGACCCGCTGCTGGCTAGCCTCCGGCCCAACGTCGGAATTTCACAGAGAATGGGTCCCAGCAGCTATGAGAGGCCGAGACGGGGTCCCTCGGGCTGCGATGGGCTGTCATAGGTCCCTGTGGTCCTGCAGGTGCGATGGGAGGCCACGGTGTGCATTTTTCTATGAACTAGGCATATATACGAGAAATGGGCTAAGTCTGAGTTTTTACAACGGTTTTGGCCGACTCGACCCTGTCACAGCTCTCGGGACCGGACGCGGCACAAATCAACTCCAGAATGGGCCCAAACTTTGTAGCACCCTTCTAGAGTACCAAAATAGGCAACCCACAGAGCACGGGCCCGGTTGCGTCTGGTTAAGGGGGCCCCGACCACCTGCTGGCGCGCCTCCGGCCCAACGTCAGAATTTCGCAGAGAATGGGTCCCAGCAGCTATGAGAGGCCTAGGCGGGGTCCCTCAGGCTATGACAGGCTGTCATAGGTCCCTTTGGTCCTACTTGTATGATGGGAGGCCACGGTGTGCATTTTTCTACGAACTAGGCATATATACGAGAAATGGGTTAAGTCTGAGTTTTTACAACGGTTTGGGCCGACTCGACCCTGTCACAGCTCCCGGGACCGGACGCGGCCCAAATCATCTCCGAATGGGCCCAAACTTTGCAGCACCCTTCTAGAGTACCAAAATAGGCAACCCACAGAGCACGGGCCCGGTTGGGTCAGGTTAAGGGGGGCCCGACCCCTGCTGGCGCGCCTCCGGCCCAACGTCGGAATTTCGCAGAGAATGGGTCCCAGCAGCTATGAGAGGCCGAGACGGGGTCCCTCGGGCTGCGACAGGCTGTCATAGGTCCCTATGGTCCTGCAGGTGCGATGGGAGGCCACGGTGTGCATTCTTCTACGAACTAGGCATATATACGAGAAATTGGCTAGTCTGAGTTTTTACAACGGTTTGGGCCGACTCGACTCTGTCACAGCTCCCGGGACCAGACGCGGCCCAAATCAACTCCGAATGGGCCCAAACATTGCAGCACCCTTCTAGAGTACCAAAATAGGCAACCCACAGAGCACGGGCCCGGTTGGGTCCGGTTAAGGGGGGCCCGACCCCTGCTGGCGCGCCTCCGGCCCAACGTCGGAATTTCGCAGAGAATGGGTCCCAGTAGCTATGAGAGACCGAGACGGGGTCCCTCGAGCTGCGACAGGCTGTCATAGGTCCCTTTGGTCCTGCAGGTGCGATGGGAGGCCACGGTGTGCATTTTTCTACGAACTAGGCATATATACGAGAAATGGGCTAAGTCTGAGTTTTTACAACGGTTTCGGCCGACTCCACCCTGTCACAGCTCCCGGGACCGGACGCGGCCCAAATCAACTCCGAATGGGCCCAAACTTTGCAGCACCCTTCTAGATTACCAAAATAGGCAACTCACAGAGCACGGACCCGGTTGGGTCGGGTTAAGGGGGGCCCGACCCCCTGCTGGCGCGCCTCCGGCCCAACGTCGGAATTTCACAGAGAATGGGTCCCAGCAGCTATGAGAGGCCGAGACGGGGTCCCTCGGGCTGCGATGGGCTGTCATAGGTCCCTGTGGTCCTGCAGGTGCGATGGGAGGCCACGGTGTGCATTCTTCTACGAACTAGGCATATATACGAGAAATTGGCTAAGTCTGAGTTTTTACAACGGTTTGGGCCGACTCGACCCTGTCACAGCTCCCGGGACCGGATGCGGCCCAAATCAACTCCGAATGGGCCCAAACTTAGCAGCACCCTTCTAGAGTACCAAAGTAGCCAACCCACAGAGAACGGGCCTGGTTGGGTCTGGTTAAGGTGGGCCCTACCCCCTGCTGGCGCGCCTCTATCCCAACGTCGGAATTTCGCAGAGAATGGGTGCCAGCAGCTATGAGAGGCCGAGACGGGGTCCCTCCGGCTGCGACAAGCTGTCATAGGTCCCTTTGGTCCTGCAGGTGCGATGGGAGGCCACGGTGTGCATTTTTCTACGAACTAGGCATGACCTTGCAGCAAACGAGTACATGTTGTGCTACCTGCATCATCCTGCATGAGACGCTCTTTCGTTGCTATATTTTCTGAGCCCGTTATAGCTTTGCTTGCACGACAACAAGTCCTTCTCTGAATAGTTTGTAGTTTTAGTGATTGAGGGACACATAAGAGTGCTTGTATAATTCTGATGTTCAATTGTGAAGAACTCTAGATGATTGGTTGTGACACTAGATCAATTGTGTTGAACTAAGCTATTTGATATTTTTGTTGTGTTGAACTAAGCTTTTATATTTATCTTAACTATAGATATAGACCATGATTGTTGCAAAATGATTTGTCCAATGGATTAAGCTATCAATGGAAGCTATTTTTTTGAGGTACCTATGTTGATGGATGGAGTGGACAATCAAGAAAAATGCATGTTAGGGATTATAAGACATGGGACTTTTAGTGAGCATCACACAATCTGACTTGACAAAGCTATAGTGTGGTGATACAGATTCAGTCATCCTGGTAAGCTGGACAAGGTTTGCAATCAGTCATCTTGGTCAGAAGATCATGAATTCATGATTCGCTGGTATATATCCATTGTACTAAACTTGCCATTGTTGTTTAAGCAATCTTCCTATTGCTTCTGTAATCTCTATGAGTTTGATGTGAATCTTGGGCATGAACAGCTAGGAGGATGGTTAAATTTTCTGCCAGTCTGAACCACAGTACGTGTTGGGCATGTGTGGATGGCAGATAAGTGTCATTTTTAACTGTCAACATAGCATAAAAAGGACCTAAACATAAATATCATCTAGACATAGGGTTACACTGATAGAATTCCACGAGTTTTGATGAATGTCTATTTCTGTAGGGGGTTATCAAAAAAGAACCAAAGGAGGTCCACATTTTAGATTTACATAGAGAGAAAAGCACCTACGTATACGAAAGATAACTCTAGAAGACTTGGGAAGACGAACCCTAGAGGGGGACCCACCTGTCACTAGGATAGGGCGGGCGCCCTCCCCCCTCAACCGATGGGGAGCAGTCACGCTGATCATGCCTCCTCCACCGCCTTTGAGGATCAATAGTCTTCGTGCATTAAGTTCCGTTTGATCGGACGACCGTGGTGCCTCCAAGGGGCTATATAAGCAAGGCCCTAGCCCTAGGAGAAATCGTAATTTAGTTCATTATTCATCTGTCTCAATAGAGAGAATCCCTAGAGCCACCATCTCAATTAGAGCTCTATAGTTTAGAGCATAGCTACATAGGATTAGATCCAGGAGGCAAGCATCGCTTGGTTTCCGAATCTGTCAAGAGTTTGCTTGGTTATTCTTGCTTTCTTTCCTACCATTATATATTTGTTCTTCTATTATTCATATTGGATCACTGGATCAATAAATATGTTTGTCCTCTCTCCATCATTTCCAATCTCCCAATCCTTGCTTCTGTTTTCTGCGTATGTGAGAATGAGCCACAAGAGTACCGAAATATGGAAAGATATATAATAGGATAGTGTTAGTATCTATGAAGACATTTGTAGTATTTGTAGTATGCATGGTCATATGCCAGGGTAGAATATAGTTGTGTGAGACTTCAACTATGCATAAATGTCGTCTTTTGGTTGTTTTCATGCGCAACCCTGTAATAAAGTCACAGCAATGCACGGGTACTATACTAGTGAAGCAGAAAGTAGAGGGTGACACAAAGCCCATAGAAAAACTCTAATTGAAAATAACATTATACAAGTTGAAAAACAAAATACCTCATCATGAGGGAAAGATCACAAAAGGTTGAACGTGATAGCATATGAGTATGTTGTGATATCGACGCCTAATGCGGAAGCGATTTCTTGTATCTATCTAGGCGAGGAGCTCAAGAGAGATCACACAACACAACACACCGGAGACTCGATGTTTGGAAACGGGGTTCGGCCAAGCCTACGTCCCCGGGGCATGCTTACAAGCGCTCCTCCCCGAACCGCGACACCAGCTACCCGGGGCACCGGCCAAATTGCCAGCATCCCCCATGAACCTGTCACTATGTGTTGCCTCTCTCAATGAGATTAGGTTACAACTGCAGCCCCCTCCTTCTTTTATAGAGGGGTCGGGTTACAAGAGCCAACACCTAATTCACCTAACCCTATACTGCTAACACAAGTCCAATGTAACCACATTAATACAAATAAATATAAATATTCGACACATTTCTAATAGAGTAGATATAGTTTGACCATACAATTAATTATATATTTATTTTATTAAAATTTAAAATAATGCATAATTAAGAAACTAAGGATGTTATCTCGTTCACATTGTGTCTCATCCATTTGAGCATAATCATCTTAAACATGAGACTTGGAACCATTTTAACATAGTATGAACTGAAGTCATGGCTTCTTGTCACTTCTTTATATAATCAAAGAATGATTTAATCCTTCTCACAACCTGTCTTTCCATAGACTTGATTAGCGAATAGCGATCAATGCAAGTATTGTCTTCTTCACCACAATTTTGGTCCATTAGCGTACAAATTCATAACTTGCCCTTCACCCTTGCTCGATCCTTCAAAGTCCTTTCCTTGCTATCATCATCTTAGAGTTTTCACATTTGGTGGAGGTGTCTTGCTTGTTCCCCCTAAGGACTTAATTTGGGTAACTAATCTCAAAAGAGCTTCTTTGTACACACATTTGACCTAGGAGGGGTAGGGTTGGATGTAACTTAGGGTGATTCCATTCATGCACAGGACGAAGGAGATAGTGAGGGATGCGAAGCGGTGATAGTTATAAACGATTTCTCGTGTTTTTGTTTCACTTGAACTAGTGACAAGTGGGAGCTACCGTTGGTGCTTAGAGAGTGCGGTGGTTGCATGTAGACAGGATGTGAGCGAGACGTATTGGATGGATAGAATTATGTGGAAGGTTCTTTTGCTTCTATTAACTTACCTCACAATCATATTTATAGGATAGGATGGAAAGGTTGGCTAGTGTAATTCGTAGTGATATTCGTTTTTTGAAAACAGGCTGGTTTGTTCTACGCTTAAGGATTCTTTGATGTTAGCTGGGCAATACGCAAGTGTTTGCATAATTTTTCTTGTCACTGTGTGCTTGCGCTTCTCTATAGATAAATCGCGGTTTGGTGACCGTCATGGTCCTTCCACCGTGGTTCGGTGTAGCTCCGTCCACCGCCCACGCGACACACATGCTCAAAATCGAGCCATCAGCGACCCGGAGGCCATCAGCGTGGCATCAGCGACACGTACAGCTGTTGCGCGAGCGCGAGCCCCGGCAGCGACAGCCCCATGGCCTGGCATTCCGACAGGCAGATACCGAGGTCCTTGACGAAGTGCCGCACATAGAAGCCAGCCGCCATATCCCTGTCCAGGATCCGCTTCCCGTACAGCTCCAGCGATTTGGACCCCGCCGCGCCGGTGGAGATGGCCTCCAGCCACTTGGCCACGTCCAGCCCGGCCTTGTGCGCGTACACCATGCCCTCTACGAGCCCCACCATGGTGGACGCGATGGCGATCTGGTTGCCCAACTTCGCGCGCTGCCCCGCGCCGGGCCCGCCCATGTACAGCGCGTTTCCCACGAGCTTGAAGAGCGGCCCCAGGCGATCAACGACGGCGGCTTCGCCGCCCGCGAAGATGGAGAGGGCGGCGTTGCGGGCGCCTCGGTCGCCACCGGAGACGGGGGCGTCGACGGCCGAGCAGCCGGCGGCGGCCGCGGCCGTGGCTATCTCGGCGGCGAGGGTGGGGTCGGAGGTGGTCATGTCGACGAGGATGCCACCTGGGGCCAGGCCGGAGAGGGCGCCGGTGGATGGATCGAGGGCGGTGGAGCGGACGTCGGAGGGGAAGCCGACCATGAGGAAGATGACATCGGCAGCCGCAGCGGCCGCGCGCGGGCTGTCCGCGAGGCTGGCGCCCCGGGAGACGAGGCCCTGGGTCTTGGATGCCGTGCGGTTGAAGACGGTGAGAGCGTAGCCGGCGGAGAGGAGGTGGCCGGCCATGGACTGGCCCATGACGCCCGTCCCCACCCAGGCCACGCGGGTGGTGTCCGGAGAGATCGGACGAGCGGAGACGTTCCCTGCCGTGGACGACAACGACATGGTTGCTGCGGCGGCTGAGGCGGTAGCGGCAAGCGGAAAGGGCGGACGGCGGCGAGTGAGGAAACGGGATATGCCGGCGAGCATTTGGGGGCGGAGTAGCTGCTTGATATGCTGTCGCTATATTATGCAGACGAATTGTCGTAAATGCCCCTCTTGTGTCGCTTTGTTTTTTCTTTTTTTTTTTGAGAGAGAGAACCGGGTTTATATTTTCTTATAAAGGTTTTGGTGATTACAGCCCAAATCTTACAAGAACACCCTTGAAAGAAAAGAAAATTACAACTCGGTTCTTGTAAACTCCTCCCGGTCTGCCTCGCCGCTGCCGGCCAGAGCACACTGCTTGAAGCCGACCTCCTCTCCGGTGAAGAAACACATTTTTTTTGTCGCCGTCTTGTGCAGATGTCGATCTCGACCTGCTTTCTGTGTTCGGCTGGTCCAAATGCCGCCTGGTGCTGGTTGAATGCACAGTGCCGGCAGAGAGGAAACCAGCCGGCACCAGCCAGCTCAAGATCAGCTCAAGACCTTCGGCTGGTCCAAATGCCGCCTGGTGCTGGTTGAATGCACAGTGCCGGCAGAGAGGAAACCAGCCGCACCAGCCAGCTCAAGATCAGCTCAAGACCAGCCGAACACGCTGAGTGTGTCGCTTTGTAGTTGTCGATAAGGCGACCTCGCGTCGTGAGGCCAGTGGGCTTCTATATGGTCACTGTCTTGGAAAGGGGCTAGTGGGCTTTATCTATGGGCCGAATGGTAGCCCGAGACTGAGCTCATGGGTGACGAGCAAACCCAGAAGCCGCAAACCACAGGCGGCTCAGGGACCGAATATTCGCCTGTGGGATATTTCTTGCCCGGTGCGCCAACTCCGCTGCAATAATATCCTCCTCACAGGCGTCCGCTAGGGTTTTAGTGCTTCTCTCCCGGCGGCGCCTCCACATCTCGTCTCTCTCAGATCGGGAGGCGAAACCAAGGTGACTGACCACCCCTTGCCCCCCTCTTCTCTTCTCTGATTGGTAGAGCTAGAGCTACCTGATCGGATTTTCTAGTTGACTTCAAGGCGTTTTGGTTCCATCGCGTGGTGTCTTGTGTGGATTAGATCGAGCTAGAGCTCGCTGATTGGTATTTCTAGTCAACTTTAAGGCATTTTGGTTCCATCTCGTGGTGTCATGTGTTGATTGGGTTGAATCATAGGCTTTGACGTGGTTTGCTGTTCAAATCTGAAGTTTGTGTGGGTACTCGAGGTAATTTAAGTCGATTCGGGTTTACTGGTGCATATGATTGTTCTATCTGTGTTTGGTCTGTCCGATCTGTAGAGATAAGATAGGTTGCAGCCCTGGTTCACTCCGGATGTCCTATATGACTTGATTCTTAATTCAGTTTATACGTTCACCAGTTAGTTTGCACCTTCGGGTGAATTGGGTCTCCTGTGATCCTTTGTTGACACTGCTTTACTCAGATCTACTGTTTTCCCATGACTAATTGGGACCTGTATAGACTGATTTGGTTCTAACAATTTGTGCTCTGTTGGTAGTCCTCAGATTCCTGATAGATGCGTTTATGATCCATTTTAGGCAGTATGATTGCCGTTTTATGGTCCATTTTTTAATGTTCAGTATGTTAGTATTCAATTGATCTGTGCTAGTCCAAGTCTAAATGAATTTGTTGAGTAATCTATGCTTTCCTTTTTGGTTTCTTCGATTTTCATGAAGGCTAGGATCTTCTGCTAGTTGAAATGTTTGTCTAAAATATTTTCTGGTGTCTCCGCGAAAGTGGTATGTCAATAATGTGATAATCTGTCTGTATAAATGTGTAAAATTGGTTTTGGTTCAAAGTTGTTATACACATGGGTAACCGGTAGTTGTGCTTTAACCTGTAGTCACTATGTACTGTTTCTTGTTTCACTTATCAGTATTAGTCCATTTAGTATTTTATAGATTAGAGATTGAATCATCCCTTTGTTGCTTTCTTAAAAAAAGTTATGTAGTATGATGAGTTTCTGCCATGTCTTCAACAAATATACCTCATACCTCTTAGCTTTTGTGTGCTTACAGTCCCTGTGTTGAGTGAATATTAGAATAATATATCTTGATAAAGAGTGAGTGAAAATGTTTCAACAATTTTCTGAAATGGTTAATATCTTGTTTGACACATTAGACATTTAAATTTATGTCTCTTCTGTTCCTGACAATTGTATTGCTTGTTGCTTCTTTGTGCTGATGTCAGGCTCGTAGTTTTCTGTAATTCTGTTTATTCTGTCAAAAAATCTGACTTGCATTTTGAACCTTCAACTGCAGGAATACAATATACATATTTGTAGTGGGATCATCATAAAAAGTCAAGATGGTGAAGTTCACGGCTGAAGAGCTTCGTGCCATCATGGACAAAACCAAGACTCCCCACCCTTCCCCCTCTTCTCTTCTCGTCTCTGGTTGGTAGAGTTAGCTGATCGGTTTTTCTAGGCGACTTCAAGGCGTTTTGGTTCCATCTCGTGGTGTCTTGTGTTGATTGGATCGGTATTTCTAGTTGACTACTAGGCGTTTTGGTTCCATCTTGTGGTGCCTTGTGTTGATCGGGTTGAATCTGAGGCCTTGAAGTGGCTTGCGGTTCGAATCTGAAGTTTGTGTGGTTACTTGAGGTTGTTTAGGTCGATTCGGGTATACTGGTGCCCTTAGGTCGATTCGGGTATACTGGTGCCCTTGAGCAGTCCTGTTTCACTCCGCAATCCGCATGTCCTATATTACTTGATTTAACTGTTCTCTATGTGTTTGGTCTGTCCGATCTGTAGAGATAAGATAAGGTGCAGTCCTATATTACTTGATTTAACTTATTTCTGCGTCGACCAGTCAGTTTGCACCGTTGGTTGAATCGGGTCAGCTGTAATCCTTGGGTGACACTGATTTGTTTACTCAGATCTACTTTTTTGCCATTACTAATTGTGGCTGTTATAGTCTAATTTGGTTCTAACAATTTGTGCTCTGTTGGTAGTGCTCAGATTCATGATAGTTATGTTAGGCAGTATGGTTACCTTTTTATGGTCCATTTTTTTAATGCTCTGTATGTCACCATTCATCGATCTGTGGTGGTACAAGTTTACATGAGCTTTACTTATTGGTGTCTTAGGTTTTCTTAAGGCTGGATCTTCTGCTAGTTGAAATGTTTGTGATAATCTGTCTGTATAATTTATGATTGGTTTTGGCTCAGTTGTAATACACATGGTACCCCCATAATCTGTGCTTTAGGCTCTTGTTACCATCTACTATTTTTTGTTTCACTTATCAGTATTAACAATTTCATTTAGTATTTTAGAGATTGAATCATACCTTTCAAGCTTTCTTAAAACAAGTTCTGTAGTATGATGAGGTTCTACCTTCTGTTCAACAAAGATACCTATTACCTCTTGTCTGCTTACAATCCCTTGTTGAGTGGAAATTAGAATAATTTACCTTGATAAAGAGTGAGTGAACATTTTCTGAAATGCTTAATATCTTGTTTTGACACATCTTTTGTTCCTGACAATTGTTGTGTTTAATGCTTCTTTGTGCTGATGTTAGACCCAAAGTTTTCTGTAATTCTGTTTATTCTGTCAAAAAAATCTGACTTGCATTTTGAACCTTCAACTGCAGGAATACAATATACATATTTGTAGTGGGATCATCATAAAAAGTCAAGATGGCAAGAGTCAATATTGATGATCTTAATGACATCTTAGGCCTGCCGCTCCATATGACTCTCCTCCAACTGAATTTGAGGAGGTTGGGACCGTTGCACACGTCGCCAACAACGTATAACTTGCTTCGTCTCTTGATTCATCATAGAAATTGGGCATGCGCTAAGGAAACTATGTTGTTGGAGTTCTGTGGCTTGACTTATGATTTAGTGCATATCCGGGATGATTTGTTACCGTTAGTTCACGCAGCACCTCTGAACGGAATTCTAGCACACCACATCACTTTTTGTATCACTATAATGAGGGCGAAGGCCGAGTTGTGGATAAAGGCAGGGAAGCAGTTTATAAAGGGACTCAGGACTCAAACTAATCTGTGTAGACGGATTGTTGCTCTTGGAGAGCTTATGAAACCCATCACTCAAGATATATTAGATAGGACTGAGACACTTGATGTTTTTCAGCTTGGCATTCCTCTTTTGGTGCTCAGAATAACCCATGTTTTGGAAACGGAAATGGTCTTCTGAAGTCTTCCCTTGTGGCAGCTGCTGGGATTATTGCCCAAGAAGTTGCTGGTGATGTCCGCATGACTGATACTCGTGCAGATGAAGCAGAGCATGGTATTACAATCAAATCCACTGGTATCTCTCTTTATTATGAGATGACTGATGAGTCACTGAAGAACTACAAGGGTGAGAGGGATGGCAACCAGTATTTGATCAACCTTATTGACTCACCTGGGCACGTTGATTTTTCTTTGGAAGTTACAGCTGCTCTTCGCATCACCGATGGTGCTCTGGTGGTGGTTGACTGTATTGAAGGTGTCTGTGTGCAAACTGAAACTGTGCTCCGCCAAGCTCTTGGTGAGAGGATTAGGCCAGTCCTAACTGTGAACAAGATGGACAGGTGCTTCCTTTAGCTTCAGGTTGAGGGTGAGGAAGCTTTTTCCCGTGTCATTGAGAATGCCAATGTCATCATGGCAACATATGAAGTTGCACTCCTTGGTGACGTTCAAGTCTACCCTGAGAAGGGGACTGTTGCTTTTTCTGCTGGCCTGCACGGATGGGCCTTTACCCTAACTAACTTTGCCAAGATGTATGCATCTAAGTTTGGAGTTGATGAAAGTAAGATGATGGAGAGGCTTTGGGGTGAGAACTTCCTTGACCCTGCCACCAAGAAATGGACCACCAAGAACACAGGCTCTCCTACCTGCAAGAGAGGATTTGTTCAGTTCTGCTATGAGCCGATCAAGCAAATCATCAAGACCTGTATGAATGACCAGAAGGATAAATTGTGGCCCATGCTGCAAAAGCTCAATGTTGCAATGAAGGCTGATGAGAAGGAATTGATTGGCAAAGCTTTGATGAAGCGTGTTATGCAAACATGGCTACCAGCCAGCACTGCACTGCTTGAGATGATGATATTCCACCTTCCTTCCCCAGCAAAGGCTCAAAGGTATCGTGTGGAGAACTTGTATGAGGGACCCCTTGATGATATCTATGCAACTGCTATCAGAAACTGTGATCCGGAGGGTCCTCTTATGCTGTATGTTTCAAAGATGATTCCAGCATCTGACAAAGGCAGGTTCTTTGCCTTCGGCCGTGTCTTCGCTGGGAAGGTTGCTACTGGTATGAATACATGAACCATCTATGTGCCTTTCTATGTGACATCTTTAAAAGGCAGCAGCATGCAGCTTAGGGAGCCTTTTTTCTTCTAAAAACATAAGTTGCCACCCCTTTTTTTTCTATGAATACATGAACCATGGCCATGTGGCAGCAGATATTAATGCATCTTTAGCAGTTATTCCCTCCGGTCACAAATACTTGACACATTTTACTTACATGGTTTCAATGTGTACTTGTGTAGATTTGACCACTAATTTCTTCTAGAATGTACTAGTAGTTTTAAAATTCTTCAAATATAAGAGATTCTGCAAGTATTTTGAACACAAATCAACATACATAATTGCAACTTACACGTCCCCAAACTAAATAATGTCATAGTTATTTGTGTTCGTTATTTCTTTGAGGTGATAAAATCATGTCAGATATTAAGTTGACCAGATGTATATTATATACAATAACCAGAGTGCAATGGTCATCCTTTCCTTACCTTAGGTGCTGAAATTAGTGCGCTAATATGCTTATCCTGTTTTAAGCTTTCAAGGGCATTGAGAAACCGGTAAATGTTGTTTTTATAGCCAAAAACAAATGTTTGCATGTAAGATTAAGTATTCAATTTCATCCATCTTTGAGAAATTTTAAAACTTATAGTTACAATTTTATCAAACCATTAACCATGACGCTGGTTCTGTCCTTTTTGCCCCACTTCATTGCATTGGAAATGCAGGACCAGGTTCTGCAATGGTGGGGAACAGGCTAGAAAGCAGACCTATTTCAGCAGCCCCATCCTTCAGCTCAAGTTTAGTGGCATATAAAGGATCTGCCAAAACGTTTAGCCTGGTTGAGATGGAGAGAGCTACACTAGAATTTGATGAGTCCAGAATTATTGGTAAGGGTGGTTTCGGGCGTGTCTATGAAGGTATTCTTGAGGATGGCGAGCGGGTTGCTATCAAGGTTTTAAAGCAGGACGATCAGCAAGGTACCTGGGAGTTTTTGGCTGAGGTTGAGATGCTTAGCCGATTGCATCATAGGAACTTGGTTAAGCTGATAGGTATATTCACAGAGGGGCATAGTCGATGTTTGGTGTATGAGCTTGTTCCGAATGGCAGTGTGGAATCTCACTTGCATGGTAAAGTTCCTTCGCTGCCATAACTTAACTCTCTAAGACTTTCTTCATTTCACCATATAATTTCTCTCTGATTACTTAATTTAGTCATTTCATTGGCAGTAGATGAGCCAAACACTTGACTGACAAGAAAAGCCAGATTATATTATGTAGTGGAATAGAGCTGTTTTGACAGTGTTACTCCCATGATACCTATCAGTGCTAGTTTGAATTGCAGTGTTTCAGTTTTTTGATACTTTGTACCGACAAAATACAAGCTAGTGATTTAGAATTATTGATATGGTCCATGTTGTGTAGTACAGTAACTATCTTCAAGACTTCAATCTACTCTTAGTTAGTTTGCTTGTACACTATATTTTCTTGGACATCTGAAATCGAATATTATGGCACTTTATACCAACAAAATACAATATAGTGATTTAGAGTATTATTATTATTATTCTAAGCAGGATCAGATAAGGGAGCTGCTCGGTTTGATTGGGATGCTAGGCTCAAAATTGCACTTGGTGCAGCACGTGCACTTGCATATTTGCATGAAGATTCAAGTCCACGTGTCATACACCGTGATTTCAAGTCCAGTAACATCTTATTGGAACATGACTTCACCCCAAAGGTGTCAGACTTTGGCTTAGCAAGGACAGCTTTGGGTGAGGGAAACGAGCATATTTCAACTCGTGTTATGGGAACTTTTGGGTATGCTGATTCTAAACTATCTTTACTTTCTGACTTTTTCATAGTTGATTCATATCATCAACTTATATTACAAATTTGTGGTCAATTCCTCTTAGGTATGTTGCTCCTGAATATGCAATGACTGGGCATCTTCTAGTAAAGAGTGATGTTGAGGCCATAACAGGTTTCGCCGTTGCAGCACGTGCAAATCAACTAAAGGGCGCTCGTGCATGCAAATTGCACTGTCACCATTTTTTAGTTCAATTTAAGAAAAAAAATAATCCTGATTACCTTTACATATTTTATCCGTTGCTTGTCACTGATGCTGCACTTGTTATGTTAATGTCAGTCTGACAACGAGAAGATGGTTACCTTGGGTTACTACGAATGTGACAAAACTAGATGATTTTGGTGTACAGGCAGGGCAATGTCACAAACGAAACGAGCTCACAGTTGTTGGAAAAAAAACGAAATAAGGTTACAACATGGGCCCGAAAACTTGTGCCTGGAAAATTGTGACTTCATGCATGTCCAGACACAAGCCTAAAAAATCCCTGACCTGATAGCAAAAGAAAAATACAGAAGACAAGATGACACTAGCAAATTAAATGGCTGCAATTGCATTCCAGGTTACAAGCGGTCAAAATACATTTCGTGGACATAGTTCAGACGGGAGCAAGACAAAACCAATCACATACCCCATGCTGAATACACCTTCCTACAACAAACCACACTGAAAAAATAGTGGGGGCTAGGCACTTGCCGTAGCCTACATCGTTAAATCCAAAATGTAGGGCCACCTGCATCAAATCATTGCACGGCCAAGGAAGCCGGCAATCGGCAGAGAAGATGAATAAAAAAATTAAACATTGCACCAAACAAATATTGAGGGCAAAATACTAAACAAACCAAACTGGTAAACAGGAGAGAAAAGATTGTGTCGCCACAGAACTAAGACACCTATGGAGTGTGTACATGTGTCTGCGTGTTTGTTAGGCTGCCAAAGGAGCTTCCTTTTCCTTAGCTGCAACATCTTGTTGGTCAGCTGTAGCTGGAGCAGCGTCCTTTTCTTTGTCTAGAGATGCAGCTGCTGAGAGCCAATCTGAAGCTGGGGCTGCCAGTTCAGGTTCCACTGGCCCATGAACATTCAGAGGGGTGACAGATATCTGTAGGTTGTAAAGTGAGGTGAATACTTAGCCATTTGAAAGGAGGGAGGGAGAGAGAGGGGGAGGGAGGGAGCTCACAAATCCATTCTCCAAAGCTCTCAAATCGATATCCTCATCGAAACCTTCATGTTGCTTCTCGACAAACTGCATTTTGATGTAACAAGAGAAGAAAACAGCTCTCAATATGATTTCTAGACTCGTAAATATAAATAACAGTAGAATAGCTCAAGTCAAAGAAGCGGTTTGTACAACAACCAACAATGTGACTAATTTCTATGTCAAATTGACTAGAAAGTGCAATCACCTCAGCACGGAATAACTTCTTCACCACTTCTCGAATCTCTTGTTTACCAGAAGCTGCAACAGACTCAACCCCGACTGTCTTTCGTTGGGCACTAACTCTACCGTGCAGCTCCCTAAAGATTAAGGAAACAATCAGTTCAATAATGTGCTGGAAAGGACATGAAAATTTTCCGTGGCATAGAGAGAGATAATCTTACTGCTGCAGATGCATCCTTCCCAAGCTGTGCCAGCTGAATACCGAGGCTTTGATACATGCCCATGAAGTGAGTAGCAGATGAGGGCCTGCTTGCTGACACAGCTTGCCAACTTTGAGCAGGACTGTATCCACTCTGTTTGGTCAATTTGTAACCCTGGCATCAGAAGAGAGATAAAATTATTAAATAGTAATTAGATTTAATAATAAGGGGAGAACCATGATAACATCAGGGCTACAAGTTTCTTTTTCTATCACAAATGTAAAAGAGAAAGCAAATCGAGTCAAGATAAATTCAACTGATGTGCTTCGTCATTATCATCGCATCTACATATCAAAATTGGCTTCTACTTAGCAAAAGGTTGACATGATTTGCAGATAATTGAATAAACCATATGATTAGCATATTCTTTGAAGAAAGCTTGAGGGAAAATGGTGCGCTTCTGGATGAATCACTAAGGTAATGCCTACAGGGCTTAGCATTCTGTACAGCTCAGCAGTCAAAGTCGAGCTATGAACTTATGATGGATGAAAGCAGCAATTAACCCACTGGGACACAAGAAAGTGCCGCACTAGGCCACAACATACATGGCAACATGGTAGTAGTGAAGGAAATTCAGAGCCAAGATGTCCAATGGAGCCACATGATTACTATGACGTATTAAGTCGATATAACAAGTGAAGAAATTCCTAATTAGTAGTGAGTTAACTGAAGCAGTTTGATGCTTAGCAAATCTTATTATTGCAACTTATTGCCTATAGCTGGTCAAAATGGTGGGCTTTTGGTGTAACCATTCCCTCTAAAGTGGAATTTAAGGTTCAGAAGTATCATTGAGAAAATGACCTTATTTGCCGATGGTGCACTTGGAACTTCAATATTTAGTAGGCATCCTCTGAGGAAAGTTCCTTTCACAATGTCATCCAAGGCAGCATTTATCAATGGTAAACAGGCCTTGGCTGCATCCTTGAAGTCACTGTCTTTGGCTTCATCCTTCTTCCTAGTCACATATACCGATCATGTATTGTTGTTGTCATGGACCAATCACATTGATGATGTAGAAATTTTGAAATATAAATTCAATACAGGTAGAAGCATCTCACCAATTCAATGAGATTGCTATTGAAGGCACCCCATACACTAAGGCCTCCCTTGCAGCAGCAATGGCAGAAGAGTGGAACCTACAGAGTTCTGAAATGAATGAATAATAAAATAAAAATGGACAGTAAATTAGACCATTTCTGAAACAAGAGCATACATCTCATATCCACAGTTTGGCCCTGCGTTGATACCGCTGATCACCTGTATAGACAAAAATAGAGCTGTTACGTTAAAACACGAATCAAATTGCCATCATGATAGTAACATTTGGAAATCCAATTCCGAAAGGATAGCCAAGCACGATACCAAAGCAGGAGACGACCAAGGAAACAGCCTTCCAGATAAGGCCAATGAGACACAGTCAACCGGGGCGTGCCTAAGTTTGCAACCATCAAAGTCAGCAAAGATAAAATAGTAGGATCACCAGGCTCACGAATGCGTGACCCAAAATTGTGCACAATTGAATGAACAGCCCTCACCTGATATCTCAAAAGCTTTAGCACCTGTGAAATCCACGGATGTCGCGGTGATGGTTTCACGGATGGTAATCAAGTGGCCACAGGCTGGCTTGTCCCTTCAAATAAACAAAGGGTCCCAAATCAGTTCAGCTCCCCAATCACAAGCAAATGGCAGCAAACAGGGCCTCCCAAATCGGGACTGGCTTAATCTCCCAACAAATCCAATGGAAGCAAGCAATATTTTGCAATCGTGCGAGCAATGTAAGGGAAAATTAAGACGCCCGGATTTTCAGATTGCAGCACGTACGATTCAGGGGCACACACGTGGACGTCGCAGCGTCCGCCGGCGACGAGGGCGTCGACGAGCGCCGCGAGACCCGCCGACCGGATCCCCCCGGCACAGGTCAGCAGCACGATGGGCCTCGCCGGCGACCCATCTCCCGCGGGGGCATTAGAAGCCTCCGCCTCCGGAGCCTCGGCCTCCGCCTCGCCGGGTGTGCTGACCTCGGCCCCGGGCGGGCGGCGTGTACTAAACCAAATGCCTCAATAGGTAAAGATAATATCAGCTGCACACACACCGCAGTTGACGTGTCATTGCTATTACCATGAAAGAATGGAAGAAATTAGTCAATTTTTCATGCGATTGGTCTATGGGAGCGACAACATTTTTTCATGCAATTAGTGAATTGAAGAAACTGATTGCCTACCAACAATTGTACAGGGGGAATGAACTCACCTGGGCTGAAACAACAATCATTTGGTTGATGGAATGTACTATTATCCAAACTGTGCATCTTGAAGTCGATCGTGTCCTCAATGGAGAAAAATGAATGCTTAGATGGTATGATAAAGAAGCAAATTACAGAGACTCTCTGGAAGGAGAGAAATTTAATGAGGCATATTTAGGAGCCTTTCACTGCATATAAGGATCTGGTGAAGGACCGTATCAACACATATGAGCAGGTTTTTAAAGCTTATATGATGATTCCACTTAGTTATTTATTACAGAAACTACATAGAGAGTAACTCATGGACATAAATTTAGATTATCAGAACTTTATGCCTCAGAACAACCTCTCATTCAGATCAACCATGAGAGATGTATTTGCGTGTATCAAAGTTGATGTGGAAATATTTTCATTCGAGTAGAGAAAATCTAGTTATAATGCAATTGTTTTATTTTTCTCAGTTGTTACTATCACTAATTTAAATGTAACTTGACACCTAAAAAGTTGGGAAAAAGATGTGCATATTTTGCATCCAACACATACCTTGCAGATTGGTAGCTCTGTGCATCTCCAAAGCACAGGAGGTGTTGCACAGCGGTGGCTATAGAATTCTTGGCTCCTGGAAGAACAAAATGAACAACAAACCAATCTGCATCAGCATAAAGTGCATCTCCAGATTTCAGTTTAATATGGGAGGCACACTTATCTTATGCTATCACTGGACCTGCACAATAAAAATAGACAACGAATAGTTCCAGCGCTAGACATGAGGGAAAACTTTCCTGGAACCTGCAGAAAAACAAAGGAATCGGTCAATCTTTTGATAACAGTTTGGATAAATGTATAGTAATGCGACTGAACCATAAGGCGTAGTTCGTTATAAGAACCAAAAAAATATGAAAATAGTAATACATACAAGGATGTTGTAAACCTTCGGCTGGTTGTTACAACTTATGAGAATACTGTAGTATGACTGAATATGCAGAAAAATCAAGAGGAACCATGTCAATATTTTTTCTAACCCAGGATATCCTACATACATTTACCTAACAACCTAGAACTTTAGATATCTTTGGTAAACTCAAGAGAGTTTAATGGAGGAGCAAACCTCGGGTGCAGTTTGCATGGAGACCAAAATGCAAACATCTCAATTCAATCTTTGTACTGGTAATAACATGGCCAATTGTATCTATGCCATCCAATAAACTGATCCTAACTACAACCAACTTTGGATCTACAATTAAGAGCATTGACAGACCATTTGGGACATTTCTGATAAAAAAAATAGCAGGTAACATTCTGCATAGAATATTTTCAGTTATATATGACAATATTAAATACAAGGATCTGCCAAGCCTGCAGAGCATGAACTTCAGAACATCACAGTAATGACGCACAAGGATAAGAGATATGCACATGGGATTCAACTAAATTGAGCCAATTGTATTTGCAATTTTACAGGGTAAGAATGTAAAAATATTGCAAAATCAAGGAGTGGTCACAGTAAGTGATAATCACAATGGTACATTAGGAATTGGCTGAATTTATCACCTTTCTTCAAGTGTTCTGCGAACCCAAACCTGCAAGGGGGACAACACATTAACGTCAGCAAACAAAGCAAAAGCACCATCGACAGCTTTGGTTGGACCAACCTTCCAAACAAATCTAGACAACATTGGACATGGAGGAACTCAAAGGAGCATCCATAGTCTTTTCTAGGACTATCAAAAAACATATGACAGGAACTAAAACTTTATAAGCTTAAATCATGTTATACTCCAGAATAATTAATTTGTGACTAAAATCTCAATGACTATTCTATAAGCCTGCATTAAGTTGTACCATGGCACGCACTTACATATCTTGATAAAGATTACAACATAAACAAAGTGGACTGAGTGAAGCCTTGTTTTTTTTTCTTGAAGAAACAAACCTTATTTGTAAGTAAAACCAATAAATCCATATATATAGGAAATGAAATCAAAGGAGATAAAGGGGATTTTTACCATACCATGACCAACGAAGTTGAAGGAGCAAGAAACAGAACCAAACATGGCACCTGCACAAACATGGCACCTGCGCTTTACATAGGGAGAGTGAATTGCTCAAGTAGCAAACATTCTCCTAGCTGCTCTGTAGCAGCGACTCTTAAAAATGCGTCTATAGATCCCTGTACTCTCGTTGCAGCTGATTGCTGCTAGCTAATGCATCTTTTGGTTTCTTGTCAAAAAAAAAAAAGAACACGACCAATCATTTTACACAGCTCCATTCCATTCCTTCAAAAACATTCAAACACACTATGCCCGTGTGCCTCCAAACAACTGGAGTACATGCATCACACAAACGGCAATTTTCAATCACACGACAAGAGCACGCAATGCAAAAGCAACGGATACCAAAAGCAACAATATAACATAGAAAAGGGATACGGACCACAAAGATTACTTAATTTAACATTACCCAAACTGATATTATCACAATGTTAGTCGATGACAACAATGGAAGCAGAGCCACCTGCCGGTGGCGCCAACAAGGGGCACTATCCGTTATAGCACGACAAAAGCAAAAACGTCACAATGTAGAGTGAAACTGAATAATTCTAGTACATGGATATAGGCTCTTTATAGCTTTTTGCCACGGAACTGAATAATTAAGGCTCTTTATAGTTTTTCGCCACGGGGCCTTGTGTCGCCGCTCCATTGCCGGACGAAGCATGGTGCATCATCAGAACCATATATCATCATTATATTTGTCCTGCAAACAAAGGGAAGACAGATTTGTTTTAAGACTTTCAACAATGAATCTGGTTTGATTGAATCCAATCCGATACTATCCTACATTCTAGAGAAGCAAATGTAGAACCTTGCTTAACACATGAGCATGCTATGCATCCATCAGTTTATGGCACATTAAGCAGTTTAGAAGCAAAGCTTTCAAGCATGTAAGCAGTTTAGAAGCAAGGCTTTCAAGACTAAGAAATTTGTATACCTCGTCGAACTCATTCTCTTCATCTTCCTCGCTGGTAGGGGGGCTCTGAGGAAGCGAACACATGATCCAGTTAGTATACTCTTCACCACCCAATCAAATAAATGACCGGCATAAACAGTATATACATAAATATACATAAACAAAGAAATTGAAGTATGCAAGTCTCTCTACCTCACCGTTGTAGACAGCCATGGCCTTTTTACACTCGTGCAGTTGCTGCTTAGCTTTGGCTGCATATGTAGCCCGGCCCTACAATCCACAAACAAGCGTACAAATGTTAACCAAACAGCACAAAGCTTTTAGTCGAATCTAACCCGACCACAACTACTACTTTCAGAAGGTGTTAGTAATGTGTGGAGGAAGCTTACCTCTTTGCTGAGGGAACTCCACTTGGCCTGGGCAGCTAGTCCAAGCTGAAAAGTTCCACAAGGAAAAGGGGCAAAAAAAACGATAAGCAAAAGTCATAGTAGATAATAATAGTACAATCGGTGGGTCATAAAGTAGTAAAGGTTTGGTTGATTTGTTGGGGGAACTTACCTCAAAACCAGATATGTTCCCATTGTTCTTGCGGAATTCATCCCTGTACATCCGTCAATAACAGATTTAACGTTCCACAAACAGCATCTAATCGAAAATAGATAAATCTGTGAAATAAAAAAAAGTCGTCGCATCTCATCTCACAGGAATATGAAGTAAGGGCATTGAGGCCTCTTGGGCATAATGGGATCAGGGCCGGGTTGTCGGCGGACCTCCTCCACAAAGTCCCTGACGGTGAGTTTCTTCCTCTTACTGCCTCGTAGCATCTCCTCCATAATGTCCCTGATGGTCTTGGGGGCCTTCCCCTTACTGCCGTTGACAGGGTCCTTGCCGGCATTCCCCCCACTGCCCGAGACAAGGGTCTTCTCTGCCCCCTTGCTCTTCACCGCAAGCCTGCAGAAATCAATCAACGATAGAGACGGTCAAGAAACAAAGAGTCAAAACCAACTTAAGGCGGCGCATTAATAAATCGAATGCTTGGGACACCACGGAACAGATCTACTCGACGAACAACGAAGAATTAAACGAAGAACATAGATTCGATCCGTTCGTTGTTCTTACTTGGCATCGGCCTTGGCGGCGCCCCTGGTCTTGGCGGCGCCACTGGTCTCGGCGGCGCCCCTTGTCTTGGCGGCGCCCCTTGTCTTGGTCATCGTCATGGCTGAATCGGTCAGATCCGCGCAGGGCGGAGCGAATCCCGCTGGCGGCCGGGCGAATCGAGGGCAAATTGCGCCTGGCGGCCCTAGTGTCTTCGGAGAAGAGGAAGGGAGGGGAAAGGAAGGAGGAGGCTGTGGGAGGGAGGAGGAGGGCAGGCGCAGCGCAGGGGATAAGAAGGAAGGCGTGGCCCGAGGGCATATTTGCGATTCCGCCCAAGCACCGAGGGGCCGCACCACCCTATCAATTTGAATTCCCGTACCCGCCGGGGACTTTCCTCACCCGAGGACCATACCCGGACGTCACTGACAGAAGGGGCCAGGTTACTCCCGGTCCCGGCTGTCATCCGGTTCTCCTATACGACGGCTAGGGCTTCGGCCGCCCGCGTACGAGTCGCGGAGGGGCATCCTCGTGGTGGTTCCCGCGGACATCAGGGTGCTTAACGCAAAAGCTGCGGCGGCAGGGACTTGGGCGGGATTTTGGGAAATTTGGGCCGCGCGGATCACATGGCTGACGCTGAATTTTTTTTTAAATAATATTTTTTTAAAGATTAATTGCAAATCTAGTATTCGGATTCCAAAAATTGCAAAAATAGCAGCCTGTCGGCCATCCAGGGGCCAACAGGGGGCCTGTCGGCCATTCAGGAGCCGACATGCTGACGTGTCAGCTGCCTGGCAGCCGACAAACGTCGGCAAAGGGTATCGGCGCCGATAGGAGGCCTGTCGGCTACTGGACAGCCGACAGGTCCAGTCGGCTCCTGGAGAGCCGACAGGCCTGTCGGCTTCCTGTAAGCCGACAGGCCCCCAGGTTCATTTCATGTGCTTTTTTCATTTTTAGCCCCCCAACATAGGGCTGCTGCCTACCATAACCGCCTGACGATGCGCCACCCCTCTGATACTGCTGCTGCTGCTGAGGGCAAGAATCAGCGAAGTGTCCGATCTGATTGCATTTGAAACACTTTCTGGGGCCGTTGCGAGGCTGCAAAGAGCCATAGGAGCTTGCTGTGCTTGCAGCAGGCTGCGGTCTGTACGTGGCTGACGGGCAGTTCTGAGCGATGTGCCCACTTGACCCGCAAGACATGCAGGTCTGCACATTCCGTGTGGCCGACGATGGAGTGGTCGCAAAAATACAACTGTTGCCTTGCTGCACAAACTGGTTCGCGGACTCCCCATACCTTGGGCCACTCATATTGGTGGTGTAGGCATTGTTGAAGGTTGGCACGCTTTGTACAACGCCAGTGTTGCTGAGACCAGCATTATAGGCGATGTGGCCTTGCACCTCAGAAGGTGAACCAGTATCATTTTGCAATAGGGATTTGATTACCCCCAGAACACAAGAACACAAGAACACAAGAACCCTCGACTCTCTACCAGTCCGTAGTCTTTGAAGTGATTCGTACAACACAAATTTTATTAAAACACGGTACACTACAGATATAATGGCACACTGGTCCTGAGACCATACTACAGACACAAAGACACATATATGAAAACAAATAAAAGGTGCATACTAATTAGAGCAAACATCTAAAATCAAGTGAATACACAAGTATAAACTAGATCACCTCTAAAATCAAGAAATCAACCAAAGATTTCAAATTAGCTAGCTAACCTCTAAAATCAAGCATAAATGACATGAAATAAGATATACAAGTAATGGAGGTGTGAGAATGAAGTTAGTAACCTCCGAAATCAAAAAATCGAAGTAGAAGTAGAAGAAATTGTGTGGTGGCCGTATAACACACTTGATAACCTCTAAAATGAAGAAATCAACCAAAGGTTTGAAATTAGCTAGATAAACTCTAAAATCATGCATAGATGACCATAAAATGAGATATACAAGCAATGAAGGTATGAGAATGAAGTTAATAACCTTTGAGACCAAAGGATCGATGTAGAACTTGAAGAAATCCTGTGGTGGCCGGGCTCGAGTAAGAACAGAGCAAGAACACAGAAACAAGAGTAAGAACAGAGTGTGCTCGGGGCCTCGGGCTGGAGGTGGAAGAACGAGAATTTGAGTTTATATAGGTGGAGAGTTTTACTCCCGGTTGGTATTACCAACATGGAATAAACTCCAGTTTTTAGTCCTGGCTGGTGGCACCAACCGGGATTAGAACTTTACTCTCGGTTGGTGCCACCAGCCGGGACTAAAGATCGACCGTTACTCCCGGTTGGTCCCTGACGCAACGGCCCAGGCCACTAGCCGTTGGGCGTGGATCTTTAGTCCCGGTTGGTGGCTGGAACTGGGACTAAAGGTCTTTTTACTCCTGAACACAAATTTTACCGGGAGGAAAGCCTGTTCCCGGCCTCGGATCAAAAGTCCGTTCTCTACTAGCTAGTGGTAGTAGTACAGTGTCACACATTAATATATATATATAGGCGCTGATCCATTAGGGTACACAGTACAAGACTAATGCCAGCATACATGCACATACATGGCAGCTTATATATATAGATACCATGGACAGCTTATACATACATGGCAGCTTATATATATAGATACCATGGACAGCTTATTCATACGTATATATATTGTAGGCGTGCTGGCAATACATCATGTACATATACCTTCTACAGTAGGCGTGTCAAAGACACCCCTAAGTTGGTAAGGGTGCCGTTGAAGCCTGTCAAAGACTCCGCTACGTTGGCAACAGTGTCCTTGATGTTCCTCACCATTCCAATCAAGTCACGAATGATACCCTCCGCTTCGTTGACAACTTCACCGACTAGGCTACTACTGCAGGGAATACACTACCGGAAAACCGAAAAATGCCGAGTGTCACGACGTTTGCCGAGTGCAAAACATCGGGCACTCGGCAAAAGCCCAAAATGCCGTGTGCCCGGAGTAAAGCACTCGGCATACCCACGGCACTCGGCATACATGTGGTTTGCCGAGTGCTTTGCCAGGGACACTCGGCAAAGACGCAGTTTGCCGAGTGCCAGGGGTTGGACACTCGGCAAACCCCCCACGGGCCCACGGCGTTGCCTCAGACGGCCAGCTGCCCTAACGGCCGTCGAGTGCCGTTATGGTTTGCCGAGTGCCCAACACCTGGCACTCGGCAAATGGTCCTTTTGCCGAGTGCTCAAAACATGGCACTCGGCAAAGGGACCCTTTGCCGAGTGTTTTTTCTAGCACTCGGCAAAGAGGACCTCTATATTTCATGTAAATCATTCCAAACTTTGCTTGTTGTTTCACATATGATACATTGCACTCCATGTTACTATTTCGGATTTTTGTCAGCACGTTTGCTATATTCAATGCATTTTTCTTATTAGAATGAATTTGTTGGTTGAAGTCAAAATTTGAACTACAAGTGTTTCAAATAAGGGTACAGAGTTATTGGAAAATTGATATTCATGTTACTAACTCTATTGTGTGACATGTTCCAAGCAATAGAAGTAAATTTGCAACTTGATTTTCACGAAACTAACTGAAAGTACGTGTGTCCAGTTTGTTTTTTAATTATAGAAAAATCAAATGAACTCTGTAATTCATGAAAATTGTCAGGAGCTCATGATATCATATGTGGAGTCTGTGGTAAAAAATATAGGACATTCTGAAAAAGTTTTCACATACGACGCTTGTAAACCAGAACATCTCCACAGAAGTTTCGTTGAGTTCAGAAGATAGTTCATGATTTGGAGACAGAGTGACATGACAATTCGATTTTTACTTCAACACATTTTTCAATGGCAACATATTACTTAAAATGTTTTTTGTAAACTTTTGGTAAATTTTTGGATCCGTTTTATATTTTATAATTTTTTTACTACATATATTCAAAATCGAATGATATAAATGGATGTTGTTGAATAACCACATAAAATAATGGAACAATTCTTGTAGAATGATGAGATATGTATTGTACAGTACAGTTAACACGTTTTTTTCAAATTTCGTTGCACAAAATTTCGAAAAGAAGAAGTTATTCTAATTTTGCAGAGTGTTTTGCCGAGTGTCGCACAAGGGATACTCGGCAAATAGCTCTTTGCCGAGTGTCGCAGACGGGACACTCGGCAAATGGCCCCTTTGCCGAGTGCCAGATCCAGGGCACTCGGCAAAGGGGCAATTTGCCGAGTGCCCGATCCAGGGCACTCGGCAAACGACCGGCTCCGACCAACACTTAACCGTTTCTTTCTTTCTTCCTCACCTTCTCTCATTTCTACCTTTCTTCTTCCTCAGCTCAAAGCCCGCCCCTGCGCCCCCGCCGCCACTTGCCTCGCCGCCGCNCCGTTGTCTCTGTTATTAACCCTCGTTGTTTGATTGATGCAATGATCTTAAAATAGGATTTGTTTCTGTTATGAACCCTCCGTTGTTTGATTGATACAATGATATTAAAATGGGATACGTAGCACATACACATATTGATTTGTTTAATAGAAAGGAGCTTGATGAATTTGACGGTCAACTTCTTGTCTTACCAATTTGACTCTAAAATCAATATTTTGTAGATATTTTACAAGTCATGTACCTTTCTATTTTACAAATCAGATATTTTGCAAGTCATGTACCTTTCTATTTTACAAATCAGTACGGACTCCAGCCCCGCCATACGACCAAGGCCGACCGTAGCCCAGCACCAGATACAGGAGCTCCAGGTTGTTTCTGTTCTATTGATCGTTCATTGATTTTTAAATACGTTTGATTTTCATTCTAACATTTGGATATTATATTGTAGACCCAGATGCAGCAGATGGTAGAAGAGAGGTTGGCGGCCCAGCGGCAGCAGTTAGAGGCCGATTTCCAGATGCGGTGGACGGCCGAGCAGCAGAAGATGCAGCAGATGTACATGTGGATGCAGAGCATGGCCGCAAAGCAAGGTGTGCCGGGGCCAAACATCCAATTCTCTCCAACGCCGGCATTTCCTGGATCACATACACCTGTGAGTCACTTCGGACAACCTTCAAGTTCAATTTCTTACAGAACCTAGAAAATTTAGATAATTAGAGAACTTATAAGACTTTAGAGAATTAGAGAACCTAGAAGATTTAGATAATTAGATAACTTAGAAGAATTTAGAGAATTAGAGAACCTAGAAGATTTAGAGAATTGTGAGAATTCATATAGCAAATTACATTTAGAGAATTCAAAAAACATTCACAAATTAGAGAACTTAGAGAATTTAGTCCATTTATAAAACTTATATGTTCATCTCATGACTTCTGATGTATAACTTGTCTAACAAATTCATAATCTTGTCCTATGTGCAGAACCAGTCGGCGGGATCCAATGCGCCAAATGAGGACCAAGATTTGTCAAATCCGTCGCCGTGGTCACAGTGGCCTCCTTCTTAGAGTTTGTTATGTTGGTGTCAACTAAGGTGATGGATGTGATACTTATTTCTAGATTGTGATGGATATTGTGATGGATTTGTGTTTGTGATGGATTTGTGTTTGTGATGGATTTGTGAGATATATTTGCGTTTGTGATGGATATTGTGAGATATATTTGCGTTTGTGATGGATATTGTGATATATTTCTGTGCAATGTGATGTATATGTCATGCATATAATATTTGTGAGTTGGGGTTCTTTTAACGAGAGGAAACAGCAAAAAAACCAGCTGTTTGGTCACTTTGCCGAGTGCATTTACCATAGCACTCGGCAAAGTGACCGTTCTGGGTCATTCTGTTAAGCCCCTTTGCCGAGTGCATTTACCATAGCACTCGGCAAAGGGCGGATGTTTGCCGAGTGTCAACCGTCGGACACTCGGCAAAGGGTTCATCAGTTTACCGAGTGTCAAGGTGGGACACTCGGCAAAGTGCGGCTGTTTGCCGAGTGTCAACCGTCGGACACTCGGCAAAGGGCACCCTGACGCCGTCTCCGGAGTCACGGCCGTTAGTCCCATTTGCCGTGTGGGACCGTGTCTTTGCCGTGTGCCTGGAGACACTCGGCAAACGTTTGCCGAGTGCCCGATGTTTGGCACTCGGCAAACAGCCCTTTGCCGTCACTTGTTTGCCGAGTGCGCCGTTGCCGTGGGCTACACTCGGCAAAACTGTTTGCCGAGTGTATAAGTCCCTTTGCCGAGTGTATTTGACACTCGGCAAAGGGGGGGTTTCCCGTAGTGATAGCAGGTATCGGTGGAATTCCGCCAAGGGGTTGTGCTAGCGCAGAAGCCACAAGCAAGACAGCTATGGCGATGGCCGGGAGCAGGACAGCAGTCGTAGATGCCATGGATTTGGAGGCCATTTGTTGAATGCGCTGATATGCTAACCAACTTTGGTTCGTTCTGCGTTCCAATACGTATCAGGAGACAGGAAATTTATAGCTGCGTCACTGCTACTTGTCCTCCAGTGCATGGCAAAATTCAACCCTGATAATCCAAAGAATTGACGTTCGTGGATTCTTGGGGTCAGCTACTGACAGTGCCTTGGCAACAAAACTCAAAAGGGATAGCGTATACGGACGCAAATGTCAAAAAAATACAGCCGGATATATAAACATGAGTTATATATATTGGGAGTTTAATTTTTTCAATACATTGCACGAATGCTACAAGTACACGTGAAGAAAATTGCATGCATAATTGATGAGCTACCCGCTCACGATCTGACACGTACTTGTATAGAAAGCTCATCCTTTTTCGAGTTTTGATGATGCAAGATATACTCCCTCCGTATCCGTAGTACTTGTCGTTTTCGACAATTACGCAATCTTCAAATAAAGCATAACTTTAACTTCATGCTTCTATAAAAATATTTGAAAAGTGATATATATAAGCATACTTTTATAAAAAGAAAATCTATTTATATAGTTTTCACATTTTCAAACTTAACAACTTAAAAGTTATTCATGATTTATATTTCTAATGTTGACCAAAACTTTATCGAAAATGACAAGTAATATGGGTACGGAGTGAGTATACTGGTGGACAACAATGACCGAACCAATTAGATGTGACTAGAATGTGAGACTTCCTCCCAAGATCAAGATCACGTACACACCACATATATATGCTGCTTCTACACTGGAAGTACGCAACAACATGCCTTTCATTTCCACTAAATAGATGCTCCATATGCTAAAATTTCAAATATCTCTCGTAGTCAATTTGATAGATGAGACAAAAAGGGCTATGCAAAATAAAAAGAAGAAGAAAAGTGGATATGAAAAGTCCATAGAAAAGAAAGAAGAGAAAAATTTGAGCAAGTCTAGGCTCATGAATGAAAAGAAAAATGATAGCCATGTCTCAAAATAAAGTAGAGAGAGATACAACTCAAATAGAGGAGCATTATAGTCCATCTTTCGACACACTTGCACATCTTGATCTAAGGGCATGACACTTCTCTCTTTGGATCCAAGTTTTGGCTCTACAACATATGCAAGGTAAGTATGCTGCACTCTTTTCATTCCTACCTTGAGCTCCACATAAGCCATTTTTAGAAGTAGGATGATAAAAGAAGGCGACTTGAATCTTGTGCCTTGGTAAGGAATCATACACCATTTGAGTGACAAGAGAGAACCATATGAGGAACATTAAGTTTTCTTTTGAAAAATATTGTTAAAACCTCCAGCATGAAACTTGCAAAGAATGAGAAAATTAGGGCTCAAGTTATACTATTCTGTCTCTCAACCACCTAAGGTAAAGGAAAAGTCATTAGCTCCATAAAGAACTAAGGTAAAATGGATGAATTTACATAGCCAATTTTTCCATTCAAAAGAGAAGTACTTTGTTGTGCACATGGTAATTATTGAAATATAACATTGTAACAACTCCTGATCCACCGAGGCTAAGTTTAATTATTTGCACGGGATGAGCAAAGGTTAAGCTTGGGGGATCTTGTTGACGGTGGATATACCACATATTTCCACACCCAAACACCGTCAACAGGCCTCGGATCCAAAGGAGAATGAACGTAACATGAACATACTTTATCAATAATGAGTTCCACTTGTACTCTTAGATTGTGAATGTAGAACAGATCAAACATGCTACAGATCATGAAGAGAAGGTGCACAAAATCATGAAGAAGAGAAGGGGAGCAACCAGAGCCAGGGGTGGGCCCACCCATGGGTCGGCCGAACTGGCCCTGGGGCCCACCTGGCTCCAGTGAGGTGGCATGATCCTCATGACACTGACCCCAGCTCATCTCAGCCCTTGCATCAAAGCACAAGGATCAAGCAATACACAACTCATCTGGACAAACCAACGCATGGGAAGAGTCACTGAGACGTAGGGACCACTGTGGTGGGCCTAACCCTCCTAGGGTGGGTCGGCCAAACCACAAGATGAGGGACCAAGGCACCTACACCCTCCCAGATAGGTGGGGCCACCTTCTAGAAGGTCCTGCCTGGCCCCACCTGTCATAGGGGGGTCGGCCGACCCAGGTGGGGTGACCCCAGGCCACTGACGTTCTCCACCGCCTCTCTGCATGCTGCCCATGTGCTCAAATTACCTCTGCCGTCCATCTTATGGCGGTAATGAGGTCGGTTCATCCAAGGGTGGAGAGGCAAGGAGCACACGGATCGCTGACGTGGCACCCCCTTGCCCTCCACTATAAATAGAGGCTGCCTCCTTCACTTCAAGACACAAGTTACACAAGAAGCAAGTGCAAGTTAGAATTCCACTTCATAGTAGTAGTATTAGTCTAGTGTGGGAGTTAGAGTCGAGTCGAGCTACGCTCGGAGTCTCCGGAGTCGTCTGCTGGAGAGCCTGGTATAGCTCTTGTATCTTTCCTCCTGTAAGACTTTATCTTTATCAATATATTATCTTTACTTTACCATTGTGCCTTGCTTTATTTCTTAGTTGTTCTATACTTAATAGTGTTCCTGTTCCAACTCAACGTGTGTTAGATCATCGCCTGTTATAGGGTGCTTTAGTTGTTGGTACGCAGCTAGAGTAGTGAGAATTGGCATAAGCGTGGTGCTTAGGCTAAGTCTTACCTTTGATTGCCGCTTGTCGCACGGATTGTTTGTGGGTGCTAGCAGGTGGTGACAGCCCTGTCTAGTCTTAGTATCCCTCCACGTGTTTTAGGCAAGTTCTTAAAAGGTAGGCTCCCATAGGAGGTAGGCGCTTCGGGTGGAGGTTTTGTCCCTCCATTGTCTCGCACTACACCCTGCACACCGGTAGTAGGAAACTATCTAGTATAACTCAACTATTTAATAGAGTAATCCAATAGAGTTAAAGTAGAGTGTCATAGGAGTCTTTTACTCACTCATTGTCCTCCCACCTAGCTATACTCTACTAGTTATCTTTTAGTTACCTTAATCCTTGCTGTGTATCTGTGTCACCTACCCTTTCCTTTACCCTATCGATTTACCCCCCTATCATTAATTGGGACTAAGTTGGTTTAGACTCAAGGACCTCTCTATCTTCTATTAATTATTCCTAGCATCGCTTTCGCTTGGGATAAAGAAATACCCACACAAGACATTTCTGGCGCCGTTGCGCTAAGAATTGTCAACATGCCTCCGGTTCGTTTGTGAAATTTTTTGGCAAGTTAAAACCGCTCATACACTATCCTGTTTTCATCCAATAAAAAGAGGAAGAAAACAGCGAAGTTAGCCTGTTTAAACTATGGCTACCAATGCTTATTTTGTGATCAGTGTTTATTCCAGCTTAAATGCTTTGCCCTCCCCGGCAACGGCGCCAGAAATGCTTGTTGGCATTTCTTAACGTCATTACAAAAGATAGACTAAAAATTCCATCCCTGGCAACGGCGCCAGAAATGCTTGTTGGCGTTTCATAGCGCAAATACTAAAGATAGGTTTCTTAGGTCTATCCTTAATATCACACTTAGAAACGTATATTGGCCATCCTAATCACAATCACTTAAGAACAATAATCCTTGGCCCTTAAAGGCACCGGCCTAGGTAGTGCAGTCTGGTAATCATAATTAGAAGTGCCGGATTGGCCCTCCTAACCATCATTACTTACGGTATGCAAAACTGTAGCACGGCGCCGTCGGGTGCAACAAGAATTACAATCCTTAAGTAATGGTTCTTAGGTACGCCAATCGATAGTTCAATAAATGTAAATCTGCAAGCACACAGAACTATCATTGTAGCATTTCAACCCGTGAGTATTCAAGGATGTCGTATTTATATTTTCCCGTAGGAGGGCGGTGCATTAAGCATGGCTTAAACGGGATCACTTATTGGATGCTTTGGTAGTCATAGAGTAAATAGGAAATAAAACATGATATTGAGATAGTGGACACACATTGGGTCAACCTCAAGGATAAAGTGGAAAATAAAGTATAAAAGAATATTCTAACTGAGCAGACATGGGTCAAATATGATCATTCAAAGAACTATTAGCAAATCATCCAAGTTAGTAATTCTAGGATCAGAACTAAGTCCAAGATGATAGGGAGATCCCCGTAGCTGGTCTGCCAGCCGATAGAGACTTTAAAGTACTCCTACCCAATATCCGAATGTGGGGGAATGCTAGGGATGGATAGGGCTGTCACCACCTACCCACCTACCCCTCTGCCCGTGGGACTACCGGCGTATCCGCCGGTCTCCGCATACCCGAGCACCATGCCCGTGTAATTGGAAACAACTCTTAACCCCCGCGGACCACAATCCTTCGGATTGACAGGCTAGGTTAAGAGCAGCCATGACAGCTCGACGAACCATCACCTCAAGCATGCTCTTATTATTTGGATATTGATAAACAGAATAATAGATATAGGAATATATGACAGCATATAGATTACTTGTTATGTTTTATATTTTCTTTATATGATAGCATATAGGAATATATGATAGCATATAGGAATAGAGCTAACTCTATTCTTTCTTTTTTAACTCAAGAACTGTCTGATGATGATCTAAGAGAAACAGCTTATGAGGTCCTTCTTGCTTCTCTATTTGTCAGGTAATTTTCTACAAAACTTGTCGACCTAGTTGTTTGCGTTAACTGCATGGCGTGTCTAAATATTAAGTATACAATTACAATTCTAACTCATTCCTTAACAATACATTTCGAACAGTGGAAAAGTACACTTCTCTGAAGAAAAAAGAGAGAAGAAGCACAAATTCTTGAAGGGCCGAAGAACTAAGACTGAAGGATCAAATTCAAATCCATCACCTCAGGTGGACGATGGCTATGCCCACATTCTTGATTTGATCCGAGTACAAATGGAGGCAAGGTCTTGTTCACAAATTGGTCATTTTTCATGTTATTTTAAGAAACAAATTTGGGTATTCACTCTCTGTTCGTCTACAATAGATGGCAATGATGCCTAGTTTGTCAATATTCTTTAGTGTTTACATGAATGCCAGTTATTGACGATTTTTTGGTTCCCTCTTCTTAGCTAATATATAAAAGGAACCTTTGTACTATCTCTTCCATCAATCCGTTTTAAAACTAAAAAACATTTCGTATGCTGTTCTCGGGACTCTAGAGATTAGAAGTCTTTTTGCCTTCTTTTTATTCAACGGTCATTTTGAATTTACTTCTTAAGCAATATCTTCACTACAAGGCTAGGAAATATTCTGGAGAGGACTCATTAGGCAAAATTCTTCCAGATTTCAGAATCTATGGACACACTGACTAAACGAGCTTTAAGACATATTAGCTTGAAGACAGAGAAAGAAACACTTGATGTGCCCCGTATATCACTACAGCTCTTAAGTTCTGTTGGCAAACTTGATTTTCCAACAGAAAGATTGCGTGGGCAATGGCAGAAAAGACAGGCAAGCACTTATAATCATTTCTATCTGCAGTATGCTAGTATGGGTGTCTTACTGTTGTCTCTGATTCTGCTATCCAGGCGAATGTGCTTGAAGAATTACTTCTCTCCTCAGCATATCTTGATTATGATATGAGCGAGACATTACGGATAGTTCTTTCTAAGCTAAAAAGTACAGAGGCAAGTACTAGCAATGACACTCGTATCTATCTCAAAAATAAACAACTGTTTCATCTTTCTCTTCGCAAAGGACTGATTTCACAGTATTGATTTCATCGTATATATATGCAACGTTAACTATTCCAGGACTGGGTTGTGAGTGTTCCTGAGGGCCGTGTCGAGGTCTTGACTATCATTGAAAGATACAACGCCAAACTTTGTGCGTTGACAAAGAAGTTCGACATTAAAAATGAGACCTACCATTGGACCCATAACTATCATTTTCATTTTAGGCTATATGAGAAGTTACTTTGCAGCGTGTTTGATATTCTTGAAGATGGACAACTTGTAGAGGTTTGTTTTTTTCTTTACTCACTATATATCATTATACCCTCTCTGGTCTGCTTTAAAAAGATCACACAGTACTATATAGCTGATTTGTTCGTGGACAGCAGTGTTCCATCCTGATTTCCTGAATGTATAATCTTATTTTACTACCAGGAGGCTGATGAGATGCTAGAAACAGCAAAGCTGGCCTGGCCTATATTGGGCATTACTGAGAAGTTGCACCACATCTTCTATGCTTGGGTGCTTTTCCAGAAGGTCTTTTCACTGCTATAGTTTGCCTTTATCCTTTTCAGATAGCATCCGTTTCCCCTATTGATATAATGAACTAGCGAATTATGAATTTGTGGCTCATCCATCATGTCTCTGCATTTCCTTTTGTTGCAAGGAAGCGCAAAATGTCTCAAATTGAGTATTCTTGAATTTTGTACCATTGTCACTACGAATCGCTCTCATGGTATTCTTTGGTAACTCATTTTGAAGACACAAGATCAAATCCATAGCACAAGAAAACGCCCCATCTTTGCCAACCAAGAAAAACACCCAAGAGTAGCGAAAAAAGTCATCCACGATCACAAGAACATACACTTCCCACTGCTGTTCTCAATTCCGTTTCACTTCCCCTTGCTTCTAGGTGCTAACACTCAAGATTCTCAACACTTGTGCTCAGTGTGTTAGCATTTTTCAAAGCATTTTGCATGGTTTAGCAACTTAGTGTCTAGGGTTTTGTTAGATCAATGCAATGAGATGCAGCCTAGAGCACTTGAAGGTAATCCAACTCAAATATTTATATGATTCAGTTTATTAGGTTTTACCACATAATAATTACAAAAACAAATATTAAATACTACTTAGTCAATAATTGTGCGTTGCATTGTTACATATTGTGCGTTGGAACCTTGTTTGGATGAGTTGGGATGCGGTGTGAAACCAAGATGCAAGATAGGAGCACGGTTTGCGTCGAACCTACCATAGGCACATAAACTACTTGCTTTGCACTCCAGGAAACACATAGGTGTCATGGGAGAAGTGGAACCTCGTTTGGATGACTTGGGATGCGTTGTGAAACCAAGATGCAAGATAGGAGCACGGTTTGCTTCGAACCTACCACAGACACATCAACTACTTGCTTTGCACTCCTTGAAACATATAGGTGTCATGGGAGAAGTGGAACCTCGTTTGGATGAGTTTGGATGCGTTGTGAAACCAGGATGCAAGACAGGAGCACGGTTTGCTTCGAACCTACCATAGGCACATAAACTAGTTGCTTTGCACTCCATGAAACACATAGGTGTCATGGGAGAAGTGGAACCTCGTTTGGATGAGTTTGGATGCGTTGTGAAACCAAGATGCAAGATAAAAGCACGGTTTGCTTCGAACCTTCCATAGGCACATAAACTAGTTGCTTTGCACTCCATGAAACTCATAGGTGTCATGGGAGAAGTGGAACCTCGTTTGGATGAGCTTTGTCGGGGTTCTCTACCGCCGGCAAGTAAATTTCCTACGATCGCGCGTCAGAGCCCGGATGGTGACTCGAGAGACAGGGGGTTTTAGACTGGTTCGGGCCTCCGGAGAGTAATACCCTACGTCCAGTGTGTCGCTGTTCTCAAGCCCAAGTCTGTAGTAGGGGGTACAAACTAGTCGGGAGAGGGAGCAGGGTCCCAAGTCCCTGTGCTGTGTGAGCGAGTGTGCTGTTCATGCAGTGTCCGAGTGTTCGAGTGATGTTCGTCTTTCTCCCCCCCTCCCCGCAGATGACCCCTTGTCCCCTTTTATAGCCTCAAGGAGAGAAGGGAGCGGAGGGTAAGTAAGAAGAAAATTACAAGGGGAGTTACTGCCCCCGAGGCCTTTAGCTTGCGCCGCGCGCCGAGCCGTACAGGGAGCAGGTGTTGACGGAGTGGGCGCCCCGCCGGACCCGGGATCGTACATCCCGGGTGGTTGGTGTCGATGCCTTCTCGGGTAAGCTCCCGGGTAGTTCCGGGTCGTGGTTGACTTGCCCGAGGTCCTTGGGTGCTCCAGGTGTCCTGCTCGGGTTCCAGATGTCGTCCGGGGGCGCCTGGAGTGGTACTGGAGTGCCTGGTGTAGCGCATGCATCCTTCTCCGGACTGTAGCGCTCCTGTTGGGACGAGACGGGCGTCACTGTGGCTGCCGTGGCGAAGGACGGACGCCCATCATGTTCTGACGCGGCGGGTACCAAGTGGGTACGGTGCCGGATGGGCCGGGACGTGACGTGACCGGGTAGTTCTGACTCGGGCAGGGCGGAAACTCCCCGGAGGCGGAGAACTCCCCGGGCGAATCGGAGAGCCCCTCGGAGGCGGAGAATTCCTCGGGCGAATCGGAGAGCCCCTCGGAGGCGGAGAACTCCTTGGGCGAGTCGGAGAGCCCCTCGGAGGCGGAGAACTCCTCGGGCGAGCCACGAAACCACTCGGAGGCGGAGGACCCCTCGGGCGAATCGGTGAACCACTCGGAGGCGGAGATCGCCTCGGGCGAATCGGAGACTCGTCGGGTGGCCTCCAAACTGTCGGGGTATGGGGATTTTGCTTTACATTGGATCTTTGGTTTTTGTTTTTGAGGGGTGGATTGTTGTGAGGACCCGATTTAGGGGTTTGAGTGGGTACCCCTAATTCAAACCCTCGTCAGTAGCCCCCGAGCCTGGGGGGGAGATGAGGCTCGCGCCCAGGCTAAGTGGCTGAGTAGATGTGGTAAATCACGATTCTTCCGGTGGGGGCGCGCGAGCGCACCCGCCGGGTGTAGCCCCCGAGCCTTGAGAAGAGCTGGTGCTCTTGTTAAGGTTTTGTGCCCGGGTGGTTTGCCTTGGATGTTGTCGGGATCAGAAAACTTGTCGGGCGACGGGAAGCTTGTCGGGGACGCTCCGCAGACGGGCCGGGCGGTTTTTCAAATGTTTGGTGGGCCGGGCACGGAAGCGTCGGCCCATCCCCCCACCGCGTGGGGAGGTGGGCGCGCTTTTTGAGGAGGTCAAGTGAAGCGACGTGCGCACGTCGCCGCGGCGTTCGTGGTGGGCCCGAGCAATTAAGGCCGCGGCCGTTCCGCCTCGTCCCTATTTATAGCCGCGCGCTGCGGCCGCCTGGGGTTTTACGCCATCCCAAGCTTTCCCTCTTCCAACGCGCGCTTCGCCTTCCTTATCGCCGTCGCTTGTTTCCTTGCGCCCTCCGCCGCCGTCGCTCCGCCGCCGCGGAGAGCAAGTAACCGGGCTTCCCTTCCTGTCAGCGCTTCTTCTTCGGTCTGCTGCAAGATGTCGACCTGGGAGCGCTCCCGCGTCTCGCACCGTCATCTGGAGGGTCTTGCGGCGGAAGGGCTGCTGCCGCCGTTGACGGCGGCCGAAGAGTGGAAGGTCCCAGGCGTGGAGGACTACCCTCGGCCACCGAAGGGGTACGTCGTCTCGTTCGTCGCTTTCCACGAGCGCGGGTTCTCCGTCCCCGCCGGAAGGTTCATCCGCGCCGTGCTCAACGAGTACGGGTTGGAGCTCCACCATATCAACCCCAATGGGGTACATCAGATGGCGGTCTTCGTGGCTCTCTGCGAGGGATACCTGGGGATAGGAGCCCATTGGGATCTTTTCCGGTATTTCTTCAAGTTCACGCTGCAGCCCGCAGAGGGCGGCGCCCCCGCAACGATCGGGTGCGCCGTGTTGAAGGCGAAGCAGGGGCGGTCGAAGGCCTACATCTCGGGGACCTTGACCAGCTCGAACAAGGGGTGGCACCCGATGTGGTTCTACCTCAAGAACGACCCCAAGAACCCCCTTCCGGTGTACACCGGAAAGACGTTCGAGAAGGCGCCCGACGAGTGGGCGTATGGGCCCGAGAAGGTGAAGCAGGAGAAGGTCCTTGGAGACATCTGGGAGGCCCTCGCTCGGCTCCGTAACGCGAGGGTGACCGCGGCCGAGGTCCTCGGCGGGTACCTCTCGAGAGGTATCGTGCCGCTGAGGCGGCGCGTTCTCCAGATCTGGGAGATGGTCCCGCAGAATGCCCCCTTCGAGGGGACCGTGACGATGATCCCCCTGCCATCGAGGGACGAGGTGGAGCGCCGTGTGACGGCGGCGATGGGGAAGGGCCATGAACCATATCCTCCCCCGGGCCTCCTCCCGATGCTCCCGAGCAAGCGCACCAAGGATCTGGTAAAGTTTTCTCCGTGCACCTCTTGAATCCCCGAGTGGTTTTCTGCAGGCTGACCTTGAGCTTTTTCAGATGAAAGGCGTCCACTGCACCACCTCCCGGCCGCCCCTCCCCGAGGACAAGGCGAGGAACCGGGCCGAGGCCGCGTACGCCAAGGCGAGGAAAGATCGCCGGGAGGTGTGGAAGAAGAACGAGGTCGCCAAGCGTGAGCGGAACGCCGAGCGATCCAGGAGGAGGAGGAAGGGAGAGGATGACGTCTCCGAGGATGAGGACCCCGAGGAGTTCGTGGAGAACGTCTCGGGGAGCGAAGATGACGAGGAGAGCGGCGGCGACTTGCCTCCTCAGAAGCTAAAGTCGGTCGTGGTGACGACCGCCGGCGCCTCATCCTCGGCGCCGCGTTCGGGGCGGGGCGAGAGAGGGGCGCCGCCGCCGCCGGACTCGGGAAGAAGTGAAGGCTCTCGGTCGGACCGGCATCGGTGGTCCTCCGAGGAGCACCGGCAAGAGAGGCGCAGCCGCACGCCTCCGCCTTCCCGCCACGGCTCGAGAAGGGGAAGACTTCCCGGCGGGAGCCGATCTCCCCTCCTCGGGAGAGGAGCCGGAGCCGGGACCCGTCGGGGCGTACCCATAAGGGGGGTTCGACTTCGGGGGCGTCGCGCTCCCCCAAAAGATTCGCGCCGCGGGACGACAGGCAGCCGCCGTCGGCCTCTCAGACGGCGCGGGCGCGGAGCGAAGGGCGGGACGCGCCCCGGACGCCAATGGTGGAGGCGCAGGCCCCTCCCGCCCCGGTGAGGGCCCGACAAGGCGGCCGGACTCGACACCGGTCGAGGGAGGGAGCTCGTCGAGTCGGGCGGCGCCCCATCCGGGCGGGGACACCGTGGTTGCGCCCGTGGCCCCGGCCCCGACGACGCTTGCGGGATCCAAGAGGCCCGCATCCCCTAAGGCCTCAGCGCCGACGGGGCCCAAGCGGACGCGGAGGATTGCGTCAAGGTGAGTGATGGCCTGACGCTCTCGAATGGTTTCAGTTTTTCTGTAGCTAACATTTTTGACTTGCGATGAACCAGTCGGGTCGATACCCCACTCGAGGTGGCGCCGAGGAAAACGCTGCGCCTGGCAGCACCGGTGCCGAGTCCTGCGACGCAGCAGGCGGAGCAGGCGACGCCGGAACCCGTGGCGAGGCCGTCCGAGGAGGCGGTGGTAGAGCCCGCGGTGGAGCGGGCCGAGGTGACTCCGCCGGTGCCCTCGGCGGAGCAGGGCGAGGAGGAGACACGGAGGATGGTGCCCTCTGCGGCGGAACAGGTGCCGGAGGGGGGCGGCGACAGCCCGGGAGACGCACTCCTGACGGGCCTAGCCTTTACCCAGGCCGTGCCCCCGGAGGCGGCCGTGGCGGCGCTCCAAGCGGAGCTGGCCGAGGAGTTGGCGGAGGCGGTTCTGCCTGCTCCTCAGGAGGAGCCGGCCCGCCCCGGAGTGGAGAGAGTCGCCGGGGAAGATGGTCGCAGGGAAGTTGGCCACGGGGACGCGGCCGGGGAAGATGGTCGTGGTGTCGCGGCCTCGCCAAGGGCTGCGGCTGGCCCTCACGAAGCGGAGGCAGGGACCTCGGGCGCTCGTCCAGACGCCGCCATCCCTGCGGCCGTTGCAGCCCCCGAGCCCTCCGGGATAACTTCCCCGGAAATCGTCGCGCTCGAGGACTCGCCGGAGGGTGGCTCGCGGAGGATTGCCGGCGAGTCCAGCAGGGGGCCGGCCGTGGAGTTCTCGAGATCCTTCCGCCCTACGCGCGAGGGCCCACGCCATCTCGGAGAGACGCCGGGAATGATGGCGGTGGACCGCCGATTCACGACCATCGTACCTATCGAGGACGACCCGAACCTTCCATGCGAGGGTCGGTTGTCGTGGTACGACCGCCAGGACCCGGCGGCGGGTCCCCTGTTCGAGCTGGACGACTCGGCAGAGAAGGAGCAGCGCGATCTTCTCCGCGAAGGCCTCGACAACATTAAGGAGGTCTTCAATAAGTTGATCATTGATCCTACCCGGGTGAGTTTCCGGACTTCGCTCTTCAAATCTTGGCGCTGTTTTTGGGGTACACCTTATCGTTCTTTTTTTTTGTCTTCGTTTAGAGAATCGTGGAGCGTAGCGCCGAGAAGTCGGCGTTCCTCCGTCGAGAGTCCGGGCTTTGGCGTGCCGTGGAGCAGCTGAGGGCCGAGAAGGAACAGCTCGAGGCCCAGCTGGCCGAGGCCCGGGGCGCCCGGGAGGAAGCGATCGAGGGCGCCGCGGAGGAGAAGGCCGCCCTTGAGGCGCGGGTGGAAGAGGCCGAGAGGACCGTAAGGGAGGCGTTGACGGCGGCCGACGCCTCCAATCGGGAAAAGGCCGCCGCCCTGCAGGAGGTCGAGAGCTTGAAGGCGAGGGTGGTGAACCTCCAAATAGATGTCCAACACCGCGACCTCGACCTTAAGACGGTCGGCGACCAGTTGGTGGAGCAGGCCGGCAGGCTGACGGCCGCGGAGAGGGAGGCGGCCCGCCAAAGGGAGATCGCCAGTAAGCGGGAGGAGGAGATCCTCGGTGAGTTGTCCCTCCTTGTTTCTTGTCGGGCGGTTCCTTTCTGCGTGGCGGCGGGCTCGCTTAAGTTTGACTGTCGATGCAGCCTTGCGGAGGGCGAAGGCTGACTTGGAGGCCCAGCTCGAAGCCGGGAAGCGTGAGGCGGCCAAGGCCGTCGCTGCCAACCAGGAGCTGGTGCAGCTTTGTCAGGGGCTTAGGGCGGAGATGACCAGTAAGTATCGTGTGCCCGCTGGCCTTTCTTTTTGCAGAGTGATGCTGACGAGGAGTTGCCTGCAGGGGTCGTCGAGGACCTTCGGAGTTCCCGGGAGGCGGGTGAGCAGAGCCAGAGGGCCCTCGGGAAGAAGTCCGAGGTCCATCAGGCTTTGGTCCAGGCGGTTGAGCGTCTGCTCGAGGAGCTCGACGTCGGTGGTGGTCCATCCTTGGTGGATCGCCTCGCCCTCGTCATGGGAAGAACTCGGGCGCAGGCCTCGGATCTCGCTCGGAGTGTGGCACGCAAGATCATTGCCATGTTCTTGTCACACTACCCGACCATGGATCGGAAGGCTCTGCAGGACGGATGGGCTCCCGGCTACGAGGATACCGAGTACGACGAGATCGAAGCCGAATCCTCCTCGTTCGCCGATCAAGTGGCGTCCGTCGCCCTGAAAGAACTTGAATCGGAGCAGTCATAGGGAACTTGGTTACTTCCTGTTATGTAATGAACAAAGTTCCTAGTATAACTGTTGTTGCTCCGAAAAGCTCGTGTTTTATTTGTTGTTTGCCATTTTCGCTTTCCTCCGAATACTTTTCCAGGGGTCATGGGCCGAGATAGAAAGGCGCGGGGCCTTGCCCGTTAGACTCTGTTCCGTAGCCGCTGGGGTGTAGGAACTCGAGAGATTGGGCGCTCGGACTCGCAGCCCCCGAGTAGTTTTGGAAGGTTCGAACGATGGCAAGCAACAAATAAGGTATGCCAACAGCGATGGCTATTCGAGGCGGTTCCTTTATCGCTTCTCGGGAAAAAGACGTCGGCCCGAGGGTTTGGACTTTGCTCGCAAGTTAGCGCCGTAGCCGCGGGGGCGTAAGCACTCGGAACTTGGACGAGTATGGTCGCAAAGCCCTTTGAGCTGACGTTTCTTTCTCGCAAACGGGAAAGTATACCGCTTGATCGCGCGCGAGAGCGATCAGTTATTGAGTTTTTGCGAAAAAACGGAGGGGCACCGAGCCCCGGGTGGAGCCCCCGAGCGGTGGGCGATTCTACACAGGGAAGGGGTCGCCCGCCGCTAAGTTTTGGGAACTCGCGGGGTGTATGCGAATGAAGTACTCGGAATAGCAGTACTTCGATTATAATCATCGAATGAAAAGTACAAGTACTTTTGAGAGTAAAGAAACGTAGCTGTGCGAGCTCGCCGGGTAGTGTGAGGCTCTTCGGGAGAGACGGGGACTCGTCGGACGAGGTGCCGCCGGGGCGCGCGAGCGCACCCGGCGGGTGTAGCCCCCGAGCCTGCAGGGGAACGGTGGTTCGCCTGCAGGTTAAAGTAAGGCTTGCCGTCTTCGGACGATCCCTGCAAGGTGACGCCGTGTTTCGTCCAACGGACTGGAGCGTGATCCGCTCTTTTCAGAGGCACTGTCTTCCTTTCGAACGGTCGCGTCGTCCTCTCTGAGCTCACTGTTCGCTGGTGATGCTCTGTCGTTCTGCAAGGAGGGCCACGCGGCGCGTTGTCGTACCCGGCCTGAGTGCTGACTCAGGCACCTCCGGGCTATAAATAGGGTTTCCTGGGCCTTCTTTGTGAGGCACCCAGCTATCTGGCTTCTTCTTTTCCTTGTTAGTATGAGGCCCTTAGTTATCGAGCCACCTCGAGGGCGTCCCCCTGGCCCGGGGGGGCAAGAGATTAGCCGCTTGATGCCACAAGAATGACTGCGACCTTGGGGAGCTCCGGCATGGAGAAGTGCTGCTCGGCGTCGCAAGTGAAGGATGGCTTTGGCTTCATCGACCTTTCCCGTCCGTTGATGCTGCCCCGGTGACGGCGGAACGGGGGGGGGGTGCACGGGCGAACATGCCACGTTCGTCAGGCATCCGGACGCATCGGGTGCCAAGGCGAGCTGAAGCCACTCCTCGACTTGTGTCGCCAGGGCAGTTGCCGGGGTCGTGTGCAGCCTCCTGCGCGCTTCCCCTCCTTTCCCTTGCGCCGACGTGATGCCGATGCCGGCGACCGTTGGCGCCAGGGCGATGGAGGGAGTTGGTTGTGACACTCCATTGTCACAGTGGCACGGCGCGATCCTCCGTCGAGTTCCCCTCGTGGCGAGGGGGGGGCGGGGAGATGCTACAAGAAGGACTGCGACGTTCGCGGTTCGGTCCTTCTCGTCGCATCGGATCTCCTGCTCCCTTCGTCGCTTGATTTCGTCACCGAGGGTGGCGAAACCCGTTTGTGTTATTTCACGGCCTTTGGCCGCGTGTACTTTTTACCCTTATTTGAGAAATAAAGGAATGGTCAGCTCGTGGCCACGTTTTATTACGTTTTGTCGTGGCGAGATCGCTTTCCAGGCCTTGTTTCGTGACCTGGGACCCCACGCGTTGTAGGGTGTTTAGTGGAGAGGCCTTTTTCTCCTTACGTCGTAACCCCTCATGCATCTTTTGTTCGTAAAAGGTGGAGGGGCCGGACCGAGCCGTATTTTTGCCTCGTTGGCCGAAAATGCGGTGTCCGTGTGAGCTAATAACGGGCCAGTTCGAGTGAAGCCACGGCATCCCGGTCGAGGGGTTCCGATCGGACCAGCTGGTGGCCAGCTTCAGATTCCTGGTGGCGAGATCATCTAGTTACCGAGTCCGTTCGACCGGACTGGGCGGCTCTTTGCCTTTCCGTTCGGGGGAAAAACCATGACCATTCTTGCCATCAAGACTCGAACGCAGCTCGGGATGCCCGTGACGCTCGTGCGTCCGGGTACTGGCCGCTGGGACCCATCCCTTGCTGCCCCTCACTCGGGGTGCTCGGGGGCGGCTGTAGAACCCTTCGATGGGCCAGCCTTCGAACCCCTGGCGTTTGACAGGCCATCGTATGTACTTACCGTGTCGTTTGTCGAGAGCGTTCGACCCTACGCGGGGAAAGATTCATACGCCTCTTGTCTCAGAGGGCTCGAGGGGCGTCTCGGGGAACGACTGTAAGCTCATGAATTACTCAGAACGAGAGAGCATTTTCATTATCATGTGCGAATGACAAAGTATAAGTGCTTTTTAGGGGTAAAAGCGACGTAGCTGTTCTATGTTCCAGGCGTTCGTGAGGACGTGACCGTCCTTGTCCTTGAGCTTGTATGTTCCCGGGCGTAGGACCTGGTCGACGATGTAGGGGCCTTCCCATGGTGGCGACAGCTTGTGACGGCCGCGGTTGTCCTGGACTCGTCGGAGGACGAGGTCGCCGACTTGGAAGGCCCGGCTTCGGATGTTGCGATCGTGGTATCGTCGTAGGGCCTGCTGGTACTTGGCGGAGTGGAGGAGTGCGATGCTGCGTGCTTCGTCCAGCTGGTCGATGGCGTCTTCCAGGGAAGCTTGGTTTCCTTCGTCGTCGTAGGCGCGGATCCTAGGGCTGCCGTAGTCGAGGTCGGTCGGGAGAACCGCCTCGGACCCGTGCACCATGAAGAAGGGCGTGCAGCCCGTGGCTCGACTCGGAGTGGTTCGCAGGCTCCAGAGGACCGACGGGAGCTCTGCAACCCACCTTGCTTTGAACTTCTCGAGGCGTTTGAAGATTCGCGGCTTCAGTCCTTGCAAGATCATGCCGTTGGCTCTCTCCACCTGTCCGTTGGTTTTGGGGTGGCTGACGGCGGCCCAGTCCACTCGAATGTTGTTGTCGTCGCAGAAGTTGAGAAACTTTTTGCCCGTGAACTGGGTGCCGTTGTCGGTGATGATCACGTTTGGGACCCCGAAGCGGTAGATGATGTCGGTGAAGAACTGGACAGCTTCTTGCGAGCGAACCCGCCGGATGGGCCTTGCCTCGATCCATTTGGAGAACTTGTCGACGGCGACGAGGAGATGCGTGAAGCCCCCGGGTGCTTTCTTCAGTGGCCCGACCAGATCCAAGCCCCATACGGCGAAGGGCCAAGTGATGGGGATGGTCTGCAGGGCTTGCGCCGGGAGGTGAGTTTGTCTTGCGTAGAACTGACAGCCTTCGCATCTGCGCACGATGTCCTTGGCGTCGGCCACCGCGGTTGGCCAGTAGAACCCTTGACGGAAAGCTTTCCCGACAAGTGTCTTCGGCGCGGCATGATGTCCGCATGCTCCTGCATGGATGTCCCTTAGCAATTCCTTGCCTTGGTCGATCGGAATGCAGCGCATTAGGATGCCAAAGGAGCCTCGTCGGTAGAGCTCCCCTTCGATGAGCGTGAAGGTTTTGGCCCAGCGCGCGATCCGCCGAGCCTCGGTCGGGTCGGATGGGAGCTTGCCCTGCACGATCCACTCGAGTAGCGGGATTCTCCAGTCGGGATCCTCGAGGTTGGGCTCGGCGGCTGCGTCTATCTCCATTACTTCTGCCTCTTCTTGTACTGGAGGCTCGGACGGCTCGTCGTTGAGTCGGATGGAAGGAGCGTGCTGATCCCTGGCGAACACTCCATGGGGAACAGGCTTTCGGTTGGATGCCGCCTTGGCGAGGGTGTCGGCCGCCTCGTTGTATCGCCGTTGGACATGCTTGAGCTCGAGGCCGAGGAACTTGTCTTCCAGCTCGCGGACCGCCCGGCAGTAGGCGGCCATCTTGGGACTGACGCAGCTCGACTCCTTCATCACTTGGTCGACGACCAACTCCGAGTCCCCTCGGATCTCGAGACGCCGTATGCCGAGCTCGAGGGCGATACGGAGTCCGTTGATGAGGGCTTCGTATTCGGCGGCGTTGTTAGAGGCCGAGAAGTGCAGCCGAACCATGTACTCCATGCGCACGCCCAGAGGCGAGATAAAGACCAGGCCGACACCTGCCCCCTCCTTCATCAGCGATCCGTCGAAGTACATGACCCAAGTCTCGTGCTCGGTTGAGGTCGGGGGAGTCTGGGCCTCGGTCCACTCGGCGACGAAGTCGACTAACGCTTGTGACTTGATGGCGTCCCGAGGTGCGTAGGTGATGTTCTTCCCCATCAACTCGAGCGCCCACTTGGCTATCCTTCCGTCGGCCTCGGGGTTCTGGATCACCTCGCCGAGTGGATACCTCGACACCACCGTGATGGGGTGGGCGTCGAAGTAATGCCGGAGCTTCCGCTTGGTGATGAGGACGGCGTAGACGAGTTTTTGGATCTGGGGATATCGTACCTTGGTGTCGGATAGGACCTCGCTGATGAAGTAAACGGGGCGCTGCACCTTTTGAATCTTCTCGGGCTCGTTCCGCTCGACAACGAGGGCGGTGCTTACCACATGGGCGGTTGCCGCAATGTAGAGCAGCATGGGCTCCCCTTCTACCGGAGCAGTCAGGATCGGTGGGTTCTTGAGCGTTGCCTTGAGCGAGTCGAGGGCCTGCTGTGCTTCAGCGTTCCAGACGAAGTGCTCCGACTTCTTGAGTAATCGGTACAAGGGCAGGCTTCGCTCCCCGAGTCGGGCGATGAAGCGGCTGAGCGCGGCCAAGCATCCCGTGATGCGTTGGACCCCTTTTACGTTCTGGATAGGGCCCATGTCGGTAATGGCGGCTATCTTCTCGGGATTGGCTTCGATGCCTCGCTCCGACACGATAAAGCCGAGGAGCATTCCTCTCGGGACCCCGAAAACGCATTTCTCGGGGTTCAGCTTTACTTTGTTCAGCCGGAGCTTCTCAAAGACAGCCGCAAGGTCGGAGACCAAGTCGCCAGTGCGTCTGGACTTTACTACTATGTCGTCGACGTACGCCTCGACCAGTCGGTCGATTAAGTCGCCAAAGACGCGTCGCATGCATCTTTGGAACGTGGCGCCCGCGTTTTTCAGCCCGAATGGCATAGACGAATAGCAGTAGGTGCCGTAAGGCGTAATAAACGATGTTGCGAGCTGGTCGGCCAGGCTCATTGCGATCTGATGGTACCCGGAGTACGCATCGAGAAAGCAGAGGGTTTCGCACCCCGCGGTGGAGTCGACCACCTGATCTATGCGCGGAAGGGGGAAGGAGTCTTTCGGACATGCCTTGTTAAGGCCCGTATAATCGACGCACATTCTCCATTTCCCATTCTTCTTTTTTACAAGGACGGGGTTGGCTAACCACTCGGGGTGGTACACCTCCCTAATGAAGCCGGCGCTGAGGAGCTTTTTGAGCTCTTCGCCGATGGCTTTGTACTTGTCCTCGTCATATCGTCGAAGCCTCTGTTTGACGGGTCGAGCGCCAGGCTTAATATCAAGTTTGTGCTCGGCGACTTCCCTTGGAATGCCCGGCAGGTCTGAGGGCTTCCATGCAAACACATCGAGGTTTGCGCGGAGAAAGTCGACGAGCGCGCTTTCCTATTTAGGATCGAGCGCCGTCCCGATACGGAGGGTGCGACCATCGTTGGTCACGGCAACCTCCTTGACGTCCCTGGCTGGCTCAAAGGAGCACGCAGCACGCTTGGAGGTCTCGGGGATATCCGGGTCCACGGGTGAAGGCTCGGCGGCGAGCTTCTTGGATTGGACGAGTGCTTCCGCGAATTGGAAGCACTCGGTTTCGCAGGCGAACGCATGCTCAAATGAAGTCCCTGTGGTGATAACACCTTTGGGCCCGGGGATCTTCAGTTTGAGATACGTGTAGTTTGGGACAGCCATGAACTTTGCGTATGCAGGCCTCCCGAGGATGGCGTGATACGTTCCCGGAAATCCCACCACTTCGAAAGTGAGGGTTTCTCTGCGGAAGTTCCGTGGAGTCCCGAACGTGACGGGCAGGTCGATCTGCCTGAGCGGTATTGCGTCTACCCCGGGAACGACCCCGTGGAATGGCGCCGGGGATGGCCGAAGCCGAGACCGCGAAATCCCCATCTCGTCGAGAGTGTCGGCGTAGAGGATGTTAAGGCCGCTCCCACCGTCCATCAATACCTTGTGGATGCGTTTTGTCCCGAAAAGAGGAGCAACTACGAGTGGGTACTTCCCGGGTTGTGGGACATGGTCGGGATGATCGGAGCGATCAAAGGTGATCGGGGCCTCAGACCATTTCAGGTAGGAGGGTACCGCGGGCTCTGTGTGGCAAACCTCTCGTCGGATTAACTTCTCATCGCGCTTCGAGGGGCAAGCCGCCGATCCGCCAACGATCATCAAGACTGCGCCATCCTCCCCGGGGTAGCCGTCGTCGTCGTTCGGGCGTCCGGCCCCATCTCGGTTTACGTACGGTTTCTTCTTCAGGGTGCCGGCGAGGAAGCTCTTCATAAGTCTGCAGTCTTTCAGGGCGTGCTTGACGGGACCCTCGTGGTTGGTGCATGGCGCCTCGAGGAGTCTCTCGAAGTGGTCCCTTGGCTCCGGGTTTCCTTTGGGTTTAGCGGCCTTTCGCTCGGCCGCCGCCACCATGCCGCCATCGCGCCTCCGCTTGTCCTTTCTTTTCTTCTTGTCGGGTCGGGCGGAGGTGCCCTCGCCGGCCGCTTCCGACTGCTTGCCTTTGCCCTGAGGTCGATCAAGGGTTGCGGCGACGGCGTCCTCCCCATCGGCGTAGTCGGTGGCGATGTCGAGGAGCTCCCGGATGGTTCGTGGCTTCCTGCGTCCCAACTCATGGATGAGGGTCGCGCAAGTGGTTCCGAACCGGAACGCGGAGACGACGTCGGTGTCGGCGGTGTTCGGCAGCTCGGTGCAGCGCTTGGAGAAGCGCTTGATGTAGTCGCGTAGGGTCTCGTCCTCTGCCTGGAGGCAGTTGCGGAGGTCCCAGGGGTTCCCAGGACGATTGTAGGTGCCCTGGAAGTTGCCGATGAAGGCATCACGCAACTGCGCCCAGCTGTCGATCTTACCTGCAGGGAGATGCTCCAGCCACGTCCGAGCCGAGTCGGCGAGGTAGAGGGGAAGACTCTTGATGATGAAGTGGTCGTCTTGTGCCCCGCCTGCATGGCACGCGAGCCGGTAGTCTTCTAGCCAGACGCTGGGGTTCGTGTCTCCGTCGTACTTGGGTACCGTCGTGGGAGCTCGGAAGCGCGGAGGGACCTGGGCGCCAAGGACGCGGGGTCCAAAGGCACGCGGCCCCCTAGGGTCGGGTGATGCGCTCCTGCTCCGGTCCTCGCCGCTGTCGTAGCGGCCTCCGCGCCGCCTGTTGTAGGCCCGACGTGGGTGGTGCTGGCGACGCTCGTCCCGTCGTCTGGCGCCTTCGCTAGCCATGGCTCCGTGAGGATGTACGGAATGCTCGTGATCGGGCTCCCGGGGAGCTCGCTGGCGTGAGGCGGAGCTTTCCGCCTGCTGGACTGCTGCGGTTTCCAGGAGCACGCGGAGCTGCTGATGGAACCTTCGGTCTTCGGGCGCCGCCGGTTCAGGGTGCTCGCGGAGCAGGACAGCAGCCGCTGCAAGGTTCTGGGACGCCCGGTTGAAGACCGGTGCGTCGTTGGCGTTGCCACCGTCGTTGACGATGCGGTGTTGCACGTCCCGGGCTCGTGCGCGGGCGGCTCCTCCATCCACGTTTCTTCCGAGCTCGCGGTTGAGCTGCTGGCGTTCTGCCTCGATCTGACGCCGGGCCTCATTCAGCTCCTGCAGCCTGACCGCCGGGCGTCGCCGCCGGGGCGTTGGGTGGCGGCGCCGCAGGGGCGTTGGCAGGTGGAGCTGCTGGGGCTCGGGCGGGCGGAGCCACGGGGGCGTTGGCAGGTGGTGCTGCGGGGCCGGCATCCCTCGTCGAACTGCTGGCAGACTGTACATCCCCGTCGGGGGTGTGGCACATGAAGCATTCCCGAGAAGGGTCGAAGTTGGGCGGAGCCCACCTCAACCGCGGGTGCGAGCTTTGCTTGCTTGCCACGCTCTTGGCAGCCGGCGGGATGCATGGGTCGGGCTCTGCTGATGTCGGGGTGGTCGCCGGGTCGCTTGGCAGGCCTGGCTGTCCCTCCGGGTACATGGCGTTGTAGCAGTCGATGAACTCGTCCCAGGGGAGCTGCTCCTGTCCTCCAACCTGGAGGGCAAGGTTGGTGACCATGTAGGAGACATTGCGGAAGCGTTCCTGGGACGGGCTCCGTCCCAGGGCGGCCGCCAGGTCCTTGCCGAGCAGGTCGAAGATGTAGGCGGCAGCTCCCGCCGTGGCGTGAGAGGGCTCGGGCCCCTCGTCGTGGAACGTATTGCCGCCATCGCGGGCAAGCTTGGGGCGCACGAAAGTCGCCCCGATGATGGGCTCCACCGGCCGGTCGATGACGAAGTCGAGGGAGCCGAACCGCAAGCTATCGCCAGGCGCCAGCGAGGCGCCGCCGTGGGCCATCCGGACCCTGGTGAAGCGTCGTGACACGCGAAAAGCCCCTACCTGGCGCGCCAACTGTCGGGGTTCTCTACCGCCGGCAAGTAAATTTCTACGATCGCGTGTCAGAGCCCGGATGGTGACTCGAGAGACAGGGGGGTTTAGACTGGTTCGGGCCTCCGGAGAGTAATACCCTACGTCCAGTGTGTGTCGCTGTTCTCAAGCCCAAGTCTGTAGTAGGGGGTACAAACTAGTCGGGAGAGGGAGCAGGGTCCCAAGTCCCTGTGCTGTGTGAGCGAGTGTGCTGTTCATGCAGTGTCCGAGTGTTCGAGTGATGTTCGTCTTTCTCCCCCCTCCCCGCAGATGACCCCTTGTCCCCTTTTATAGCCTCAAGGAGAGAAGGGAGCGGAGGGTAAGTAAGAAGAAAATTACAAGGGGAGTTACTGCCCCCGAGGCCTTTAGCTAGCGCCGCGTGCCGAGCCGTACGGGGAGCAGGTGTTGACGGAGTGGGCGCCCCGCCGGACCCGGGATCGTACATCCCGGGTGGTTGATGCCGATGCCTTCCCGGGTAAGCTCCCGGGATGTTTCTGGGTCGTGGTTGACTTGTCCGAGATCCTTGGGCGCTCCAGGTGTCCTGCTCGGGTTCCAGATGTCGTCCGGGGACGCCTGGAGTGGTACTGGGATGCCTGGTGTAGCGCATGCATTCCCCTCCGGACTGTAGCGCTCCTGTTGGGACGAGACGGGCGTCACTGTGGCTGCCGTGGCGAAGGACGGACGCCCATCATGTTCTGACGCGGCGGGTACCAAGTGGGTACGGTGCCGGATGGGCCGGGACGTGACGTGACCGGGTAGTTCTGACTCGGGCAGGGCGGAAACTCCCCGGAGGCGGAGAACTCCCCGGGCGAATCGGAGAGCCCCTCGGAGGCGGAGAATTCCTCGGGCGAATCGGAGAGCCCCTCGGAGGCGGAGAACTCCTTGGGCGAGTCGGAGAGCCCCTCGGAGGCGGAGAACTCCTCGGGCGAGCCACGAAACCACTCGGAGGCGGAGGACCCCTCGGGCGAATCGGTGAACCACTCGGAGGCGGAGATCGCCTCGGGCGAATCGGAGACTCGTCGGGTGGCCTCCAAACTGTCGGGGTATGGGGATTTTGCTTTACATTGGATCTTTGGTTTTTGTTTTTGAGGGGTGGATTGTTGTGAGGACCCGATTTAGGGGTTTGAGTGGGTACCCCTAATTCAAACCCTCGTCAAGCTTGGATGCGTTGTGAAACCAAGATGCAAGACAGGAGCACGGTTTGCTTCGAACCTACCATAGGCACATAAACTAGTTGCTTTGCACTCCATGAAACACATAGGTGTCATGAGAGAAGTGGACCCTCGTTTGGATGAGTTTGGTGCGTTGTGAAACCTAGATGCAAGATAAAAGCATGGTTTGCTTCGAACCTTCCATAGGCACATAAACTAGTTGCTTTGCACTCCATGAAACTCATAGGTGTCATGGGAGAAGTGGAACCTCATTTGGATGAGTTTGGATGCGTTGTGAAACCAAGATGCAGGATAGGAGCACGGTTTGCTTCAAACCTACCATAGGCACATAAACTAGTTGCTTTGCACTCCATGAAACACATAGGTGTCATGGGAGAAGTGGAACCTCGTTTGGATGAGTTTGGATGCGTTGTGAAACCAAGATGCAAGATAAAAGCACGGTTTGCTTCGAACCTTCCATAGGCACATAAACTAGTTGCTTTGCACTCCATGAAACTCATAGGTGTCATGGGAGAAGTGGAACCTCGTTTGGAAGAGTTTGGATGCGTTGTGAAACCAAGATGCAAGATAAAAGCACGGTTTGCTTTGAACCTACCATAGGTACATAAACTAGTTGCTTTGCACTCCATGAAACACATAGGTGTCATGGGAGAAGTGGAACCACGTTTGGACGAGTTTGGATTTTGAGTCATCTTGACAGCGCTCTCATTGTCACAAAGCAATGGTACTTTCTTGAAGTTGATCCCATAATCCCTCAAGGTAGCCATCATCCATAGTAGTTGAGCACAACAACTCCCCGCACTTATGTATTCGGCTTCGGCGGTGGAGAGTGAGATGGTATTTTGCTTCTTTGAAGACCATGAAACAAGAGATCTTCCCAAGAGTTGACATGTGCCCGATGTGCTCTTTCTATTGATCTTGCAACCGGCATAATCCGCATCGGCATAGCCAATTAACTCAAACTTTGCACCCTTGGGATACCATAAGCCAACATCTTGAGTGTGCTTCAAATATCTCAATATTCTCTTTGCGGCCTTCATATGACTCTCTCTAGGAGATGATTGATATCTAGCACACATGCACACACTAAACATGACATCCGGTCTTGATGCGGTGACATAGAGCAAGCTTCCAATTAGAGACCGATATGCCTTTTGATCAACCATATTGCCACTTTTGTCTTCATCCAAGCCTCCACTAGTGCCCATTGGAGTACTAATTGATTTTGCATCTTGCATCCCAAACTTCTTGAGCATGTCTCTTGTGTACTTGCCTTGACTAACAAATGTTCCATTCTTCAATTGTTTAATTTGAAGTCCAAGGAAGTATGTGAGTTCACCCATCATAGACATTTCAAATTCTTTAGCCATCATCTTTTCAAACTCCGAGCACAAAGCTTTGCTTGTTGACCCAAAGATAATGTCGTCCACATAGATTTGCATGATCATCAAGTCACCATCAACCATCTTAGTGAATAGAGTGGTGTCAACTTTGCCCATCTTGAAACCTTTAGAGAGGAGAAAATCCCTTAGCCTCTCATACCATGCTCTTGGTGCTTGCTTCAAGCCATAGAGTGCCTTCCTTAGCTTGTACACATGGTTTGGTTTCTTCTCATCTTCAAATCCGGGTGGTTGTTCAACATATACTAGCTCATTGATAAAGCCATTGAGAAATGCACTCTTGACATCCATTTGGTAGAGCTTGATGTTGTGAGCACAAGCATAAGCTAGGAGAATCCTTATTGCCTCCAATCTTGCAACCGGAGCATAAGTTTCACCAAAGTCCAATCCTTCCACTTGAGTATACCCTTGTGCCACTAATCTTGCTTTGTTCCTCACTACAACACCATCTTGATCTTGCTTGTTTCTAAATACCCATTTGGTGCCAATGACATTGTAGTTTCTTGGCCTCTCTACCAATTCCCAAACATTATTCCTTGCAAAGTTATTGAGTTCTTCATGCATAGCATTCACCCAATCACTGTCCTTCAATGCCTTCTCAATGCTTTCCGGCTCTTCAAATGATACAAATGAGTAGTGAGCACAAAATGATGCTAGTCTTGACCTTGTTTGCACACCCTTTTGAATATCACCAACAATTTGATCCAATGGATGATCTCTTGCAACATTAGATGGTTGAAGTACTTGTGGTTGATGACTTGAGCTTGGTTGATCATTTGCTTGATTTGATTGAGATGAACTTGCTTGATCTTGATCTTGCACTTGAGAATCACTAGCTTCATCATTTGGTTGAGCTTGCACTTGATCTTTGTCATCTTCAATGTCAACAACTTGAGTAGGCCTAATATCACCAATGTCCATCCCTTGCATAGCCTTTGCCAATTGAGGTCCACTCACATCTTCTAAATTCTCATCTTGATCTTGTGAGCCATTGGTTTGTTGGTTTCATCAAACTCAACATCATGCACTTCCTCAAGTTGACCACTTCCCAAGTTCCAAACTCTATAAGCTTTGCTAATAGTGGAGTAGCCAAGTAAGAAACCTTCATCACATTTCTTCTCAAATTTGCTTAATCTAGAACCCTTCTTCAATATGTAACGCTTGCAACCAAAGACCCGAAAGTATGCAATATTTGGCTTTCTTCCATTCAAGATCTCATATGGTGTCTTCTCTAGCATAGGATGGCAATATAGTCTATTGGAGTAGTAGCATGCCGTGTTGATTGCTTCGGCCCAAAATGATTGACTCACATTGTATTCACTAAGCATATATCTTGCCATGTCAATGAGAGTCCTATTCTTCCTTTCAACTAGGCCATTTGATTGAGGGGTGTACTTTGGAGAGAATTGATGTTTGATTCCAAGATCATCACATAGTTCATCAACTCTTGTGTTCTTGAATTCACTCCCATTATCACTTCTCACCCTCTTGATGGTTGTTTCAAACTCATTGCAACTTCTCTTGACAAATGTCTTGAAAATGCCATAGACATCACTCTTGTCATACATAAAGAAAACCCATGTGTATCTTGAGAAGTCATCAACTATCACCAATCCATACTTGTTACCACCAATGCTTGTATATGTAGTTGGTCCAAATAAGTCCATGTGCAACAACTCAAATGGTTTGCATGTGCTCATCATGCTCTTCTTGGGATGAGTGTTTCCAACTTGCTTCCCGGCTTGACATGCACTACATAGCTTGTCCTTCTCAAATTCAACATCCTTGAGTCCTCTAACCAAGTCATGCTTCACAAGCTTGTTCAATTGCTTCATCCCAACATGACCAAGCCTTCTATGCCATAGCCAACCCATGCTTGATTTTGAGAGTAAGCATGTTGACAATTGAGATTCCCTTGCACCAAAGTCCACAAGATAGAGATTTTCAAATCTAAAGCCCTTGAATATGAGATTTGATCCATCCACACTTATGATTTCCACATCATCAACACCAAATATGCATTTGAAACCAAGATCACACAATTGAGCTACCGACAAGAGATTGAAGTTCAAGCTTTTAACTAATAGCACATTGGAGATGCTTAAATCATTGGATATTGCAATCTTTCCAAGACCCTTGACCTTGCCTTTGCTATTATCACCAAATGTGATGCTATCATACTCATTGCCACTAGAATTGATGGAGTTGAACATTCTTGAATCACCGGTCATATGTTGAGAACACCCACTATCAAGAACCCAATGCCTCCCTCCGGCCTTGTAATTTACCTACAAAACAAATCAATGCCTTTTAGGTACCCATGCCTTTTTGTGTCCTTGGAGGTTAGCAACCAAAGCCTTTGGTACCCATATAGCCTTCAACCTTGGGCTCTCTCTTGGTGTACCAATGTATCTAGCTTTGACACCTTTCTTGCCCTTGGTAAGCATGTAGCAAGAATCAAGCTTAATAGATTTAGCACTTGCAAATTTTATTTGTTTGTTCTTGTTGTTAGTGATGCAATTTGCCTCAATGTGCCCAACTTGCTTGCACTTGTAGCAATACCGGTCATTGCTCCTCACAAAGCTAGGCTTTGGAGTTACAAAGGCGGCCTTGCCTTTCTTGGGAGTATAGCCAAGTCCCTCCTTGGAGTGACAATACCTTTGGCTACCCAAGCATTGTAGCAAGCGGGCATCCCCACCATAGGCATTGCCTAATGCGCGGATATGATTATAATAATGATGAAATGAAATATTAAATAGGATAGTAATGCTTTTCTGCAAAACCCTCGTCTCTTACTACCCTTACCCTCAGCCTTGTATTCTTGAGTCTTATTTTACACCTTTAGTCGGGTAAGTCTTGCGGAGTACCCCATGTACTCAGGGTTTATTAACCCCTGTTGTAGGAGATTAGCCACGGCTGGTTTGCCACAATCCCTGTTGCGTGATAGTCGTTGAAGAAGGAAGTGACGACGAGTGAAGTTGGACCCTTGGGCAGGGTTCGTATTATTATGTTGTATATGCTACCTTAAAGCTACCACTATTTATCCTTGGCTTGTAAGCTGAGTACTATGTAACCTTCCGCACTTTTACTCTGATGTAATTTCTTTACAAATCTAACCTTAAAGCTACCACTATTTATCCTTGGCTTGTAAGCTGAGTACTATGTAACCTTCCGCACTTTTACTCTGATGTAATTTCTTTACAAAATGTTGTAATCCTCTAATGGCTTCGATCCTGTCGGAGAAACGGGTGCTGACGTAGCCCGGACAGAGCCTGCCTAGATCATCTGGGACACGGGCCCAGCTGTCAGAGGTCATTAGTGACAATGACAGGTGCCTGTGGGCCACGTGATTTAGACAGTTCTGTTACAGTGTGTGATCTTGAACCTATTTGGCGTTAACACACTTTTTGGCTACTCTGCTGGGAGGATTTTTTTTTGGCTCTACTTCGTCGCCGAATCTTTTGTTGCCCTATCTTTATTCCTCGCTGATCTATCTTTTTGTGCTCGACAAATATTGTTGCATCCAACTTATTTTTACTGCGAAAAATAGTAGAGCCGGATATATTTTTACTAAAAAATGGCGGTTAATAAGTGATTACTTTAAAGGCTATAAAAATCATCGACGATGACTGTCATCAGATTTCAAAATTACCCTATTTATATTTGCTGCCTTAGGTAGCTGTGTGCTAGCAGGCATAGGGGAATCTTTAGCTAGCAGGCACAGGAGACGATTTTTTCGAGACGGTCAGAGTCAAATAATGAGGTTGGAATCTTTAGCTAGTGTGTCCACTTGTTGGTCTATACTTTTGACACCTAAAACAAAGCGTGCGCTAGCTATGGATGCATGTGAGCTGCTGGTGCACGCACGCCGCAGCAAATTAAACTGTGTGATGAATAAGGATGGAAATATGGAAATGGATATCCGAATTATTCGTATTTGTATCTGTTCGAATTGCATATATGGATATCCGTATCCGTATCTATTTTAAAATGGATGCTAAAGTGGATACATCCGTATTCGAATTCAGTGTTTTTCTCTATCCGATTCCAGATCCGTATTCGACAACATCCGGCAACATCCGTATCTGAATAGAAAATAAGGTATCGTGAACCTATTTAAAAGTTTTATCTCCATAATAAGTGAACAATTATTTAATTTTGTTATTACTAATAATGCATGTAAAATATTTAATAGTATATATAAAAATAAATTTAGTATTAATTATGAATTATTAATGATACATAAAGATTAATTAATTTTAGCACTTTTATAATTTAGGTTAATCTAATATATTTGTTCTTTTAAATTATTTTAATCCTTTAGTTTATTTATTTATTGATATAAATTATTTTATATAAATATAAAATTTCATAAAAAATATTTATATAAATATAATGCCGATTAATTGATACATTTTAATTATTAAATATATATTTATAACATTTTTTTGTTATCATTATCTATGTTATTGATATTATTTTATTCAATATTATCAATTATAATTTAGTTTACTTCGCTCTTAGAGATTATTAGAAATGTACTTTTTATTTTGTTCACTTTGGTTAATGATGTAATTAATAATAAAATTTTGTTCATGTATGTTAAATTTTATAACGTATATTTTGAGTTGGCTCGATTAAATATCCGATTCGGATCCGCATTCGAATCATCCGTTTTGTATTCGTATTCGAAAATATCCGAATCCGTATTCGTATTCGAATTAAAATGTGGTAAAATGTGACATCCGGATTCGATTCCATGCGTATCCGATCCGTTTCCATCCTTAGTGATGAACGAAAGTGAAGGCTCATCCTGTTGGATCGTCGGAACTGCTTAGGTCGTACTTACGGTCCGGGCATCAATATGGTACTCCCTCCGTCCGGTTGAACACGCAACTTCGTGTTGCGTGCCAGGTAAAGTAGTTCACGTTTGATCAAGTTTTTAGTAAATAGCTCCAAATTAATATATTATGAAAATACATTTTATAATTAATCTATTGATGTTTATTTGACATTATAAATATTTATAATTTTTTATTTATAATTGGTCAAAGTTGGTACACTGAAACATGCTACTGTGCTAGAATTGCATAATCAAAGGGACAGAGGGAGTACGTGCTGCACATGATGAGAGTATACAATATATAAGCAAGCATGAATACAAACACAGCGTGGATCAGCAGAAAAATGGAACCTTTAAGTTAACAATAACGACGACTTACACAAGGACGACCGAGCACGTGATGGATGTACTACGTAACGTGCATCCTTGTACCGTGCACATGCGTGCAGTCGGCATCTGTGAAGGATGCTACTAACGATTTTTTTCGCAGTGGAGTGCACCCCGGTGCACGCATGTCATCGACATCGTCCAGGACTCTGGCCGCTTCCTGTGAGCCGGCACCGACGGCTCGTGGCGTCTGCGCTCCTGCTCCCCACATACAGCCGACTTGATGCTCCACATCCGCCATCAGCTCAACATACACGTTTTGCGTGGCGGTTGACTATAACTGCCTCAGTTAATAAAAGTGACCGCCTCGATTAATCCCCATCATTAACCGAGGCGGTTATTCTTCCTATCCGTTTCGGGGCCGGGAAAAAAAGCAAATTTCGTGTAAAAGATTTTATGTTATAG